>CM028138.1:497527500-498127500 GCA_016271365.2 Neoceratodus forsteri
TAAATAAATATCTCAGAACCTTGGAGCAAATTAAAAAATAATTTATTAATGCATATTAAAAATAGTATAAAAAGAAGCATCCTCACCATTTGTTGGCATTTCTTGTCACACTGACGCTGTTTCAAGATGAATTGCATTGCATAGAACATCACTTTATATAGGGTGAGATATGCAAATATCCAAAAAGTGACATGAAATCAAAAAATAATCACAACAAAAAACCCTATCTATATACAAATACCAAAGTGACGTATAATAAAGAGAAAGCAGCTATATACAGAATAATATGCACAGTATATAACAATATGAGACATTTCAAGGGAAAGAGGGGAATGGGATAGGTGGTGGCATGATATAATCTACCTTAACCAAAATTAATATACAAGAAGATCTATGTCAGGTAATACAAATCCTGAAACAAAATGCATCTAAATACAGCCTATTAGAAAGGGACCCTGTCAGGCTATGGCAGATACAAGAACTATTAATGAATATAAATAGTATAAACAATGCCAAACAATTTCTATAGAAAAAGTATATAATTTAAAACAAGGAGAAAGCTGAAAACAATTATTTAAGCCCGGCAGATGCAAAGCTTTCAGTCTGTGCTGCCAAAATGTTTCTCTTTGCGACAATTTGTTATCCACGTCCCCTCCTCGAATATTCATAGCAGCCTTTTCCACTCCTAAGAATCTGAATTTATGATATGTTCTCGTTTCCATTTCCACACTTTGTCTCAAAGGAATACACCAAAGGTGATCACTGATATGAGTTTTAACATCCTGATAGTTTTTCTACCCCCTGAGGAAGCTCTCATGAATGAAGCGTTGGGGTGTTTGTTTGGGCCCACTGTGTGTGTGTGTGTGTGTGTGTGTTTCTGTGTGTGCATTGATTTGGATTATCTGCTGTTTACCTGCTGCTCCACTGTGGATTAAAACATAATTTTGAACAGGATCCTGGTGTTCTGGGTGTGGTAGTTTTTTACTGTCTACCTAATTAACTTTTAGCAGGCACACCATCTGAGCAGATAGAAATGCTATGCAATATGTCTAAGGGGTGAGTCTTCCGGCTGCCCCGACATCTCAAGGCTCCAGCGGCTCAGCCCTCAAAGCCTAGATGCTTATACCAAATGTGTTCCTGGAATGAATGGTGAGGCTGTGTTCAATGGGGAGAGTTCTGTTTGGGGATACATACAATAGCAGTGAATCTGGTCACACAGTGGCACATTCAGTATATTTTTTATAGAGCAAGAAACTGCTAAAATAGAAGGCTTAAAAATGTAATATGTACAAGAGCAAATATGTATAATTTTATTATTTTCTAGTTTTTTTTTATTTTCTCCTGTGATCTACTAAATACAATATATAGTATCTATTTCACTGTGATTTTCAAGAAACTGCGTCCATTTTTCAGACACAGTTGCCCACATCTGTCTAGACAGGTCAATCACCTAAAAGGTGATCTAACTTCCGAGTGTGATTGCTGTGACTTGCACTCCAAAAATGATATATGCTTAAAAATGTGCTTCTTTTTTTGCCATAAATTATATAACATGTCTCAAATGCATCAGGATGTTAAAAGATAGCGTGCAAACATCCCAATGCATTTGCCTGGACACAGCACGTTTAAGAAATATGTACACAAGTGCTGCATCTAGAGCTTTGGAAATCCCACTCACTGTCTCCAACTGACCTCACAATTGTTTGGGACAGCACAGCCTGTTAGCATGGTGAGTGTTGTGATGTCATAAACAAAGTCACTATGAGGTCAATTGGAACAGGCAAACACTTCTTATACAGACATTTAGGATAGGCTACCAAGACATGGTATAAAACCCTGGAAAGGAAAACTGAAAGTTAAAAGAATGTATTCTCAAGTGAACTGTAACAGTTTAAACATTTCTGAAAGGTACAGGCTGGGTAGCCAGCCCTTGGCTAGTAGACTGTGGCACTGGCTGCCTCATTGCCTGCCGTACTAGTGATCCAGGTTTGGGAATGGACAAGGGTTTCTTGAGAGCTGGTGGGGAGAGGGAGGATTGTGTGTTCATAGGATAACTCTCCTTCCTCAGGGAGGGAAGAATGCCTATCTCACAGTTTGACTGCCACCTTGAGAGACCTGGGTAGAAGCTGCATGGGACAGCAAAGGAGGGGGACCTCATGTCTGGATGTCAGGGGCATCTCTGTGGAGGTGGAGCATGCACATTGCATCATTGCATACGAGTGGGTCCCAAGGGAGAAAAATGGAGGAAGAACCCCCTCGAACCTAGGCACAGTGATGGTCTCTTGTCGGGAACTATGGCATAAAGACAATTGAGACAGGCATGTTCCAGGGATGTTAGGTTGTAGGGCAAGTGTGTCCGGCACTGATGGGAGGATATTCACAGTGAACAGGCAAAAAAAAAAAAAAAAAAACCACAAGGTGGGAGAAAAAGTACATGCTTAGGTGCAGAGCTGCTTATTAAGATTCCATCTTGCCCCCCCCACACACTTTTCTTAGCAAATCCAACTAAATAGATTCAGCTTTTGAACAAGATTGTAAAGATAAATATAGGTCTTTGTACACTTATTGTTTGCTGTAATGAAACAATGGCTCACTAATATATAAACAGGGGGTATATGACTTAATACTGTCATATATACTCTGTTTACATATTAGTGAGTCTTAAGGTTAACACCTTTTAGGAAGCCCAAAGTGGGACATTTCTTACTGAAACATGATTTTTCGCAGGACAGTAGGTAACCTCAACCAATGCAACAGACTTGTTTTCTATATATAATCAGAATTAAGGATAAGTATTGCAGTTTCTTAGTTGCTTCTATTGTTTCTTATCATTTTAAGGTATTTTAGTTAAGGTATTATAGTTTTCTGCAACATTTAGTGGAAAGTTAGAAAATATTGTTTCTACTATAAAATCAGGACATGTAGTATTTTTTATGTGTTTTTGCAGGACACAGCAGTCCAAATCAGGACAGTCCTGCGAAAATCAGGACAGGTGGTAACCCTAGTGAATCTACGTTTATGCTGTCTTTGTTTTTGTTGTTAAGTAAAGGACCACAGTCACTAGTTACTTGAGGAAGACAGCTTAGAAAAACAAGCACTGGAAACCTCTCTGATTTTCCAAAGAAGTGGAGGAAACAGTGAGGGTCAGGAGGACACTCTTCGGGAAATACAAGGGTGGGCACAATGATGAGAATTGGGAAGAATACCAAAAGAAATTGGAAGGAAGCAAGAAGTACAGTTAGGAAGCCAAAGGCAGATAATGTTAATAATATCTGAGGGAGTTAAAAAGGGAGAAAAGTAATGTGTTAAATATAATAGTGTGTGACAGGGTAGCAAGTTGTGCAGCATCACATAGAACACTCAGGGACAGAACACGCTAGACACCAGTTCAGATTAAAGGGACACTGTCAACCTGTTTTTCATCATATTATTTCTAGTTAAAAACCTACATTTTATGATTTCTTACCTTTTCTAAAATTCATTGATGTTGCTGTTTGTTTTGTCTGTCTCCTTGTTTACTAGAACTGAAATGCATGATGATGTGCATTGTGTTGTCTGTATATCCATGGCACCTCCGATCCATTACCTTAGGGTTATGTACGCCTGATAGGCTGCTGATGCACATGTGACCTAAGTTTCGGATTTCAGTCTTCCACCAAGCCCCTTCCCCTCCTGGGTATCTTTAGTTTTAACTTGTGCATCTGATAAGAGGCTGCATCACTGTCCTGAGCTCCAGTTCACAACAAGGAAAAGGTAATTACCAAATTTAAACCTATGGCACAGACAGCAGAAAATAGTAGGTAAAGAAAGCTAACAATCTATATCTATATAAAAAAAAACATGAAGCTATTTATTAAGTATAGCACAGTGAGAAGGGCAGCAGATTATACTGTTTTGTCTTTGCATTGCATCTATAAGAGTTGCATTAGTCAAACAATGGACAGAATTATAGGTGGTGATATTTCTTTAAACAAGCATGAGCCAGCTGCTTTTAAAATGGTCGCCTTTAGGACTCCCCCCCTCATGACCGAGGATATCCTGAGGTTCTCCCTGCAGTTCCTGATCAGCAACTGCAGGAGAGAGAGAGAGAGAGAGAGGCACAAATCCATATACCACGGCATATAAATTAAATTAGTGGTTGCAACACGTTCTCCTTAGTGGCAGAATGAAGGGGACCAGCCCAGCTTCTCCCTCATGAACGCGGCGATGGTGCTTTTGCCTCTACCCCTATTTGGCTTGAGTGATTATAGGACTCCAAACAAGCCTGGGAGACTTGAAATAAGCATGGTTGCAATAGGGGGGAGACTTAAACAAAACAGCTTCCCCCAAGTACATATCCCCCCGTTCTGTTTTCTGGTGCTGGCTCACGTTTCTCAATGGGAGAAATAGAAGTAGAGACTGACCGTCTGACTGGGCAAACGTTGTTTCGACCATGGGCCCTGCAGACTACTGAGTTCAAACATGGATTCCATTGTTGTTGTTTTCCCTTCCTCCATCTCCTTCTCCTTCCATCCATCTTCCCGGAAGCCGCGCATGCTCTGTATGCTCTTCAGGCATGCATAGTACGTGCTGGCCTCTTTGCACATGTGCAGTGCCCCACAGTGCCATTTTACAGAGTGGCAAGCAACAGATAATGCTGTGCATGCTCCTTAAAGCCTACAAGGATGCGTGGTAGAGATTTCATCGTGATCGAGCATACTGGGTGAAGAAAACCAGCACAACAGAGCTCTGCCCTCATCCCTACAGGGATGGATAGTACACAACACTGGAACTATACAGTACCTGCTCTATTTGGTGATCAGACAGCCACAGCACAGAAAATAAAAAATTTCAAGGAAAAGGCCATTTAAAGGGCCAACCCCAATAACAACAGAGAACAGAAATCCATCCTAGTAGGATTAGAGTCCTCTTCTCCTGGGTGGTGCAGGTTAAAAACAGACTATTTAGCCCCTCTATGCACTAATTGAAGGAACATAACATTAAATAATAAGTAAATAAAGGAGAAGCTTACAAGGAATTTTCAATCTAACACTCCTTCGCTTGCTGTCTTTCAGATGTCAGCAGGAAGGGAATGCCAATCGTGTGAGGTGCCTCTACTACCCCAAGAGAAGGGCCTAGTGTGCCCCGCTTGTGAGATAGACAACCAGGGTACTTTTAGGGATGCCCATAGGCATAGCAAAGTGGGCGATAGCAGCCAGTGGCATGTTGATCTGACCACAGAGGCACTCCAAAAGGCTACTGCAGCCATGATAGAGAGCCAGCAGAATTTCATGCTCCAAGTCTTGGAGCACATGTGCAGCTTCTCCAATCCAAGACCACTCCCAGTGACATCTTCCACATCAACTCCCCCAAATACCTCAGGGAGGTCTAAGACCAATCAGCCAAGGGGCATATCCCCCACAAGGGACACAGAGGAAACTAATGACAATCCAATGAATGGGCTGGTTGAGGATGGAGCTGATGACTCTCATTCTCACCATGACAGTGATCTGGAATCAGAGCATGACTCAGATTCAGAACCCCCTTCAGGATCACCGACCCAGGAAGCACCATCAATTGCCTCAAGACTCTTCGCTTCAGAGAACATCACTGACCTGGTCCTTTCAATATGCAGCACATTAGGGTTCAAACAACCACCACCATCACTGGATAGCGAACTGGACGCAATGCTCCAGCCACCTCCTAAAATCGAACATTTCTTCCCTGTATGTCCTACAATACAAGATATAATCACAAGAGAATGGGAGGCATCAGATCTGGTGAGACTACTGGAGAAGAGATTCCTAGACAAACTGTACCCCTTACAGGAGGACAAACTGAAGTCATGTGCTCAGCGCCAAGGATCGACCCCAAGATAGTGGAACTCAACAGGAGGATGGTTCACCCAGCAGAGGGTACAGCCACACTGAAGGACCCAGTGGACCAAAGAGTAGAGGATCTTCTAAAGAAAATGCACGCGATGACCGGTCAATTGGTCAGAACAGCCACGACTGCAATATATGCAGCAAGAGCCCAAATTAGGTGGTTGGATGAGAATGTCAAGTCACAAGAGGCAGTCCTACATGAGCAGGCTCTACAAGTGGCCAGATATATCAGGGACATGTCTGTGGACGCACTCAAAATGAGCATCAGAACAGCAGCAGTGGCAAATAAGGCACAAAGGAATTTGTGGCTAAAATTGTGGAATGCAGACAATGAGTCAAAGACCAGACTGCTTAAATTACCATTTAAAGGTGATAGAGTCTTCATCGATGGCCTTCAGAAATTCCTGCAGTGCAGAAACCGAGGGTCAGACATAGAGGGTGACAAGGACATGGGGTATCTACCATCCAACAGAGGAAGAACCCAGTCCTTTCGGGCTCACTCAGACAGAAGGCATCACAACTCCTTTCGTGACAAGAGAAGTACGACCCAGAACAGGTACAATTACCAAAACAAAGGGAGCACCCCCTACAGGGGAAGAGGGTCCTCCTTTACAGGAAGATTTTCTAGCCAGAGAGGCAAACCTACCAGGAGATTCAATCCATGACTGCAACTTGACACCACAATCTCAAGTCACCCCAATCCAGCTACCCAAAATACACACCCCACTAATAGGGGGGAGACTTCAACAGTTCAATCAAACATGGAGAGAAACAACCTCAGACAGATGGGTAAACAAAGTGGTAGATCAGGGGTATGCGATAGAATTCTGGTGCACATCGCATGAAAACAGATTGGTAGTCTCACCAGTATCAAAGAAAAGATGCCAAACAAGCCACATTCAGGACACCCTGCAAACATTGCTCATCAGAAATGCCATACAAAAAGTACCACAGAATGAGATCAGCATGGGATTATACTCAATATTCTTCCTGGTCCCAAAGAAAACAGGAGACCTTCGACCAGTTCTAGACCTCAAATATGTAAACAGGTTTGAAAAGATTCAAAATGGAGACCATGAAATCAACAATCAGGTCAACGGGGGACTTCCTGACTTCCATAGACCTCAAGGAAGTGTACCTTCACATTTCCATGTGACCCGCACACAGAAAGTACCTCAGATTCCAAATTCTGGGCCAACATTACCAGTACAAGACACTCCCATTCGGACTAGCATCAGCTTCAAGGGTGTTCACAAAGGTGTCAGTGGTACTAGCGGCAAAATTATGAGAGGAGGGAATACACATCATTCTTTACCTAGACAATTGGCTCATCAGGACAAGATCCTACAAAGATTCACAGAGAGCAACCTCAAGAGTGGTACAGGTACTCAAGGAACACGGTTGGATGATAAATACAGAAAAGAGTTGCCTAACCCCATCTCAGTGCATAGAGCACTTAGGAGCAAGGATAGACACACAAACAGGACTGGTGAAACCAACACAAATGCGAATGGACAACATTATAAGACTAACAAATCAGTTACTAAGCACCAATGCACCAAACATTGCCCAGGTCTCTCAACTTCTGGGATGCATGTCCTCATGCATAGACCTCATCCCCTGGGCGAGATGGAACATGAGACCACTGCAAATGTTACTACTGCAGTACGTATCCCTATCACAAGAGAACATTCACCAGAAAATAAAGATGACGGACAGAGTCAGGTCGTCACTGCAATGGTGGACGAACCTGCAAAATTTATCCAGGGGACAGCCTCTGGAGATATCACACGAAGCCACCATCGAAACAGATGCCAGCCTGTGGGGATGGGGTGCATCCATGGGCTACAGGTCAGCCCAGGGTCAGTGGTCAATCAAGGAAAAGAAGCTATCAATCAATGTGTTGGAAATGAAAGCAGCGTACAATGCATTGCTGGCCTTCAGTTCACAAATCACACAGAAGTCCGTACTGATACGTCCGGACAACAGGGCGACAGTGGCATACATAATGAAACACGGAGGCACCAAGAGTCAGGCTCTCCAACGAGAAGCAAATTACATTCTGACCTGGGCACAACAGAATCTCAAACACATCACAGCCATCCACCTGGCAGGCAAGCTGAACATGATAGCAGACTGGCTGGGTCACGAGCAGATAAACCCAGGCAAGTGGCAACTTCACCCGCAAGTATTCCAAACCATTCAGGACAAATGGGGCACAATAACCATTGACCTTATGGAGACCAGCAAGAACTCTCATTCTCACAAGTTCTACTCCCAATTCAAGGAGTCACTATCAATGGGAGTGGATGCACTATCAATCCCATGGACTCACGATTACGCCTATGTGTTCCCACCACTACCTCTGATAACACAGGTGTTAGCGAAAATTTGGCAGTCTTGGAGAATCACAATACTGATAACTCCCTGCTGGTCAAGGAGATCATGGTTTGCAACAATCATAGCCATGGCCATAGACAAGATGACTCTGCCAACCCATCCAGATATTCTGATTCAAGGCCCAGTCACTCACCCCAATCCAAACAACCTCAGACTCACGGCCTGGCTCCTGAAAGGGAGAGACTGCTAAGGGCAGGCTACCACGAATCAGTTATAGACACCATGATACAATCATGTCGAAGTTCCACCACTTCGACATACTCCAGATGATGGTCAATATTTACATTCTGGTGCAAGTTGAGGAACATCTGCCCTCGGTCACTATCGATACACAACATACTGATGTATTTGCAACAGGGCATGGACAAAGGACTAGAAACCATGACACTGAGATTACAGGTGTCAGCAATAAATGCAGCAACAGGACCCATAGAAGGAACCTCTCTGGGATCTCACCCAGACATTATCCGTTTCCTCAAATCAGCAGGCAACCTGTGCCCCAGACTAAAAATGATCGTTCCCCCATGGAACCTTGCCTTAGTACTAAATGCCTTGACAGAGTCTCCCTTCGAACCAATCTCAAACATTGAACTGTACTGGTTAGGCCTGAAAATGGCTCTACTGGTAGTGGTGTGCTCCACCCACAGACTCGGAGAATTAACAGCCCTGTCCTTCAAGGAAATGTTCACTACATTCATGGATCAGGGTGCCATACTAAAAACAGTTCCGTCATTCATACCAAAGGTCAACACCGCATTCCATACAGACCAGATTATCGAGCTCCTGACCTTTTTCACGGAGCCGGACTATAAGCGGACCAGGGCCCTTCACAAACTGGACATCAAAAGAACACTACAAGTGTACATTGAAAGGGCAACACCACTCAGGCATTCAGAGAGGCTGTTCATCATATCGTCAGGTAACAAAAAGGGCCTACCAGTGGCAAGGAGCACTATCGCTACTAAGATAAAGAAAGCCATCATGGAAGCATACAAGGCAAAACACAAGGTACCACCCATGGGAATAAAAGCACACTCAACCAGGGCGGTAGCATCATCTTGGGCAGAGAGAAACAAAGCTACAGCACAGGAGATATGTGCAGTGGCAACCTGGTCCACTATACATACTTTCACAAAACACTACAGATTGGACACAGATATTACAACCAGGAATTCATTTGGACATAAAGTCTTAATGACTGCCACAGTGAAGGACATTTAAGAGACTCATGAACACTGGTACACAATATAAACACAATAGCGCATCATGCTCTCCCCTCCCATATTACTATGGCACTGCTTTTGAATCACCTTAAGGTAATGGATCGGAGGAGCCATGGATATACAGACAACACAATGGTAGTTTACTCACCTGGTAAGGGTGATTGTGTTACTGTATATCCATGGCACCTCATCTCACCCGAGGGAACATGATAAAGCAACCAGTAACATCTAACATTAAAGTAGCACAAGAAGTACAAGCATTACAAATGTATTATGATAATGGAATAAAGTAGTATTAGAAACTAACCATGATTCCGAGATTATGATTACTGTCTGTGCATATACATAACCATGTATTTTACAGCTATGGAAGCATCAAAACTGAAGACACCCAGGAGGGGAAGGGGCTTGGAGGACGACCAAAATCAGAAACTTAGGTCACATGTGCATCATCAGCCTATCAGGCATACATAATCCTAAGGTAATGGATCGGAGGTGCCATGGATATACAGTAACAAAATCACCTTTACCAGGTGAGTAAACTACCATTTATAAACAAACCTTGTTTTGTTTACTATCCTGGATCTGTTTTACTGCATACATCCTGAGTATTAGAAATATACCCAAACAGCGCAGTCGCTCATGATGCAATAGCCTCCTAAACTCCCATTGCATCATGAGTGGCTAGACAGTGTTGTGGGTGTTCCCATGTCAAGGAAACATGCAGTGGGAGCAGATCAAGGGATATAAACAAACCTGTTTTTGTGTGGTAACGCCATGATGGACAGTCTGTTTTTCACTTTTTTTAAGAAAACAAGAATCAGAATCAAACTACCAGCTACATCAGAAGTATTTATACAATGTTGGCAATCATAAAATGTGTTTTTTAAACTAGAGACACTTGGAGACATAAGGGGGTTGACAGTATCCCTTTAAATGAAAATTCATCTTTACTTCGGGGAAAAAAAAAAAGGCTTAGTCACTTTACACAGTCTGCATTTTAGCCTCAGGCCCTAACAAGCACCCCAGCTTCCTCTGCCTATATTTCTTTGTTGAGTCCAGGCGTTGCTTTTTAACAGCCCTCTCCCTCAGGGACATCCAAAACCCAGAACAGGCAGTGCAGAGAAGTCTTAAAGGGCCAACTTTAAAGCAAGATGGGTTTGGTTCAAATCCCCTCCCAGCCCCTGTGAAAACCTTTCTTGCTGGGTTGAGCTGGGATTTACAAATGTAAGGAGTGTGATGGACACACACTCTGTCACTTACCCTCCCCCTCAGAGCCATGCCGGTGGCATGCTTGGCACAGAGCACCAGACACTCACTCTCTCAAGAAAATAAAAAATCAGCATTAGCATGCTGGGCCGCTGCTTGGTGGTGCACATCAAATATAAAAGGCTACAGATTAAATACCACCTGGTGACACAGGTATTGGCATCCTGTATGGCATGCAACCACTTGAGAGGGGCATGATCAGTTATGAGGATGTGCTTCCGTCCTAACAGGTAGTAATGTAGGGTGACCACCACCCACTTTACTGCCAGACACTCTTTTTACCAGAATGGCATAGTGCTATTTCTGGTAAAAAAAAAAAGTTTGAAAGATAAACAGAGGATGGGATGAATATCACCCTCAAAGTCTTGTGACAACACTTCCCCCAGCCACACTTCGGCGACATCTGTGCACAAAATAAGGGGTTTGTTGAAATCCAGACTTTGTATGACTTTTCCCCTCAAACAGCACATTTTGATGACCTATAATGCTGTCTGACACTTTGGAGACCCACTGACCTTCTTTGGGGTGACCTTCTTGTCTTGGTCAGGTCAGTCAGTGGGGCAGCAACGACTGAGAATTCCATAATGAACCATCAGTAATACACTACAAGTCAAAGTCAGGACCTAACCTCCTTCTCAGTAGTTGGAGGTGGCAGTCAGATGGAGCCCTTACTTGATAACAGGGCATATATGGCTATTTCCAACCATATACTCCAAATATTTGGTCCCATGCTACCCTAGGGCACATTTCATGGTATTTGCCATGAGATCTACCTCCCTGAGCAATTGAAGTATCATGGCTACATCCCTCAGTTAGCTGTCCCAATCAGGACTAAATACGACGTTGTCTGTGTACGCTACCACATGCAGACATTCTCTGAAATGTAACGGGGGCTATATACAATCCAAAGGAAAGCATGATAAATTGATAGTGTCTAAATGGGGTGACAAAGGACATTTTCTCAAGGGACTCAGGAGTTTCTTAAAACTTATATATATATTGACTTTAACTTCAATGCAATATCAGTTGATGCATCAGGCAAGTACATAGGCATACTGTGAGACATCAGTGTTACAGGATGGAAACAGCATACTCCTGAACATGTTACATGATAGGGGGTTATAAACAAACATTTAAAAACTACAAATAAGTTTACCAAATAGCTATTGCTGCCATGAGCAGGAATGATCCAGCATCACAATTAATACCCATACATAATGTATCCTTAAAGGAAAACTCCTACACAGCCGGAAAACACAGTGGCTGCTGCAGAAATGCCCAGTTAGGGCTTTAGCATCAAACTACAGTAAATTTTTCATTTACCTGCTGTGTTATGATTTCAATTCCAAAGACCTGCTCTGTGCATAATAGCTACAGAGCCACGGGTGACCATCTTGTGTACCCGGGTGGCTTCTACAGCATATGTTATGCTAATGAGGTCTACCAACTCTGCCATTAGTTGGTAGCCCTCATTAGCATAACCTGCATGGCAGAAGCTACATAGGGTGTGCAAGATGGCCACCCATGGCTCTGAAACCATTATGGATGGAGCGGGTATTTGGAATTAAAATTGCAATGCAGCAGTTAAATTAAAAATTTAGTTTGATGCTAAAAGCCCTAAATGGGCATTTCTGCAGCAGCTGCTGCACTTTCCAGCTGTGTAGGAGTTTCCCTTTTACATAAGCTATGCATCCTCTTTAATACCACATAGAGAAAATAAGCTGTAGACAGTGTACACTTCTCTGCAGCTCTATCTATAATTGATTTAAACCAAGAACAGTTGTAGTTCACCTGGGTAGAACATTTCAAATATTAACAGTTAAGGCAATTTTCTATTGATAGTATTATAAGAAAGCTGTATACTGAACTACTGTGGGACTAACATACAGTCGTTATTAACCCAATAATACATTTTGGAGCTGGAGTTAAGAAAAAAACAATAATATGAACTCACTTGGACAATGAATCCCTTACCTGGTACAAAGAAAGTGTCTGTGTTTAAAATGTCTTATTTTAGGAAAAAGTGCTCTGTACCCTAACTTGATGTAATGAGAAAAGTCAGTGGTGAAAAAGAACAAGAAACTGCTGCACTGCAGAGGGAGGGAGCTAAGGAGACTGAAAATAAAGATGCATCACTAAGATGCCATTGCTGAATCCCTCCCCCCCCAACAAATAATCCAACCTGTAAAGAGAAAAATGTTAATCTTGTAAATTAATTTAAAGCCAAAGATAACCAGGCATCTGCCTTGAAACTCATTACTGATAAGGAAGTCCAGTTTTCAGTCATTCAAAGTTCGATATAGCTCCTCATTTCCCTCACTGTTGCACAACTGACTGTAATCTTGTCCATACCTCAAGGAGCTTCCTCAATCTCCAATTCTGTTCTCTCTATATGGGCAGAAAAGTCCCGTTCAATTTTGACCAGAAGTTTTCCCATTTTGGGAGGGTCAGAAAAACTGGCAAGCCTCTCCTCCATCCACATAGAATCTTTTTTTTTTTTGTTAAATGAGACTTTAATTCAAAGAAATGTAAAATACAATAATAAAAGAATCATGTGGTAGCAATTACAGGTGTATATAATTGTATTATAATTGGCCATTTTCTTATGCTTGTTTCCCATTTATGATTAAATAATTCTAAATCTGTCGAAGAGGGGAATTACTGATTACCAAATTATTAATTCCTGAGCTCTGAAATTTACCATTAAGTAAAGTTTAGCAAAGGAGGCCCAGACTTTCTCCGAAATATGGTGGAAATTCCTAACATAGTAATGATTTTTTTCTGTTTTAATCAGATTTATCATAAGGTTAATCCATTGCTTTATGGTCTGTGTTCTTCTAGTTCAAAAGTATAACCTTATTAGCTGTGATGAATGCTAGGTAAATAGTTTTCTGTTGAAATGTGGGACAGTAACTAGTTGTATATTTGCCAAATACTATGAACTCAGCAGTTAATGTTGGATGGATCCCCATGATTTTGGAGATACCTGTTAAAATTTTGTGGCCAAATGTTTGTAGTGCAGGGCATGTTAGAAACGTATGAATAAGAGATGCAATCATTTTTTCTTTCTTGGACAAGAGTTGGTAATGTTTGGATTAATTTTATTTAGTTTAGCCAGTTTAAAGTATGTACCGTGAATGATATTGAATTTGTTGTAATTTAGATGAAGTTAATGTTTTAAAAGGGAATTCTAGAATCTCTTGCCATCTATCATCTGAGAAAGATGTATTTAATTCCTATTCCCATTTAAGCTTAAGATTCAAGGATGATTTCCCGGTAGAAGCTAATAAAGTAGAATATATTGTAGAATTTTTTTTTGTAGGAGCTCCTAGAATCATGCAATTTGAAATAGGTAAGTTATCTGGTACTTTTAATCCATTATTATTTTTAATTAGAAAGTCCTTCAAGTTGCAAGTATCAAAAACAAATGTTGTTTTGGAATTTTCAATGTTATCTGAAGCTATGAAAAGGTCATAAATGTACCATGATCAAAAACACTTTTCTAAATGGGTCAGCTCAAGTGTTTTCATAGATTAAAATCTGTTAAGTTAATAGCCAGAGGGAAATTATAATTTCTTGCTAAGGGTGAGTATAATTACATTTTTGTTCCATTTTAGCAGTTTAGGAATTTCAGTCCCGATCTGAATTGAGGAGATGGTTGCTGGTTAGAAAGGTAAATTACTACCCATCAGAGATGCTGCATACAAAAATATGTGGTAGATCTGTGTACATAGTTTTATCGAGTTCGGACTGACAGCAAGCTATAGCTGAATTTCTAAAATAGCATTGCAATTAGCATAGTTGACTAGCATAGTAATATACTTTAAGATTTGGAAGACTTAAACCTCCTTTTGATTTAGGTGATGCCAGTTTTTCCCATGGGAATTCTAAGCTTTTTGTTTTTTCAAAGAAATTTAGATATAGCTTTATTTAACAGAGTAAACATCAATTCAGGTATTTTAATAGGGATGATCTGAAAAAGGAAAAGAAGTTTAGGTAGGATTGCCATTTTGACTACATTAGCCCTCCCAATTAAAGTCAATGGGAGAGGGTTGTCTATTTTGTAAAGTAACTAACAATGTTATTCACCAAAAGAATGAAGTTGAGATCAAAAGTTCATTGGTTATTTTTCACAATAATTATGCCAAGGTATTAAATTTCATTTGCTATTTGGATGGTATTGAAAATATTAATGGGAAGATTCGGCAGAGATCCAAGTGAAAGTAATTCTGTTTTCTGCCAATTGATTTTATACCTGGAGGCAGTGCCTAAGCTATTACTTGTATCCTGAATCAATTGCATAGATACCTCCAGATCAGAAATCATTAATGATATGATAGATTGAGGGAGTACTCCCGACCAATTGGATCTTATTCTGTGAAGAGTGTCTCACATGCAGATGTCCTAGAAATGAGCACATTCCAGGATTTTTTTTTAAATAACATTGATAGTGTTCGAACTATAATATATTAATATGTTCCCAATTGCCACTCATTGCAGGATAAGAGTGGTTTCACTTGCGTTATGCTGGAGTCAGAACAGCTCAGCTCACTTTGCTGTTTTCTCTCGAGCAGAACACACGTGAAACTGCTCTTATCCCACAGCGAGTGGCTCCGAGACATATATATATATATATATATATATATATATATATATATATATATATATATATATATATATATATATATATATATATGTATTTCTCATGGCATTGATGTAACTGATTGCATGTCTGATGTTACTGCTTAACAGTCTACCTTTAATAAAACCAGTTAGGTCCATATGTATTATAAGAGGTACAAGAGGTAAAAACAATCTCTAATCTGGATGCTAATATTTTTGCTAGGATTTTATAGTCTGTATTTAACAGAGACATTGGTCTATATGATGTACATAAATGTGGGTGTTTACCCTTTTTCAGAAATAAGAGAATATTAGCTTCTGAAAAAGAATTGGGTAATTTTCCGGAATTAAATGCATGGTTATATATGATCAATAATTGTTCACTTACTGGTTTTCCAAATTTTCTGTAAAAATTGACTGGGATACCATGTGGACTGGGAACCTTGTCAGAAGAAAGACTCTTAAAGAGCCAGTGTACTGCCTGGAAACTGCATGCAATTAATTGTAACTTTCAGATGTAGTGAGCTATCACTTTTTATATCTCAAGTGTTTATACTTTTCTGTTTGCTAATTAGAAGACTTTCCACCTGTCAGTACTGGGGTGATGTGCGGAACAGCATTCTGCCTGAAGGAAAAAAAAGTTGGTTCTGTTCCTCCCACTACATCATCACTAGTAACCGATGAGAACCATCTCTCACTGCCAGGTTTCACTTTCACATTATTCAGTAGGGACTGGCTTTCCCTGGTTACTAGTGATGTCACAGTTTCATGCATTTTGATTGGTAGCTTCTGAAAGTCACTGCTCAGGCTGCAAAGATTGTGGTGCCTCAAGGTGTTTGGTTTCATTTCTGATGATGTAGTGGGAGGAAAAGAACTGACTTTTTTGCCTCCAGACAGAGTACTGCTCCACATATCACCCCAGTACTGCCAGGTGGAAAATCTTCTAGTTAGTACACAGAAAATAAAAAAAATACTTCCGATACTAGAAGTGATAGCTGACTGCATCTGAAAATTACTATTAATTCCAAGCAGTACACTAGCTTTTTAATTGCTAATTGAATTCCTATAAGTGTTATGTCCTTTTCTAAATTGTCACTTAGTTCTGTAGAAAACTGAGGTAAAATGATATTATTTAAAAATGCCTCAATAGCATTTGGATGTAGGAATCTTTCTGAAGAATACAGTTCAGTGTAATATTGGAAAAAGATATGGTTAATCCCTTCTGGATAGATTGTGAATTTCCCGATTGATTTATAATACAATTAATGATTCTTTCTTCTACTTCTTGTTTCAGTTGTATAGCCAATAGTTTCTCCAGTTTGTCACTCACTGAGTAATATTTTGACCTAGATCTGAATATGGTATTTTCCACTTTTATTGTTAATAAATTGTTATAGTCTAACTTAGTTTGATTAGGGGGCATGGTTAAGACACCTAACAAGATGGTCAGCTAGTCTGTGTGCTCCATCACCTCAGGACCTCATTGGTTCATTATTTGGCATGTCCAGGAAAGAATGACAGTCTGTGAGGTGCGACAAGGTTCAACTGACCCCCCAACGAAAAAACTGGCCACTTGTGGACACCTGCAGACCCAGGACTGTGGAGTTTAAATGGTCACATTAGGGTGCTGATTCAGGCCTGCCATGAGATGAGTTTCATAAATGCAGTGCACTGGATTTTGCCACTACCCACCACCAGGGTTTTTTTCTCAGACTGCTAACTCTGTTGGGAAGTGGTCAGAGGCTTTTGGGGCTTGGGCTAAAAACATTACTGAGGAATAATTAGTAAACACCACTCCCTTGTACTCACTTAGTGCCTGGATTACCACAGCAATATAAATGTGGGTCTATGTAGCCCTTGCAATACTCTATCCATAGGACTGGCTCCTGTTTGAGTGGGCCCCACGTTTCCTCTATGGCTTCAGGTGCATATGGCACTGGAGGGATGCCAGTGGCCGAATCTCTAAATTACATTACTCAGATCCTGGAGGTCCTACTGTTTCAGGTTGATGGCATCAATACAGCTCTCTCAGGTAATGTGGAAGATGTCCGCAAGCTCAAAGACCACATGAACATCTCCAATCAGTGGTTGGATGAGTTGGAGTGCCAACTGTTTAAAATATTGAGAAGGCTGGATGAAAATGAGCATAGAATGCAGCAGCTGTGGGACAGGGTGGAGGATCAAGAAAACCAGGGATGTCATAACAACATCAGAATACTGGGCATCCCCAAGGGGCTGGAAGGTAATAATATGGAGGCTTTTCTAAATGACTTTCTCCCAGACTCCTTGGTGAAAGGTAGACAGGGTTGGTGGGAGTTATGAGGGCTCATAGGACTAAGGGCTGCCTGGCACCAGCAGGTCCCCCCATGCCCCATAAATGCATACATTCTGCGCTACTCTATCAAGGAACAAATGCTGAGGGCTGCAGAAATGTGGGGGAAATGCAGTGGAGGGGGGTGCTCGCACTTCGATCTATAGACTTTAGTCAGAAGTTGCCACTAAAAGAAATGCCTTTGTCCCTCTCAAAGCAAGACTCAGGGATCTGGGAATAAAATACCATGTCAAAGGACTGACTAACTTACTTGTTGTGAAGGATGGGAAAGAACTCCTGGCCACCACCCCTCAGGAAATAGAAAACTGGGTGGGAAACAGTGGCCGCAGCTCAATATTCACACTACAAATCCCAGGAGCCTCTGGATGCCAGGGGGACCTGGCCCTCAAACGCAGAATGATAATAACAACACGCTGCTCCCCAAGGGAAGAGAAAAGGGAGGTACATGAGCCCCACAAACTTTTGTCCACCAAGAGTTAGAGGCCCCCTCTACTAAGAAAGCCCAGCAGTTGCACAGAAGCAGCTGCCACTTGACCACTGGGCAGCTGAACAGGGCAAGTCGGATCGGCCATCCAGCCCCAGAAGGCAACTATCAAGGCATAGATCCAGGAGCTCTAATGGATGACGAAGGTCACAGCTGTTCCCAACATTGCCACTGGCTAAGGACTCTCAGAAAGACTCCTCCAGCAGCTCAGAAGACACAACTAGACCCATCCTAGCCAAAATGGGCCTACAGCAGACAACATCTCCGACCAGCTGGGCAGACGCAGCTGAGGAACTGGTTGAGGACATGGAAGCAACAGAATGCCAGGAGCTAGCAGAAGGCCCCATTCATCCAGGTCTTAAATTCTTTGCAGAGGTGGTAGGGGTCTCGTGTAAGGAGCAGATGACTAGTGGAACTGTGCTCACTACAGGGGCTGAAGAAGGCAGAGAAGGACCCATCAGGGTCTGGGACTATCTAAGAACTTAACCCACTGGATTAAAGATCAGTATACCACTGTGCATGTGATGTTTGTGAAATGTTTATGGTAATGTGCTTTGGTATCCAGAGCATGGGGGTTGGTGGCCACAGTTTATACTCTTGGCCAGTCTCCCCCCCTTACCTTACCTCTCATACCCTTTAACTTTGACAATATGGTCTGGGTGCCGCAACTGGCAACCCATGAGCCACCTACTGGCACCCCCCTTTTTACCCCTGTTTCCCAGGTGCCCCATTGATAGCACCCCTCTCCCTGCCACTGAGGAACAGAAGGGTCTGGCATGCACATACCCCCCCACCATGAGAGACTGACTCCTCTGGGGTGAGAAGGGTCCCCCTCATTTCGCCCAATCCAGATGAGGTTTGACTCCTCTTATCCTGTACTATTGGTGATATGACCCCCTCAGCTTCTCCTTTTTATGTTGGCTTGCGTACATGCGCAAGCATCATCTTGTGGTAGTAGTACATTTCAGAGGTGTATCTGTGGTGTGGCTAATGCAGGGGACGCTTTAGTGGGTGCATTTCTCAGTAGCCAATCAGTGAGCATGCTGGCGATGTCAGCAGCTTCAAAGAGAGCCAAGAAGTTTAAATGAATCTGCTGCTGCAGTCACGGACAGTTTTGTCATTGCAGCTGCACCTCCCCTCCTCCCTCACAACCTCGTCTGCTCCTGCTTTTTTTTTTGCGCGAGCACTCTCTGTCTGACTGCTCTCTGAGATCAACTTGTTTGTTCACTGTGCCTTCCTGGTGAAACATTTCAATAAATAAGTCAGCCCCTGTGCGCCTTTCCACATTGGTGGCTCCTGCCACCTGCCACACACTCCCCAAAAAGCCGACATCGGGGTGCCCAATCCGAGAGTCAGCATGTATCCCCCCCACATTGTGGCACACTGGAAGCCCATCCCAGTGTGCCCAGATGATTTTTTTATATCTTTATTTTTCAAACACTAGGATGCTCATTCCTAGTGTCAGATGTCCCCCACCCCCAAGCTCACTGTCTTTGCCGACAGGGGTGCCAAATCCCCATCAGCATCATGTTTCCTCCCCCCCAAGCTCACTTTCTTTGCTGATGGGGGTGTCCAATCCCCATCAGCATCATGTCCTCCCCAAACTCATATGGCACACTGGGTGCCCACCCCAGTATGCATAAAAGTTGTTTTTTTAACCTGCAAATTAAGAAAACCGTCCCCTGGTGTTTTTTTAATCTACAAAAAAGAAAACAGACCCTCGTAGTCTCCCCATTGCCCCTTCCTCATTCCCACTCTCCAACTGAGTACCCACCTCCCCAAACCCCCATTACCCCATACTTACCTTCAGAGGTTGAGAGCAGAGATCTTCTGCAGAGCGGGACACATCTGCACTCTTCAAAGCCAACCGGCAAACTGAAGAATCAAAGGTAAACACGTATAGTGGCTGTCAATGGGAGTTTCAACTTATGTTGATATCTCAGCCATTTTTAAGGATTTTGGACCTAAATTTTCAACATGGGGTGCTGGGGACCCCATCTCATGAACATGTCACTGTCATTTCATTATTCAGTCCCCAAAGGTAATTTCACTGTCACTGCGTGGAATCACCTTTCAGGACCTAGTAACAAAATGACAATGCCACTGTTCATGAGGTGGGATCCCAAAAAGTCCATGTTGCAAATTTGGTAAAAAAATTCCAAAAAATGACTGTATTACAAGTGTGCATTGCACAGTTTCTATGCATACTTGTAACTTCACCAATTTTAATATTTCACTCCAGATTTTCAACAGTGCCATTTTTTCACACCTCCTTATGAACAGTACAGCTGTCACTGTTTACATCCTGCCTGAAACATGTTTTTGCACATGTTGCACAGAATGGCTCAGTCGCTGTGGAAAATCATCTTTCAGGGTTGAGTAACGAAATAATAGTGCCACTGTTCATGAGGTGGGTTCCAAAAAGCCCATGTTGAAAATATGGTGCAAAAATTCCAACAATTGATTGCATTACGAGCGTGTGCTGTGCAGTTTCAACACACGTTCATAGCTTTGCCAATTTTCCACATTTTCACTCCAGATTTTCAACATTGCCATTTTTTTTCACACCTTGCCATGAACAGTACAGCTGTCATTTTCATGTCCTGCCCAAAATGTGTTTTTGCACCTGTGGCACCGAATCACAAAGTCGCTGTGTGAAATCACCTTTCGGGATTGAGTAACGAAATGATAGTGCCACTGTTTATGAGATGGGGTCCCAGAAAGCCCATGTTGAAAATTTGGAATGAAGATACCAACAAAAGCCAGGGGTGTTAGGGTTTCCACCTGTAACATCCCACCCTGTAGAGACTGACAGGCATCGGGGGGTGTGACTTGGGTTCGGCGGCCATAATGCTTATGGCATTCCACCCCCACCCTGCAGCCATTGACAGGCATTGAGGTGTGCCTTGGAGTTGTTGGCCCTAACATTCACCCCATTCTCCTATACTGCACACATCTCAGCTTATTTCTTTATGGAATGGGGTGAGCATAAGGGCCAAAGACCCCCAAGGCACACCGCAACAGCTGTTGCTGTCTGCAGGGTGGGGTGAGATGGAATGGCTTCAGCGTTATGGCCCACAACCCAAATGCACACCCCAATGTCTTTCAGTCTCTGCAGGGAAGGGGTGGTGGTTGACGTTAGTGCAATACTTCACTGCCATTCCTATTATGCTTCTCTCTAACTCCTGCACTACCAATGCCAATGCCAGCAAGCCAACAGTTGGCATTGACAAATGCTTGTTAAATGTTGCCCTGGCCCCCTCAGCTCTCATGTATCTGATACTCGACTAGCTAAACAGGAATCACCAGGTGCATGAGAGGGCACGACCATGTGCTAAAAGCCATTTTGTATAAGGAGATCCCCTTTCCTGTAACATATGTCTTCCACAAGGGTCTGGGTATTTAGGACCAGTCTCATCTTTCCTCTTTGCCAATCCGTACACAGGACACAACAAGCCTTGCAGATAAGATTTGGGGCAGATGGGTACTACAGAAATTTTAAACCTAAAGTTCTTACCACCCCCCCCCCCACAAGGTGCTGAGGTTGTGTAGCTGAGGTTTGCAAACTTTGCCGCAATTTCTTACACTTTCTTCCTTGGTTCTCCTTGGTGATATCACCAATATAATGATCGGTACCTTAGGGGGGATAGCACCCTGAGTATATCCAGGTGTCATCCTCCACCCCAGGTTAGAACCACTACTCTCACTTACTGCTGTTTAGTAAGGTTGTTGGTAAGGGTCAAGTTTGGCCCTTATTTTTTCTTTTTTTTTGCTTTCTTTTATAGTTATTGCTGATTAAGTGTACTCCTTATTTGAAATTGTGCACTGGTGTTACATATTAGTCGTAGGGACCATTAAGTAACAGTATAGTGTACATTACTACCCCTTTATTGCCTAATTTCTAATTTATTGTCTGCTCCCTCTTTTGCCACAGTTTTATCAACCCAGAAGAAGTCAGGAATCCAGAAGGGAAACCAGAACCTCCAGCATAGGCCCGCCCTAACACTCCATTGGCTGATAAGACCAGATGGGTAACCCCGCGGGAGACTTGTCCCATGGCTAGAGTTTGCACGAGGTAAGTGGACTTGGGTGTTAATAGTTGGATACCACGGCCAACAACCCACAGAAAGAGTAGAGGTGTGTTTTCTGAAACGTTAATGGGTTAAACCACCTGATTAAGAGAACCAAGGTGCTGATCCAGGAGACACATCTCACTGCCAGGACGATCCCATGGCTTTAAAAACACTGGGTGGGCTGAATCATGCATAGCTCCTCCTCCTCCTCCTCCTCCAAGGTAAGAGAGGTAGCTATACTTATCCACAAAACATGCCCTTGGATGGAGGAGGTTGTCAATGCAGACAAGCAGGGCTGGTGGGTCATAGCTCGGTTCATGTTTCCTGGAGGAAAAGTCATGGTGGGGAATATCTATGGATCAAATCAGGATGACCAAGGCTTTCTCCCTCACGTTAGCCAAGTGTTGGCAGACATGAAAGTGGGGGAAGAGGATGTACCAATTATACTGGATGAAGATTTCAATTTGGTGGCAGACATCTTCCTAAACAAATCAGGACCTACCCCTGACACACACCAGAAAGCAAAAGCTGCCTTGCTGGACATACAGGAGGAATGGGGACTGGTGGATCCCTGGAGGAGAGATAACTTCACAGGAAAGCACTTCATGTTCTTTTCCCCGGTCCATAACATACATAGCCATATTGACTTCTGGTTTTCCTGCAAGCTGACAGCTCAGGGGGTGCACATCACCACGATCAAGAGCATCCTGATATCAGACCATGCCCCGATAGTGCTGTGTTACCTTCCTCCAGGAACCCGACCCGCCTCTCCTAGATGGAGATGTAACCCCCTCATGCTCAGGGACCAAGAGTTCTGCATGCAAATGCGAGCAGAGACCTGTGCCTACTTCCAGGAGAACGTCACAGGGGAAGTAGAAGAGGGCATGATTTGGGAGGCCTGTAAGGCTTATCTGCAGGGCTGTATTATTTCACATGCCGCCTTACAGAACAAAAAGCACATGACTGAGGTGGACAAGCTTCAGCAAGAGCTTTCTACACTGGAAGAGCAGTTTAAGGGAACTGCCAGCCCTCCTCCTTTCACTCATTGCCTCCATCATGGGGCTGAAAAATAAAATCAATACCCTGCTGCAGCAGAAAGCAGAGTGGCAGCTCTTAAAGGCTAAACACAAATTTTGGGAGTCAGGGGGCAAAGGAGGCACATTCCTAGCCTTTTACCTGCGGAAGCAGAAGGCGGCCTCACAGATACATGCCCTTAGAAACAAGGCAGGGGTAATGGTTATGGAGCTGGGGCCCATAAATGAAGCCATGAAACAGTTCTATCAAAAGCTCTACAGTTCTAGAACACATGTAGGGGCCCTGAGGCAGGATGATCAGATGAAAGACTTCATGGACACTACACCACGTGACTGCTAACCAACAAGCTGGAACATATGGTAGTTGGACAGAAGATGGTCAGTTGGATCAGTAACTGGCTGAACGATAGGACCCAGAGAGTGCTAGTCAATGGATCATTGTCAAGGGAGGGTAGGGTGACAAGTGGCATCCCGCAGGGATCGGCACTGGGACCAGTCCTATTTAACATATTTATAGCAGACATAGCTAATAGACTAAACGAGAAGGTTTGCCTGTTTGCAGAGGATACAAAACTCTGCAACAGAGTGGACACAAAGGAAGGAGCAGACAACATGGAAGCTGACCTTAGATGGCTAGAGGATTGGTCCAGGGACTGACAGTTACAATTTAATGCCAAAAACTGTAAGGTAATGCACTTGGGAAAGAGGAACCCTGGAAAAAGAACATACTGGGAGGACATCAACTTAAGGAGACACAAATGGGGCGAGATCTCAGCATAATCATCACTGATGAATTAAAGGTAGGAAAACAATGTGAGAAAGCAGCACATAAAGCATGTGGCACCCTTGGATGTATAAGTAGAGGTATTTCTAGTAGAAAGAGGGAGGTTATCATGCCCCTCTACAGGTCCTTGGTGAGGCCACACTTGGAGTACTGCATTCAGTTCTGGAGACTTCACCTCAGGAAGGACATCAGCCATTTGGAAATGGTGCAGAGAAGGGCTACTAAGATGGTGCATAGACTGCATCACAGGGCATATCAAGCAAGACTCGGGGAGCTGAACCTATACTCCCTGGAGCACAGAAGAAACTGATGGAACATGATTGAAACATTTAAGTCTGTGAGGGGATTTAATGCAGCTCAGAGCCCCAGTTGACTAAAGAAAAAGCTCCTGGAGCTGATGGCATGACAGTAGAGCTGTATCAGCTATTATTGGAGGAGATAGCAGCCCCGATATTGTCCGCTTTGCAAGCAGTACAGATTAAAGGGAGACTACCCCCACCCTGAATGAAGCTATCATTACCCTCATCCCTAAAAAATCATCAAACCCGCTGGACTGCGCAAATTTCTGCCCTATCTCCTTAATTTCAGTTGACACCAAGATTTGTCCAAAGTGCTGGCCAATAGGCTTGAGACAGTACTGTCCTCCCTGATACACCTCTCACAGATGGGCTTCAGGAAAGTAAATGTGGGGCAGACAATCTCCGGATGCTGCTGAATTTGAAGTGGATGGCATTACACTCTACGACATCGATGGCAGCTCTAGTGATAGATTTCTCTAGGGCATTTGACTCGGTGGAGTGGAGATACCTCCATTATGTCTTAGACAGGTATGGGTTTGGCAGTTATTTTCGCTCATGGATTTCAACCCTATAAGCAGCACCCGCAGTCAGGGTATTAATTAACAGAGATGTATCCTCCCCCTTTACTCTTCAGAGGGGTACCCATCAGGGATGCCCCTTCTCACCTTTGCTTTTTCTTCTGGCTTTAGATCCCTTGATGAGGACCCTCATCTCCTCACCAAAGATACAGGGGGCAGAGGTAGGGGGGCTGACAATACCTAGTCAATGCATATACAGACGATATGCTGCTGACTATAGCCAACCCTACTCTCTCCCTACCACCAGTTCTGGAGATCCTGCAGAAATTTGCAGCTTTCTTGGGCCTGCTCATTAATCAAAAGAAAACAATACTCTCCCCTCTGAATCTTCCCTGCACTAGGGCATACCTGCAGGGCATGGCAATTGTATGGGCTCCTCAAGGGTTTTCCTATTTAGGAATCACCATAACAACCTGGTGGAAGGATTTAGTGGAGAAGAATTCCTCCCCTTACTGGCCTCAGGCCTCTGGGACTCTGGAGTTAACAGGATTCACCAATATCCCTTGGTCAGGTCCAGGGTACTGATGCAACAGGCCTTCCCTAGTTCGTCCAAAGGTTCACCTAACTTTGACATAGGGCATGCATTGCTCTTTGATATGGCATTAACTTTCCAGAAGTCTATACAAAACTGTGTGGTCCTATCTGGCTTTGGTACTAGCACAATAAAGCTAGATCATTCATTCTGGGATTCTTCAATGACTAGATTTCCTCCAGTACTCTCTTTTGGATTCTTTCTGGTAGTCTGTATGGTTGTTGGGGGGGTCCTGACACCTGCGTCTGTGTCTATTTAGTGCTGAATTACATGGCCTTGTCCTCACTTTGAGGAGAATACATTTCCAAAATGCTCCACCAGCCTCTGGGCTTCTTAATCTTGGGTCTGGTTGAACTGATAGTCCACTGGGACGATGCACAGCTCCTTTAGAATTTTAGGGCCTAAGCCCAGGGTTCCAGTCTCAATGTCCTCATCCATCACCTGACTTGTGGCCCCTTCAAGAACTTTAGGGTCAATGAGCAATGTCTCCTTATTTTTCTAGGGTTTCAACAAAATTAACATTGTAAAGCTGTTTTTCCTTTTCCTGTGCAATTGTAAGACTTAGTCATCAACTGATCCCATCTCTCAAAGGACCTCATATCATCCTGCAGTTTTGACAAGAGTGTACTCTCAGAGCTGGGCAACAAAAAAAGCACTCTGTCACTGGGTTTGAACTCCAGTAGCTTAGCTCATTGGTTATAGTGTACTGCCTGGGTTTGCTGAGCTTTTATTAAATTTTCTTTGGCAAATTTGCCAACCATGTTGAATCTTTCTCAAATTTGTTATACATTCTGGAGCACTTTAGGTGGACTGTGTGCCTATTCTTCCCATATGTCTTTTCTGAGATCCAGCATCCCTCAAGGTTGTTGCCAAATAACAATTCACAAGGTGAGAACTCAGCAGACTACTGTGGCTCCTCCCAAATGGCAAACATTAAATAGGGTAACAATTCATCCCAGTGTTTTTACCTCGGCTGACATGAATTTATACAGTATACCTTTTAATGATTTATTAAAACGTTCCACTAAACCATCAGTCTGAGGGTGATATGCTGATGTTCGGATGGAGTATTTATTATAATAATAATAATAATATTCTTTATTTTTAATGCGCCTTTCAAATTTCAAGGTGCAGTACAAATTAAAACAGTTTGATTGATTGACTGATTTCAAAAGATTTACCAGGGAAGACATATTGAGCTGAAATATCTAATTTCAGATGCATTGTGGGGGAAGGGATGAGGAGAGTACAGCAAAAAGTTGCAACAGTCGGTTACACAAATCAAAAATATAAGTTAAACAATTAAGTAGCAATAAAATGAACAAGATGAGCTAGGCTGAGCATCTGAAGAGCAACAGGTAATATAAGTGCAAATTGGAACACACCTGGCGTATGAACAAAGCACTGCTAGGTACGGTATTAAAGTGCAGATGGCAGCAATTTGAAGGGTGAATGTAGCACTGTTGGAACTTTGTTAAGCAGAGAAGGATGGAGGAAACTAGGCAGGGCAGTGGGAACTTAATTAGGGCAGGAGCAGAGGCAGTGGGGGGAGGGAATTGTAGGGTGGCAAAATGCAGCACAGGATCGGAGACAATTGCAGGAGTGAGTAGTAAATTCACAGAGGAGAGATTTGAGTGAGTGAGTGAGTGAGTGAGTGAGTGAATGAGTGAGTGGAAGGAGCAGAATGACTGGCAAGGGGGAGAGACCCCATAGTTTGAGGAAGCAGAAGGAGAAGGCAGCCTAGCCAGCAGAGGATTTTACAGAGGGGAGTGCAAAAGAGCGAGGGCCAGAGCTGCAAAGAGAGTAGAAGATGGAAGGGGGAACAGAGGTGAGAGGAAAGGCAAGGGAAGGTAAGTGGGGAAGGATCCAAGTCAGAATTTGGAAATGCAGGTAGTGCAATAAGCAGGGGACCTGGCAACAAAGGAGGGAAGAGTAGTAAAGGGAGCAGTGGTGGGTTCTATGAGGGCAATCAAGGGCAAAGCAGCAGAAGGAGTGAAACAGTTGATCTAGTCTGGCTAGGGTGGATTTGGGAGCAGTACTGTAAACTATGTCACCATAGTCGAAGATAGGGAGAATAATCTTTGAGACAATCCTTCTGTGGGCAGGAAGCAGGATGCTTGCTTTTTTCTGGTAAAGCACACCTAGTTTGTGGTGAAGCTTCCACGGATGGCATCCATATGAACAGAGAAATCAAGGTGATGATTTGGGCAGATCCCAAGATATTTAGAGGAAGAAACACCTTCAACTGCAACACTATCAGTGGTATGGAAGGAGGGGAAGGGAGTTAGCCTATATAGTCTGCCTTGTGCCAAAAGTAATGGAGATCATTTTCTTGGCATTAACGGATAGCTGATTAGCCCAGAACCAGTGCTGGATGTTGGTGAAGTCTTGTTGGAGCTGGACTATGAGGTCAGAGGCAGAGGATTCAGAGGTGTAGAGAACCATGCCATGTGCATGCATGCAAATGGACATAGAGGAATAGGCAAAGGGAAGGTTTGTCAGGAATATGGAAAACAGAATAGGGCCAATGATGGATCCTTGGGGTACACCAGAGCAGCTAGGGATAGGAGGAGATAAGGCATCACCAATAAGGACAGCTTGAGACCTTCCCTCAAGGTAGGAGCAGAACCGCTCAACTGAGTAAGAAGAGAGCCCCGCTGTCTTTTGCTTGTCCAGGAAGATAGTGTGGGCAACACTGCCAATGGCTTTGACCAGGTTGATAGAAATGGCTGAGGTGATCAAGCCCTGATACATATTAGATAGTTTGAAGTCAATGAGATGCAGGAGGGAAGTGGAGGTGGAGTGAGACTTTCTAAAACCAGACTGGTAGGAGGTAAAAAAGAGGAAGCATCAAGGAAAGGCTAGAGTTGGGAAAGAACAAGGCCTTATTAGAGTTTTGCAGGAGTAGGGAGGAGGAAGATAGGGTGGTAGTTTCCAGTGGAGGAGAGGGTCACTCTCTTTGAGAAGGGGGATGACTGTAGCCTGCTTCCATGTGCCAGGGACTGAGGCTAGGGTGAAGGAGAGGTTTAGAAGGTAGATGATGGGAGCAATGGCAGGAGTGGAGAAAGACAGACGTTTGAGGTAATGATCATCAGGGTTCCCACCTTTGTAAGGGGTTGGAGCCAAGGGGGCTTTGAGGGAAGCAGAGGGTGTGGTGGAGGAGACAGAGAAGGGGAGTGTATGGGATGGAGGAGTGGTTGAGATAGGAGGGGAAGGGAAGAGGGGGTTGGGGGAAGGGCACAAGAAGTAAAAAAGGAGTTGAAAGATTCTTGAGGCAACAGTGACAAGGTTAGAGAAAGGTGTTGCCCACCTCGAAGATGGGGGTTGGGGGATGAGTCAGAGGGGAGAAAAAGGGCGTGATTGATCTTCCAGAACTTAGAGGGGTGGTTAAGACTGTTCTGGAGTATGGTTGCCACGTAATCAGCCTTCACATGCCTAGTAGCTCTGGTACAGGTGTTGCAAAGGGCACTGTAACTAAAAAGGTGAAGCCTTCGATAAAGCACACACTTCCTTCTTAATCTTTGCCATAAAGTTGGTGCCTTGGTCAGTTAGGGTCTCCTTCAGCAGCCCAACCTAGGAGAAGACTTTTGTAAATTCTTTGGCCACACACCAGGCTGTAGTGGAATGTAGGATAATAGCCATGGGGTATCAGGTGGCATAATTCATTATAACCATTATATACTGATAACCCAGATGTACTTTTTATCAAGGGTCCTGTAATATCAACCCCAATTCTTCAAATGGGGTGCCGATTATGGGCATAAGGATCAAAGGGACCTTTTTTTATACTTCTGAGGGCCACCAACTGACACTCAGGATAGAAAGCCCAAATATCTGTTACTTTATTCCATATAGCTGGCCAGAAGAACTGGGAAAGTATGCACTCCTTGGTTTTCTCCCTGCCCAAATGACCTGCAATGGGTATGATATGGACCAGCCTCAGTGCCTCCTTTCTTGCAGACTGGGGAACCACTAACTGGTAATGTAAAGTCCCAGTTTGTTTCTCAGGTTCTACCCTGTACAAAATATCATCTTTATTTCATACCTTAGAAAATGATGTGCATTTTATCATCCACCACTTTGCAATTGACCACAAATGAGTTCTGGTCAGCATTCCTGAACACCTCATCAGCCCTTTGTTCAGAAAATAACTGTTGGATGGATTTTGAAAAACCATCTGGTCTGACCCCTGGAAAGCCCCATTATGCGCTTCTGAACTCCTCCAACACTCGTCCAGTTCACAGGAAACTTGTTCCCTGTCCAGATTTACTTTCACACTCCCATTCAGGAAAACTGCCACTGGACAGAGGGTGTTGCTCTACAGAGCTAGTGGCCCTGACAACCACTTACCCACCCACCTCACTGATATTGGTAGCACTCATTTCTTCAGCTCCAGGCTTAGCCAGCATGTGTCAGACAATTCACACAGCAACTGTTTCTCTACATCCTAAAACTGCACCTTATTCACTTGTTCATTTATTTTTTATTGTACCCTGTATTCATTGTAAGGCTGCCTGCCTTCTCTCGTTAGGCTTAGGTTATAACCCTCCAGTACAACATCCTAAAACTACCTTTTATCCACTTATAAATTCTATTACTGTACCCTGTATTTATTGTGATGTTCCAGCCCTGTGGAACTCCCTTGAGGCCCCCTCATTGTAGGCCTTCAAGAGGGACCTGAAATCCTGCCTTCTTAAGAAGGCATTTGGCCTGTAATCAATCCCTCACCGGCTTGCTGTTTTTAGAGATTGAAGAATTATTTATTATTATTTATTTGTTTATTTATTTAATTGTAACTGTTTTATTATTTTTGCAGTCGATATTGTTTGTTGTTATTTATGTTCATTGTTTATGTATATTGTAAATTATATTTTGTGTAGCACTCCGAACCCCTGGGAATGGGCACGTGATAAATAAAGGTATACTTACTTACTAATGGTTTACTGTGTTGGCTGCTCTGTAGTCTGTACCTTTCTGTACAACTGGTCACTTGTGGAAAAAGACCATGTAGCTCATTTTGCACCCCAGGATAAGAAAAAAGTGAAATGAAATGAAAAGGTCTCATTTAGGGGTGGGCTAATACCTTTTTTTGAATATGCGGGCGTATATTCATATTTGGTGACCCAAATATTCAGAAATTCAGTATTTGTATTCATTTTTCATGTACCTGTGGGGTAGAGTAGAAAAACAGCCCCCACTCTCCTCTCCAGTCTAATCAAGTTAAAAACAACCTCCATAACCCCACCCTCTGCAACAAGCCAACTCTCACCCTTCTCCCCAGCACCCACAATTTAAGCTTTTCATTAAAGAAAACTCCTATGATAGGTGACTGGAACAATTGGCCCACCTCCATGGCCTCATTTGAGCAGCTATTGTACTACACAAGCGAGCACAGGAGCACCATTCACTGTACCCACCATGCCCCTAAATCTTCGTATAAGCATGCTACAGACTGCCTAGCTAACAGAAAATTATGCACTTTTCCTTTAATTAAAGGGTCATCTAAAGGTGTGTTATTTAACTTCCGTACTCCTTCTCCTATTTTTGGTATAGCTCCTTCCCCTAAGTTTTCTCCTACTAAAAAATGATCTGAGGTCTTTAGTGGTATTATATTCACTTTTTTAATACCTACATTTTCTGATATGAACAAAAAATGTATTTGAGTTGCTAACTTCTTTTTATAATATGTAAACCCTCCTGCTTAATGGCAGATTCTATATGCATATTTTAATCCTGCATATGAAATCATGCAAATCAAACAATTTGAGTCTCAAAATAATTTGTCAGTTTTTGCTCCCCCCATTATGAACTTTCTGGATATATTCAAACATGGTCTAATTAAACCAAACAAATTAACTCTCTGCTTCTTTGTTTGGGGGGGGGGGCGTATACATTAATAATGCTCAGTCTGTCCTTCTGAAATAAAATGTCCAGTAACATAACTCTTCTAGGAACAGTGTCTATTAATCTAGTTACTGTAATGTCAAATCCTTTAAATAGCATCCCAACTTCATCACATTTATCTTCTCCAAAAGTCCAAAAGACAGTACCCTAATTTCTTATGCTAGATTTATGTCTGAAATCTTATTTGATCTAGTTTCTTGTAAGAGAAATATATCAAAATGAAGGTATTTTAATGTAGCAAACAAAAGTAATCTTTTTTTCAGGTTTTTAATACTACTGACATTTGCTGTAACAATTTGGCAATTAAAACAGCAGTGCAATGCAAAATGTTTTTACCGAAAAGCTCATTTCAGCTACAGTTATGAAAAATATTAGCATACAGTCAAATGTACTTGTCTAGGTACCTCCTATGCTGTGCACCACAAAGTTTTCTTTTTTTCTGTTCTAACCCTTCCAAGATCTACCATGCTATTTCTATGCAAAATGTGGTGGCCATCTTTTTTCTTGAGGAAAAGCTCATTTAAAGCATTTATAAATAACTTAAAAGTTGGTGAAGGGCACTAGAGAGACAGACACCTGATCGATTGTGCTTAATGTTGGATCCCACTGATACTAGATAATTCTGATAAAATCACTGCGAAAATTGATTTAGTGCAACATGCAACTGGGAACCACTGCAAAGTTTATCCAGTGCTGCATATTTTGAGCTGAAAATCACCATGGGGACACTAGAAGGAGTGGTTGGAGGTGGGCAGAAGCAACAGAATCAGGGTGAACCATCCACGAGTGGAAATGTTGACAGGCCTGAAACCTCCGGAGGGATGCCACCATGGACTACCATTTTGGATGCAGTAAAGGCAATGGACATAAAAACTGAAAAAAACACTTCAGTGTTTAGAGTCAGGATGCACAACTGAAGACACTTACATCAAAAGTGAATCAAACTGATTCTCGCTCCATTTCGACCTTAGCTGCAGTAACTAAGTTAACTGCTGAAAATTCACAGCTGCACACAAGGATGGGGTCCCTCAAAAATGCTGTATGTGTTGCCCATATACAGCTGGTTGGAGTCCCTGAAGGAGCAGAAGGGGATGACTTTCTGTATTTTATTATGGACTGGCTGAGGAGTAATATACAATCTTTGGGGAATTTAGACTGCCATATGTTCATCAAAGTTTACTGGATTAATATGTGAGGGGCACCGCAGTCTTTCAATATTCCCCGTACAGTTTTACTTAAAATGGCAGGTGAAGATTTCAAGAAGAAGATCCTGTCAGCAGCCAGAAGTGCATACCCTTTATCGATTGCAGGATGGGCCTATACCCTAATCTTTCCTTTGCCACCAGAAACAGGAGAAAACAGTTTGATGCAGCTCGGGCTAGGCTACGTTCTTCGGGGATTGTTAATTCGCTCCTGTTCCCAGACCAACTTTGTATCATTTACGGCAGCAAACAGTATCAGTTCTCAGATGCCCAGGATGCTGGCAGATGGGCAGAAAAGATCGCAGTAGAGTTTCACTCCAGTGCAGAGGTTTTGACCACTACCCTGGAGAATGAGGACTGAAGAACTTAATTCCTCAACAGCGTCTCAATTATGGCCTAATTACAAGTGATCCAGGGTAAGACTGTGATCTGATCTGCCTGATCTATGTATCCCCGCAGTGAGCACTCCTGAAAGTGGCCTCCTGCTCCAATGTTTTGCTTTTTATAAATGTTAGGGTGGGAAGTGTGCATATTTAATTCTTGATTTAATCTGGCTCAATTAACAGGGAACTGAGATGCAGTAGCCGTTTGGTGCACTTGGACTATAGATATTACCACATGTCAGCTTTGACAAAGCAAGTCTGTTTCATTCTTCTTTTGCTATATGTGAGCTATCTACACGAGGCAGGTGCTCATGAGTCCCATTCTTGCATTCAATTAATGCTCAGTCGTTTTTTCTACTGAATGGTTACATTTTTAACTGGGGTTGTTGTTTTTTACGGAGGCTTCATCACCCGAATGTGTCAATGGGTTTTTAGCACAAGCACCTATAATACCTAGCTTTTCTGCTTGGATGTTCATGGTTTAATAGCATCTTTTTAGCTGTGATTATCAGTCTCTTTTTGGACCTTTAACTTATACCATCACTGTCATTGTCCTGGCTGGCATGTACTAAAAAAAATTTCTACTGGGGTTATTGGAATCCCCCCCAGTGTAAAGATTAGGGGGCTTTATTTATTGACTGTAATGTATCCCTGTATGCTGCACATGGTGTAAACTTTTCTAATGCCTGTTATGCTTATGTAATGTTGTTTCTGCTGGTTCAGTTAAAATCAATAAACATAAAGTTAATAATAAAAGTTAGTGGAGTTAGAAAATTGTGCCACCAAATTAAACTGGAAGATGCCTGGAGTCTTTTATAGTGAAAATCGGTAGGGTCAAATTCTTGCCCAATTTTGTTGCACTGCTGCTTTAAAGTAATTATTCATATGGGGAAATAAAATGATGTGCACATTATAATACTGTTTATTTCACATTCTGTTTGGTTGTTTCCTCCCACTTCTTGTTTAATATCAGATTTGTGTTCTTTTTTTTTTGGTACTTAGTTTACTTGTTGCTTCATCTTTATCTTAGGATACCAGTTGTTGAGATCTTTATGACGAGTATTCTGAATCCGAGGTAGCATTCGATTCCTCATGGTCTGATAGCAGTGTGCCAAATTTATTTGTTCATTGAATGTCCGAGTCTGAAATATCTTTTCTTATCAATTTTGGCTTTGGTGAGTTTCTTTTTCGTCCTCCCTTTCTACTGACTTAGGTAAAGCCTGGGGCTGGCATAATGTCTTCTTCACCACTATCATTTACTGTTATGTTTGCTGCACGCATGTGCAAGAAACATTTTGGCACAGCTTAGGAGAGAAGTGGGGTTTTGGAGGTGTGGCACTGTGGGGGCCAATGCCCCCAGTGCCTTTTGAGGCTTGGCCCATTTTCCCCAATCCAGCTGCATGCTGCTGCTGACACTAGTTCAACCAGCATGCCACCACCTTGAAAGGAATCCACCGCTGCAATGAGGGAGCGACCCGTCATTGCAGGGTGGTACCTTGCCATCTGCATGCCAACCCAGTTCAGTTGCTGATGGGGAAGCCCACTCCCTGTTGGCGTACTGTAACCCCCTCCTGCATTTGTTGTGTGTTGTGGGGGTGCCTAATCCCCCTCGGCATCATGCACCCCCCCACCCAACAGTCTTTCCTTGCTGACGGGGGCTCAATCCCTGTCGGCTTTAGTCCCCCTTCCAAGTTCAATTTGCGATGGGGAGCCCAATCCCGTCTGCATAATATCCCCCAATTTAATGTGTGTCAAGAGGTGCCCAATCCCCCAGCTCCCCTTGGTATGTGCCGATGGGGTGCCCAATCCCTTGTCAGCTACAGCCCCCCCCAAAAAACACTCAGTTGGCATGCTGGGAGCTCACCCCAGCATGCCAAATGTCCCTGTAAAAAGAAAACTATCCCGCAGTGTTTTTCTTTTCTTTTACCTGTAAAACAGAAAACAGTCCCTCGTTGAGTTCGGTGGCCCCCCAACCTGCTCCCACCCTCTGCACACCCTGCCTCCCCACACCCCCTCCACCTCATACTTACCTCCGGAGCTCAGTGCGACGATCTTCGGTGGACCAGGAACATGTCTGCACTCTTCAAAGCAGACCGTGAACTGAAGAAATGCCTGTAAGCTGTATAATGGCATAAATAGGGTTTTTTCAACTTTGGTGCATATCTCAGGCATTTTTAGGAATTTTGGCACCAAATTTTCAACATGCGGTTATTAGGACCCCTCCTCATGAATTCAGCCTCTGTCAGCGTTATTCGGTCCCAAAAGGTGATTTTGTGGTCACTGCATGGAATCACCTTTCAGGGTCGATTAATGAAACAACAGTGTCAGTGCTTATGAGATGGGCTTTCAAAAAGCCTATGTTGCAAATTTGGTGGAAAAGATCCCAAAAATGACTGTTTTACTAGCGTGCATTGTGCAGTTTCCACGCATAGGCATACCTTCACGAATCTGTAATATTTTCACTCCAGATTTTCAACATTTACATTTTTCCACACTTCCTTATGAACAGTACAGCTGTCATTTTTCACAACCTGACTGAAATGTGTTTTCGCAGTTCCGGAGCAGAATAGCGTGGTCACTGTAGAAAATCAGTGTTTTGGACACATTAAAAAAATTGCAGTGACAGTGTTCATGAGAAGAGGTCCTATAAAGACTATGTTGAAAATTTAGTGATGAAAATTCATAAAATGACTGTGTTATGAGCATGCGTTGCGCAGTTTCCACGCATGCTCATAACTTTGCGAATTTGTAATATTTTCACTCCAGATTTTCAACATTGGCATTTTTCCACACCTCCTTATGAACTGTACAGCTGTCATTTTTCACATCCTGGCCAAAATGTGTTTTTGCACTTCCGGGGCAGAATAGCATGGTCGCTGTGGGAAATCAGTATTCAGGACTCATTAAGAAAATCATAGTGACACTGTTCATGAGCAGAGGACCTAAAATGCCTATATTGAAAATTTGGTGAAAAAGGGGAACAAAATGACTGTGTTACAAGCGTGTGTTGGCTGTTTCCACGTATGCTCTGATGTGCGCAAATTTGTATTATTTTCACTCCAGATTTTCAACATTGGCATTTTACCACATCTCCTTATGAACAGTATAGCTGTCATTTTTCATATCCTGCCTGAAATATGCATTTGCACATCTGGCGCACAATGGCGCGGTCGCTGTGGGAAATTAATGTTTCGGACAGATTAAGAAAATCATAGTGACAGTGTTCATGAGCAGAAGTCACAAAATGGCTATGTTGAAAATTTGGCGAAATAATTCCACTGAATGACTGTGGTATAAGCATGTGTTGCGCAGTTTCCACGTATGCTCAGAACTTCGAGCATTTTTAATATTTTCACTGCAGATTTTCAACACTGCCATCTCTTGCCAGCCTAGTGGCATGGAGGGCTGAGGCATCATGCCTTACCTCCTGCCATGCCAGCAACCCATGTTTGTGGTGCGAGCGGGCCGCCGGGGGTCAGCTGGGGAGGGAGAGGATTGAGCACCCTGAGGACAGCTCTCCTCTTCCGGGGAGGGGGTGGGACGGAGTCCATTGCATGCCTGACCCCAGTGGAGGCTGGGGACCGGCTTCAGTGGCTCACACGTAGGGGGTGGTTATGGGGCAGACACCCAGCATGTCGCATATAGGAGCGTGCATGTCTCAGCCATTGGCGTCATTGCACGTCGCCATGCCGCATTCGGGGAAGGGGAGAAAATGGGAAAAATGGCTCCTCAGCATGCTCAGCATGATGAATGCCGGTCGCTGCAGGCCCTGCTCCCGCATTTGGCAGTAACCCTTGCACCGGATCTGTTCTGGTGGGTTGAGGGATCCCCACTATCCCGCCACGGGGGGCAAGCCATGGAGAAAAGCAGAGAGATAAGCTGCGAGTGGGAGACAGGTCTGGGTGACCTGGCAGGAGGGAGTGCAGTAGGGGAGGTAGGAGAAAAAGATTAACTGCAAAAAAAAAACATTGCCATCTCTTCACACCTTCCTATGGATGGTACAGCTGTCATTCTTCACGTCCTGCCTGATCTGTGTTTTTGCACATCTGGCACAGAAGGGCATGGTCACTGTGGGAACTCAAAGTTTGGGACACATTAACAAAATCACACTGCCACTTTTCATGAGAAGAGGTCCCAAATGCTTTCATGAGATGGGGGTCACAAAAAGGCAATGTTGAAAATTTGTAGTGCGAATACCAACACACGCCTGGGGCATTAGAGTTCCTAACCATAACATACCACCCTGTACAGACTGACAGGCATCAGAGGTGTAACTCTGGATCACTGGCTGTAATGCTCATGCCATCGCACCCCCCACCCTGAAGCCAGTGACAGGCATCGAGGTCTGCCTTGCACTCTTCAGCCCCAGACATCACCCCATTTTCCTGTACTGCACTCATTTCAGCATATGTCCTTTTGAAATGGGCTGACTGTGAAGCCAAACACCCCAAGGCACACCTCAACACTTGTTGGTGTCTGCAGGACAGGGTGAGGTGAAATGCCGGGAGCATTATGGGCAGTGATCCACAGGCACACCCCAATGCCTGTCCATCTCTGCAGGGTGGAGGTGGGATTGGCACGAGTTCAGTACTTCACTGTCACTCTTATTCTGCTTCTGTCTAACTCCTGCACGTCCAATGCTAATATCAGCAAGCAAACATTCGGCATTGACAAATGCTTGTTTGTTTAGGCATGTTCTGTTCTGTTTGTGTATTCATTTGCATTTCCCTTCAACATGGTGTGTACTTTGGTTCTCATTACTCTGCTGTGTAACTAACTCATTTTCAATCTGTACCTCCACATTTGGTATGAGGATTCACGTTTTGTTACATTCTCATTCTGTTGTTGGTCAGCAGGTCTGGGATGCAGGGCTTTTATTTTTTTGGTCTGCAATTTTTTTTTCCTCTGAGCAATCTCTTTTTTTCTTTGCAGTATTTGAATAATCTTCTTTTGGGTCTCTCTTCTCTATTATATGTTGCCAGTTTGCAAGTTATAAAAGAATGTCCTGGTTCTTCACATAGACTGATCCTTAGTTCATTTGGACAGTGTTCTCCAATGTGTTCAAATTGTACACAAAACTTACATCTTATTTTGTTGTACACACAGCTAAGATGATCCAAAGACCCACATTTAAAACATTATTTTAGGTTGCCCTACATGAAAACCCTGACCCCTGTCTCTTCCAATGTAAATTCAACTAGGCATGTGCTTCATTCAAGGGGAACCCTGAGGAAACCACTGGCAAATGACAATACAAAAGGGTAGCTGGTCAGCATTCCCTTGCACTTTATTAAATAAACTACTAGTCCACTTCACAGTTGCATGTGCTGGTTTTTTTTTGTATGCAGTCCACTTAAACATTGATTTTTTAAGTTACTTGGGTTACCCTCTCAGCTGTAACAAAATCACATGAGTGTTAAATCCTACTGTAATTAGACGTGTGGAATCTGAAATTCCACCAACAAAATTTGTTCATAAGGGCAATTCTGTTTCTTAAGTGCTTTACAGAATTTCTTTTTTTTTTTTTCACCTTCCCCTGTATGCCTGACCTTCATTATTTCTGGCTGCTCAATGTCTCTGTCTGGCTGTCAGTCTCACCTTTTGCTGTCGCACTCTGCCATCTGGCTCCCCAGACTCTCCCCACATCCTCAGAGGGTCCAGCTTATCTCTCCCTGAGGAAGAGAAAGGGAGTAGCATTCCTGAGGGGGGGTCCTCTGCGGTATGCAGGGATGGGGGAGTGGGGATGTTGCACTAGAGGGACTGTAGCATAGGAGGACTAGGCAGTCATCATCTGGCAGGCTGACATGGGTGTTACTTGCTGTTTTTCTGGGCCCCTCCCCACACCTCAATGGCATGCATAGCAGCAATGCCCTGGATTTGGAGCCAGCTGACATGTGGTCACCCGTGTTGGCAAGGCTGGACACACCACCAGTTGTCACTCTCAAAATGATGCTCTCCAGCACTCTTCCTGAGCAGGAGAGTATCCACACAGACACTTTGTCCTCTTCCCTGCTGACCTCTGCTTCTGATTTTCCTGGCTTGGAACTTGAACCTAGGTCACCAGCTGGCTAAGCGGGTGCCCCACCACTCAGTGGTACGGAGCCAGTGGAATTTCTATTTTAAATCTGCATAATTTGTAAAAGCATTTTCTACGTTAACTGTAGAATAATAGTCTGCAGATTGGGGACAATTAATTTACACTTTATTTTAACTAACTTTCTGTTAGTAGCTTGGCAGAAGACACCAGGAGGAAGGAGTGCTGTGTGACTGGACTTTTCTACTGGGACTAAAGAAGTAGAACTCTTGTACTTGGACCTTTAATTTTGGGTAAAAATACAAACTAACAAACAAAACAAAAAAAAAAGTAGTGTGTTTGAGTTAACTGAACTGAATGGTTATCTGAACAGTGATCTAGGTGTAAACCTCAGGTGATTGAAAGGGCTTGATAGTTGTGCAGTTTAAATTACTTGTAGAAAGATCTAGTAAGTAGGGGGAGTGGCTTAGCTAGAAGGAAGCTATTTAAAGACTGCCTTAGAAAGATTCTGTTAGTAGCTTGGCAAAGGACACCAGGAGGAAGGAGTGCTGTGTGACTGGACTTCTCTGCTGGGACTATATTGCTCTCCTTCCCTTCCACCCAAAGCTAGTTCTACTTTTATAGGCACAGGATTTGACTGACAACAGGAACTTCCTGTTTGGGAGCAGGAAGTGTGTGATCACAGAGCCACCAAAGACCCACCATCCTAGAAGGGCAAGAGTAGCTCTCCGGCCTCCTCTAGCTGCTGGAGGTCTGCCTCTGAGCAAGTAAGGGGTCTACTGAGAAATATAGGATATTCTTGTCTCAGAACAGGACAATCAGGAGCTTAAAGGGCACAGAGGCAGAAAGTAAGTAGAGAGAAGAGAAGAAAAAAAAAACAAAAAACAGAGGAAAGAGTAAGGATTCCAAACAACAGTTAAGGGGCCAGAAATAAGACATGATGGGAGTGATGCAGTGCAGTGGCTGTGGAGCAGCAGTCTTCCGGGAGACATTCTGGTGGATGCGGTGTTGTCCCATCTGGAGCACTCTCTGGGCTGAGGGAGGAGGTTGCTCATCTCCAGGCTGAGTTGGCCAGGATTTGTGGGACCTCCTCTTCCATCCAGGGACCACCAGTGCCACTGCCGTTGCCTCAGAGGTTGCCAAGAAAGAGGCGGTTGGACCACAGTGGGCTCCAGGAGGTGAGGTGGTGGAACAGAGGCGCATTCCTCCAGTTGTACCTCTCCACAATTCCTATGCCATTCTGGCAAAGTGTGGTTCCTCTATGGAGGCACCTGCAGTGGAGACCAAGGAGGATGCTGGGAACCTCCACAAGGAGACCCACAGGAGGGTGGCATGGGACCCACGGAAAGAAACAACTCCTGGTGGGGACTCCATTGTTGGAAGATAGAACTGGGGTGGAAGGGGGAGGGAGGTAAGGTGCCTGCCTGGTGCCATGGCTTGGAGGGACAGGGAGTGAATCCTCAGGATTGCCGGAGCAGCTGGACAGGGGAGGGAGCTGGATGTCATTGTCCACCTAGGGACAAATGACCTGACTAAGAAAGGGATTAGAGCAGTGCAGGAAGAGTTTCTGGAATTGGGGAAGGGCCTTAGACAAGTAGCATGCACGGTAACCTTCTCGGAGGTGCTGCCCATCTATGGCGTAGAAGGGGCTAGGGTGTTCCGCACTATGGGATTCAATCAGTGGTTGACAAACTGGTGCAGAATTCAGGGATTTGGCTTCACTGGGGACTGGGGGTCCACCTGGAGTGATGCATACCAATACTGGCATGATGGGCTGCATCTGTCCAGGAGGGGAACCAGGATCCTAGGTGATAGGTTTAAATGCTTCATTGGCAAGCATTTAAACTAGCTAAGGGGGGGAGGCACTGGAAAGGAGCAGGGAAATCCTAGTCCCCCCCAAAATCATGGTAGTAAGTGCAGTAAACACCAACATAGAGGTGGCAATAGGGAGAAGGGCAGGGGTAAATGGGGAAAGTGACAAAGGCAAGATGGACAGGGATGGGGCAAAAATGAGTAAGGCCATCAGTAAATGGAGGGTAATGAGTACCAATGCCCATAGTCTGGGCAACAACCTCCCTGAGCTGATGGCCTTGATGGAAGAGGGATGTCTGGATATCATAGCAGTCACAGAAACATGGTACACAGAGAACCATGACTGGAATGTTAACATACCAGGGTACATAACCTACAGGAGAGACAGGTAGGGGAGAAGAGGGGGAGGAGTAGCTCTCTATGTAAAGGTAAGGAATAAAAGCAACTGAACAAAAGAGTAAACAGGGAGGAGAGGAGGCACTGTGGGTCACCTTGGAGACTGGAAAGGGCACCGCAATCCGCACAGGAGTTGTGTACAGACCCCCATGTCAGGGGGAAGGAATGGACAAGGATATGATAGAAGGCATTCTTAGGATGGCAGAGAAAGGGGAGATACCGTTGATGGGAGACCTGAATATGCCAGATGTTAACTGTAGCACATTTGCTGCAGCCACATCCAAGAGCAGGGCCATTTTCGATGCCTTACAGGAGGCAGGTCTCAGACAGCTAGTTTCAGAACCCACTCATGAGGGAGCAATCTTAGACCTCATACTCTCAAATGGGGGCAGTGAGAGGATCTCAGATCTAGAAGTGGGTTGCCATCTGGGAACAAGTGACCATCAAACAGTGTGGTTCACGTTAAACTCAGCTACAGAGTCAAGCCATACAAAAGTGAGGGTACTGGACTTCAGGAGGGCTGACTTTGTCAAGATGGGAGAGTGCCTCAGAAAAGCACTAGCAAACAGGCTAGAAGGAAGGGTGGAGCAACAATGGGGAATCATCAAAACTGCCATCACAGAGGCAACAAGCCTTTGTGTGAAGCAAATAAACAAATCAAAATGAAAGAAAAAGCCACTATGGTTCTCAAAAGAGGTGACTGGGAAAGTCAGGGAGAAAATGATAGCATTCAGGAAGTATAAGGAAACACAGAAGGAGCAGGACAGAGAACTGTACCAGTTAAGGCAGAAGGAAGCTGGGAGGGAAGTCAGAATAGCAAAGGCCCAAACTGAGGAAAAGATAGCCAACTCGGTTAAGAAGGAGGATAAAACCTTTTATAGGTACATCAGAGAGCGTAGAAAGACAAAGGGAGGGATAGTGAGGCTGAATAGAATGAATGGTGGGTGGGCAGAGGGGATAGTGAAAAAGCAGGATACTGAATGAATATTTCTGCTCAGTATTCACAAAAGAGGAGGGAAGTGCCTAATCCAATTAACAGAAGCACTCTTGATAGAAGGTCGATCCCAGCCCTTTCACAGAAGAAAGGTTCTCAAGAACTCCTAAAACTGAAGTTGGACAAAGCAATGGGGCCTGATGACATTCACCCAGAATTCTAAAAGAATTAAGGGGAACTAGTGAAACCACTGACTACTCTTTTAATAAATCATGGGAGGATGGTGAGGTACCTGAGGACTGGAGGAAGGCAGATGTGATTCCCTTCACAAAAGTGGGACCAAGACAGAGGCAGGAAACTACAGACCTGTCAGTTTGACCTCTGTGGTAGGAAAGTAATGGAGTCACTTCTGAAGGAAAGAATAGTTGAGTACCTAGAGGCCAGTGGGGCACAGGACCCAAGGCAGCTTGGGTTCACAGTGGGAAGGTCATGTCAGGCAGATCTAATAGATTTCTTTGACTGGGTGACCAAAGTAGTAGACCAGGGAGGGCTGTGGACATGCCTACCTAGACTTTAGCAAGCATTTGACACAGTCCCACACAAAAGATTAATAGTCAAATTAACCAGCCTGGGAGTGGGTCCTAGGGTGGTAGCCTGGGTAAAACATTGTCTGGACAACAGGACACAGAAGGTAATTGTAAATGGAGTCCACTGTGAAGAAAGAGGGGTTACTAGTGGGGTACCGCAGGGTTCAGTACTGGGTCCAGTCCTTTTTAATGTCTTTATAAGTGGCATTGCAGAGGGACTGGAAGGAAAAGTATGCCTCTTTGCAGATGACACAAAGATCTGCAACAGGGTTGATACACAAGGAGGCATGGAAAGGATGAGAAGGGACTTGGCAAGGTTGGAGGAATGGTCAGAAGTACTGTATGGCAGCTAGGATTCAATGCAAAGAAGTGCAAAATAATGCACCTGGGAAACAAGAACCCAGGGGAAGATTACACAATGGGGAGGTAGTAACAACAACAAAAAAGGGAAGGGACCTGGGGGTAATCATATCAGATGACCTTAAGGTTAGCAAGCAATGTGAGAAGGCAGTAGGGAGGGCTGGGGGTATACTGGGATGCATAGGGAGAGGCATCACCAGCAGAAAATGGGAAGTTGTTATCCCTCTGTACAGACAGTTGGTGAGACCCCATCTGGAGTACTGCATCCAGTTCTGGAGACCCCATCTCCGCAAGGACATAGACAGGATAGAGGCAGTCCAGAGGAGGGCAACTAAAATGGTGCAGGGTCTGCAAGAGAAGCCGTATGAGGAGAGACTAAAGGAGCTTAATATGTATACCCTTGAGGAAAAAAGGGAGAGGGGACATGATAGAAACCTTCAAGTACCTCAATGGAATTAACAAAGTCCAAGAAGGCAGCATCTTTCAGAAAAAGAGATGTGCAAGAACAAGGGGACACAATTTAAAGATGGGGGGGCAGTTCCGGAGCAATGTGAGGAAGTATTTTTTCATAGAGAGGGTAGTGGATGCATGGAACAGCCTTCCTGAAGAGGTTGTGGGGTCTAAAACTGTTGGAGAATTCAAGAATGCATGGGACAGACATAAGGCAATTCTTGTGGGGGATAGGAAGAAATAGGCTGTTGGTTAACTAGGATCTGCGGCCTATCCTGTAGGTAGGGAAATGGGCAGACTAGGTGGGTCAAGTGGTCCTTATCTGCCATCAAAGTCTATGTTTCTATGTTTCTGCTGAATATTATTCCGTGGTTTCAACTGTAGATTACTATCCACTTTTTTTATTCCACTTTCAGAATTTCAGAATTCCACTTCTCACTGAATTCCATGGAATTAGTAAAAACATCTGCACAGCTCTAACTGTAATGGTACCAACAGTCTTATGACTGTACTTATGCTTTTCATTAATTGTGAATGCCACTTCGTAAAGGCAGATTAAAAAAAGAGATAGGATGGGACACCAGGAAGGGAGCCTCTAGAACTTATTTTGTTGGGGACCCCCAAAACCATAGGGCTGTCTTGGCTGTGACTCTGGAGGGGGGACCTCAGTTAATTCATAACGTTACATTTCTGCTGGCACAATGAATCGGTAGCCTTCTGACCCCTGGCTGATTACTGTATCTTGCTAGCTGAATTAAAATCATAAATAGAGTGCCGATGAACCTTGGCTCTGACACAGGCCTCTAACTGAGGATCCACCTTTTTAAAGTCAATTACCACTATCTTTCATTTTGATTTTGGGCTTCATAGCCCATTATCTTAAAGTGGCAATAGTCCATTAGTGTCAAATTGAGAATTTTCAGTCACTCCAGTTTGGGAGCAATGGGATTATAATTTGGGTCGATGGATGACCTGCTGGTTCCTTCCACTTTCTGGATCTCCAGCTCCACCCTCAAGATCAGATGTTTCATGATGTTTAACCATGGAGAGTCTAGGGGCATGCCCCATTGTAGTCTATGGGGGTAATTTTCAACACAGTTTTATTTGTTTCAGAGCATTCTTTGGGTTAATTGAAAGCCACTGCTTAACTAATAGGGGCCATATAAGTTGAACGATGGCTTTCATTTAAATCAAAGGATGTTGTAACATTAATAAAATTGTATTGAAAATTACACATATAGGGCTAGATATTAAAAAGTGCGGCCATAACCTGCACAATGTGATGCACTGCGCAATCCAGTTGAGCCACAGCAAACAAAAACAATATTCAGTGGATGTGCCACAGATATGCGCCTGCGCAAACCACACTGAATATAGTAAAAATGTGCCATTACTCAACCAGACATGTGCCAGAGCAACTTGAACTGCACAGGAGTAATAGTGCATGCTGAATACAGCAGGTGGAGCAAGGTGCACCATGCACAAGGGAACACAGGCAGGGCTGCACAAAGGCACAGGAGCATAGAATTGGATGCAGGGGAGAACCACAAGGGACAATGGGCAGGAGGCACAGAGCAGGTACAGAGCCCAATGGCCATGGAGAATGTGCAGAGACCCACACAGACCTTGTGAACCTATGTGACAGAGCATGGAACGGCCATGGAACAGATGGCCTAAGGGACTGAGCACCCCAGGACCACAGTCCCAACCGCCAACACAGGATAGCAAGCCACCATAGCCACTGTGTGAAGGCACCAGCATGCACAGTGTGCCACAGCCACACTGCCACACAGGCACAGGATGATATGTCGCACACACCACACAAACACACATGGACACAGGACACCACACCGCATAGCACAGCAGCATGGGGGAAGGGCAACACAGCCGGAGGAGTACCATGATACACATGTAGACATGGGCACATGGCACTGTGGCACACATAGAGGAGTGCTACAGCCCACACCCATGTTAATCAATCAATCAATCAAATCTTTATTTATTCAGGCGATCATCATTGAGCAAGGCTCATTTACAAGATGGACCTGACAAGGTCAAGGTTCGAGTTGATACACAGCAATTACATCACATACTTATAAGACAGTTATAAATACAGAAAAAAAAATGATGTTTAAAACACAATAATATACAGTGAATTCACATGTTGAAACTCGGTTAAGAGAAGGTTAAACTAATATCTACAATATGTACAGTACATATATATCCCAATGAGGGTCATGACAGTCACACACATAATGAGTACAAGGATGGTGAAGGGAATATTGGGTGCCATATACTGGGGTGTCTGACTGGAAGGAATATGCCAGATGTGATTGGAATATAATTTTGTGGGATGACTATTCTATCTCTAGTGGTATCAACTGCATTTCTCTGTGAAGAAGGCTGTACAGTGCTGCTTAAGGGATGTAAATGGAATGATGATGGACAGTTTTAGGGATTTTTGTAGGGTGTTCCATGCTATAGCTAGAGAATAGCTGATTGCTGCCCTCCCTATTTTGGTGTTGACTTTGGGCAATTTGAGCAGGATGATATTGTTGCTTCTTAGGGTATAGGAGCTAGGAGTGTTCTGGTTGAAGTAGTCCAGGATATAGCTTGGGAGTTTTTTTGATAAAGCTCTGTAGATCCATAGAGCTGCATTTCTGCTCCTCCTGACATGAAGGGAAACCCATCCAATTGCGTCATAGAGAGAACAATGGTGGGTATTATATGGCAGGTCTGTAATGAACCTTATAGCTCTATGATATAAGGTATCCAACTTTTGAAGGTAGGAAATGGGGCAGTGACTATAGAGGAAGCTGCATAGTCAATGACTGATAGAAAGATGGCCTGGATTAATCTCATCTTTGAGCCTCTGTTAAGGAAGGGTTTTAATCTATAGAGGAGGCCAAGCCTTAGGCAGAGCTTTTTTAACAGTTGTTCTAGATGCTGAGTGAAGTCAAGTCTGTTGTGAATCCACACACCTAGGTATTTGAAATTTTCAACATACTCCAGATTTTCTCCAAGTATAGTGCATAGCTGGGGGAGATTGATTGAAAAGGATGTGTTGGTGGAGTTTTGAGTTGTGAACATCATTGCTTTGGTTTTCTTTGCATTTAGCAGAAGCTTTTTCTCGAGTAGCTGATGTTGTAACAGGGAGAATTCTGTTTGTAGGATTTCATGAGCAACTGTAGGCGAAGGGTTGCTGACATGCAGAACAGTGTCATCAGCAAAGAGGTGTACTGAGGACTTGGTAAGGGTTGAATTAATTTTATTTATATAAATGGCAAAAAGGATAGGACCCAGAATAGAGCCTTGGGGGACTCCTCTTGACAGTGGTCTTAATGGGGATAGGTCACCTTCAGCTTTTACCTGCTGTGATCTACCAGAGAGGTAGCATCTGAACCACTTAAGGGAGGATGGATCTAGGCCAATAGAGTGTAGGGATGAGAGTAGCAGTTCATGGTCCACGGTGTCGAATGCTTTGCTCAGGTCCAGGAATACTGCACAGACATTGTTCTTTTTATCCAATTCAGTTTGCCAATCATTTGTGACCTTGGCTAATGCAGTGATAGTGCTATGTTTGGCCCTGAATCCAGATTGAGCTGGGTTTAATAGGTAACATGTAACAGTGACACACAGGGATGTGAAAGACAGGCCACTGGGCACCTACCAGACCCACACTGTAGGGACACTACTGGCCAAGACAGATACCTGCCAGAACACAGTAATGTACAACATCAGAACAGAGCAGCACCAAGCATGTGAGGGAGACACAGAAACACATGAGCAAATAATAGTAAACAGTTTAATACAACAGGTAAGAACAAGCTGCTGCTAGTTTCTGGCAGAGGGAATTTTGCTTTCAAAGCAAGCAGCTGACTAAAAAAGCTACAGTTTTTCTTACTAATTTAACACTTCTACCTCAGCAGGAATCAGTGCCTGTTGGGATTAAGGAAACAGATACTTTATTAGAAGCAGGAGGTCTCACTTAAGTAAAAAGAAAAAAAAAAGAAGGTCACTGTGTGTTTCTCTGTTTGAGGAAGGGGGCTGTATCAACTTAATTTGCTGAGTTGGAAGCAGAGGAAAGAAGCTAATTGGGGTGTGGCTTGAGCAGTAGAAAAGCAGCTGTCTCTGATTACAGCTCCCTGCTAGTTTCTGGCAGAGGGAATCTTGCTTTCAGAGCAAGCAGCTGACTAAAAAAGCTACAGTTTTTCTTACTAATTTAACACTTCTACCTCAGCAGGAGTCAGTGCCTATTGGGAATAAGGAAACAGATACTTTATTAGAAGCAGGGGGTCTCACTTAAGTAAAAAGAAAAAAAAAGAAGTCACTGTGTGTTTCTCTGTTTGAGGAAGGGGGCTGTATCAACTTAATTTGCTGAGTTAGGAGCAGAGGAGAAAAGCTAATTGGGGTGTGGCTTGAGCAGTAGAAAAGCAGCTGTCTCCAATTACAGCTCCCTGCTAGTTTCTGGCAGAGGGAATCTTGCTTTCAGAGCAAGCAGCTGACTAAAAAAGCTACAGTTTTTCTTACTAATTTAACATTTCTACCTCAGCAGGAGCCAGTGCCTGTTGGGATTAAGGAAACAGATACTTTATTAGAAGCAGGAGGTCTCATTTAAGTAAAAAGGAAAAATGTTATGGTGTGCTTCTCTGTTTGGGGAATGGGGGCTGTATCAACTTAATTTGCTGAGTCAGGAGCAGAGGAGATAAGCTAATTGGGGGTGTGGCTTGAGCAGTAGAAAAGCAGCTGTCTCCAATTACAGCTTCCTGTTGCTAGTTTCTGGCAGAGGGAATCTTACTTTTAGAGCAAGCAGCTGACTAAAAAAGCTACAGTTTTTCTTACTAATTGCCCTCCTTCCCACCCCTCCACCCTCCCACCCTAAACCAGTTCTAGTTTTATAGTCACTGGATTTGACTGACAACAGGAATTTCCTGTTTGGCAGTAGGAAGGGAAGGATCACTGAGACACATTAGTTTCATCAACCGTGATGAAAAATAAAAAAGCTCTTTCTCCCCCCCAGTTGCTGGAGGTCTGAGTCCAAGCAAGGAAAAAGGAGACTAAGTTCCTGTCCCAGGACAGGAAGGGCAAGAGTTGTAAGGGTACATAGGCAGTAGGAAATTAGGTGGAAAAATATGTTGAGGGAGGAAAGAGTAAGCATAAAAAGCAACAGGTGAGGGGACACAAAATAGGTCATGATGGGAGTGGTGCAGTGCAAAGGCTCTGGGGTGGCAGTGTTCCAGAAGACATTCTGGAGGCTGTGATGCTGCCCTATTTGCAGACACCTCTCTGGTCCAAGGGAGGAGGTTGCCCATCTCCAGGCTGACCTGGCTAGGATTTGTGAAACCTCTTCCCCCACCCAGGGACCACTCGGGCCACCACCGCTACCTCATAGACTCCCAAGAAAGAGGAGCAGTTGGACCAAGGTGGGCTCAGGGGGGGAGATGGTGGTGGAACAGAGGTGCATTCCTCTAGCTGTATCTCTCTACAATGTATATAGTGTTCTGGTGAAGAGTGGTTCCTCTAGGGAGGCACTTGCAGTGGAGACCAAGGAGGATGCTGGGATCCTCCACAAAAGAAACCCACTGGAGGGTGGCATGAGACCCCACAGGTGAAGAAAACAACTCCTGGTTGGGGACTCAATCATTAGGGGGGTAGAAGTGGGGGAGGAAGGGGAGAGGGAGGTAAGTGCCTGCCTGGCACTACGGCTTGGAGGGATCACGGGAGCAGCTGCACGAGGGAGGGAGCTGGATGTCATTGTCCACCTAGGAACAAATGACCTGGCTGGGAATGGGTCACAGCAGTGCAAGAGGAGTTTGTAGAGTTGGGGAGGGGCCTTAGACAAGTAGTAAGTATGGTAACCTTCTTGGAGGTGCTGCCTGTCTATGGCAAGGATGATGCTAGGGTACTCCACACCATGGAATTCAATGAATGGTTGAAAAACTGGTTTGGAGCACAGGGTTTTGGCTTCATTGGGGACTGGGGAGCCACCTGGAGGGATGCAGGCCTATACTGGTGTGATGGTCTGCATTTGTCCAGGAGGGGAACCAGGATCCTAGGTGATAAGTTTAAATGCTTCATTGGCAATCATTTAAACTAGCCAAGGGTGGAGGCACTGAAAAGAAGCAGGGGAATCCCAGCCTCCCCCCACAAAACACAGTAATCAGCGAGGTGAACACCAAGGTAGAGAAGCCTTTCGGGAGTAGGACGGGGTAAATGCAAAAAAAGGCAAAGGCAGTAAGGACAGGGATGGGACTAAAATGGTAAGGCCATCAAAAAATGGAGGGTGATGAGTACCAATGCCTGTAGTCTCTGTAACAAGCTCCCTGAACTAGTTACCTTGATGGAAGATGGATGCCTGGATACTGTGGCAGTCACTGAAACATGGTATACAGAGAACCATGACTGGGATGTCAACATACCAAGATACACAATCCACAGAAGGGACAGAGAGGGTAAAAGAGGAGGAGGAGGAGGAGGAGGAGGTGTAGCTCTCTATGTAAGGGAAGAGATTAAGGCAACAGAACTAAAGAGTAAACATGAAGTAGATGAGTCACTATGGGTCACCCTGGAGACAGGAAATGGCACCGCAATCTGCATGGGAGTTTTGTACAGACCCCCTTCTCAGGGGGAAGGAATCAAAGAAGAAATGATAGAATGTATCCTTAAAATGGCAGAAAAAGGGGAGATATTGTTAATGGGGGACCAGAATATGCCAGATGTTAACAGGAGCACCTTTGCTGCAGGCACATCCAGGAGCAGGGTCATTCTTGATGCCCTACAAGGGGCATGCCTCATACAGCTAGTGTTGGAACCCATTTGGGAGGGAGCAATCTTAGACCTGGTACTCTCAAATGGGGATGGAGAAAGGATCTCAGATTTAGAAGTGGGTAGTCATCTGGAAGCAAGCGACCACCAAACAGTGTGGTTCACAATAAACACATCCATAGAGTCAAGCCATACAAAAGCAAGAGTATTGGACTTTAGAAGGGCTGACTTTGGGAAAATGAGAGAGTGCCTCAGAAAAGCACTAGCAAATGGGCAAGAAGGAGGGGTGGAAGAACAATGGGGAATAATCAAAACTGCCATCACAGAGGCAACAAGCCTTTGTGTGAAGCGAATCAATAAAACAAAACGAAGGAAAAAAAACACTATGGTTCTTAAACGAGGTGGCAGGGAAGATTAAGGAGAATAGGACAGCAGTCAGGAAATATAAGGAAACACAGAAGGAGCAGGACAGAGAACTTTATCAGTTAAAGCAGAAGGAGGCAGGGAAGGCAGTCAGAATAGCAAAGGCCCAAACCGAGGAAAAGATAGCCAATTCTGTTACGAAGCAGGATAAAACCTTTCATAGGTACCTTAGGGAATGAAGGAAGACCAAGGGAGGGATACGGAGACTCAATAAACATGAGGGAAGGTGGACAGAGGGTGACAGTGAAAAAGCGGGGATAATGAACAAATGTTTCTGCTCAGTATTCACAACAGAAGAGGAGGGGGAGGTACCTAAATCAAACAAGAGAGACACTCTGGATAGGGGGATTGATACCAGTCCATTCACAGAAGAAAGGGTTTTGAAAGCACTCTTGAAACTGAGGGTGAACAAAGCAATGGGGCCTGATGGGATTCACCCTAAAATTCTAGAAGAACTAAGGGTAGAACTAGTGACACCACTGATTACTCTCTTTAACAAATCATGGGAGGATAGGGAGGTACCTGAGGACAGGAGGAGGAGGGCAGATGTGATTCTACTTCACAAAAGTGGGAGCAGGGCAGAGGCAGGAAACTACAGACCAGTTAGTTTGACCTCAGTGGAAGGGAAAATGATGGAATCACTTCTGAAGGAAAGAATTGTTGAGTACCTAGAGGCCAGTGGGGCATAGGATCCAAGGCAGCATGGATTCACAGAGGGAAGGTCATGTCAGACGAATCTAATAGATTTCTTTGACTGGGTGACCAAAGTAGTAGACCAGGGAGGGGCTGTGGATATGGTCTACCTAGATTTTAGCAAGGTATTTGACACAGTTCCACAGAAAAGATTAATATACAAATTAGCCAGCCTTGGAATGGGTCCCAAGGTAGTAGCCTGGATAAAAAAATTGGCTGGACAACAGGATGCAAAGGGTAATAGTAAACGGAGTTCACAGTGAAGAAAGGAGGGTAACTAGCGGGGTACCACAGGATTCGGTACTGGGACCAGTCCTCTTTGATGTCTTTATAAATGACATTGGAGAGCACCTGGAAGGAAAAGTATGTCTCTCTGCAGATGACACAAAAATCTGCAACAGGGCTGATACACAAGGTGGGGTGGAAAGGATGAAAGGGACTTGGCAAGGTTGGAGGAATGGTCAAATATAAGGCAGCTCAGATTCAATGCAAAGAAGTGAAAAGGTAATGCACCTGGGAAACAAAACCCCAGGGGAAGAGTACACAATGGTGGGTGAGATACTAACAACAAAAATCAAAAGGGACCTGGGAGTAATTATATCAGATGACTTTAAGGTGGGCAAGCAATGTGAGAAGGCAGTAAGGAGGGCTGGAGGGATACTGGGATGTATAGGGAGAGGCATCACCAGTAGAAAACAGGAAGTTGTTATCCCTCTGAACAGACAGTTGGTGAGACCCCATCTGGGAGTACTTCATGCAGTTCTGGAGACCCCATCTGTACACAGACATAGACAGAGTGGAGTGGAGGCTGTTCAGAGGAGGGCAACCAAAATGGTGTAGGTTCTGCACCAGAAGACATATGAAGAGAGACTAAAGCAGCTTAATATGTATACCATCGAGGAAAGGAGGGAGAGGGGGGACATGATAGAAACCTTCAAGTACCTCAATGGAATTAACAAAGTCCAAGAAGGCAGCATCTTTCAGAAAAAGAGATGTGCAAGAACAAGGGGGCACAATTTGAAGATAGAGGGGGGACGGCTCAGAGGTAATGTTAGAAAGTATTTCTTCACAGAGAGGGTTGTGCATGCATGGAACAGCCTTCCTGAGGACTTTATGGAGTCAAAAACAGTGGGAGAATTCAAGAATGCATGAAACAGCCATATAGCAATTCTAGTGGGGGGTAGGAGGAAGTAAGCTGTTGGTTAACTAGAATCTGCAGCTTATCCATCAGGTAGGGAAATTAGTAGACTAGGTGAGACAAGCGGTCCTTATCTGCCATCAAATTCTATGTTTCTATGTTTTTATCTAAGCAACACAACAAGGTACAGAACAGCCAACATGGCGATAACAGGTAAGGGTAATGGTACAGAAAGCAGTGGACCGTCCAGTGGGGTACATAATGGTACGGGGATGGGAATGTGTAGGGAGTGCAAGGGGAAACAACACAACTGTCCAAGTGGGATGGGGTGCATGGGAGGGAAACCTGGGGTAACAAAGCGCAGTGTCAAAAAAACTATCTTTGCAGCCAGCGGATGGCCGCTGTCATCCGGCACACCTCCATCACCAGCTCCCGTGTCACCACCAGGTGCCTCCTGGTCAGGTGATGTGAAGTGCCATCTGGGAGATGATACGCAATGTGAGCCACTGGAGCTGCAGCATGCAGCCTCCCAGGACGTCGACAACCTGACGTCCACTCACTGGCCCTGGACAACCAATGCAAAGGAAACACAGAACAGCCACTAAGTGACAGGTCCCACATAGCAAATGGCCACCCCACCCCACCCAGGTCTGTGTGTGCAGGGTACTGCAGCGGTGCCCTCCCATGGATGATGCCACCAACAGCATGTGCACAGCAAACACCCACAGCATCCCAGGACACCGTGCCACACACAGACTGTGTGGCACACCATACAGTGCCATGCACTGTTGCCTGTGCACAGGCACCCCACAGCGAGGGACCGATTCCCCTATGGGCAACACAAGAGCCGGCCAACAGCAGCATGTGCGCACCATGGGACACACACAGCCACCACCAGTGACAGCAACAGATTACCACAACACAGATGCCACACTAACGATGGGACCACCACAAGCTGCCGACCAACATAGGCAGCGGTGGCTGTGAGCCAGCACACGCCAAAGCACTGCATGGTGGCATTGCCCTGCTATGTGTACTGGCCTCCCCCAAACCCATCCCCAGCAACTGATGGTAAATGCATACTGCACACACTCACCTGCCACCTGTTCCACTGGCTCAGACGCAGCACCATCGACAGGTTGCCATCCCATCCTATTGGCCTCGGCCTGCCTGCGCGCCTCTAGCCCTGTGAAAGAAACACATACAGAAAGGACCATAAGAGGCATGCCATCAACAAGCACCCATCCCCCGCCCAAGTATTCCGGTCACGGCACACCGTGACGCAGTCCACCATTCAGTGACCCTGGCCCACGAGAAGGGTACACTGTTGAGACCACTGGCATGGTGCAACACAGTGTTACACAGAGCGCAGCACCCCCACACCACAGTACACACACACCCTAACAGGGTTTGCCAGTTCTGTGTGCTGGTGCACACGCACTGACTGCACACCCCAATGCTCAATGCCCATACTGAGGCAGCATGCACCATGCACGGACACACGTACCTGGTTAAGGGACCGAACCATGGCAGACACGGTCCTGCAGTCTCTGCAACTGATCCAGATCAGGGTGCTGCAGGTCCCCATTACAGTGGTGGCACTGTTCCCCCATCCTGGGCACACCTGTGTGCTTCTTCAGGCCTCCAGCCACATGAGCCCACACCTGGGATCATGCTTCCTGCACGTCTCCTGCCCCAAACAATTGGTCCTCCAATGGGACCACCAGGTTTGCCATCTCTACCTCACTCCAGTTCCTGTCCCTATTTCCAAGTCCCCCAGCACATGCCATGCTCACTGATCAGTAGACTGTCCTAACTGTGCAATGTGACACCTAAAAGATACCCACATAGCACTTCTGCTCAAGTTGCAGGCCAGGAACACACAGCACACCATCACGCAGCATGTAATTGCATGTTAGACATGCACAATTGTGGCCTATCATGCAGTACCGTACATGTGTAATGCCGGAAGTGCGGGCAGGAGACTAGGGTCTCGTCTATGACCCATGTACGCACAGATGTGCATATACGCCATCTTGTGAAGGGCATGTGCAACCATGCATGCTGCACAACAATGGTGCATTGACTGCACATGTGTGGACAATGACATTGCACTGCAGGGCCAGGTGCGCGATAGGCATGGTATGTGCATCCCTGCCACATGCACGGCACGCACCCATGGATGCATGCATGATAGGACATGCAAAAGCAGCTCAGTCAGTTGCATGATAAGTTGAAATGAACAGTGCACAGCTGCAGTATTGCGCAGCGTGCATAAGCTAGAACTACACCTGTGAGTTACTCAGGCACACTCATGTTGCTCATGACACTGTCCATTGCGCATGGAGCACTTCTGCAATATTCAGCCGGTTTATGCAAATGGCCTCATGAGCCAATGCCAGGTGCAAGTTCTCACATTAGCATCTCATTACTGGTTGCTCACATGCATGTTGAGCCATAAAAGAGACACCAAACAGCACTGGTCACTGACAGGTATTGCAGCCTTTAAGGTACGATTGTTCACACTGTGAAATGTCAGTGTTATTGAACTGCTGCAATCCAGTGCTGCACTGTTACTGGGACTGCTACTATGCTGATCATCATCGCACCATTACTGTTCACAGGATGCAGCATGTTGGATTCGGAGGGTGCTGAGGAGCAGATGCCTGCCAGGAAGTGCAGGCCGAACTTCAGCAAGGATGAGAAGCAGGCCCTATTTGAGGCCTACTTGGAGAGGGAGGACCTCCTGAGTGGGGCCACAGGGATCACACAGGACAAGGCCAATGGGTGGGATGAGGTGGCAACGTATGTCAATGCCCATGGCCATCACAACTCCAGTGCACAGGATTGCAAGAAAAAGATGGGCATGGACAGTAGGCACAGAAAGGAGAGGATAGCTGCCATCAGGGCATCTTGCAATAGGGTGGGTGGTGGCCTATCCACAGAACCCATCCTATCAGCAAGGGAGGAGCTGGTAGCAGCCACTATCAGCTGGGCAGTCATTGAGGGTGTCCGAAGGGGAGGATTCCAGACAGGAGGCAGCCCGTCATAGCACCGTATGACAGTGGGGGGAGGGGTGGGGTGTGGCAGCGTGTGTATGCCACCAGTGTGCCTGGTATACTGCAGGTGTGAGACTACTCTGTACCCAATGCGGCATGTTGTGGTGCATGATGTGCACGGCCACACCATGCACGAACATGGTCCCTTGTGTGCTGTGTGGCATCAGCATGGGGCATGTGATGGTAGGGACATGCAGGGTCCGGGGGGTGTATATCGCCCGACACGCCCGATGGCTATGCGGGCACTGTAGTGTGTGCTGGCACCTGCACAGACACAGTGGTCACAGTCATTGGCATGGCACACTGCACATTGCATGCACATGTGTGGCATGGGGGGCCAGGCTGTAAGGGGGAGTCATGCCTGCCATATGTGTGCACGTGCATCACACCGCTGTGTGTCTGCACATGTGTGGCCACATGTCTTCCGACATGCATGTGGCATGGCAGACATGTCGTGCAGTGCTGCCACACCAGACGCAAGTGTCACCTGGCACACCTATGGCACGCATGCAGACATTGCACAATACACCTGCTTACATGCATTGCAACAATGTCACTGTTAATACACCCATTCTGTCTTCCAGATCCATCACACCTCAGGGGTGTAGTGCAGAGCAAGACTGTCAACATGGCACATGATGATGCTGTGGTCATCCACTTCTACCAGCATCACAGCCATGGACAGGGGGCACCGTACCGGTATGGGACTGATGGAATTTCTTGGACTGAGGGCCGACGATCCACTGGCCAACCTCCTTCTCTCAGAAAACCTACCAGTGCTTGTGCCAGCAACACAGAATGACAATGCATATGACAGTGATGATGACCTCACCCTGATCCTGGGTAGTACTGGTATTGACACACCGCCCTGGGGACAGGTGTTGACACTGGCAGTGACAGGCAACCCAGGTGGCCAAGTGAACATGCAGGCCCCCATGCCCGCTCAGTGGCATGGGGTGCTGCTTCTGGCTGGGGACCGGGAGCTGGTGTGGTCACTGGTGCCACTGGGCAGGACCAGCAGACTGCTGCCATGCTGCAGTGGCCAGCTGGGGACACTGTGCAGCAATTCCCAAGGGCGCCCATCGGAGTACGCAATCAGTCCCCACCACATGTGTGGACCCCTGTGCAGAGTTCACAATCAAGGGATGTTGCACGGTATGCTGCCACTTCTCCCACATGTCCATGCTGGTACCATGATATGTCCAGCTCTGACAGGCTGGATGAGCACACCACACTGCTGCGAGATTCTGTGGGCAACCAGGCAATGCTTAGGGCAGAGGTACATGCGTTGTGGGTTGAGGTGCTTCAACTGGCTGAGCACAGGGACATTGGATGTGCTCAGCTGATTGGTGAGATCCGGAAACTGCTAGAGGCAATGACCGCATCACTGGACCACATAGCGGAGACAATCGCTGCAGAATTTCATCGCTGACATCTAATGGTCACAGCAGGGCATGCAGGACTCCCTGTAGCACGATGTCTACACCACGGACTCAGCATCTGGTGACCCCAACGAGGCTGATATCTCCCATTGCCATGCCCATCCCTGCCACTCCCGGCAATAGTCTGTTTGCTGGTCTGTACACATCCATGAGGACCCAGTCCTGCTCTCAGGCCTCTACCCCCATGAATGTTGTTGGTGACACCACCTGTGGCTGTTGAGCAACCTGTACGTGCCACACAGTCAGGGCGTGGCCTTCCACATGACCATGGTGGCTGTGGTTCCGCACAGTAGTCCTGACAGGTGCACTGCCCAGTCCAGTTTCCTGCTGCTGTTGCCAGTTGTACGCCTGTCTGGTCGTGGCCTTGTTTGCATGTTGCTGCACACGTGTGGCCTGGGTCACATCCAGTATGTGTGCAGACAGTTCTGCTGGACCATGTGGAATGAGCGTGATGAGTGCAGCACTGTGTTGGCATTGCCTGTGTGTCGGCGCTTACACTCTGATCCATTCCACAACCTGCTGTACCGCTGTGTGTATATTCCTCTCCCTGGCTACACCTTTCTGTGTATCCCACCTGGTTCCCTGTGCCCTGCTGGGCACCCTGTGGTAGTACTGCTGCTTGTGCCTGCTTGTCATTGTCCAGATGGGTATACAGCACACGGCATATGGGTGGTTGCATCTGTCTCTGTTGCTCCATGGGGTGTGGATGTGCATGCGTGCATTTCCACCAGTGTGTACAGTGTATAAGCCTGTGTCCCTGCATGCATCTCTGTGTGTCCATGCATGTCTGTGTGTGTGTTTTGCCATGCATGTACAGTTGCCCTGTGTGGTACTCACCTGCGATTCCCAAAGTGCTCCTCGACTATGGTGTCTCTGTGTGTCCTGGCACGGGCTGCCAGTCTGGGGGCCCTCCTCTCCATGGGTGGCTGCACACCCCCATCTGGCTGGTTCTCCTTATCATCATCGGTGCTGTTGCCCTCATCCACCTGGACAGCTATCCCATGGTCAATGGCCATGTTGTGCAGCATACGACAGGCCAGGAATAGGTTACAGGCTTTTGCAGGGCTGTACTATATGGCACCACTGGATCTATCAACAGAATCACAGCTTGAGCATGCCAAAGGCATTCTCTGTGATATTGTGTGTGGTGATGTGTGCCTCATTGTATCTCTCTTCTGCACCATTGCTTGTTCGATGGATGGGGGTGAGCAGACAGGGTCAGAAGGGGTATGCACTGTCACCTGTGGGGAGAACACATGTGGTGGTTACTGCCTGTCATTGCCTATTTCATCCCCCCTTCCAGATCACACTGCCACCACCTGCCACCCTGTGTGCCCTGGCCAAGGCATCCCATGTACGGCTGCTGTGCCACCATTCACACCTCGTCATCTGTGTTCTTCATGCCTGGGCACCTCTGTCCATGCTCCCCTGCACTGTTGCCATCCTCCTTTCCTGTTCTGTTCCCTCAACTAGCACTGTCCTTGTTCCCTATCTCCCCAACATGATGCTGTGTGGTGTAATGCATGGCTGCTGATTTCACCTCTTCCCAGGCCCTACTCACCTACTAGGTGACCCATGGGGATCACCCCACTCTCAAAATGCTGGCACAGGATGGACTGGTGCCATATACATGTGTTGTGTGTACTCCCAGGGTATGTGGTGCACACATTGATGATGTGCCCAGTGGCACTACGCATCACCTGACAGTTGATGGAGTGGTAGCCCTTTCTATTGACATATACTGCACCTTCTGGGCCAGGTGGTGTATGTATGGCCACATGGGTGCAGTCAATGGCCCCTATCACTCTTGGCATGTGTGCCACCCTGTGGAATTCCTGCATGTTTGCTGTACTCGCTGCCTGTGTGCTTTGGAATGTTATGTACTCTGAAGCATGCATCAGCAGAGCATTGAGGACCTGCATGAGGAGGCAGAATGTGGCCACCTGTGAGATTCCAGCAGTTGCACCCACTGGTTTCTGGAAGGTGCCCGTGGCGAGCAGGCACATTACTGCTGTCACCTTGGTCTCCACCATCAGGGCATGACTCCTTCTGGTGGGTGCCTGCAACTCGTCATGGCATAGCTCACATAGCTGCCTCAGAATTGCCCAGTTCAGATGGTACCAGCCCACTACAGTATCTTGTTGTCCCCATAGTACTCGAATGTGAGCCGGGCACGGTACTGTCAATGTTGGGCATACCGTCGACGGGCTCTTCCTTGGCCACATTGCTGTTCCTCCCTCCTCCCTCCTCCTCACCTCCCTCCTCACCTGCTTCATTATGAATGGTGCTGCATCCATAGTTATTGCTCTCCTGGATTGAGCCTCTGCTGTGCATGTGGTTGAGTCTCCTTCATTTATGCTCAACTCTGTGTGGCGCAGTCTGTGAGCTGCTCCACAGTCGCGTGGTGTGTTTCAGCTGAATATGCCATTACGCTGCATATTCATGGACACGCCCCCTGTACTTATGCAGCACACATTACCATTGCACAGAGGCACAGCAGGAATTGCGCTGTGCAGTCATGCTGTTTGAATATGGCTCGGGGCGCATTTTTGTGTTTGCGCTGGTGCAATTCAGTTGTGCAATGTACAACTCCTTTGAATATCTAGCCCGTAGACTACAATGGGGGGCACCCCCACACTCTCCCTGGTTAGACTTCATAAAGATAAATAGATAGATAGATAGATAGATAGATAGATAGATAGATAGATAGACAGACAGACAGACAGACAGACAGACAGACAGATAAGAATTTATTTTAATACAGGAAACTACAAGCTGTTAGGGATGACAAATCCCTGTTTACAAGACTGTCCTATGTGAGTTGCAAAACAGTTGTCTGAGTGTGGGGACAGGGCTGGAGGACTGGAAAGTGAAAGGGATTGGCAGGCCACCAGTTTGACCCAAATTATGATCCCTTCTCTCCTGAACTGGGGTGAATGAAAAATTCTCAATTTGGCACTGACGGACTATCACCGCTATAAGGTAACAGGCTATAAAGTTGCCTTTAAGAGACTCTGCTCTATCAGTTTTTGAGTTCGTCATGGTGCGCAGGTGCAGACAAACTCTTTGACATGAGAGGTGCTATACATGGGTGTGAGGGGGGTGCGCCCAATGGAGAGCTCTATAGCAAGTGGCAGGCCAATGGGTTGGCAGGCTGGTGACGATTCAGTTTCTGTTGTTGGGGCAGAGTTGGCCAACTTTTCAAAGGACAGAGCCACACCAATAGTGGCGCAGCTCTGTTCTTTGATGTATAAAGCGCTGCATTACATTGACTTCCTGGTTGTGCATTCACACTGCCGTAGCGCTTACAGTGTGAATGTGCTGAGCCTGCCCACTGCTCCTGTCTTTCTTGCGTTCCCGTTCGAGCCCCCCACCAGCAAATCACTCCCTCCCACTTCCTCCCATTGCTGATATCCTCCCCACACCTGTGTTCTGTTGGAGGCCCCCCTGCCAGCAAATCAGTCCCACCCACTTCCTCCCACTGCTGCTGTCCTTCCTACACTCGCATTCTGTTCGAGCCCACACACACACACACACAGCACAGCAAATCCCTCCCACTGCTGCTGTCCTCCTCACTCCCACTCCCACTGTTCCCTGCCCCCCACCGGACACTGGAGAGCATACTCCCAGTGTCCAGAAATGCTCACATCCTTTCCCAATATAAAAAAAAGAAAACCATCCCCAGTGTCTTATTTTTATAAACCTAAAAAAAAAAAAAAAGGTCCATAATTTCCCCCCATCCCAGCCTCCCACTGCACACACCACCTCCCCACCCCCATCCCTTACCCATGCTTTCCTCTGGAGTTCAGCAGTAATGATCTTCTGTGGATCAGACACATCTGCACTCTTCAAAGCTGACTGGCAAAATGAAGATTACAGGGTAAATCTGATAATGGGAATCAATGGGGTTCAAATATAGTCGATATCTCAACCATTTTTAAGAATTTTGGCCCCAAATTTTCAACTTGGGGTTCTTGGGACCCCATCTCATGAACACTGTCACTGTCATTTCGTTACTCAGTCCCAAAAGGTGATTTTTGCAGTCGCTGTATGGAATCACCTTTTGGGACCAGTTAATGAAACAACAGTGCCACTGGTCATGAGGTGGGGTCCCAAAAAATCCATATTGAAAATTTGGTGAAAAAATTCCAACCAATGACTGCATTACGAGTGTGCATTGTGCATTGTGTATACACGCTCCTAACTTTGCCAGTTTTCTAATATTTTTACTCCAGATTTTCAACATTGCCATTATTTCACACCTCCTCATGAACAGTATAGCTGTCATTTTTCACATCCTGCCTGAAATGTGTTTTCGCACCAGTTACGCAGAATGGCGCAGTTGTTGTGCAAAATCCACTTTCAGGACGGAGTAACAAAATCACAGGGCCACTGTTCATGAGGATAAGGTCCCTAAAAGGCCATGTTGAAAATTTGGTGAAAAAATTACAGAAAATGACTGTGTTACAGATGTGCATTGCACAATTTCTAGGCACGCTCATAACTTTGCCAATTTCTCATATTTTCACTCAAAATTTTTAACATTGGTATTTTTTTCACACCTCCTCATGAACAGTACAACTGTCATTTTTTACATCCTGCCCAAAATGTGTTTTAGCATCTGTGGCGCCGAACAACACAGTCACTGTGCAAAATCACCTTTTGGGATTGAGTAACAAAATGATTTATTTATTTATTTAGCTTTTGTTAACCAGGTAAATACACTAGACAAAACATATGCCTATTTGCAGGTATGATCCAGGATTGGATACTCATGAAATCCTCACTCAGTTGGTGGTTAATGACCCCAATAGCCCTGGCATGAGTGAGAATAGCAAGGTCAACAGCATGCAGATGGCCTTGCAAGAGGCAGCTGAGGAGGGAAGGTAATTGATGAATATGGAAAAGAGCAGAGGTCCGAGGACTGATCCCTGGGGAACCCATGAGGACACTGCGGCGGCATCTGAGAGCACCTTACTATACTTGATAAGTTGCTGCCTACCCTGAAGATAATTCTGGAACCAACTGAGTGCAGGCGGGGACAGGCTCAATGTCCTAGCTGAGTGCATAGCAAGGTATGATCAACAAAGTCAAAGACCTTCAAGAGATCAATAAAGATGGCCCAGAGAGTTTGCCCTGATCCATAGCAGCCCTTATCCCAGAAGTGACAGTGACTAGGGCAGAGGTTGTACTATGCCCTTTACGAAAGCCATGCTGCGAGGGAGACAGTAGTTCATGAGACTGGATATAATCTGTGAGTTGCCCTGCCACAACTTTCTCAAGAAGCTTCCCGATAGCAGACAGGATGGAAATTGGCAGATAGTTATCAAGGATCCTAAGGTTGCCCTGTTTGAGTATGTGGACAACCCTCGCCACCTTCCACAGGTCAGGAATAACCCCAGAGGCTAAGGATAGGTTGACAATATGGGCCACAGGGGAGGCAATGAAGGTAGCTGCAAGGCAGAGAAGCTTTGGTTCCATACCATCATGACCAACACTAGAAAAAGGGGAAAGACCAGAGAGCAATCTCTGCATCTTTTGTGCTGATATTGCCACTGTTCATGAGGCAGTGACCCAAAATGGTCATGTTGAAAATTTGGAGTGAAAATACCAACAAACATCTGAGGCATTAGAGTTTCCAACTGTAACCCCCCCCACACTGTAGAGACTGAGAGGCGTCGGGTGTGTGCCTTGGCGTTGTCGGCCATAATGTCACACCATTCCACACCCACCCTGCAGCCAGTGACAGGCAATGGGTGTGCCTTGGAGTCTTTGGCTTAAACGTTCACCCCATTCTCCTATACTGCACCCATCTCAGCTTATTTTATTATGGAATGGAGTGAGTGTGAGGGCCGAAGACCTCAAGGCACACCGCGATGCCTGTCAGTGTTTGCAGGGTGGGGGTGGAATGGTGTGAGCATTACAGCCAATGACCCAAAGGGACACACGCAATGCCTATCAGTCTCTGTAGTGTGGGGGTGGGGCATTAGGGTTGGAAACCTTAATACCTCATTAAGAAAGTAAATCAGGGAGGGACGTTTGATGTCACCTACAGTACCTTGATTTCAGCAAAGCCTTTGACAACATCTAACACAGAAGGCTGATTAACAAGATGAGTGGTCTGGCAATGGTGCACAAGCTGATAAACTGGGTTAGAATCTGGCTGATGGACAGGAGGCAGAGGGTAGTGGTAATGGGATCCAATCTGGTGAGAGGGGGTGGCCAGTGGAGTACCTCAGGGATAAGTCCTATTCAATGTTTTCATTACAGACATTGCAGAAGGGCTAGAAGCAAAGGTCTGTCTACCTATCTGCAGATGACACCAACATCTGTAACAGACTGAATACTCCATAAGGGGTGGAGAAAATAAGCAGGGACATGGAGAGGCTTAAAAAGTGGCCTGAGGAGTGGCAACTGAGGTTCAATGCAAAGAAGCCTAAATAATGCATCTGAGAAGAGGAAAACCTGTGGAGCGTTACAGAATGGGGGAGGTGCTAATGATCAACAAGGAAGAAAGGGACCTAGGCGTTATCAGTACTGATGACCAAAAGGTGTCAAAGCAGAGCACACATGTTGCAAGGATGGCTAGTGGCATCTTGGGATGCGTAGGCAGAGGTATCACTAGCAAAAGGCATGAGGTGATGATGCCATTGTATAATGCACTAGTGAGGCCTCACCTACAGTACTATGTGCAAATCTTGAGGCCACAAATGCGCAAGGCCATTGACAGGGTGGAGGCAGCCCACAGAAAGGCAATCAAGATGGTACATGGCTTGCAACACAGAACATATCAGGAGAGATTAAAAGGACCTCAACATGTACTTCACTGACCTATGCAGCCAGTATAGTGTTATGCTTGTGCAACTGTGTTAGTTTGGTTTTGGCTGTTCACACTTTCTATTCCAGAGGAATTACCACCCATAGGGTTATGAAAAGCAAGGAACCCTGGAGATGGTTCCACCCCTAGAGGTGCCACGAGACGATTCCCATGACTAAAGGTGCCTTAGGAATCCCCAAAAGAAATTTATAATCATCCCCAAAGAAGGAGGCAACACGAAGCATATAAGCAGGCAGTAACTGTGACATAGAAGCAGTAACTGCAACGTAGTAGTAGAGAAGCATAGGCAGTTTAATAATGCAATGAGATGCACAGTTGGATAATGTAATGACTGCCCAAGTTTGCGTAGCATGATACAGATGGTTTGCATTGAGATTAGGGGATCCCCTAAGGAGAGAGGGAATGGCAGAACATCCTCCACCTCCATCCAACAGCAGAACCTACCTAAAGAAACTAGGGGAAACAACTATGCTAACTAAGTGTTATGACCTGAGGCAATGGAGGAGAGAAAAAACCCTATGAGGAGGAAATCTCTGGGGATCCAAGGCCTAGGTTGCCTTCCCTCCAGGCTTGGGATAGTTTATTTAGTGACAGCTCTGCAGCTGCAATTTGGAAAACCCAATTAAAGGGAGGTGAAAAATATTCCAATTTGGAGGAAGGCTCTCACTCAAACCCTCTAGCGGAACACCATGGAAGGTTGCGGAAAACTCTGCAACAATCGTGCAACCAAGGCACAGGAGGAGAGCAACGACTGCTGAGGCACTCACCTGGCCTACCCACCCTAAACTCAAACCAGGTGAACCAGAGGCAGTTGTAGGGAGAATGCAGTGAAGGTGCCTTGCTAAGGAAACCACTAAAGTCAATAGCTAACCATTATAGTGGAACACTACAGCCAAAGGAGATCATCGTAACCACCCTTCATCGCTAGTCTTAAATTCTACACCAGGAGCTGCTGTCATGTAGCAGGCAGCTAAAGCCAAGCCTGGGGTGAGGACATTCCCAGCTATGGGCCAGGTGAGAAGGATCCTGCCCCAAGTTGGACACACTCGAGATGTGGACTAAATGCAGAGTGAGACCGTCGGCTGCAGGAACCCTGCACCAGATAGAATGGCTGGCATGCCCCAGAATTGATTGAGAGCTGAAAAGCTGATGAGCTGAATGAGCATGGCATGCTAAGATCGTAATGAGCAATGAGTGCTGAGACCTAGCAAGGTCGAATGCAGAGTGAGTGCAGCAGAATCCCAGAGGCTGAAGCCAATGGGATGGCAGTAGGCATGAAGCAATGGTTTGCGTAAGCAAGGAGCAACGGTTGCATAAGCAAGTGTGGACCTGCACGTAGGTCAGTAAACAGAGTAGTAACAAGTGAACCTGCATGTAGGTCTGCATAACGTAGGGCAAACAGCACTGAATAGTGGGGCAAGTCAGACAGACATTTCAAAGCCAAATCAAGGTGACAAACTCTGAGGATTTTCAGCAACAAAGACGGGATTTAGAACAGAAATAATTAGCCACATTGGTCACGACCCCCCAAACACCTCCCAGTCCCCGCCGTAGGACAAACAAGGAAGCAATGGAAGGGTCAAGAACCACATGCAGATATAAAAGCTAATTTAATAGCATCAGCAGGAGCTTTAGCTAACCTCAGAGTTGAACAAGGTATAATAGCAATGGGAGTAAACAAAGCAGTAGCAGTAAGCAGTTAGGCCTGTGCAGCAGTAGTGAAAACAATTGAGTACACTGAGTTGTAACTGCAGTATAAACTATATAAAAGGAGTCACAATGCTGTGAAAGCACTGTCACCAGGCAGTGCAATGAGACTGCTGCAATGAGGTAATTAGAACAAGCATGAGTGAGCTGTATAGCTAGGTTTAAGTAAATCTCAGTCAGGTGAAAGTAATCGAATATGCAACATGGAGCAGCTATAGCTGAGCTGAAACACACAGATCAGGTTTGCAGGTGCAGTGCAAGTAATTTGAGAATTGTGAGTAATTGAAAGCAAGCAGTATGAGCTCTGGAGTAGCAGTATGCTAGGAGCTTAGAAACACCCCCACAAAAGGAAGGAAGCACACACAGCTGAAGGCAAAATACAAACCAGAAGCAAGAAAATAAACACAGAAGCCCAGCAGAGACAAGCAGGAGCAGCAAGGTGGGGGGGGCACAGGCCCCAGCCAGCCAGGGAGGCCCTACCAGCTCAGAGGACAAACCAACAGAGCCTTCGGCTGCAAAGAAAAAATGCTTCACAATGACGTTGAGAGGAACTGCTTATATAGCTCAGGAAGTGGGAATGGCTGGCTGCTTGGCCACCGGACTCCAGGCAAAACCTTTCCAATAATTGGAGGAAAGGAGGGAGTGGGGGAACATGACAGAAACATTCAAGTACCTCAAAGGCATAAACAAGGTGCAGAGGTGGACATCTTTCAATACATCAAATGTTTGACATTGACAAATGCTTGTTTTTTTATCCTCCCCCAAAAAAGAAAAACGTCCATCATTGTCCGCTGTGTAACCACCCACTCCTTCCCTAAACAGTATACAGACACTGGGAGTGCCCAATCCCCCAGTGTCCTCATCTGTCTGTCAATTGTTGTGCACTGTGTAAACCCCCCACAAACATTATGCAGATACAGGGGTGCCCAATCCTCCAGTGTCATCTGTCCGTCCATTGTTATCTGCTGTGTATTCCCCCCAACAGTATTCAGACACTGGGGGATGCCCAATCCCCAAGTGTCCTCATCTGTTCAGCAAACTCCCTGAAAAAATGAAAACTGTCCCTCATCATTTTTTCCCCTGTAAAAAAGAAAACTGTCCATCCTTGTCCATTCCACCATTACCCAACCCCCTACTCTCCCATTCAGGACCCACCACCCCACACCCCACATTCCCCATACTTACCCACCAGAGATTCGTTGCCGTAATCTACCTTGGACTGCAAGCACGTCTTTGCTCTTCAAAGCCCAACCGTGAACTAAGGTAAGCATTTTAATGTATTTCAAAAGGGTTTTCAGGTTAGTGGCATAACTTGCCCATTTTTAAATATTTTTGCCCCAAATTTTCAACATATGTTTTTTGGGACCCCACCTCACAAACATCTTCACTAAAGGTGTGACCCTGAGCAAGCCACTTAACTTTCTTGTGCTCCCCCCCCCCATGACACCAGTGTACATGATGAACGTTCGGCATTGACAAATGCTTATTTTTTTTTAGACCAACACAGTTTCCTTAACTCATGCTAACAACTATGGGAAAGTGATCACAGATTAAGCCAATCACCATGACCTGAAAATCGTTTTGTGGGGAAATTCGTAAGTGGAAAAAACAACTTACATACAACCCTGAGCTTGCAATGAGCTTCTGATTCAATTTTAAAAATCCGAACTAATGCTTTATCACAAATAACCCAGCATGCATTGCAATACCTGCAGTGCTTTGCACTGGTGCCGCAATTATGCCTGGGAACTTGTTCAGGCTTGTATGATGTCAGAGCGAAATCTGGACACTCTAACAACCGTGCTATAACACATTTTGGTGGGGGGTTGTCATAGCCAGCCTCAGGCACCTACGTATTGATGCGTATAACTTAATTAATTTACTTTTTAGTCTCACTGCGTCTTGGTCATGGAACTTATGTGTTACGTTGTTATGTTGAAACATTGTGGGCCAGTAGAGAGAGAGACTTGCAGTCAGGAGGTGGGTCAGGAAAGCAGAACACTTCAGCATTGCAACAATGAGCTTCAGCTGGTGCTGTGAAACATCCCCTTTAGGGCTGTGAAAAATGTTGAAATTCTGATGAACAGAATTCTGCAAAATTTCAGTAGGGAAAGGGAACATTGTTTAACCAGGAGTAGCACACTATTTATTTATTTATTTAACATCAGTTTAACAACCTTTGAGCCAGAGGCTCTTTTACAAAGGTACCTCGTCAAGAAGGGAGACAAAGACACTGAAGCTGAAGCTTGTTTCCAGATGCGAACTGGGAGTACAAGGAAGTTCAATGACTTGCTCAGGATCACAGAGTATGCACCTAGGTGGCTGTGGGATACAAACCTAGGTCTCCAGATCTGCAGCTCAGAGCCTTGACCCACTGCGTATACTGCCTCCTTAAAGTGGAATTCCATTGGTAGAATACAAAATGGATTTTGCGGATTATTAATCAGCACAAGCATCACCCCTTGGCTATTCGGACATCACATGGGAATACCCTGGAACAGGTTCCATACTTCAAATATCTTGGGATACTGTTGGACCCCAACCTCTCATACAGTGCTCATGTCGACTCTGTGGCAAAGGCAGCTAACACCAGAATCGGTCTCCTCTACAGACATAGACAAAACCTCACCCCTGAAGACCTGAAGATTGCCGTTCAGAGTTACGTGGTCTCGATTATTGACTACGGTCTCATCATATATGGCTCTGCCACAGCGACTACCCTCAGACGTATCTCAACTGCCCTCAATAAGTCATGTCGGCTCATCTCTGGAGTCCATCGTCCTACCCACACCTGTGATCTGTATATTAAAACTGGCTGGCTCCAGCTCTCAAATCGCATCAAGTACCTAACTTGCACAATGGCCATGAAAGTTTGCCTTGGCCTTGCACCACCAGGGGTCACAGCCCTGCTACACACCAATAAGAATTGCTTACAGGTCACCAGGGGTTCAAAAATCTCAACTCCTTCAAGTTCCCCACTGTCGCACCACCCAGGGTCAACGTTCTTTCGCCTACAAAGCTCGTCTTTGGCTGAACTGCCTCAACCCTGCCATCTCGACTGCTCCAACCCTGGGCATCTTTAAATTAAGACTACGGCAGCACCTTACTACCTCCAGCTCCTGTGACTGCCCCCCTTAACTGATCCTGTCATGTCCCAGGGGTTGCCACAGCCTCTCCCCACCACCGTCCATCTGGCTGTCCCCTAACCCCACTGATGCTCTTACTCCATCTTCCGCCCCACCCCACCCTCCTCCCTTCCTCCCACTACCCACCCCCATGTCACCAGCACTTATCCCTGTTTTGTCTGACAACCGCCTTTGGCTGCATCTTTGTTGCCCTTCCCTTTCTACACCCTTTTTCTTTTTTTCTACGTTGCTGGTTTCCCGTTTTATCTGAACAGCTAGTAACCATGTCTTAAAACCTGATCTTGTTCTATTTTACTAACTATGGTATGTTATTATTGATTATTGTGTTTCATTGCTTTCCCTGTATGTCTTTTGCCTCTGACGTGGAACCTTTGTAAAAGAGCCATGGCTCAAAGGTATTTGTAATCCTAGAATTGAATAAATAAATAATCCGCAGTTTACATAAACTCTGGATTCTTCTGCTGCAATCCTTGGTGTATGTGACCTGCAGAAAATTATTCCACATGGTTTATGTAGAAATGCTTTACAGAATTCTGTGAAATTTAAAATGAAATTCCAAAAAGCATTTCAGAAGCAGAATTGCCATTCTGCACCAGTTACTATGACAGAAGTCTGCATTCTGCAGAGCTCTATTCTCCTTACCTTGCACAGCACCATAAGTCATATATCCCGTTTATAATGCAGGGTTAGAATCAATTCCAGAGTAATCAGTTACCTTGTAATCGATTCTAACCTTGCATGTAAACAGTTCTTTCGATGATGCTGGGATCGATCTCGGGGATCGATGCAAGTGCACCGAACTAGTGCACAGATTAGCTGCACATTTGCTCATTGGTTTTTAAAATGCATGTAGATGCGATTAGAGCTGGAACCTATTTCACATACATGCTCGGTTGTCAAGTACCCTTCTTCTCTGCAGGCTAAAATCAATTACATAATAATCAGTTATATTGTAATTGAATATTACCCTGCATGTAAACTCGTTATTGAATATAAACAGGTTGGAGGCTGTTCAGAGAAGAGCAACCAAAATGATCCAGGGCCTTCAAGGGCACTCATACATACAAGGAAGATCTGGAAGAATTAAATATGTTTTCACTGGAGACAAGGAGGGAGGGGGAGATATTATTGAAACATACAAGTTTCTGAGAGGAATAAATAAGGTGCAATCCTTGGACCTGTTCAACAGAGTCTCTGACTCTAACACTAGCGGGCACGAGGGGGGCTTCAAGAGGAAGCTTAGGAAACACTATTTTACAGAAAGAGTCATGGAGCCATGGAATAAGCTGCCAGCTGAGTTAGTGGAAGCAAAGTCCGTGACATCATTCAAACTGGGGTGGGACAAGGCTAAAGCACGATCTAAAAAAACAGGATCAGTAGGAGGCATTAGGCAGAAGGGGGGTTAGGTCTTGGGATCTGAGAAGGTCCAAAGAACACATGGGCATATTAGATGGACCCTTGGTCTCCTTCTGCCATCTTTTTTTTCTATGTTTCTATGTTTTTCTGTTTCTTTGTTTCATTCTCTTCTCAGTGCATAGGTTGCTGCCCTCCATGTAAATGAGAACAGAAATGTAATCAATTGCCTGGAACTGAAGACAAGTAACTGATCATCAACTCATGTAAACCTAATAACAACAGTGGGACTTTCTGAATGTTGAAACAACCTTGTTGGAAACCTTTAGGCAATCATTTTGGCACAAACCCAACCACAAGAGCCTAACTCCTAGGCACTGACAGCAGTATTACAATTTCTGAACACCGAGAGCTATGGCAGACCCTAGAAAGTGTCTCCTCCTTCATTACAAGTCCATGGCAGTGATGTGTGAGCTACATGTGCTCACTTCAGGTATATGGGGACACAGCACTGGCAACCCCCATAATTCCAATATGACTGGCTGGTAAGTCTGTTTACCTTTTGATGTTTATGATGACCCTAGAGAGCTGAGTAGCACCGCTTTCCAAAACTGTAAAAGTAAAAACCTTAGAGCACTTGCTACCAACACAGCATCTTCTTGTTCTCAATTTCTTCTCATTTGGTTACACAACAACCCGAAGGAGCAATTGAAGTTGCTGGGGGAAAAAACTTCTTTAAGGGTGTGCCGAAATAATGGAGGCTTTGGCTGAACTATGGAAATAGCAATTTTCTGTTCTGGCAGTGAACTTGAAGTTTTCAAGATAATCAGCTGTTTGTCCAAATGGACATCTAAAAACTCTAGCCCTCCCCAAAGGACCAGGGCTAGTCCTGTGACCACTCCCTTCCCAACTGTCATTTTCCACCTTCCATCCCCCTCCCAGTCTCCATTATACACCAAAATATGTCCACCGCTGGCATTGAGTCAGGAACCAGCAATGTCTTTCAGAGGATGCCCCCCCTTCCTTGCTTGACAAAAAGTCCCCAAAATACATTTCTAAAAATGTCACAGAAAGATGATCATTTATTTATTTTATTTATTTGTTTGTTTATCGGGTAGGTGCACTGATCCCATGGACTGTTTTCAGGAGTGACACGGGACATGCAGATGGCACATACAAAAGGATATACATCAACTATACATACAAAATGATATATATTACAATTATACATACAAAAGGATATACATTACAATTTGAAAATATTCCAATTCCAGTAACATAGAACAGGTACAATGGGGTACAGAGTAAGTACAGTAACATTTACCATAGCATTACAAATATATACAAAGTGGAATGTTTCAGTTCAACAATGGTTGAGCAATGATACAAGAGGCAACAGACACACGGATATACTCACCCCTGGGGCAAGTGTATTTAGCTGCTGCAACTAAAGAGGCTTTATAGTTTGCTCTGAAAGATGTGTGTGAGTCAAGTCAGCGGAGGGATATGGGGAGATGATTCCATAGTTTGGGTGCTACAATGAAGAAGGCTCTCCCTCCCTGAGTTGTTGAGATTCTGGGGACTCCCAGTGGGGGGACGCTAGTGCTTCTAAGGATGCGGGGGCATTGTCTCCTGTTGAGGAGGGTGGACTAGGGGGCTAGGTTACCATCTCTGATGGCTTTATCCACTATACATCTGAGGGAGAAGTTCCTGCATGCCAGGAGGGGGCACCATCCCAGAGTCTGGTAAAGGGAGCAGTGGTGAATGGAATAGGGAGCCATTAGGGTGAATCTGCAGATACTGTTGTAGGTAGAGGTAAGTCTAATAAATAGTTTATAGAAGTTTGGGTGTAAATGGGAGCACAGTAGTCGAGGAGAGGGAGGAGGTTTCCCTGAGCTATGGCTAGCCTGGCTTCTGGAGTCAGGTGATGATGAAGGCAGTAGCCCATAGCCAGTTTCTGGTGTACCTTTTGTAAAGTGGAGTTAATGTGTACAGACTATGACAAGGAGGGGCCCAGTGTGACTCCCAGGTGTTTGAAGTTAAGCACATTTTCGAGTGACATGCCGTCCAGGGCAAGGACAGATAGGGGAGATGAGTTGTTTGCCAAGCTAGTTAATTTTGGCTTGGATCCAAGTAGCATGGTTTTAGTTTTCTTGATGTTTACCAGCAGCCTGTTTCCAAGGAGCAAGTTGTGTGCTGCTTGGTAGTTGCTAGTTAGCTGGGATAAAATATTTTCTAGGGATTTGTCACTATGAAACAAAACCAAGTCATCTGCGTAGAGGATGGCCTTACACGTAAGTCTTTCCTCAGGTAGGGGGTTGATAAACAGGGAGAAAAGGAGCAGGCCCAGGATGGATCCTTGGGGAACTCCGGTGGTTACAGTCTTAGCTGCTTAGATTGCACTGTTCACTGTGACTGTCTGATGGCGATTTAGGAGGTAATTTCTGAACCAGGTTGTAGTCCCCTCTGAGCACCCAAGGCTTACTAATCTGTCATGCAACAATTGATGGTTGATAAGGTCGAAAGCCTTTGTATGGTTGATGAAGACAGTGCCTGTGAGATTCCCTTCATCAATGTGTTTTGTGGTATGGTCAGTTAGGTGGGCCAGGGCCAGCCTCGTCCTATGGTGTTTTCTGAAGCCATGCTGGTTATGGTAGAGGAGGTTATACTTGTTTATGTGCTCCAAGAGTTGGTGGGGAAAGATTTTTTTCCAGGAGTTTACTCAGATGTGGTAGAATTGAGATGGGTCTATAGTTATCTATGGAAAGGCAGTCACCTGTTTTATAAATAGATACTACTCTAGCCAATTCCCATATGGATGGTACTGAAGAAGTGGTTTGGGCAAGGTTGAATATCATGGTTAGAGGTTTGGTAATGTGAGGGGCTATGAGCTTCAGAAAACGAGGCAGAGCCCATCGGTACCTGGGCTTCTTTGATTAGGTAGGCTCCGCAGCAGTTTTAGGGCATCTTTATAGGATATGGCCTTGAAGTGAAAAGGAGTTGTGGAAGAACCCAACTTGGGTGTTCGTGCAGCCATGTGGGATTTATTTAAGGGCATGAGGAAGGTAATTTGTTAAGGTAGGCCACTTTGATGGAATCAGTGAGGAGACCTGCAGTGGTTTGGAGGTGAAAGGTGGGATGGCAAGGTTTAGGTGCCATCATGGAGTTAATCGTTGTCCAGAATCTACAAGGGTTACTGAGATTATTGGATTGCAGTTTCTGGTAGTAGCTAGCCTTGCTGGCTTTAATTAGCTTTTTGCATTTATTTCTCAGCCTCCTATACTCATTCCAAGCTGCGGGGAAGGGTGTGGGTGGCCCATAGTATGTCCCTAGTCTTCATTAGTGAGAGCATGTTCTTAATGATCCAACAAGTGCAGCCACCACGCACCCTGCATGTTGCCAGAGGAAAGTATTTTTCCTGCATGCATGCAAGGGCATCAATGACATAGCCTACTGCTGACTCAATATTGGAGAGGGAGTAAAGTGTATGCCATTTTTCTGTTCTGACATCACTGACTAAGCGATTGAGGTCACAGTGTGCAAAGTTCCTAAAAGTGAGATATTTGGGGAGGGGTGTCTGGAATTTTGATGACCAGATGATGTAGGTAGGGGTGTGGTCACTGATAACATCAGACAGTGCACCTGCATACACAGATGCACAGAAATGTAATGGCAGAGAAAGGCCCCAAGGCCCATCTAGCCGCCTAACACCCTACCTTCCCCCTTCTGTTATGCCTCCACCCTCTTTTCCCAACCCCTTAAATCTATCCCATCATCTCTTGAACTCCTCCACTGTTTCAGCTGCCACTACCTCCTCCGGCAGCTTGTTCCAGTCCTCCACCACCCTCTCCATGAAAAACTGCCCCCTGACATTACCTCTGTATTGACCACCTTCCAGTTTTAGACTATGTCCCCTCGTGTTCTCTCCCTTCTTCAGTTTGAGCAAGCTATCACCCTCCACCTTATTTATTCCCTTCAGATACTTAAAGGTCTCAATCATGTCCCCCTCTCCCTCCTAGTCTCCAGAGGGTACAAATTCAGCCCTCTCAATCTTCTCTCATAGGGTACATCCTGCATCCCTTGTACCATTGTGGTTGTCCTTCTCTGTACCCTTTCCATCAACTCAACATCTGTTCGTAGGTGAGGCCTCCAGAACTGCACCCCATACTCCCGATGTAGCCTGACCATGGTTCTGTATAACGGCATTAGTACCTCCCTCTTCCTGCTATTAAAACCCCTCGCAATGCAGGCCAACATTCCATTTGCCTTTCAGACCGCCCTGCTACACTGGTTGCCCACCTTGAGGTCACGCAATACCATAATCCCCAGGTCCCTTTCTGTTTCCTTCTCCTTAATCACTACCCCCCAAGGGAGTAAGTTTCCCTCCTATTCCTCCTCCTCCCCTGGTGCATCAGTGAGCACTTTTGTGCATTAAACTTCAATTTCCAGGTGTCAGACCACCTCTCCAGCCTCTCCAGGTCCCGCCTCATGGCTTGCACCCCACTAGGTGAATCTACCCTATTGCAGACCTTTGTATTGTCTGCAAACAGGTACACCATCCCTCTAGACCCTCTGCTAGGTCACTAACATAGATATTAAAAAGTATCGGTCCTAGCACTGACCCCTGTGACACCCCACTGGTCACCGCCAGTTCCCTGGAATGTGTTCCATTTACCACCATCGTCTGACTCCTTCCCTTCAACCAGTTTTCCACCCACCTGGTAATCCTGAGGTCCACCCCTAGTCTGTCCAGCTTATGCACCACTCCACCATGCGGAGCGGTGTCGAAGGCCTTATTGAAATCCAGATAAGTCATGTCCACCGCTCCTCCCTGGTCCGCTATCTGCGTCACCCCATCAAAAATCTCTATCAGGTTAGTCTGACAGGACCTTTCCTTGGTGAAGCCATGCTGCCTGTCATCCTGCATGCCATTCATCTCCAAGTATTCTATCAACCTGATCTTAAGTAGTGTTTCCATTACCTTCCCCACCACCGAGGTAAGATGAATGGGATGGTAGTTTTTGACCTAGTCCCTCTACCCCCCCTTTTGTAGTGCGACCACCTCTGCCCTCTTCCAGTCCGTTGGCACCACCCCATGACCAAGGAGAAGTTAAACAGCCTCTCCAGATGTGGCGCCAGTTCATCCTTCACCTCCTTGAGAACCCTTGGGTGTATTCCATCAGGCCCCATTGCCTTGTCCACCCTAAGTCTACCCAGCTCTTCCCTTACTCCTTCAGCTGTAAATTCTGCCACACCCACCTGCCTGTGGCTGTCACCCTCCCCAGGCCATCCTAGTCCCCTGCCCTCTCTTTCCTCTGTGAAGATTGAGGTGAAATAGCTATTTAATGCCTCTGCTTTTTCGAAATCCCCTTCCAGTAATGTTCCACTTCCCCCCTTATCCTCCCAATCTCATGCTGTGCCCGCCTCCTTTCTCCAACATACCTAAAGAAGGTTTTGTCCCCCCTCCTTGCCTGCTTCACTATCCTCTCCTCAGTGGCCTTCTTAGCCCTCTTTATCTTTTGCCCTGCCTCCTTTCTTTCTTCTCTATAGGTTTCCCTGTCCTCATTCTTTTGTGTCCTCCTGTACCTCTTGAATGCTCTAGTCTTTTCCTTGACCCCTAAAGTCACCTCTCTAGTGAACCATAGAGGTCTTTTCTGTCTTCTATTCTTTCTTACCCTTCTTATACATGAGTCCATGGCTTTAAATACCCCTCTCTTAATGGCTGCCCATAATTTCTCCACCCCCTGCACATCCCCTATCCTCAACATTTCTTCCCTAACTACCTTCCTCATTCCATGAAAGTCAGCCTTCCTGAAGTCCATTACCTTGGTTCTCATCCTAACCCTCACCCTGCCTGCTCTCACTCTGAACCTGATAGTCCTGTAGTCACTGGTGCCAAGATCTTCACCCACCTCCACCTCCTCTACACTGTCCCCATTTGAGAGGACCACATCCAACAGGTTTACACCCCAGTGGGCTCACTGACCCTTTGCTGCAGGAATATGCCCTGAAGAGCCTCTAAGACGTCCCTGCTCCTTGCAGAGATTGTTGTCTGGGCCTCTCAGTTGATATCTGGGAAGGTTTAAGTCCCCAACTAGCACAATTTCCCCTTTCTGTGCCATCCTCACTATGGATTCCACAAAGTGTCTATCCCCTTCCTCCTCTGCATAGGAGGTCTATAGGTTACCCGAATGCGCAGGTTTTCCCCCGTCCCCTGTCTAGGGTGACCCATAATATCTCTGTTTCCCCCTCCTCATCGTGCCCTTCCATGGCCCCAATCCCTTCCCTGACATATAATGCCCCCTTTTCCCCTCCCGATCCATCCTAAACAAACGATACCCTGTGATCACCGTCTCCCAGGCGTGATGCTCATTCCACCAAGTCTCACTCACTGCTACATTGTCTAGGTTCTCCTCCATCATGGTGGTCTCCAGTTCTCCCATTTTGTTCCCCAGGCTCCTGGCATTTGCAACCAAAGCCCTCCAACATGTAGCCCCATCCAGTCCTTCCCTGCTGCTAAGTGTAACCCCCCTACAAATGGGGGGTTCCCAAAATGTCTTCCTTGAGCTTGCCTACATGCTCACTGCCAGGCAGGTGTCCTGCGTTTTACCAATTTAAATGTGATTACCAGAGCCTGTATAGCCTCTGTGTACTGTCTCTTTAAGAGCTGCCTGATTGCAGCTTAAGTAATCTGAGAGGGAGTTCTGTTGAAAGATGTAACTATTTGCTGAAATCATTTAGAGTGATAATGATAATGTAGTTTGTCTAACCTGCTTTCTTTGTAGCAAGTACTGTTTTATTTGTCTCCACTATCTTGGTCCTGGACTGCAAATTGGACCAAACAGTACTGGTGGGACCTAAAATATAGCCGGACTACAGGAGCTGTCTGAATTCAGAATCTGTAGGAACTGTAGTTTGGAGCTTTTTCCACCTTTTTTGCAACTGAAGGGGGAGCTCTTGCTTTGGCTAACAGCCAAATCAGCCAACCAAATCTTTTGGATCTTGAGGAAGTCCCGGGCTGCTGGCAGTTCTCAGTTAGTTCTGAGCTGGGAAGTGAAATGAGAGGAGCTGAAGTGATTCTGAGAGCAATCCTGAGTGGATTCGCATGGGAGAACTGTGAAAAGGCTGAGTTTTTGGCTTGCATGTCTGCCTGCTGCTCCTGAGAGGGAGAGAAGAGAAGTATTTTGGACTAAATCCAAGTTTATGTGACTAAAGTAAGCTACTGAAGTGTGCCAGGCTCAACCTGAAGAAGTCCGAAGATTTTGCTGAATGCAATCGACCTGTCAGGAGTTACAGCTACCCCTAAGCTCCTGGTGTGTGCAGAGACTTTGCGATTGTGACTGGGGAGCGCTTTGCCTGGTACAGTAGAATTCCCTTACATGTAAATGTGCTATGAGCTGCTGGTGGGTTGTGTTAGTTCCCCACTGTGTGAACTGTGTTCTGCTTGCTGGAAGCTGTATCCAGCCCAAAATGGACTGCATTGGAATTTATCTCCATGCAGTCTGGGTCTTGCCAGACTGGCCCAGCCAGACTACCCACTGCACAGAGAAGCCATCGACCAGAAACCTGCCTGGGGATCAGCCCCCTGCTCCACACTTGAACAGGAATGATGCCTCTGCGACTTGTGTGGGCCCTGCTTCTCCTGGCATTCCAGATCAACCACCTGCAGTCTTGATTTTCATCCAGCCTGTGTCCAGTCTTGGGTATCATGAGTAAATACCAAGGTAGCTCCCTGTAACAACAGCTTAATCTGAGTGTGTCATCTGATTGTCTTGTTGTTTCATTTCCTTTATGAACTGAGCCCTCTGGCTCTGGATTACAAATATTGTGTACTGTGCATGTTGTGTTTTCCATCACAGGGCCCCAACCAGCTGCCACCCCGGGCAAAGGTCCTGGTTAGCCCATCTCTCCTCCACCTGGGTACCCAGAGGTGGACTGTGTGGGGGGACTCAAAGCGCATGCATAACTGCTTGATTGATATAACCTTTAAGCTAATTAACCTGATATTGCCCCTCCCTTGTTCAAGTCCCCTGAATAAATTAGATCCAACTTTTTCTGCATGTAATCTGACTGTGGTTCCAGTTTGTGCTCAAAGTACTGTACTGTTGCTATTTGCTGTGCATAACCTTGTTTTACAGGGGGTCCCCAGGGTCAAGCCAGAGGAACCAGCCCTGGTGGTAAGTGCAAACATTGTGGGTATTTGTGTGGTGTACCAGGGGTATTGTGAAAGTGCTTATTGTATAGTGTTCAGGCCACAAGAGGGAAAAGAGGGGGGTTACATTGTCCCGGAGGGCTGTTCCCAGGTTAGCGTGACCACTACCAACCCTGACCTCCATGTGGAGGCACCTGTTTCAGAGCTCAGGCCCCTTAACCTGCTACTAGCCAAGCAGGCAGGGGTAGTAGCCCTTGGGATAGCGCCACCTAGGAGTTACATCTTGGAGGCTCACCGCTGGAATTTTGTGTCTTCTAGGGGCCGAAATGATGAATTATTGTCAAACATAAATGGCTGCCCCAACAGAAATGGCTGGAGGGCAGGAGAATGACCCTCACAATGCCCTGCTTGTATTGGATATTCCCCTGAACATTGGTAAAGACGCTGTAGAAGGAGTACTTTCCAAAGCTGAATGTTTAACAAACGCAGTGGTGATGGGGCGACAGGCTGATTTGACCGCCCAAACTTTCCTGGCATTAGTAGAGTGTAGTGACCCAGCAGACAGTTCCAAAGTGCCATGGACTATTGCCCCAGAAGGGGCCCCAGCTGCCTGGAGAGTGATAACTAGAGACAGTAAAGACCCCGGGGAGGATGAGCTCCCCCTATTATCTGAGACTTTTGAGGAGAAATTTGCTAAGTTGTTGCTGGAGGAAGGGAAAACTGTAGAGGACTTTAAGAAACTATTCCTGCCACCTGGGGGTGTTCCCTCCCCAACATCCCCTCCCACTCCAGCACCTGTTACTGCCCCGCCTTCTGTGCCTGTGCCAATGCTGGCCCCTATATCTGCACCTGCCATTAGTCACATCTCCTACCAAAGGTTAAGAATCTTCTTGGGGAGGATGACTGGTGGACCTGGATAGACTATGTTGCCCCTCTAGTACTTGAATTGCAATGCTCAGAAGCAGAGAAATGAAAGAGGTTGAGTGAGAGCCTCTGAGGTCCTGCTCTGGCTACCATCCATGTCAAGCGGGCCAATAACCCCGAAGCAACTGCACAGGACTATCTTGATGCATTGGAGAATGTGTATGGGATCCCAGATTCAGATGAGGATCTGTGGTGGAGAGTAAGAAACGCCCAGCAGTATTCAGGGGAGCCATTGTCTGTGTATGTACCTCGACTTGAAAAGCTGCTACAAGAGTGCCTCAGAAAGGGTAGTTTGCTGTCAAATGGATTAGATCGAACTAGACTGGTCCAGATCTTTAAGTCTGCTCCGTTTTTAGAATTGTTACTGCTTCAGTTGCACCTCACCAACCGACTGGAATTGCCCCCTCTTATGGCAGGCTAATGAAAGAAATTGTGAGGGTGAAGAAAGGCGACCAAGTGAGAATTTCACTAATATGCTGCTACTGCACAAGTGACAGAGAGTGATCATCCAAGTGGGGTTCAGGGGCAAAAGTCGGCACCTAAAGAGCACTCTGAGAATGAGAAGGACTTCCCGCCCTGGGCCCAGTGTTTGAAAGTTGAGCTATTAAAGGAAGTCCGAGAGCTAAAGGCAGGCACCTCTGCAAGGGTTCCTCCCATGGAACAAGATTCTGGTTCCTCTCAAGACGTGACTGCCATGGGGGTTGGGGTGCACCCTCAGGCATCCTCTATTGAGGGTAGCTCCCAGGCTGAAATCAAAGAATAGACTGCCACCCTAAAGGAACTATTGAGACACGTTGCACCCCTCTTACCGCTGCAAGCAGATATTGGACCCCGATCCCTTGCTGCTACTTCAGTTCCTCATGCAATGTTCTCTCCAAGGATGACCCAGGAGTCTATCATTTGTCACAACTGTGGAAAGGCTGGCCATATGAAGAGGGAATGCCGGTCTCAGAAAGACTTAAAGAAGGTGGTGAACTGGCTACAAGGAGAGCTTTGGAAAACGAATCAGTGGTCAAGGGGTGCACGAAATGACCGCAGTGAAGGCTTCGGACATCCTAACTCAAACCCCTTTGTGGCTAAATCGTCCATCCAGGCCCCTGCTGCTGTCCCTCCAGACTGGTCCAAAATAGTGGGCCCTTCAATGGAGACTACCATGGCTATGAATGGTATTCCTACTCGGGCTGTGCTGGACAGTGGGTCGCAAGTGACCATTGTATTTAAGGACTGGTATGACAAACACTTATCTGCTGTGCCCTTGCAATCCCTGGAAGGCCTACATGTGTGGGGGCTGAGCGACAAGTCTTATCCCTACCTAGGATATGTCCGCCTCTGGTTGTCATTTCCTGCAGCTGTAACTGGTGTAGAGAAGCAAGTTGAGACACTAGCCTTAGCGTGTCCCCCTACTGGACTGTATGATGGGGTTCCCCTGTTAATTGGGACCAACGCCCATATGTTTGGGAGACTGGAACAACTCTGTCATGAGAAACAAGGGCGATGGACTGAGAGGGCCCTAAGAATTCCCGCTCTGATCAAGCGGGCCTATGATTTGCAACAGAACCCCAAGGGAGTGGACCAGGATGAAACGGTAGGGGTAATGTGGAAGAAGGATCCCGATTCAATGGTACTGGCCCCTAATGCCCAGTGTACCGTTCAAGGGGAAGTCCGCCTCCACAAAGATGTCAAGAATAAAATACTGATGTTGGATGCGCCAGGCGATGGAAAATTGCTGGAAGGATTATTGGTTAAGCTCAGCATCTTGCCAGCCCGTGCTCATGCCTATGCACAATGAGTGATGGTCCAGATTCATACAGTGTCAGATCGGGAGATCCGGGTGAACAGAGGATGCACCCTAGCTACGGTACACTGCACAGACACTGCAGTGTTGCCCTGCAACAAGCACCCTGGCAAGACAGATAGAGTGACTCCCGACTTGTTTGATTTTGGTGACTCCCCATTGCCAGCTGAATGGAAAACTAGAATTAGCCAGAAACTTGCGCAGAGAGATCAAGCGTTTTCATTGAGGGAATGGGACATGGGATGTGTCCAGAGTGCGGAGCATCACATACGCCTGTACGATGAACGGCCAAATTGAGAGAGAGATCTTGACGCCTAGCCCCTGCAGACATAGATGATGTAAGAAGACACTTGCAGGAATTGCTCGCGGTTGGTGTGGTACAAGAATCCAGGAGCCCATATGCTTCTCCCATTGTGGTTATGCATAAGAAGAATAGATCTGTGAGAATTTGTGTTGATTATCGAACTCTGAATCGGCAGACCGTCCCTGATTAATACACCATGCCCCGTATACAAGATGCTCTGGATTGTTTGAATGGGAGCAAATGGTTCTCGGTGTTGGATCTTTGCAGTGGATATTACCAGATTCTGATGGCTCCGGAGGACCATGAGAAGACAGCCTTCATCTGTTCTTTGGGGTTCTACGAATTCCTGAGAATGCCACAGGGGATATCGGGCACCCCAGCCACCTTCCAGTGACTGATGGAACGAGCGGTGGGAGACATGAATTTGCTGGAATGCCTGGTGTACTTGGACGATGTCATTGTGTTTGGGAGCTCCCTAGAGGAACATGAGAGTCAATTGTTCAAAAGTACTAGACCGACTGGAAGATTTCGACCTCAAGCTGTCCATTGACAAGTGCCAGTTTTCCAAACTTCTGTGAAGTATGTGGGGCACATAGTGTCTACAGAGGGGATAGAGACTGATTCTAGTAAAGTTGAAGCCTTGTCTTCTTGGCCCCAGCCCCACAATTTGAAAGAACTACAATGTTACCTGGGATTCTGTGGCTATTACCACCAGTTCATAAAGGGCTATTCCAAAGTGATTCAGCCACTCTTGAATCTTACCCAGGGTTACCCTCCTAACAATCTGAAATACAAAAAAGGTTCCGTCAAAGAACCAGACAAAGCATATTTCCATCCAGGTGAACTTTTCAGCTCCCGTTGGATGCCTGACTGTGAAGCAGCTTTCCACGAAGTCATATACCAGCTCACCCATGCCCCCATCCTCGCTTATGCTGATCCCACCAAACCCTATGTGCTGCATACTGATGCCAGTCTGCAGGGTCTAGGAGCTGTACTGTATCAAGACCATGAGGATGGTTTGAGACCAGTGGCATTCGCCAGTAGGAGCTTGACCCCATCAGAGCGAAACTACCCTGTGCACAAGTTGGAGTTCCTTGCATTAAAATGGGCCATTGTCGATCAGTTTCATGATTACCTCTATGGGGCAAAAATATTGGTGAGGACTGACAATAACCCATTGACCTATGTACAGACTTCAGCTAAGTTAGATGCCATGGGGCACCAGTGGCTTTCTGCATTGTCAACATATGATTATGCTGTCGAATACAGACCAGGCCTGAATCATATTGATGCTGACGCCCTATCCCGGAGACCCATTTCCAAGAGCGACTGGGTCAGGCTGTCTGAATCTGACATCCGAGCATTGTGCCAAAAGTTTGATAGAAATGAACAGATGTCTACGGACACAATGGACTGCTTAGTAGATTGCTTGGGCCCCTCTGACACCTGCATACCGGCTGCGTATTGCCTCTTATCTGCTCTAGGTATTAGTGCACTACCTCAGTTTGACAATGACAGCATTCAGTGGGCTCAATCCCGAGATCCTATGATTCAGCCAGCACTTGACACCCTTGGTGCAGGAAAAGATGTGTCCAAGTTGCGTTCCTCTGATCTGCGAACTGCTTTATTTTTTAAAGAAGGCCCCAGGCTGAAGCTTCTTAATCATTTGTTGTATAGAGAAACTGTAGATCGAGGTGGCCAAATAGACAAGCAACAATTGGTCCTGCCCACAGCCTTCAAAGATTTGGTACTGAGGTCCCTCCACAATCATATGGGCCACCTTGGTATCGACCAGACCCTTGACCTTGTATGATCTCAGTTCCACTGGCCCAAGCTGGAGACTGATGTTGAGCAACATGTAAGGACTTGTAGTCGCTGCCTGCAGAGAAAAGCTCTGCCCTTGAGGGCTTCCCCCCTTGTCAACATTACTACCAGCACCCCAATGGGACTAGTCTGCATAGACTTCTTGAGTTTAGAGCCTGATCAGCGAAACATTGGCAATGTGTTAGTGGTTACAGACCATTTCACATGGTATGCACAAGCTTTTCCCACCAAAGATCAAAAAGCATCTACCATGGCCAAGGTGCTAGTGGAAAATTTCTTCGTCCACTATGGTGCCCCCCGGCGAATTCACTCTGATCAGGGCCGGGACTTTGAGAGTCGGCTAATCAAAGAAATGCTCTCTCTATGGGGAGTGCGGAAGTCAAGAACCACCCCCTATCACCCGCAGGGGGATGTTCAACCAGAACGCTTTAACCACACACTGCTAGACATGCTAGGCACCCTCCACCCAAAAGATAAGCATAAATGGAGCCAGCAGATTACCACATTGGTATATACATACAATTGCACGAAGAATGGTGCTACTGGGTTCTCTTCCTACCGCCTCATGTTTGGGAGAGAGGCCCGGCTGTCTGTTGATGTCTGTTCTGAGGTTTCCCCCTGATGGGGTCCAAGCCGAAGATTACCTGCAATATATACAAAAACTGAAAGCTCAATTGAACCATGCCTATCAACTGGCCCAGACAATGGCCGCCAAAAGAAATCTAGCCAACAAAGAGAGACATGATAGAAAAGTAAAGGCTCAAGAGCTTAGGCCTGGAGACCATGTGTTGTTGCAAAATTTAGGATTGCATGGTAAACACAAAATTGCTGATTGATGGCACCATCTTCCCCATGTCATAGTTGGAAAGTTGGATGATTTGCCAGTGTACAAAGTGCGCCCAGAGAATAACTCCAAAGCTGTCAAGACCATGCACCGTAACCACTTGCTACCTATTGGTCAAGTTATAATTGAGGCTGAACCCGACGAGATTGATTTCCCTGGACCAGTGACTCGTGCTGCTGCAAGAAAGAAACAGAGTCAACCTGCCCCGTGGTTGCCGATTTAAGACCCCCCCCACAGAAAGCCCAGAATGACAGTGACTGCCAGTCTAACTCAGATGACAGTGAGTGTGATAATGCCTATTACCCCTCATATGAACTGAGTCAGTTGTTTCATGGAAATCCTATGTTGAATTATGGGGATGAAGCTGGGCCTTCTGGACTGGCTAATGCCCCAACATCATCCTTGGAGCCAATGCTCCCTGAAGGTGAAGTGCAAAGTATCACATCTGAGGATGCTGAGTCTTTGTGTATTGTGGAACTGTATGATTTGCCTGAAGAAGAGGCTGATGGTATGAGTCTTTCTGGTGACATGCCAGAACTTGAGGAACACTATGAGAGTGCTGACAACCCCCTTCAGTGCCAGAGTGTCTTCAAAATGAGCCAAGTGTTGTAGAAACAGAGACTACAGAGCAAGGGGCTGACAGTGCTCCCAGCTTGGACATTCCCCTTCATGCAGAGGCACCCCTCACAAGTGATGAAAGCTCCAAGACCATTGCTGAAAGTACAGAGACTGTGGTTGTTCACCCCAGAAAGACTGGCCGAGCTGTCAAGCCAGTGGTGTGCTTCATTTATGATTCCCCCAGGAGGCCAGTGATTTGCCTCTCAATGTAGTCCACAAAGGTGTTTATGTCTCTCAGAGCTCACTGCCCAAACTGAGCTTGATGGCCCATTCAAGGTTACTTGTTCTGCCCTCTCACCATGGTGCCCCTGCCCATCAACCCCAAGTTAGCTGATAGGAAGGGCCCCTCTTGCATTGTTTAGAGTACAAGAAGTTATTACATGATTCTGTATAGTAATGTTCAATTTACCTGTGTGAAATATGCATAATGTATTGTCAGAATGGAAATGATATAGTGGAGTACATTGAAATGTATAGTAAAGTGACAAGTTATGCCAATTGATGAATCAGATAGTACTTGTATAGCATGCTAATGGTATAAATGTCTTGTATATGTTGCATTTTCAATGTTATGATGGTACAGACTTGATGCGGACGGCAAGTTTTCCCAGGCAGGGAAGGGTGTAACCCCCCTACAAATGGGGGTTCCCAAAAAGTCTTCCTTGAGCTTGCCTAAATGCTCACTGCCAGGCTGGTGTCCTGTGTTTTAGCAGTTTAAATGTGATTACCAGAGCCTGTATAGTCTCTGTGTACTGTCTCTTTAAGAGCTGCCTGATTGCAGCTTAAGTAATCTGAGAGGGAGTTCTGTTGAAAGATGTAACTATTTGCTGAAAATCATTTAGAGTGATAATGTAGTTTGTCTAACCTGCTTTCTTTGTAGCAAGGAGTGTTTTGTTTGTCTCCACTATCTTGGTCCGGGACTGCAAATTGGACCAAACAGTACTGGTGGGACCTAAAATGTAGCTGGACTACAGGAGCTGTCTGAATTCAAAATCTGTAGGAACTGTAGTTTGGAGCTTTTTGCGCCTTTTTTTCAACTGAAGGGGGAGCTCTTGCTTTGGCTGACAGCCAAATCAGCCAACCAAATCTTTTGGATCTTGGGGACGTCCCGGGCTGCTGGCAGTTTTCAGTTAGTTCTGAGCTGGGAAGTGAAATGAGAGGAGTTGAAGTGATTCTGAGAGCAATCCTGAGTGGATTCACATGGGACAACTGTGAAAAGGCTGAGTTTTTGGCTTGCATGTCTGCCTGCTGCTCCTGATAGGGAGAGAAGAGAATTATTTTGGACTAAATCCAAGTTTGTGTGACTAAGTTAAGCTATTGAAGTGGGCCAGGCTCAACCTGAAGAAGTCTGAAGATTTTGCTGAATGCGATCGGCCTGTCAGGAGTTACAGCTACCCCTAAGCTCCTGGTGTGTGCAGAGACTTTGCGATTGTGACCGGGGAGTGCTTTGCCTGGTACAGTAAAATTCCCTTACATGTAAATGTGTTATGAGCTGCTAGTGGGTTGTGAGTTAGTTCCCCACTGTGTGAACTGTGTTCTGCTTGCTGGAAGCTGTATCCAGCCCCAAACAGAGTGCATCCGAATTTGTCTCCATGCAGTCTGGGCCTTGCCTGACTGGCCCAGCCAGACTACCCACTGCACAGAGAAGCCATCAACGAGAGACCTGCCTGGGGATCAGCCCTCTGCTCCACACTTGAACAGGAATGACACCTCTGTGACTCGTGTGGGCCCTGCTTCTCCTGGCATTCCAGATCAACCACCTGCAGTCTCGATTTTCGTCCAGCCTGTGTCCAGTCTTGGGTATCGTGAGTAAATTCCAGGGTAGCTCCCTGCAACAACAGCTTAATCTGAGTGTATCATCTGATTGTCTTGTTGTTTCGTTTCCTTTATGAACTGAGCCTTCTGGCTCCGGATTACAAATATTGTATACTGTGCATGTTGTGTTTTCCATCACAAGGCCCCAACCAGCTGCCACCCCGGGCAACGGTCCTGGCTAGCCAATCTCTTCTCCACCTGGGTACCCAGAGGTGGACTGTATGGGGGACTCAAAGCGCATGCATAACTGCTTGATTGATATAACCTTTAAGCTAATTAACCTGATGTTGCCCCTTCCTTGTTCAAGTTCCCTGAATAAATTAGATCTAACTTTTTCTGCATTTAATCTGACTGTGGTTCCAGTTTGTGCTCAAAGTGCTGTACTGTTGCTAGTTGCTGTGCATAACCTTGTTTTACAGGAGATCCACAGGGTCAAGCCAGAGAAACCAGCCCTGGTGGTAAGTGCAAACAGTGTGGGTACTTGTGTGGTGTACCAGGAGTATTGTGAAAGTGATTATTGCACAGTGTTCAGGCCACTAGAGGGAAAATATGGGGGGTTACAGTGTCCTGGAGGGCTGTTCCCAGGTTAGCTTGACCACTACCAACCCTGACCTCTGTGTGGAGGCACCCGTTTCAGAACTCAGGCCCCTTAACCTGCTACTAGCCTAGCAGGCAGGGGTAGTAGCCCTGGGGATAGCACCACCTAGGGGTTACATAACTGCTCCCTTGATGAGCGTTGTGACTTGGGGGGAGGCTGATAGCCTCTCTGCTCTTTCTCATGTAAGGATGGCCCTGTCCTTAGCCCCTCCCCCCTTATTTAGTTTAAATTGAACTTCCTTGCCATGAAGTCCCCCAGTTTACTCTTCAGTTCAACTGCCCCTGAAGAGTTCAGGTGCAGCCTGTCTTGGGCATACAGCCCCTCCTCCTCCCATGTAGAGCCCCAGTCACCTATCCAGCTGAACCCCATCCGACTGCACCAACTTTGTAGCCAACTGTTGAATGCCCTTATCTTCTCCTTTCTGGGTGTGCTCACTCTTGGTACTGGCAACACCTCAGAGAAGGAAACGGAAGGAAAAACAGTGTTGCTCCTACAGAACCTAACAAGTTCCTCGAACCTTGCCTGTACTTTCATCAGACTTTTCCCCTCCAAGTCATTTGTGCCTAGGTGGAACACCAGATGTGTCCTTTCATCCTGCTGTTTACCCCAGGAAGGAAAATGATGCCTCACCTCCAGCGCCGTCATCCCTGGCATGCACTGTGCCCATACTGCATTGTTTTTTGCTCCTTCCTTCCCATTTTAGCCCCTTAATTATTGAATCCCCCAAGACTGCCACCTTACTGCCCCCTACTTCCTGGGTGTCGTTTTGGCCTCTAGCTTTGTGTTGCGGGGTTTGGCTCCCTTTGGACCCCTTCTCCTCATGTTCCATCCTGACTTGGTTTCTGCCCCTGCTCATCTTTTGTTCCCCATCACCTAACCTATCCTGATTTTTACCCACACCCAGCATCTGTCCCTCTTCACCCTCTCCCTTTAGACTTTCCTCAGACTCCCCGCTCCTGTACCTCTTCATCCCTTGTACCTCTGCCTGGCTTCCTTCACCCCTGCAAACCCCTCCTGCATCACTGCTTGAGCAAGAGACAACTTCACCTGACCCCCCCATCTGCTCCTGGCCTTCCTCTGTTTGCATCACTGTACCTCTTCATCCCTTGTACTTCCACTTGGTTTCCTTCACCCCTGAAAACCCCTCCTGCATCACTGCTTGATCATGAGCCAACTTCACCTGAACCCCCTCTATCTGCTCCTGGCCTTCCCCCGTCTGCATCACTGTGCGAGATTGTGCCAACTGTGCTTGATCCCCTTCCAAATGTTCCTGTCCCACCCATCTTTGCAGAAGGTTTTGAGCACCGTACCCCACTTGGGGAAGTCTTGCTCCTCACCACCTGCCCTGTCTGCATATTTCCCCTCTCCTGCACCCCGCCCGGTGCATGCCCCAGCCTCCTACTGCAGCTTCTACTCTGCAGGGTTTCCTCCCATTCATTTTCAGCCTCCCAGGAGCTCAACCCCAGCTCTTCCAGTGCTTCCTTCCTGCTCCTTTTCTTATGCCACAGTTCCCCTAGTGCCACCCTCTGGTGTGTCCCTAATGTGCCCGTCCCCTCCTCCACCCCTTCCCCTGCATTCAATGTGCCTACCCCCTCCTCCCCCTCTTCCACTGTACCTGAGATCTTTCCTCCCACATCCCCCAGCTGCTCTGCCCCCCTTTCTCTGATGGCCCCTGTCGGACCCCTTCCTCTAAAATGTCCTCGACTAAGATACCTAGGGAGCAAAACTATTTGTTACTTCCACCCTCTGGCCCATTTCACCTATGCCTACATCATCCTTCATTCTGGGCATCTGTCTGCCTTTTCCTGAGCCTGCTGTCTTCCACTCCTCCTGATCTATGGCTGACCCCTTTTCTCTAGCTACAGGTATCATTTTTGTGCCTCCAGACCTCCTGCTGTCAGTTTCCACTGACCCCTTACCTCCTGTCTAGGGCATCCCAGTCCCAACTCTGGACTTGCTGCTGTCTGTTACCACCTCTGGTCTATCTCCTCTGGATCCCCTTCCATCCTCTCCCTCACAAGCCCTTGACTTTCGGAACAGTGTATCTGATCCTCCAGTGAATCCACTCAGCCCTTCCCACTCCTTCCTTGGCTTATACCGTTCCTGTCTCTCCACCCCCTTTTCCCAGCTCCCCCATTTAACACCCACCTTAGCCTCGCCACTTCCTCCCTCAGCTGAGTGAACTGCTTACACATTATACAACCCCCCATCCTCCAAACCCAATTTAGGATCATAGCCGTTCCACAGCCACTGCACACTACCACCCTGCCAAAGATTCCCCTCCCTTGGTTGGCCCTCCCTCTGTGCTACCCTACCATTTCTTCTGTGATACTCAGATACAGTCCTAAAATCACACCTTATGTATTTTTGGGCCCCTGACCCTCACCCCCTCCTCAGCCCCAACCCACAGTCAAGACTTTTTAGAAATAATAAAGCATGTGCAAACCATAGGCATCAAGAATTAATAACCATAGTCACTCAGTTCAAGTCCAAGACACCAAGTTCAAGTCCAAGTCCCCAGCACCTCCAGCATCAGCAGTCCAAGATCAAGTGACCTGTAGACCTGTGACCTGTTAGCTCCCTCTACCTGCAGATCTGTGACCTGTTAGCTCCTCCACTTCATATATGGCTCCTCCTCCCCTCTGTATTTAATAGGGGCTGGGGAGGCAGGACGGGAACAAACACAGCTCTCAGCTCTTCAGTCTGGCAGGCTTTTTAAAGCCTGACCGCCTTGGCACCTCTCTCCCTGATTGGTCCGATCCTACACCATGGATTGCGGTTGGCTGGCTGTCTTTGCTTCAGTCACCGAACTGCGACCTGCGCCCCTTGCGATCCACTCCCCCCTCTGCCAACACAGCTAACAAACACAGCTCTCAGCTCTGCGGTCTGACTGGCTTTTTTAAAGCCTACCACCTTGGAGTCCTTCTCCCTGATTGGCCCTATCCTACACCACGGTCTGTGGTTGACCGGCAGTCCTTGCTTCATTCGCTGAACTGCGACCTGCGCCCCTTGCTAGTTCAGCTCTAAATAGCTCAGCTCTCTTTCCTCTGGTCACTGACTGTGACCCCATTGCCGACTTCAGCCACAGTTCCAAGCAGCTCTCCCCTCTCCTTTCTCTGGTCGCCAACTGCGACCCACTTCCTCACTGCTGACACAGCTAACAAACACAGAAATGCACAGTCTGATTTCTTTCTGTGCCACCTGGGCTATTGGTACAATTCATGACAGAGGTCACCCAGGGTCACAGCTAGGCAGGGATTTGAGAAGAGGCTTTGGCTATGCAAGACCTTTCAGGCATGCACTCCCCTGCCCCATTACATTGATAGCCTGGGGCACACTTACTCAAGTGCAGGATGTGAAATTCTTTTGGAGTATCCTTTCCTCATGGTTAGAAATTATCCAGTCTAATAAGGACTGTTTTTGTGTTTTGTTGTTATGTCTAGTTGGGAGTGTGATCATTTGCATAAGGTTATACTGCTTTAGGAGATCACTGTACTCAGGTTGCTTAGCGCTTAACCAATTTAAGTTGACATCACCTAAGACAATGACTTACCTATGTGGGAGGAGCCATCCCAGCCCCTCTAGGAGGTTTGTTAGGTCCCTGAGGTCCCCTGTTGGAGGGTTATAGCAGCACCCTATGGTGAGTTTCTTATGTGTCCCAAGCATGAGCCATCATAAAACCTCATTCACTGAGAGACATCATTGTAACGTGCATTAAAAAGTGAGTGATGCACGGTCAGATGCTGGCTCTCATTATCAAGACAAAACAGCCTCATTACCTGCAAAATTGGGGACTGTTTCATGTATGTATTTAGCTATTTAAAATGTATTTAAACAAATGATTTTATGTAAAAAAAACAATGTTTATCTTTACATAGAATACATAAGAGAAGTGAGTCATGTTATAAGCACAATAAACTACTTCTTGGTATGCATTAAAGGATTCGAATACACTTCCCAGGGGAAAGGACACTCAGCCTTTGGCCTCATGCCTTACTATCCTGGAGCATGCATTAAAATCCTTTAAAGCCCACCCTCCCTTGGCTTATTGCTTACATATTTGATAGTGGAGCCCTCGTGACCCATGATTTAAAGGTTTAATAGCATTCATAATCCAAGGTAATTCGGGTGCCCTCCCTACCACAACACAACTGTTCCCTTTCTCTGATACAGTTATCTCACTATATAAGCGGATGAGTGACTGGGGAGGATGGGAGTGGAGTCATCTGCATCACTGAAAATGCTAAGAAGACTGATTGGTCTGCTTACTATTAATGGCGCAGACCACTCTGCACCTCGAAGTCCCAGTTATGCTCGCCTCTCTTACAGCCAGATTTTCTAACAACAGAGTGGGTGAACTGCAAGAGAGTGATGACTGAATTTGCAGGGCTTATGAAGACCATGGCCCCCAAATCATGGATCAAGGGTCAGGAGGGTGGTCCACTTTAAAATATATTTATTTTGGGGAAGAAGGTTGGACTAGTTGTTGGACTAGGATAGCGGTATCTTCTAAAAGACATCCACAGCTCCTGACACACTGTCAAGAGGTGGCATGTTTTTTAAACATGTGTAAGAACAGGGGGGGAGAGGTAGAGGGTAGAAAATGACTGAGGTGGGTTATTGGTAGTCTGCTTTTGCTCCATGCCAATTACTACATCATGTGCCAAACTATGGAAGTCAAACTAAAAATAAGGGGTCTAGACTTGAAGCTGACCAGCTCTTATTAGTTTTTGTTGATCAGGAAAGAAAGTCTAGGAAATAGTTTCTCATTTTCAGTTTTGCCCCAGAACAGGGGGATACAGGACATACTAACTGATATTGTTGGTGGTTTTGTGAATGGGGGAAATTTAGTCAAGACATTGAGGAAATTCCCCATCTCTTCTCAATAAGTGCCATGGGATCTTTAATGTTCATCCAAGACTTTAACAACCACCAGGACCGGCAGATGGTGGAGGTCGTGAGGGCCATCATGGGTCCTGCCCTCCCCCGATTCCGCACTGCAAAGGAGCCGGATTAAGCTGGAGGTCGTGAGGGCCATCGTGGGTCCTTCCCTTCCCCGATTCTGCACTGCAAAGGAGCCAAATTAAGGTACGACGCCATGCAACGCCACACTATGGTCTTCAGGGCCAGCTTTGAATTCCAGCTGTGTTTAAGCGCCAAGCTTTAAGGGTCCCTGTTGGCAGAGCAATGTAGATAGTTTATTTTGCTGCTGCATGTACTAAAATTTAAGTGTTTGTCCCCCTCTGACAGGGGTGCTTTAATTTCTGCTAGCTGAATTACAGGATTTTAAGCCATTTTGCAGATTGCCTTAATTTTGGACTTCTGCCTGCAAACAGTATCCAGTACTGTTGAATTTAACCAGGGCATGTGGAGTCAAAGTAACGCTGCAATCTGTGTCTAATTTGCACCTAACTGTGCAGTCCTGCGTTTACTCCTAAATCGAGTGTCTTAAAGCTCCTGTATTATTCTGCACAGTCCTGTGTGCATTTTATCATTTTATCTCAGTTACCCAGCCTTTACCCAGCGAACACTAATTTAAAAAGTTTAGCTGTATTTAGAGTCACACAGCCCTACCACTGCTGTAAGATCGTAACCTGAATTTAGTGAATGTTAAACACAGTTGCTGATTATAACAAATATCTCTGTGCCTAGCCCCTCCTCCTCCCTACCTGATATAACCCATCCATTTTTCTCTGCTTGCTCCATTGCTGGAGGTCGTGAGGACCATCGTGGGTCCTGCCCTTCCCCAATTCCACACTGCAAAGGAGCCGAATTAAGGTACGACACCACGCAATGCCACACCACGGTCTTCAGGGCCAGCTTTGAATTCCAGCTGCATTTGTGTCCCCACCGGTGCTAAAGCATCGGCTGCCCCACCACCCCCACCACCACCCTTGGTCGACTCATCTGTATATAGGCTGAGTCATGTGAGGTTAATGACCAATCAGCCTACTTTCTCCTTTGCAGCTTATACTGTCTCTCCACTAGTGGCCACCCTCTCAACATCCCTGCTAACTAATACCCAGCAACTCAACAAATGCTGCCTCTTTCTCTTGCTGTATTGTGCCTACTAACCCACCTAGCATCCCTCCCACCTGCCACCTTCCCTGAAGTTCAGCTCAACCCCCAGACATGCTGCACCTGGGCAACTATGCCACATCACCACTCTTTCACCACCACTTTCCATTCCCTATGCCCCAGAATAATCAACTGGGACATAGGAGCTCACATCCTGCCGCCCTCCTTTCACGCAGGGTTGTCAGCTCTACACTTCCCTCCTAGAAGCAACGCTGCCCCATCCGCCCAGCAACCCTCACCGCTACGAAAGTTGAAATGGGCAATGCTGGTAGCTAAACAACTAGTAACTCTTCTGCTACTTCTAGCTGGGGATGTCGAGCTAAACCCAGGGCCATCCACCCCCTCCTCCCCAACCTTCCAATTACCTCGGGGCTTTAAAATAATACACTTAAACATATACAACATCCTGAATAAACTAACCTCACTCCAACCAACTGTCCTTTCCCTGCGTCCTGACACTTTAATTATCACGAAACCTGGCTGAAACCCCATAACTTGGATGCCGAACTTTCAATCCCTGGTTACTCCATCTATCAGTATGACTGTCCTGGGAAGAAAAAAGGGGGTGGCTGTGCAATGTACATCTCCACCAAGCCACAGTTCACCCCTGTCCACCTCTCCCTGCCCACAAAGTTCCTAGGCTCCCTTCTAATCAAAATCTCTCTGCCACACTCCATTCCCCTATATATAGCAGGGTTCTACTGTCCTCCGGACACCACCCCACCAAAAGTCATCCTAGACTACCTTAGCACCCTAAAATCACTCATTTCCGGGGACGAGTTACACATCCTTGGGGACTTCAATTTTAACTGGCTCTCAAACGCCAGCTCCGAGCTGCGCAGCCAAGTGAATGCGCTAAACCTGTCCCAACAAATAGCAGACCCGACTCGCCTAAATCATAAATCACAGAATCACTCCCTCGTGAACTGGGCCCTTACTACACACCCCCTTCAGATCCTAGAAGCTGGACTCCTGCGTGACTCTCTAAGTGATCACCACATGACATACATAGTAAGGAAAATATTCAGGCCTCGCGCCCCTCCCCTGTGTACACTACTCACCAGAGCATACAAATCGCTTGACCTCACTGCACTCTTACACGACCTGGCAAATACTGATTGGTCTAACATCTCACGCACATCCTCCATCGACTCGGCCCTGGAGTTCTTCAAGTCCAAATTCCTTGCAGCTTGGGATTTCCACGTGCCACTCCAGAGGACTCGAGTAAGAGATGCCCACCTACCCAGGGTCACTGCTAATATCATAGATCAATTCCACACTAGGGACAAGGCTTGGAAAACATATAAGACAACTGGTGCCCAGGCAGCACTCCAACTCTACCACCAACTTCGCAATTCCTGCACTAGGATAATTCGCCAGGCAAAAGCCAACTATTTCAAAGTCTCCTTCCACACAAACCTAACCCACTCTGCAAAATTCTGGAAAACAATTAAATCAATATTCTCTCCACCCGCCCAGCCACCCACCCCTTCTCTAAACATAGCCGGCTCCATTGTCACTGAACCAGGTGAAGTGGCCTCAGCTTTTAACACTTTCTTCACTAGTTGTGCGTTCTCTCACCTATCCTCTTCTCAGCACCCTCCCACGAGCCCTCCCACCTCCACTCCACCCACCCCCCATCAGTCAGCTTCTGATTTTGTCGGGTCACCCAGTCCGAAGTGCTAAAAGCCCTGAGGGCACTCAACCCATCCAAAGGTAAATGCCCCTCAGGTTTGGACTCCAAAATGCTATACCTATCCGCCCCTGCCATCGCATCCCCTCTGACTGCCTTCTTCAATCTCTCTTTCTCGCTGGCAGTAACTCCATCTGAATGGAAGCATGCCGTAGTCATCCCGCTCACCAAAGGAGGTGACCCCCCTTGCCAGGCAACTATTGCCTTATCTCCCTGCTCTCTATTCTGGCCAAAGTTCAGGAGCAAATAGTTATCTCCCAACTATCCTCCTTTCTCGACTCCTCTTCCTTCTTCTCACACTACCAGTCTGGATTTAGGAAATCTCACTCTACCACCAACTCCCTGTTAAGGCTCACCGATGACATCCTTACCGGTATGGATAATGGGCACACCACCTCAGCTATCTTTGTCGACCTAGCAAAGGCTTTTGATACTGTCTCTCACTCCCTCCTGCTATCTAAACTCCACCTCACCGGCCTCTCTGGATCTGCCTCTAGCTGGTTCCGTTCCTACCTGGCAGGCAGGTCACATGCAGTAAGAAATGGCCCTCATACTTCAGTCCCCCTTCCCGTCACTTCCGGTGTCCCCCAAGGCTCGGTCCTTGGCCTGTTACTCTTCTCCATCTTTCTAAATGACCTGCCCTCAGCATGCCTGCACACATCCATTCACCTGTATGCTGATGACACAGTACTGTTTGCAACAGGTCCCTCCCCAAGTGAAGTGGTCTCTAGGCTCCAGCATGACTTCATTGCTATTCAGCTATGGTTCCACTCAAACCAGCTATTTCTCAATCCCAAGAAAATGGTCTCCCTAACTTTCGGCTCGAGGCAGAGACTCGTCCATCTCCCCCCAACCCCAACCTTCCACACCATCGACGGGACCCCTTTGAAGACCTGCACCTCTTTCAGATACTTTGGGGTCTGACTTGACCAGTACCTCGACTTCTCAGACCACATTGATGCGATCCACAACAAGCTGCTTCCCAAACTGGGCGCCTTATACCACAACCGAGGATGCATCACACTACCAACCCAGAAAGCAATTGTACAGAAAATGATCCTCCCATTATTTGACTATGCAGACATAGTCTACAGCATGGCTCCCAAGACCTCCTTAGCCATACTCGACCCTCTGTTCCACTCCTTCTGCCATTTTGCACTGGACTGCCCTCCCACAACCCATCATTGTGACCTCTACAGGTCACTGGACCTACCTTCTCTCCAGGATTGGAGGCGGGTGCACTGAGCAAGGTTCACAGCAAAATTCTGGGCCAGTCATTACCCCCTTACCTTGCAGCTGCCCTTATAGCGCAACCTCCCCCTTCATACTCTCTCTGGAACTCTGACTCCTGGCTTCTGTCTGTCCCACACATGTCCTCTACTAAAGGACAAAATGCTTTCAAGTACCGTATGCCTAAAGCATGGAACTCCCTGCCAGGAGACATTAGACCATGTGCCAACACCCAGCAGCTAAATTCCCTACTCAAGTTGTACTTCTCCTCCTCCTGCTCGTGCACCTAGTCCTGCAGGACAGCCCAATTATCCCAGCTCCACCCTTACCAAGACCAAGTGTTAGCTAGTATATTCTGTATTTTTTTCTTTTTGCTGCACTTAGACACCTTGCAATACTAAGTCTTCCCTGTACTATAACTGCACAATGTCTGAATCTAGTATGATCTCTGTAATGCATTTCATCTGTATATCCTGTGACACAGTATTTTGCTGTTTTCCCCTACAGGACACATCTGGAATCGAGTGTTGCATCACTCAGTATGCCTTCTGGTAAAACTTTTAAATAAATAAATGGGACTTCAGTTCAATGACTTATCTGAAAGATGGCCCCATGACTGCACAGTGTCCCCTAACACAATAATGGAGCATCAGTGTTGATACTTATAACCAAGGGATGAGTGCCCCCAGCAGAGTTACCAACACCATATTCCAAAGCACCTGGGGTTTGCTGGAGGTCTTCTATCCAACCACAGATCAAGCTCAACCCTGCTCAGCTGATGTGATGTGATGTGATGTGATGTGATGTGATGTGACGTGGACGTGATGTTACGTGACGTGATGTGATGTGATGTGATGTGACATGATTGATGTGATGATGTGATGTGATGTGATACTATACAATATGATGGGATCAGGCTCCAAGGCAGTAAGGCTGAATTTGCAACTCGCTATTCCTCACCCCTAATTCTCTTTCCATGCAAATGTCCTTATTAATAAAAAAATTATAGGAAAGTCTCACCAACTAGGTGGAACTGTCAGGTGGCTTGAAGCTCCTCCCTATCCACTCCTTCCCCTTGTAACCCTCCCACATGAACTTTTCCATAAGCTCTGTTTTTTTGCCTCCTCCAGTACTAGCATCTAATCCAATTCCCATACTGGGAGGAGCTCCTCTTTCACCTCCCAAGTCACCACCCCCTCCCTCCAACCATCTTCCATCCCAGCTCTTCAAAGTCTGAATGACTCATAAAGGGCTACTAAACATGGCCTCGTAACCCCCAAAGATTTACTTGCCCTTCCCTTCCCTTCCCCACACCCACTCACCCCCCAACTCGTGGATAGTGCAGGACATATTTATCAGTATATATTCCTGAATACAGAAGGTGGAGACTGATATGGTTGCATACTTGGATGAGCACATCATTGTAATTACAATTTCCATAGACTTGACTATCATAAAGCTGTGCATTGAGTTCTATATATAGGCTGCTTATCCTATTGTATAATTTTATTATGTACCAGTGTAGATTTGTTAATTTATACTTTTACTGTGTATTATCTCCTTGATGTGTTACCAGGATACCTTCTACCAAAGACTTAGCACCGTTCATATTGTGATAATGACCCCTACTCACCAATTAATATTATTTGGCCCCTAATCACCAATTAATATTACTTGACCCCTACTCACAAATTAATAGTGCTTACAGAGAGAGTTTTATGTTTTACAGGTAGCAAAACAATTAATTTACAGTCATTGGAAGGATGAAAATTCCTGTTTATGCCAAATGGGTAAAATTAACAAAAGGTATAATTTCTTTTCCTGTCATGAAAGGAAAAATATGCTCTTCAAAGTGCTATAGAATAAGATGATTAAAGCCCTAACACACTTATTGATTTTAACAATATAATGTATTTAGAATGTAAATACAGGTTCAAATCATTAGGCTTCTGACCCTGCATCTATGCTCTTGAATGCGTGACCAGGTTGTTCTGCTTACCTGGGTGAAACACAGAAACATAGAGTTTGTCAGCAGATAAGGACTGGTTGGCCCACTTAGTCTGCCCATAATGGATCTAGCTGGTGTGAGTGCTGCTTGTGCAACAGGTACGGGTGAGGCGGTGGCAGCATACAATAGTGCTGTCTCCAAGGCACTAGACTCTGTTGCACCAGTCTATATATGACCTAGGTCTTCTTGCCTGAGCCCCCTATGGTTTGATGGGGCTCTCAAAGAGAAGAAGAAGAAGATCAAGGTTCCGAGGTTGGAGTGCTCTTGGTGGAGGTCCCAGTCCAAGGGGAACAGACTGGCTTTGAGCAGTCACTATGGTGAATACCAAAGGGCAATCAACCATAAGAAGGCAGAGTTTCTGTCAAGGCTGATTGATGCAGGGAAGAACAGACTGGCTCTGCTCTTTCAGACTACTCCATCCTTTCTGTCTGCAGCTGAAGAGAGAAGTTTCAGCCACTTAGTGCGAGGAGTTTGCTCTGTTCTTCTCTAACAGGGTGTCCTCCATTAGGGCTGGGATTTCTCCAAAAGGGCAGATGCGGTTTCGCAGTGGCCACTCACATGTTTTCAGAGGCACTCCTATTGTCTAGAGTAAGTTTAGGCCAGTGGGGATGACAGAGGTATGAGAGGTGATTTTGAAGCTGCAGCCTACATACTGTGAACCGGACCCGGGCCTGACCTGTCCCTTGATGGGATGCATTGAGTCCATTGGTCCAGTGGTCGCTGAGATTGTCCGGTGCTTGCTTTTGGAGGGACTCTGGTTAAGCCCCTCCTAAAGAAACTATCTCTTGACCCTGACATCTTGGCAAGTTATAGACCAATCTCTAACCTCCCATTCTTAGGTAAGGTTTTTGAGAAAGTAGTGATTCTGCACCTCGAGGCACACCTTGCGAGTTGCGACCTATGACATCAATGAGCCCTTCCAATCTGGGTTTAGGTCTAGACACAGCACCAAAACAGTGCTAGTCAGAATGCAGAATGATCTCCTCAGGGTGAGGAATAGAGGGGAATGGTCAATACTCATTCTCTTCAATCTCTCCTCAGTTGACACCGTGGACCATGTAGTGCTACTGGATCGCTCTGTTGACTCACCAGTACTGTCATCAGCTGATTTCAGCCCTTTCTCACAGGCAGGATGCAGAAGGTAGTGATGGGGAGTTTCTCCTCCTGCCCGAATCCCCTGCCTTGTGGAGTTCCCCAGAGTTCAGTCCTGTTGTCTATGTTGTTCACAGTGTACATGCTTCCTCTGGGTGAGATCATTAGACAGTACAGCTTGGGCTTTTACTGTTATGAAGATAATACCCAGCTGTATATTTCATTTGCACAAGGGATGAACGATGCTTTGGAGGTGCTAAATAAGTGTTTGGCTGAGATCCAGGACTGGACATCCTCCAGCTGGCTGGGACTCAATCCTGACAAGAAGAAGGTGCTAGTGATTGAGCCTGGTCATCAACAGGATATGGGTGCTGCTGGGGTGGGAACAGGGTTATTCCATGGCCCCATTCCCTTGGTTGCATCTAGTAAAGTAAAAAATCCTGGGCATTATCCATGATGTTGGATTGACACTTGAGGCTCAGGTGCCATCTGCCATCCAGAGTGATTTGTACCACCTTAGGAACATTTCCCAGATTAAAGCCTTTATTCCGCCTGACGACTTGCCCTCACTGGTACATGCATTTGTAACACCTAGGCTCTACTACTGACCCCTATCCACCCTGTGCACTCAGTCTGCTCCTCCACCAAGGGCCTCCTAGTGGTTCCCAGGGCACAGCTGAAGACCTTGGAAGATCGGCCATTTGAGGTGGCTGGTCCAGCCCTGTGGAACTCTCTTCCAAGATCTTTGAGGAAGGCTCCATCAGTGGAGGTGTTTAAGCAGGGTCTGAAGGCACATCTTTTGTAGAGAGGTGTAACCCCTAGATGGCGCTATCTCAGGGGCTACTACCCCTGCCTGAGTTGTCACTAACAGGTTGAGGGGCCTGGATCCAATGGCGGGTGCCTCCACCCAGAGGTCAGGGTTTGCAATAGTTAAACTTACTTGGTCACAGCCCTCTGGGACACTGCAACCCCCCTTTCTTCCCACTAGTGGCCCACACAATATAGCAGAATTACCGTCACAGTATACACTTACCCCAGGGCTGGTTCAGGCACTGGGACCTCCTGTAAAATAAGATACAGTGCAACAATCACAGTACAATACTTTAACATAGACAAATACCTCAGGCAGTATAACTTTCTGAAACAAGCAGCTCTGATTTATTTAGGGGAATATAACAAGGACAGGGGAAATCAGGTTAATTAGCTTATCACTTACTCATCTACCTATGGCTCTGTGCATAGCCTTTCCACCAGTTACTGTCCCTGGGTACCCAAGCCCTAGTGGCTAGTCCAAACCGTGGCAGCTGGTAGGGGCCCTTTCCCGCAGAGAAAAGAAAATTAGTTTAAACAGTCAGCAGTACAGTGATTCCATTTGGATTTAATGGCAATTCAACAGGGAGTGACCCTGAATTAGTACTCACGACCTCCAAACAAGATAGGGTCCTTCAATGTCAGCAGGGCTACTCTTCAGCTCCACCGAAACTCCTCCACGCATTTCTATGGCAAACAGGCAGGCTGTCTTCTATCCCGATCGCACTACTGCAAAATACCCGGAGAACACACAGCAGATTCAGTTCCTGACAGACCGAGTGCATCCAACAATTCTCCAGTCTTCTACAGGGTGAGCCTGGTTTCTACTCTTCAGAGATCCCTTGATTCTTTCACAGGATGGACTCAGTCCTAACAAGCAGTTACACAAGCTGCAGACTGGAACCCTGGGCCTTACACACGTTTTTTGACTGAAACTGTGCACTGAAGGAGCACAGGGTTTCTTTCCCTTCACTGCCAGATCTAAACTGAAACTCCAACAGACAAAACTGGGCACTTCCTTTGAGTTCCTCCCAGTTCTTGACTGGATTGGCTGTCACCACAATAGACTGCTGCTGTTGGTTCAAAAGGCGCTGAAGTCTAAACTACATCTCCCAGAGTCACTGCCCATACAATCCTCTTGTGGCTGGCTCAGATTATGAGTCCAAGTTCTGATTCGTCCAAGGCACCATTTTAGAGCTAGCTTACCCCACACTGATTGGTCCAGTTCAGCAGTTCAAAACCAGAATGGGGAACTAGGCAGACACAGTTCTGACTGCAAAGAAAGCAGGTTAGACAAACTGTATTTTCATTATTACTCTAAATGATTTCTGGCAAACAGTTACATCTTTCAGATAGGTTCCCTTTGCACCCTAGTGACTGCAAAATGGAGTGAATTGCAGCAGTTCGAGTGGTACTCGAGCAGAGAAACATACAGTCCCCCCATACAAACTAATTATGTCTGCAAGCAGACAGCTCTTAAAGAGACAGTACCAGAGGCTCTAAAAACACTCACTGATAAATGGCTTAAATGCCAAACACCATTCAGGCTTGGAGCATTCAAGCAAGCTCCTGAAGTCTTTTGGAACCCCCACTTGCAGGGGTTACACCCTTCCTGGTTTGGGAAAGCTTGACGTCTGGTCAAGCAAGTACCTTATAAGTTTCAACTGCAACCATATACATTTGCATTAGGCTCACACATGTAATCGTCAGTCAGTATATCATTTTACCAAGAACACATTTCTGAAACATTGCAGTACATCACTCTTTACACAGTATTACATACACATTGTACCATAACTCAAGTTATTACCTTTGTACATGAAACCTGAAGAGAGGGGCCCTTCCCTATCAGTTACCTTGGGGCTGGATGGGGCAAGGGCACCATACTAGAGGGCAAACACAAGTAACTTGAGTTAGCACTGACGCTCAGTTTGGGCAATGAGCTCGGGGACATACACTCCTTTATGGACAACATTGAGAGGCAAGTCCCAGGCTCCCAAGAAAATCATAACTGAGGTGCACCACAGGCTTTACAGCTCGACCAGTCTTTCTAGGGGAACTGTTACAGTCTCTGCACTCTGAGCCTCATTTTCAGCATTGTCCTCACTTGTCAGGGGAGTCTCCATGGGGGTAGAGAGGCTAGAACTTGGGGCACTTTCAGCTCCAGGAGTTACAGTTTCTGAGTCCACAACATTTGGCTCGCATGGAGAGCTTTCAGACACTGGCAGTGGACTGTCAGGGCACTCAAAATACTCTTCTTGTTCTGGTGTATCACCAGTCTGCCCTAATCCATCATTTTCCTCCCTGAAAGCTCAAACAGTTCAACCATGCACAATGATTCCATTTCATCTGATCTGATGCTTTGCACTTCACTTTCTGGGAGCATTGGCTCCAGGACTGCTTGGGGCTAGACAGTCCAGAAGGCCCAGCTTCTCAGTATTGACTAGGGATTGCCTGAAACAATTGACTCAGTTCTGTAAGAAGGATAGTATTCAAAGTCACCTCACTTTCTTCTGATATGGACTGACAGTCATGCTCAACTGGGACTTGTGGAGGGGAACACTTTAACTCTGCTTCTGTAGGTGCAGACTTTCTTGATCTTTTCTTAGCAGCAGCTGTAGTCACTGGTCCAGAGGGGGCATCTTCTGGGGGCTCAGACTCAATCAAGATTTGTCCAATGGGCAGTAAATGATTTCTATGCATTGTTTTTACATCTTTTGAATTATTCTCAGGCCTTACTTTGTACACTGGCAGATCATCTAGTTTGCCCACTACAATGTGAGGGAGATGGTGCATCTGTCAGAAATCTTGTGTTTGCCATGCAGTCCCAGATTTCTTAGCAATACCCGATCTCCTCCTGGAGTTCCTGTGCTTTCACCTTTTATCATACCTTTCTTTGTTGGCCAGATTTCTTTGGCAGCCATGGTTTGAGCCAGTTGGTACGCATGAGTTAGCTGGGCCTTAACTTTGCACATACTGTAAATAGTTGTCAGCTTGAACCCCATCAGGAGAGACCTCAAAACACACATCTACCGGTAGTCGAGCTTCTCTTCCAAACATCAGGCGGTAGGGGGAGAACCCAGTGGCATCACTTTTGGTGCAGTTATAAGCATGTACCAGGATGCTAATTTGTTGGCTCCATCTAGGCTTGTCCTTTGGGTGCAGGGTGCCTAGCATATCTAGCAAAGTGCGGTTGAAACGTTCAGGCTGTGGGTCCCCCTTGGGGTGGTAAGGAGTGGTTCTGGACTTTTGCACTCCCCACAGAGAAAGCATCTTTGATCAGACGACTCTCAAAGTCTCTCCTTGATCAGAATGGATTATTTGTGGAGCCCCATAGTGAACAAAAAGTTTTCTACAAGTACTTTGGCTACAGTGGATGCTTTCTGGTCTTTGGGAAAGCTTGGGCATATCTCGTGAAATGGTCAGTGACCACCAGCACATTACTATATTTCTTTGATCTGACTCCAAACTCAGAAAATCAATACAGACCAGCTCCATGGGTGCACTGGTGGTTATGTTAACAAGGGGCAGCCCTCTGGGGCAAAGCTTTCCTCTGTAAGCAGCTATCACAAGTTCGAATGTGTTGCTCCACATCAGCCCCCATCTTAGGCCAATAGAATCTGGATCTCACCAAGTCAAGTGTTCTGTCTATACCAAGGTGCCCCATGTGGTTGTGCAAGGACATCAGTACTGAGTCTCGAAGGCAGCGGGCAGCACTAGTTGTTGTTTGTCTACTTGTCCCCTCTGTCTACTGTTTCTCTGTATAACAGTTTATTGATCAGTTTCAACTTAGGACCTTCTTTGTATAACAGTGCGGTTCTCAAATCAGTGGAGCGTAATTTTGACACATCTTTTCCTGCATAGAGGGCTTCTAAAGCTGCTTTGATCATGGGATCGCGGGATTGAGTCCGTGAATACTGTCATTGTCCAGCTGAGGCAGTGCACCAATGTCTATTGCAGAAAAGTGGCACAAGCAGCAGGTATGCAATCTCAGAGGGTCCCAAGCAATCCACCATGCAGTCCACTGCGTCCGTGGACATTTGTTCCTCCCTGTCAAACTTCCGGCAGAGTGCCGAATGTCAGGTTCTGCCAATCGGACCCAATCATTCTGGGAACAGGCCTCCGGGAGAGAGCATCAGCATCTATGTGGTTCAGACCTGCTCATTCGAGAGCATAGTCATATGTAGATAATGCAGAAAGCCACCTATGGCCAGCGACATCCAACTTAGCTGAGGTCTGCACATAGGTTAAAGGATTATTGTCAGTTTTACTAGTATTTAGCCCCATACAAGTACTCATGGAATTGGTCAACAGCCCACTAAAGCTAGAACTCTAACTTATGTACAGGGGAGTTCTTTCTCGATGGGGTCAGGCTTCTACCGGCAAAGGCCACTGGTCTCAGGCCATTCTCGTGCTCTTGGTACAACACAGCCCCCAACCCTGCAAGCTAGCATCAGTGTGCAGGACATAAGGTTTTCTTGATCGGCATAGCCAGCACTGGAGCATGGGTAAGTTGATAAATGATCTCATGAAAAGCAGTCTCACAATCAGGAGTCCAGCGGGCCTCAAATACTTCACTCGACGAAAATACACTCTTTCAGTCTTGAGGGACGCTGACTTTTGGTATTTTTGTGGGTTGGGGGATACCCCTTTGAGTAAGGTTGATAAAGGGCGGATCACCTTGAATAGTCCTTGATGAAACGCCGATAATAACCACAGAATCCCAGGAATCTTTGCAGTTCTTTAGATTTTTGGCTGTGGCCAGGTGGTCAAGGCCTCAACTTTACTTGGGTCGGTCTCTATTCCCTCGGTGGATACTATGTGTCCCATACTTTACTGATGTTTGAAAGAATTGACACTTATCAATGAACAGTTTAAGGCCAAAGTCCTCCAGTCAGTCCAATACCTAAAATAATCTGCTCTCATGTTCCTCCAGTGAGCTGCCAAACACAATAACATCATCTAGGTATACCAGGCACTCTAGTAAGTTCATGTCCCCCACTGCACGCTCCATCAATCGTTGAAAAGTGGCTGGGGCACCTGAAATCCCTTGAGACATCCTCATGAATTCATAGAAGCCAAGCGGACAGATAAAGGCTGTCTTCTCACGGTCCTCTGGGGCCATCGGATCTGGTAGTACCCATCGGAGATCCAGCACAGAGAACCACTTGCTCCCGCTTTAGGCAGTCCAAAGCATCCTGAATGCGGGCATTGTGTACTGATCAGGGATAGTCCGGTTTAGGTGCGATAATCCACGCATCCTTACTGTCCCATTCTTCCTCACTACCACAATGGGGAAGCATAAGGGCTTCTGGATTCTTGTATTACACCAGCAGCTAACATCTCTTGCAGATGCCGTCTCACATCATCTATATCAGCAGGTGCCAGACGTCGAGACCTCTCTCAGAAATGGTCTTTCGTCATGCAGCCGGATATTGTGCTCAGCTCCTTGCATGCATCCCTACGTCCCATTCCTTTAAAGAAAACACCTGGTCTCTCTGGGCAAGCTTCTCACTGATCCTCACTTTCCATTCAGCTGGGCAACGGGAGTCGCCAAATCAAACAAGTCAGGCGTTACTCTATCATTCTTCCTTGAACTCTTGCTGCTGGGTAGCACTGCAGTGTCTGCACAATGCACATTAGCTAGGATGCAACCTCTATTTACTCAATGTCTCTTTCAGACACATTATGAACTTGGACCATTACCCTTCTGGCATAAGCATGGGCTCTAGCGGGCAAAATACTAGGCTTGACCAGCAGTCCCTCTGGCAATTTTCCATCGCCTGGTGCATCCAACATTAATATTTTATTCTTAACATCCTTTCTGATATGGACCTCTCCTGTAAGGTACACTGGGCATTTGGTGCCAGGATCAGAGACTCAGGATCCTTCTTCCATACAATTCGACCGGTTCCTCTGGTTCTATTTTTCAGCATCTCTGTGCCTCATAGGCCTTCTTAATTAAAGCCGAACTCTTAAAGCTCTACTAGTCTTTGACCCCTGTTTTCATAACACAACTGTGCCAGCCTTCCAACATATGAGCATTTCTTCCAATCAACAAAGGACACCATCATACAGTCCAGTGGGGGACACACTAAGGCTAGGGTCTCTACTTGTTCGCCACCCAGCACGGAGGTGGGGAAAGACAGCCAACTCGGATATACCCGGAATAGGGGTAGGCCTTCTCACTTAACCCCATACATGCAGTCCTTCTAGTGGTTGTAAGGTGCGTCTGACAAATGCTTCTGATACCAATCTTGGAACATAATTGTCACTTGGGAGCCACTGTCTAATACAGCTCTTGTAGACACTCCATTCACCTTTACAGTGGTCTCCATGGAGGGACCCACTATTCTGGACCAGTCTGAAGAGGCGGTAGTGGGGCCTGGGCAACTGACCTTGCCACAAAAGGACGTGAATTAGCATTTTTGGTGCCCTCACTGGGATCATGTCGTGCACCTCTTAACCACTGATTTGTTCTCCGAAGCTCTCCTTGTAGCCTATATGCAACTTTGTCAGTGTCTTTTGGGACTGGCATTCCTTTTCATGTGCCCATCTTTCCCACAATTATAGCAAAACATACTTTCTGGAGTTTGAGCTGGCCGAGCGCCACACTGGGAGCCAGGGCGGGGTATTACTAACTGGAAACCTGGGTGCCATCTCTGTCTACTGGCGTGATAAGCATTTGGAGACATCTCGTCAGTTTCTCCACTTCCATGGTCAAGGAATTGAGTTTGGAGCTGTTATCAGCAGGAGATACATGGGTGGGTACCCCACCCCATAGCAGATGCAGTCGGATATAGGTCAGGGCCCGCTTGCAGGCGTGGCCTTCATAAAGGACTGTTTTTGAATTCGGATCTCTCTCAACAGTTCGCCCCATTGTGGCATATCTTTTCCTTGCCAGAGCACTCATTTACTGCCAACCTCTGCCCTGAACTTCACTTGATAGGTCACCCTCAGTCACTCGGGTCGAGCCGCAGCTATTGGTGCAGGTCCCTCCCGAGGTCGCCTTTTCTCAACTCCCTCACTTCTCCCCATTAACTCATCATAGGAGGGTGGATTCCAGCCCATCTGCCAGGCGTAACTGAAGCAACAGCAGTTCTGAGAAGGGGCAGACTTAAGGATCCTGTCCAGCCTGGTTCGGTCCAGTTCAATCGCTGGCAAACTTCCTTTCTGAGGCATTCTTGCAACAATTTTTCCAGCCGAGATACATACACAGACAACAACTCCCTTGGTACTGTTGTGCATCTCTTACTCTCCACCATAGGTCCTCATCAGAATCTGGGCTCCCATACACATTCTCCAGGGCCTCAAGATAGGCCTGTGCAGTCACTTCAGGGTTACTGGCCCGTTTAGCATGAATGGTAGCCAGGGCAGGACCTCGGAGGCTCCTCACTAACCCTCTTTCTCTCCGCTACAGCATTGCCATTCTAGCACTTGGGGAACATATGTTCATCCAGGTCTCTCAGTCATATCCTCCCTTGGGGTGGGAGGGTGCCAGAGAAGATCCTCAACCTTCGGAAGAGTCGACTAATGGCAGGTGCAGAAATAGGAGTCTGCATTGGTTCAGCCACCATTACGGGTACTGGGCGGGAGAGGGTGTTGGGGAGGAACACCCCCAGGTGGCAAGAATAGTTTCTTCAAGTCCTCCACAGTTTTCCCTTCCCCAGCAACCATTTAGCAAATTTCTCCTCAAAAGTTTCAGATAGTGGTGAGGCTCATTCCCCGGTCTTTACTGTCCTTAGTTATCACTCTCCAAGCAGTGAGGGCTCCTCTGGGGTAATGGTCTGTGGCACTTTGGAGCTATCTATGGGATCCTTAAACTCTACTAGGGCCAGGAAAGTGTGAGTGAGCAGATTAGCATGCCGACCCACCACCACAGGGTTTGTAAACCTTCCACCTTGGAAAGTACTCCTGCACAGTGTCCGATTGATACCCAGGGGATGTCCAGGATAAGCATAGCATTTTGGGGTCGATCTCCTCCCAGTACACCACTCCACCAGCCGGTGCACAGCCACTCCTGTCGGGGTACTCATTTTTTTCTTAACAGTGGTTCGTGAATATGGCCACTAGAGGACACACAATCCCAGCGGTGAGCCTCAAGATGTAACCCCTAGATGGCGCTATCCCAGGGCTACTACCCTGCCTGATTTGTCACTAACAGGTTGAGGGCCTGGATCCAATGGCGGTGCCTCCACCCAGAGGTCAGGGTTTGCAATAGTTAAACTTACTTGGTCACAGCCCTCTGGGACACTGCAACCCTCTCTTCCCACTAGTGGCCCACACATATAGCAGAATTACCTTCACAGTATACACTTACCCCAGGGCTGGTTCAGGCACTGGGACCTCCTGTAAAATAAGATACAGTGCAACAATCATAGTACAATACTTTAACATAGACAAATACCTCAGGCAGTATAACTTTTATGAAACAAGCAGCTCTGATTTATTTAGGGGAATATAACAAGGACAGGGGAAAATCAGGTTAATTAGGCTTATCACTTTACTCATCTACCTATGGCTCTGTGCAGGCCTATCCTACCAGTTACTGTCCCTGGGTACCCAAGCCCTAGTGGCTAGTCCAAACCGTGGCAGCTGGTAGGGGCCCTTTCCCACAGAGAAAAGAAAAATTAGTTTAAACAGTCAGCAGTACAGTGATTCCATTTGGATTTAATGTGGCAATTCAACAGGGAGTGACCCTGAATTAGTACTCACGACCTCCAAACAAGATAGGGTCCTTCAATGTCAGCAGGGCTACTCTTCAGCTCCACGAAACTCCTCACACATTTCTATGGCAAACAGGCAGGCTGCTTCTCTATCCCGATCGCAATTACTGCAAAATACCCGGGAGAACACACAGCAGATTCAGTTCCTGACAGACCGAGTGCAATTCAACAATTTCTCCAGTCTTCTACAGGGTGAGCCTGGTTTCTACTCTTCAGAGATCCTTTGATTCTTTTCACCGTATGGATTCAGTCCTAACAAGCAGTTACACAAGCTGCAGACTGGAACTCTGGGCCTTACACACGTTTTTTGACTGAAACTGTGCACTGAAGGAGCACAGGGTTTCTTTCCCCTTCACTGCCAGATCTAAACTGAAACTCCAACAGACAAAACCGGGCACTTCCTTTGAGTTCCTCCCAGTTCTTGACTGGATTGGCTGTCACTCACAATAGACTGCTGCTGTTGGTCCAAAAGGCGCTGAAGTCTAAACTACATCTCCCAGAGTCACTGCCCATACAATCCTCTTGTGGCTGGCTCAGATTGTGAGTCAAGTTCTGATTCAGTCAAGGCACCATTTTAGAGCTAGCTTGCCCCACACTGATTGGTCCAGTTCAGCAGTTCAAAACCAGAATGGGGAACTAGGCAGACACAGTTCTGACTGCAAAGAAAGCAGGTTAGACAAACTGTATTTTCATTATTACTCTAAATGATTTCTGGCAAACAGTTACATCTTTCAGATAGGTTCCCTTGCACTCCTAGTGACTGCAAAAATGGAGTGAATTGGCAGCAGTTCGAGTGGTACTCGAGCAGAGAAACACACAGTCCCCCCATACAAACTAATTATGTCTGCAAGCAGACAGCTCTTAAAGAGACAGTACCAGAGGCTCTAAAAACACTCACTGATAAATGGCTTAAATGCCAAACACCATTCAGGCTTGGAGCATTCAAGCAAGCTCCTGGAAGTCTTTTGGGAACCCCCACTTGCAGGGGGGTTACAGAGGCATTTGGGAATTGTCTTTGAATTCCTGAAGGAGCAGACTGCTGAACTGTTGATTGATACAGTTAGTTGTATTTTATCACTGATCGTTTATTTATTGTTGGCATATGTTTTTAAATCTGTATTTTATGTAGTTTGAACTATTGCCTGCCTGTACAGTGACCAGAGCCTCTGGGATGTTGCGCTAGATAAAAAAAGTTTATGTTTATGTTTATTGTTTGTCTCTGCCTATATCACCACCGCAGACCCTATCTGATCTCTGGCCAGTCCCCCCCATTTTCCTACCAAGATTGCTTTGTGTCTGTCCCATGCATGCTTGAAACTCCTCACTGTTTTGCCCCCACCATCTCTGCTGAAAGACTGTTCCAGGTGTCCACCACTCTTTCAGTGAAGAAGTACTTTCTCACATTCACCCTTAATTTCACTCTTCCATACGGACATGCAAAACTGCCAGCAGATACAGGCCCTTCAGTCTATCTAGTCTGCTTGAGTGTGCAGCATGCTGTTTATTAAACTGCAGCTGCTCCCCCCTTCCCCTTGCACACTCTTCTGATTTAGTCCATCTGTAAAGAGGTATCCAGCTCTTCTATAATGTCACTTATAAAGATTTGAAAAGGACTGGTCCCAGGGTGCATCATTATGTTGTTCTGCCCTTCTGGGCATGTCATGGAGGCATGTATATTGGGGGAACTACCAAAGGATTTGTTTTTGCTCTCTTGGGTGGCAGGAGGTTAGGCAGTGCTGACTATCTAACTTAAAAAAAATACATTATACATAACAACAGGTACCCTACCCAGTCATAATGACTGTGTGGTGGTAATCTTTCTTGTTCTTTGTGTGATGTCATAATCTTTACAGACACCACACGAAAACCATGGAAAGTGTCACCCTGTTTGCTATGAGCTGGTTGCAGCAGTTATCTATATATTCTTGTTAAACTAAAATTGTGGTACTGTACTTGTATGTTTGAGTGTGGGTGTCTCCTGTGTTGGCCATGTCCATGTTTGTCTTGTTTGACATTGTTCTAATAATTGCATGATAGTAATGTTGATTGTTACTATCTTCAGTATTATTATTTCCAGGTTTTATTTATCAAGAAACTGCAGTCCACTCAACTTTCTGTTTTAACATAGCTTTATTGGCACCAGGTTCAAAGGCAATAAAAATGTTGTGTGCCGTGTCGCTTCACTCTGTTTGTGTTTAACAGTCTACTTCTTGCGCTTTGCCAAAGTGTCTTTCTTGATGTCCTTAGCAAGCTGACCTATCATCCTCCAGAATTCACAAAACCTCAGCTCATTGTCTCCATCCTTGTCCAGTGACTTCATGTGTTGATCAATACTGGCAGGGTCCGTCTCCAGTTAAAGGAAGGGAAAAACAAAGCATTAGTGGTCATTGACATCCCTCCATGAGAGCCTGAGGTCTAGCTTTCTGTGCACTGCAGTGGAGAACAGTTGGAATGGACAGCCCTTTTCTATGTCCAAATGAACCCCAAGAAGCTTCTAAAAGGTTCTTGTTTTCAAAACACATTAGGGACCTAGTTATTTCCCTACTTTCATTTATTGTATTTTTGTTTTCCAGTTCAAGTTTATTTCGATAGGAAAACTACATTGCATGAACTCATTTACAAGGCGGTCCCATGTAGACAAATGACATACAATTACAATGTAGATATATAATAACAACAGAAAACAGCACAAAAATGTCAGAGCCAAGTGCAAGTTATTACAAGGTAAGTCCATTGGGTCTATTAATAATACAAGATGAGAAGCCAACTTTATGCAATGTAACTCATACCAGTAATGTATACAAAAGCAGACATTGTCAAAATGCAGAAACTCAATGGGTGAGGCATTGAGAGGGTAGAAGAAGGGGGAGAGTTTTAAGGTGTTAGAGAAAGTGATAGGGAGGAGTTACAAGATAGGATCAGAAGAGGGGTGAGTAGAGAAGCAAGGCTAGGGGTTTAAGCTGAGTAGCAGCAGCAAACATCCTGCGTAAATTTGATGACAAGGCTTTTAAAAGCATTTAGGGGGACTGGGGGACTAATCTGATGGATGATTGCAGCTTATTCCAAACAAGTGGGGGGTAGTGTGACTGATGTCGGCCATGCCACAGTTGGTATGAAATTTGGGGACTTTGAGCATAATGTACAAATTTTTTCTAAGAGCATAGGAGCATGAAGGGTGGTGAAACATGCTTGAGATGTATGGCGGCAGTTTACAGAGAAAGGCTTTGTAAGTCCAGACATAAGTATTTAATAGTCTTCTGGTGGCGAGAGAGGTCCAGCCTGTTTCAGCATAGAGATTGCAGTGATGCATCCTGGCTGAGGCATTAGTGACAAAACATATGGCTAGATGGTAAAGGATATCCAATTTATGTAGGTTAGTCATCAAGCAGCGGCCATACAGAATATTGGTGTAATCCAATAATGGAAGAAAAGTGGATTGGCCAGCCTTAACCTGGATTCTTTGGCAAATAAGGCTTTATTTCTATAAAGAAAACCAAGCCTCAGCTTTAGCTTCTTAGCTAGAGCTTCACTGTGGAAAGAGAAGGAGAGATTTTGGTCCAGCAGGAAACCGAGATATTTAAACTTATTCACCCTCTCCAGGGTGTCTCTAACAGGGTTACGATAGGCAATGGGGAAATGGAATTTTTGGATACAGTGGAGTAGTTATTGGGTTGGAAGAACATAACATTGGTTTTATTGGCATTTAATAATAATTTGGAGTGAAGGAGATGTTGTTGCAATAAGTTGAATTCGGATTTTAGTTCGAGGCAGACATCCGTAATAGAAGGTTTAGAAGTATAGAGAACAGTATCGTCAGTGAAAAAGTGGAGCTTGGCATTTGATATATTATTGCTTAGGGTATTGATGTAAAACATGAAAAGGAGGGAGACAAGGATCGAGCTTTGATGTACTCCTCTAGAGAGAGCAAAGGAAGTGATGAGAAGGCACCATCGGCCTTGATTTGCTGCAGACGGCCACACAAATAGCTGGAGAACCAATTTAGAGTAGATCTGCTCATGCCATGCTCCTTGAACTTGTCTAACAGTATCGTATGATCTACTGTATCAAAAGCTTTGCTCAGGTCCAGGAATACTACACCTGTGGTGTATTTGGGGTCTAGGGCAAGAAGCCAGTCATCCAATACTTTTGCAAGGGAAGTAGTGGTGCTATGAAGAGGCTGCAAGCTGGATTGTAGAGAATTTATCAGATTTAATTTGTCTAGGTAGGCCCTGATTTCATTGTCGACTAGTTTCTCTAGCAGTTTAGATAGAATGGGTAGGAGGGATATAGGCCTGTAGTTATTGAGGTCCCCAGGATCCCCAGATTTAAAAAGTGTTAATATGTGGGATGTTTTCCATACTGAGGGGACTTCAGTATTTGAGATGGACAAATTAAATAAATGCAATATTGGTGCTGTTAAATATTGAAAGCCTACTTTTAGGAACAGAGGGTCCAGCCCACCTGCTCCTGCACTTTTTTTTTACATAAAGATGTAAGAGCAAGTCCTTGACTTCTTTAAAGGTAAATGGAGAGAAAAAGAAGGAGTCCTGGGGTTGGAGCTTAATAAATGGGTCTAATACATTATATGCAGGCTGCAAATTTACAGCTGGGGAGGAATCGAAGGCAAGGCCTGCTATGGAAAAATGTGTGTTAAGTTTTTCTAATATTGTAGGTTTATCAGTAATAGCTATTTCTTAGCAGGTCATTTTTTGGGGAATGGATGGAGAGGATCTTCGTCCCTCGACTGATTTTAAAGTAGTCCAGAATTTTGCTGGGTTCCCCCCTGGCACTTTCAAGAGCACTAAGATAGTAGTTTGATTTCGTTTCTCTGATCAATTTTGTGCAGGTATTTCAAAGGACTCTGAATGCCACCCAGTCAGCAGGGTCTTTACAGCACCTGGCAGTAACCCACAGATAATCCCTCTTTGTTAGCGTTTGTTTTATATGTCCTCTAAACCAGGGGCACAATGCTTTTCTGGTCCTGCATTTAATCAGTGGTGCATGTTTGTTCATAATACCAATCATGGCGGATTTGAAGCTATTCACTGCTTCATTAATATTAGTGTCAAGATAGAATGTTTGCCAGCGTATGGTGCAAAGTTCATATAGGTAGCTAGCTACATTCAATTTTCTAAAGCTCATTTTCAGGATGAATTTACAAGGGGGACTTGTTTTTTCCCAGCCCCTGACATAGACCACAATATTGTGATCACTTAGGTCATTATGAAATACTGCTGTTTGTGAGATTGTATGGAGTTTATTAGTAAGGATCAGGTCGAGGAGGGAGCTGTTATTAGGATTTTTTTGATTTGGTCTAGTAGACTCTGAGGTTAATTGGTTTAGGTCAAGTTCGTCACATGTATCCTTTAGAAGGTGTGATCTGTTGCTGAGCCAGTCGAGATTCAAGTCTCCAAGGACTATGGATTCATTACAGTTGGAGTCAAGGAAGCTGTGCAGGTATGATACTATGTAGAAGCCCCCTGTGATTGTGGCCTGTAAATACCAATTATATTGAGAGATTCCTCAGAGGGAAGTTGGATTTTTATTGCCAGACACTCAAATTCTTTGGAAGGGGTGGGCTAAACTAGCAATCAACGTGGGAACATTGTTTTTTGGGGCAGTCCATTTCATTGCACCTATAGCTAACATTTTTAAGTATCTAAAATAAACTTTTCTTGAAATTTTGATAAGTAGCTACTAGTTAAATGTCTTTACTGTTGAATCCTGGATTCTGAAGCAAATCGGTGACAGACCGAAAAAAGGTCTCTGATGAGCATACAAAACCTAAAACATCGATGAGTGCTGGAGGAGGTGTGGTGCATGGGGCACAACTGGAGGAAATAGGGGGAGGTGAACCTTCCATAAAGGCCATGCTCCAAGTGGTGCTAGAACTGAACCAGAAAGTTCAGACCTTTAGTAAGTGAGTCTCCACACTTGAGTTAGAAGTGGAATGGGTAACACTAGGCACTGAAATAGCAGTGGACTTTCCAAACAGTTTGGCAGTTGCAGTCTCAAGAGTTTTAAAGGAGAACAAGTTACTAAGACATAGATTGGTGTTGTTAGAAAATGAAGCCTGATTGATTAACCTCTGCCTGATGGGTGTGATGGAAAACATAGAAGGACAGAACCCAGCCATCTTTGGTCAAGAACTTTTGGGCACCTTATGCTATATTTTGGATGGAGTCATGGTTTTCACAGCCTGCTGCATCATTCCAAGGAAAAAAATAGTAACCCAGATATCCCTCATCCTCTCCTTGTTATTCTCAGGTAGGATGCATCAGAGGGACAAAGTTCTTTTGGTGGCTAAACAAATAGGGCAACTTATGTTGGAGGCTGGGACAGAAGCATTGCTTTCTGGACCTGAGTTATGCAACCAGGGAGCAACACTGCAGTTTTGAAGTTGTAATCAATGGCCATTGTGAACTGGGTGTTGCACATTCCTTGCTGCTGCCAGCAAAGTTCATGTTATTATATGCCAGTAAGACCTATCTTCGGAAGCTGGGAGATGCCTAGAGAAAAAGACATAATGACTTTGCCACCAGAAAGGCTGACAGTGATCATGAATCAAAAGATGAACTCTGAACATTTTAAGGTTTTACTCCATGCTAGACTGTGTCACTAAGGTTAGACTAGGAGTTCAAGATTGTGACTTGCAATATAGCAGGGTGACAAAAATGTTTTAAAGCTCTAGGGCTGCTGTTCTTCTTTCTTCACTAGTGTTTAGTCTACCCAGCATCTTCACTGACGATGGTGGTGGACACGAGGTCAAAGGCGTCCCTCTTGGCAAAGACTGAGGGATAAAATGTGGCTACTGCATGTGATGCCCAGGAACCATTGTACTTTCAACTGTCAGCATTCCTGGAGCTACAGTGTTCCTGTTTTCCTTTGAATTGTATACATGCTGGTGTGTGCAGAGGTGAATACACTGGTGTTGTAAGTCTGTTCGGCTCTCAGTGAATGTTTTATAAATAGAATGACCAGAAATTTTGGGTACAATTGCTTGTAAAACTAAAAACTTTTTGCTTCTGGCTTTATTAACTTTTTAACATAGAAAGTTAATATTAATCTAACCTCATTTTATTTGCTGTGAATCTGGTGGGCATTGGGTGATGGAGCTATGCAGAATATTACACTGTGTAATGCACAATTTATTATTCATTGGGACTTACTGAGCTACTTAGTTTGGCGCAATATGAAAAGAGACTTTATTTTGGAATGTATTACTGTGATTACAGTCCTGCTCAATATTAACTCCGCTATATCACTGATCATTAAAGTAAGGTTGCCCAGGACCAAACGTTTTGCCTTTTTGCAAAGAGGAGGCCGCGATTTGTGCAATCGCTAACAGCAGCAATATGCAGACAACTCTGCTTTTCCACAAATGTGCTGTAAAGTGCCTGTAACAGTATTGTACAGGCACAGCATTTATAAATGGTTCCAGTGACTTGTCAATGTGCCATAAAGCATTGCCTGTCACTAGAGGTCAGAACTGATGAGATGCAGTCATCCCCATCTCCATATGTCTTAAATATGTAGAAAAGATAATGTAGATCTGTTTTAGCAACAACAACAAAGAAATCCTACTTTAGAGCATGATTGAGTCTTTTCAAGAGTCTTGATAAAGTCCCCCACTGTCGTTAATTATTGGTATAATTATTAGTAGTGAATATCTCACTTATGGGTATGTGGTTTTATTTGACATTGCTCCTTTAATTTACCAATATATAAAGCAGCCACTAGAGGGGAGTATCACCTCTCAAGAAACCCTCAGAGCAAAAAAGTCAAGGTTGAGCTTTAGGACCTGATACCTAGTGAACTTTTGTTCTATCTGGACGGTGCTCAGTGCTTTTCTCCTATGCTTCTTTTATGAACTGCAGCACAGCTGAATATCTAAGCACTTGCAGCACTTTGTGTGCCTCTGCTTTTCAGGCAGCTATATGCTGCTGGTAACTGTGATATGCCATTGATATGCCATCAAGTTCAAGTTTATGTTTATTGAGATGTTAGTCATTGAGCCTAGGCTAATTTCCAGCAGCGTCCCAGGTAACATAAAAAGTCACAAGCTGTATTTGGCTAGTGCGGGTAACTGTTTTAAAGCTTGGGATTTACTTCATAGCAGAGATTCCTCCAAGAGCAGCCCTGAATGTGTTTATTTTTTGTAGATATGAGTGTTGCATCTTGTGTCCTTAGGGGGCCAGAACTGCTCACCTTTGGTTCACGGTTTTCTTGCTATAAGGCCACTTCAGGTGACACTTGTATCTGTAAGAAGCCCTCCTAACATTGATATAAATGTAGATGGTACAGTATATGGTTAGGGCTTACTGTGTATGGAAATCAGTGGCTATTCAAAAGTTGTTATGCTGCCGGCCTGGTGGCACTGAGGGCTGAGGCACTGGACATCTTACCTCGCTCCACTCTGGCGACCCGTGTTCGGGAAGAAGCATGGGTCGCCAGGGGTCAGCAGGGGTGGAGAAGGATGGAGCACCCCATGGCTACTCTCCTTCTCTGGGGAGGAGATCTGCAAGCTCCCTCCACAATACCACCAGCTGGGGGAGCTTGGGTGGTAGATGTGGTATAGGGAGGAAGCAGACGCAGGGGCATCAGACACCGGCAGAGGGTTGAGTGGGAGGCACGTCTCTACGTGCCTCCTGTCTCATTGGCCCTCATTGCATGCCAGCATCTTGGGGGTGGAGAAAAACATGGAGGAGAAAATGGTTTCTGCAGTGGTGCCAGTAGATGGGTCTCGGGGGACGGCACTCGTCCATGCAAGGTGCACACTCCAATCATTGTCAGGAGGAAGGTCTGGGGCTCCTCCACCCCTCCGGGGGGTAATCCAGAATCTAGGGTCAATGGAGCGGGGCATCCATATGCGAAGACATTCCGAGGTCAGCTCGGGGGGCAGGTCTACATTGAGACCCAGAAGAATGGGGGCACTGCGGAACTAGGAGGATAAAAATAGGGTTAAAAAAAAAAGTTGTTATGCACGTTCTAAAAGTTGTTTTGCACATTCTATCATCAAGTGCACCTGTGTCCCTGCTTGCCCTGGCTCCTGCCTGCAAGCTCTCTTTCATTTTCACTGAGTGCTACCTGCTGGAGCTCACTCCTGCCTGGCAGCCTACTTTCTTTTTCACTGAGCACTCCCTGCTGGAGCCGACTCCTGCCTTGCAGGCCACTTTTTATTTTCACAGAGCACTCTGTCTCTCTGTACTGGCACTCAGCACCACTCACAGCTCCCACTCACTACTTCCTGCTACAGAACCATATACTATGAAAAATAAAATATTGGGTAGACCATACACACCTTACTTTGTGTTTCCATCTCAGGGCTGAGATAACAGAATGGATCTCTTGAGCCTTGCTCTTGAAGTCCATATGCTGTTATCTCTACCCTTTGATGGAAACACAGGCTTGTTGTGTGCGGTCATCTACATATTATTATGTTGATTGAGTGTATGTGCAAGAAACATATTGCCGCAGCTTGCTGCAGAAGCAGGTTGTGGAGGCATGGCACTGTTGTGGCCAATGCCCCCACTGCCTTTTGAGGCTTGGCCTGCTTTCCCCAATGGGGTGGCATGCTGCTGCTGACACTAGTTCAGCCAGCATGCCACAACCTTGAAACGTTTCAGCCGCTGCAATCAGGAGCCACCTCGTCATTGCAGCATCAGCCATTCCACTGCAATGAGGGAGTGACCTGTCATTGTTGGGTGGAACGTTGGTACTGTAATATTGTTTGTGAACATGGTGGTGGCTTGCCACCGTGTTCACAAACAATATGCCTGAGCCCCCAGTGCTGAGGGGTTGCCCAGTCCCCCTCAGCAGCATGTGCCCCCCCACAACAGTGTTTGTTTGCTGATGGGGGCCCCAATCCCTGAAGGCTTCAGTCCCTGCATGAGTTCAGGTTACCAATGGGGGAGCCCACTCCCTGTCGGCTTAATGGTCCCCCCCCTGCCAAAATGTTCAGTTTATGCCGAGGGGGTTCCCAATCCCCCTTGGCTCTTGTTCCCCCCCCAGCACTCCATATGTGCCAACAGGGATGCCCAATCTCCAGTCAGCTACAGGGCCCCCCAAACATTCAGGTGGCATGCTGGGAACCCACCCCAGCATGCCCAATGCTCCAGTAAAGAAATAAAATCCCACAATGTTTTTTTTTCAAAACCTGTAAAAAAGAAAATGGTCCCTCATGGTCTCCCTGCCCCTCCCACAACCTGTGCCCACCCACTGCTCACCATGCCTCCCCACCCCCCACCCATACTTAGCTCTGGAGTCCGGCGCAACAATCTTCGGTGGGCCGGGAACATGTCTGCACTCTTCAAAGCCGATCACAAACTGAGGAAATGCCGTAAGCTATATAATGGCATAAATAGGCTTTTTAAATTATTTGCATGTCTCAGGCATTTTTGGAATTTTACGCCACCTTTCAACATGGGGTTGGGCCCTCCTCATGAATTCAGCCACTGTCATGTCATCACCGGTCCCGAAGGTGATTTCAAGAACACTGTGCGGAATCACCTTCGACCGATTAACAAAACGACAGTGCCAGTGTTCATGAGGTGGTCTCTAAAAGTCTATGTTGCAAATTTGGTGGAAAAATCAAAAAAATTACTGTTTTACGAGTGTGTTGCGCAGTTGATACGCATGCTCACAACTTCGCCAATTTGCAATATTTTCACTCCAGATTTTCAACATTGCCATTTTTATGCACCTCCTTATGAACAGTACAGCTGTCATTTTTCACATCCTGGCCAAAATGTGTTTTCGCAGTTCTGGCACAGAATAGCATGGTCGCTGTTGGAAATCAGTGTGCAGGACACATTAAGCAAATTACAGTGATGCTGTTCATGAGCAGAGGTTCTAAAATGCCTATGTTGAAAATTTTGTGGCGAAAGTCCATAAAATGAGTGTGTTACGAGCGTGCATTGCGCAGGTTCCATGCATGCTCATAACTTCGCAAATTTGCAATATTTTCACTCCAGATTTTCAATATTGCCATTTTTCTGCACCTCCTTATGAACAGTACAGCTGTAATTTTTCACATCCTGAAAGAAATGTGTTTTTGTACTTCTGGCGTAGAATAGCATGGTCACTGTGGGAAATCAGTGTTTGGGACGCATTAAGAAAATCACAGTGACACTGTTCATGAGCAGAGGTCCTACAATGCCTATGTTGAAAATTTTGTGATGAAACTCCATAAAATGACTATGTTACGAGCATGCATTGTGCAGTTTCCATGCACCCTTGTAACTTCACAAATTAGTAATATTTTCAAGCCAGATTTTCAACACTGGCATTTTTTCACACCTCCTTATAAACAGTACAGCTGTAATTTTTCACATCCTGGCCAAAATGTGTTTTCGCACTTCCAGCACAGAATAGCGTAGTCGCTTTTGGAAATCAGTGTTTGGGACAGATTAAGATCAAGTGAGTGATAGAGGGGGAGTGACTGAGCTCAACTGCCTCTTTCCTGGACTTGGAAACACCTCCAACACAATCTAGCCACTCATGATGCACTGGTAGAAGAGGAGACTGTTACAGTGACATGGAAACATAGAATTTGGCAGCAGATAAGGATTGCTTGGCTTACCTAGTCTGCCCATTGTTCCCTGCCTGTACTGTCACCGTAGACTCTACCTGATCTCAAGCTACCTCCCCCCTGCTTCCCTACCAAGATTCTCTTGTGTCTATTCCATTCATACTTGAAGCCCACCACTGTTTTCATTCCCACCACCTCTGCTGGAAGACTGTTCCAGGAGTCCACCACTCTTTCAGTGAAAAAGTACTTCTTCACATCCCTCCTAAATGTCCCCCCTTCCTGCTACATAGCATCCCCCCTTGTTCTCTTGCACCTTCTCATTTGAGAAATCCTCCCCTCCTGTCGCTTATTTACCCCTGTGAGGTATTTATAGGTTTCTATCATGTACCCCCTTCCCCTCTTCTCTTCCAGGGTGCACATATTGAGATCCCTCAGTCTTTCCCCATAGGGATCTGATGGAACCCCTGCACCATTTTAGTTGCCTTTTTCTGGACAGCCTCACCTTGTCTATGTCCTTCCTGAAATGTGGGCTCCAGAACTGGTAACAGTACACCAGCTGGGGTCTCAGCAACGATCCATACATTGATAACACCACCTCCCTCTTTCTGTTGGTGATACCCCTTCCCATGCACTCCAGCATCCCACTGGCCCTATCTACTGTCTTGGCACACTGGCTCACCATCTTGAAGTCATCCAATATGACTGCTCCAAGATCCCTTCCCTGTTTTGTGACTGCCAATGCTTCTTCCTCCATTTTATGCTCCATCTCTGGTTTTCTGTGCCCTAAGTGCATGATTTTTCACTTTTTCACATTGAAACCCATCTGACACACTACTTTCTGGTCCCAGTGGTGCAGACTAAATGGAGCTCAACTAGAACCCCAGCATGCTGGAGATTGTGCGGGGAGGATAGAGCCTCTCGTGCACATATTTTTTGGACTTGCCCATTGCTTCAAACATTCTGGGAGAAGATACGGAGGCATTTGACTAGTTTATTAGATATACAGGGGAAAGTGGGCCCATAACATCTCGTACTGGGACTCACCCCCCACCCACAGAATTTAAAGGGAAAGAGGCCAAATATTTATGGCACATAATGGTAGCTGCTGCCCTGAAGGCAATAACTAGACATTGGTTGCAACCTACTCCCCCAGAGGAGAGAGAGAGTGGGTTAACATAGTATTACAAATACAGGAAATGGAACATACCACCTAATCCCTGAATTGTAGACAAGCAGTTTACACTAATAGATGGACCAGATGGGAAATGTACCACCCAGATGATATACCATTAGAAGTATAAAATTCTGTGAAATATTAAAGTCCTTCTGGTCTTATAAGATGTTGGTTTGGTGGACGTAACCAGTAATGTCTCCAAGATTAGTCATACTTTAATTCTGGCTGTAGAATGTTATTACTATGGAATTTACTCCCTAGTGGCAATGAATTTTAAAAAACAGGGCAGGGGATGGGGATTGGCAGCTAGATGTTCTGTAAAGTTTGTTGTTATAACTTAATTAATTATTCCTTTTATTTCTATTAAACAATGATGCATGGTCTTCTAGACTATAACTATATAGGATTGAAAATGGTAGAGACCAAATGTTACTTTGTGTACAGTACTGGACTCTGCGGTGTGAAGCAGAAATGTTTTTACACTTCGTCTCTTTGGGTCTGTACTTGACTGTGAAAATTCAATAAAAGAAGTATAAAAACAAAGAGAAACCCATCTGCCATACCCTTGAACACTCCTCACATTTTCTCAGGTCTCTGCACATTCTCTTGACCTCCCCCACCTTGAGTATCTATCCTGTTGCAGATTTTGGTGTCTTCTGCAAAAAGGTATACCTGTTGCATCGTGAGTGATTGCACTGGTCAGGGGTTTTCCTAATGCTCAGGAAGAATGCAGTAAGAGTATATCAAGAATTTTAAACAAAATAAGGCTGTGTATAATGACACCATTAGAATGTATTTCAGTTCTACTAAGAAAGAAAGCAGGTAAAACAATCAGCAACATCTATACATTTTAGAGACGGTAAGCAATCATCAAATGTGGGTTTTCAGCTAGAAATAATATGATGCAAAAAGGGTTGATAGCATCTCTATTAAACCCTAAAACCATGCAAGATTCTTTGTTACTGATTACACAGTTTTGGCTGTGGCACTTTGAAAAATCAGGCCTGAGTTACAGGTGCCTGCCTGTGTTGATCAATAGTGGCACCTTCCGTCACCAGGTGAGGGAGCTGCTCGAGAACAAGAGCTCTGAACTCTGCACTGTTGAGGGTGTCTTTCTTGCCCTCCTTGGCAGCATAGTTGAAGAACACGTCCACAATGGTCTGAAGGGCTTTCTCACAGTCCGTCGACATTCTGGCTGCTGTTTGTTCTTAAACTCTGGAGAAAAATAAGATCATCTGTTCATTTAGTTTAAGGTGAGGACTTTTGTACACTGGGATTGTGTCATTTAGGTGCAGCACCTATTTTACAAGAGTTGCCGGGGGGCACATAACAGCAGAAGGTGCAGCACCTATTTTACAAAAGTTGCCGGGGATAACAACTGAAGTGCAGCATCTATTTTTCAAGAGGTGCCCCGGGGGAGGGGCATAACAAATGAAGGTGCAGCACCTATATTCCAATAGTTGCCCCTGGGGTGGGGTGAGCAGGAATATAACACCTGAAGGCACAACACTTATTTTACATGAGATGCTGAGGGGAGAGGAGGACTTAACAACTGAAGGTGCAGCACCAATTTCCCAAGAGGTGCCCCCGGGGGGAGGTGGGAATATAACAGCTGAAGGTGTAGCACCTATTTTACAAGAGGTGCCGGGGGAGGGTGTAACAGCAGAAGAGAAATTGTATTTGAGAGGTGGTATAGTTTAGTGGTTAGCACATCAGATTGGAAATCAGGAGATCACAGGGTCAAACCCTGCAACAGCCAAATACTCACCATGTGACCTTTGGCAAGTCAGTTTATCTCTCAATGTAACAATTTGGCCAGCTACGGAAATGGGTAAAAGCAGGACCCCACTGGAAATGGTATATTGCATCTCACCTGGGCTATCCTGGGTAAATAAAATGTAAAACATACTTAGGATTCAGTTATGTTTCACAACTAAATTAATTTAGTACTTTTTTAACTCCGATGATTCCTCTTCTTTCCCTCCTTGTCTCACACCCCAGCAATCAAGGTTTATTTATTTATTTTATTTGAAATGTTGCATTGTATAAATAGAAGGAAGATGCCATGAGATGCAACATCTTATTTGCAAGTGGGTCCATTGGGACAAGCTGGATCCTAAGTGCTTAAAGGAGGAACATTGGTGCTCAGAGTCTCTTGAAGTCTGAAAAAACATGAACAGCTTTTTTAAGCAAGACGTTTAGACTGACTTGTAGGTGCATGCCATCCAGAGATAGTCATGCCTTATGTCTGCCCTACACTGGTTTAAGGCAGCAGCTATTTCATGGGACCATGGGACAGAAAGGGGTGCCCTGGGTAAGGTATCACCAGGTCAACTTTTAATGGTAAGATCAATAACCCTTTATAGCACACTGCAATAGGGCAACAGTGGTTTGTGTTTCAGTCCATTGTTGACTGGAACTCTTTACCAATTGAGTTTCATCAACCTGTGTCATATTTTAGGTTTAAGATTCATTTGAAAATTAACTTCTTAGAATCATTCAATTGTTGTTGTTTTGCATAATATGTTTTTTTCAATTTGTACTTCTAACTTTGTACTTTTAATAAGTTTGTATTTGTATTTTTTGTATGTATTGTATTGATTGTATTTTGTGTATTGTATTTATTGTATTTTGTATGTATTGTACTGTACCATCTGTACCCTCTGGGTCCCCCTTGAAAATGGGCATCTGATGTTCTTGGGTTCTTACCCAGTTAACAAACCAGATAATTAATAATAAATAAAGGCAGCAGTGTTTCACAACACTCAACTTCCACAGCTAGGACATCCCTTGCTATAAAAGAGCCAACCAGGTTGCATCGCTCTTATCAAAGTTTCTGCCAGTGACGGGCTGCAGGATACTGTGGAAAAATACTCAACGTTCGAAAATATGCACATTTATCTGTAGTGTGTGCTGCATCCAGTTTGGCAGCACTTGCTTTTAGCCATACATTAGACACTTCTAATGCATGGCTAACTGCCAATCATAGTGCAGAATTGTCCCATCTCGTTTTATAAGCCAGTTTGTCATGCAGGAAAGTGTGACATGCTTATCTCAGAGCATTGCATCCTGGCTGATTCCGCTGTATCTCAATATTCCATGAAGCAGCTGCTACTTTAATTTTATACGGGGTATGCTTAAGACATTTATTTATTTATTTATCTATTGATTGATTGGTTTTTGATAACTGGGTAGGCCCACCTGGAATTATTTACATTAAGGAACATACAATGGATTTAAATCAACACTGCGAAAGAGCATTATAGAACCAAACAGTATTAGCTAAACAGTTAGTTATAGACAGAACTGAAAAGTGATAATTCACAACATTAATACAGTTTACAAGGATTACATAATTAGTCACTAAATACAAAAAAAAGGGGAAGGAAATCCTGCAGCAAGATTTCGAGGGGTAGTAGCAACTATGGACATGAACATTTTCAATAAAGCAAAGCCAGTAGAAAATCAGACACAATAGTTTCATCACATCTCAGAAAAATCTGTGGTCTGCATTTGCAACCAGCTAAATCAAGGTGGTAACCCTTGAGGGCAAGCTTTGCATACTTCCAAACAGCTAACACTTACAGGTAAGCCCAATACCTCATTTGAAATAGAGTGTCATGGACTTTCTGGACTATGAGGGCATCTGGACACCTGTGCTTGCCCCTTAGGTTGTAGTGTAGTACTTTAGGAGAAACACACAAAGCACCAGCGCACATGAGAGAGAACCGAGTGCTGCTCAGTGCTTCTAGAAAATGACATGGCGGTGCTAGATAAACGAAGTGAAAGCAAGCACACACAGCCAAAAGAAAAATAAAATACATCTGCACTGCAAGTAGATCTGGAAGTATAGCCTATAGGTTAGAGTAATGAGCTGTGAACGAGCTTGGTAAATCTAGCAGATGTGGGTTTGATTCCCACAACCTCCACTTGCATACTGTATAACTCTGAACAAGTCACTTAACCTTCCCAGATCTCCCCTGAAAACAAGCACTTGTGCCTAGTGTGCTTTATCTGGTTACCAAAGGAAAAAAAAACACTAATTACTTCAATGTTTTGAGTCCACACGACTCTTCTGCAGGGGACAGTAGGTGCGTGGTTGTCTATCACATTGGTGGTGAAAATGTTTGCATATTGAGATTGCCGAAGAGATTCATGATTATTTCCATAGCAGATTCAAGCATTCCCTAACTCATGCTTGAGGAGTGGAGGGGACAAGAGTGAGATGGGTAACCATTATCATGCGCCAGTGGCCAGGGCTGCCTCCCCCGCCTTAGGTCAGGAGGATGGGAAAGCAACTGCTTTCACAGAAAATGTTGATGCTGCTTCTTGGTCAGTTACCAAGGGGTATACAAGTGCTGGGTAGCCCACCCCTTCCCCTTGTGGTACAGTAGCATGCTAACATCAGTCACGGTTGCACAAATGTTAAAACTTAGCTGTCACTTTCACTGACCCCACCAGCACACTGGGAAATGAGCAATTGTCAGTTTTCTTCTTTATTGTGAGCAGCCCTAGACTATAAAAAAATTACAAATAGACAGCAATGCTTTGCTTTCCTTGTTGAAGATGTCACAAGGAAACTCTCGATAGAAACACAGCACATATCTGTCCTTCTATAATTCAATTTATCTACTTCTGTTTTATATCAGTGCTGTGGGGTGTTTTGTAACCTCCACTTGCACATTGGCCAGGGACATGCAGAAGGCACTTTAGTTTAAATATCAGTTTTGGGGAGTGAGACCAAGTCCTGGTAAAGGTGGGACTTGAACCCATGGCAACCCCGATGGAGGCAAACAGTCAATTTAAAAAAAAAGTGTTATGGGCTACCTGAGGGTTCTACCCTGCTGTCCTAGCGACCCTGGTTTAGTAGCGGACCTGGGTCATAGGAGTTGAGTGGCCAGGCTGGGGGGGGGAAACACTGACCATGGAAGTTCATTCCAGCTGGGGGGAGAGTGGCACAGCCTGTTGCCACCACAGAGACCATTGTGGGTGGGTCAGCCAGGCAGCTTGCTTCCTCCACAGGGGTACATTGTGGCTGTGCAATGCCGTCACAGCATAACACAGGACAAGGGAGAAAAAAAACTAGGCAGAACATGGTAGCCACCAGGATGACGGAGCAGGTACTGCCTGGTCCCATTCCCATTCTAGATTCCCACAGAGATGGGTGTGGGCAAGTGGGTGTCGGTACTGGAAGATGGCTATGGCCAAATTGGGGGGGGAGGGGTTGAATAAATTCAGTAATAAAAACACTATCATTTTAATTTCTTGCAGTTTACTGTATTGACCCAGAATGGTCCAACTGAGGTGCAACATCTTGTTTTCAGTGTGGGTGGGGGCCCTGCTTTTACCCAGTTTTGCAGCTTGGAGAGAAAGGAAAACAGGGAGGTCAAGTGACTTGCTCAAGGTCACATAGTTAGCCAGTGGCTATTGTGTGATTCAAACCTGGGAACTCCTAGTTCACAGTTCTGTCCTCCATGCTCTGCACCGTGCTCCCTCCCAGATGTAACTGATTTATTCAAGTCCCCAGACATTTTTCTAAGATGAGGAGGCACTTGAAAACTTCTTTTAACAGAATGAACATTGGGCAGCAGGGACTGGCATGAAACACAGTCTCCCAAGTGTTACAAACCACAAATGGAAAATATGATGAGATTTTTACTGGTCTTTGTTAATACTAAAGTACTGTAGCACTTCCCACAAAAACATGCTGTTCTTTTGGCCTTTGAAACTTGACCCTTCCCTGTCCCAGAGTTTCAAAGCCCATGTAAATAATTTTTAAAGCTGTCTTATTTGTTAGTCAGCAAAAAATGTTATCAATAAATTGTTAGGAAAACTGCATTCCTGATGTCCTTAGAATCACAATCAGTGCATTTTTAATGTTCTCAGATTTTTTAAAACAGCTGTTATAAATAATTGTAATTAATGACTCAAAACATTAAAGATGGCCAGCTCTCACAGATTTTAAAAGTTTGAATATATATGCTAGAGTGATATTGTGGATGTATTAGGATAGTGCTACCACATGTTTCTGATGGTAGAAGGCATAGCAAGCACTAAGATATTTTAAAAACTTCAAAACCCTGTATCTCAGTTCAGGACTGTACGAAAATGAAAAGAAAAATTGGGTATACCGATATTTTTTTAACCAGAAATGCATTACTGCTGAAAAAAATGACATGGTGACTAACAAATACTGCTACTTTAGAGGAGGCAGTATAGTGCAGTGGTTTAAGCCTCTGAGCTGCAAACCTGGGTTTGAATCCCACAGTCCCCACTTGCACACTGTGTGACCCTGAGCAAGTCACGTAACTTCTTTGTGCTCCCAGGTTACACCTGTAAACAAACATCCGCTTAGTATGTCTCTCCTGGTTTTAAAAAAAAAAAGGTATTGGGCTTACTAATAGCTGGTAGTGGTCCCAAGGTATAACTAAGTCTGCCCAGTGGTGATGGTACACAGTCACACTATTTTTTGAGCATCGTGATGTCATGCAGGCTATGTCTAATAACTGCATTTAAGGACATTCTGTTCTTTTCTATTGAAGACATTTACATGAAAACAGGATCTTTGCCCCTTGCACTTCATCTGTTCCTGCTGCTTTCCCTGCTGTGAAATCGTAATCCTTTGCTTGAGACAGCAGAATCGTTTCCATGACAATCATGATGATGTCATAAGCAGAGGATTATGACCTTGTGGCAGGGCTAAGTAGGATAAGCAGATGAAGTGAAAGGGAAAAATGTCCTTTAATGAATACATGTTCCACAATAAAACTGCAAGGGTAAGACATTTTACTTTTAGGGGAGTTCTGAGTAACTGCTGATGACAACTATGACTTTTTTTTTTTTGCCAGAAATTGAAATTTTTTCATGGACTGTACTAAGCTGTATATAAAGATATATAAAAAGCAGCATGTGGAAACTTTACACTCGAAACTGGGTACAGAAATCACTAAGCATTCAGCCCTGGCCCTAAAGATCCATGGGTCCCTATGAAAACCTTTTTACTAGGGACCCCATAATAGGAGCACAGAGCCCAAGAAACATCCACATCCCTTCAGTGGCCACATCATGTGTTCATGTCCGATATAATAAACATGTCAAACTAGTTCTGATGCGACTCCTGAATTAGAATACGTCTGTTATAAGAAACCTGCCTTTCACATACAAGCCAACATTTTTGAGTAGAAGCAGTGGACAGAGAGATTCTGAAAACCAGGAAAAAATTAGGTCACCTGAGCATCTGAGGCTTCTTGGGGATCCCTCTGCTCTGAGCGGGGCTCACTGGGCTAAGCCAGCTATGCAATTCTGCATAGCTCCTAGCCCTTTCTACTAAATATTTAGGAGGCGGTATAGTGCAGTGGTTTAAGGCTCTGCAAATCTGCTGATATTGAGCAGACTAGACCTGGGGTTTGAATCCCACAGCTTCCACTTGCATACTGTGTGACCCTGAACAAGTCACTTAACCTCCTTGTGCTCCCAGGTCGCTCCTGTAAAAAAGCTTATAGCTTAGTGTGCTATACCTGGTTAAACAACTTAAAAAAAATATTTGAGGGGAAAAAAAACAATGATTGTCATTAGTCTAAATACAAGCAGCAAGCACAGCTGGTTTTACTTACCTCTGGAGTAAGAAGAAGAAGAAGAACTGCAGAATGCCAGCCAGTCTGTTCACATTTATAAGCTGGATGATCAAAACAAACAATAGTGTCTCTGGAGAGCGGATGGGGCGGGAGCTGAGTTTTGATTTGCAGATATTTTGAGTTGCTAGTATGCAGGAGTTTTCCTGGCTTCAGCTTCTCGGGCGTTGGCTAGACACACAAGCCACCCCCACCCGCAGCTAAAGCAGAGCTCTTTAATCATTGCCTGTTTCTCACTTCCTAGCCTGGAAAATTATGCTGTGCATAGTTAGTAGCTTTCTCCTGAGCGATATGTGTGTGTGGATGTAGTTATGTGCAGTATGTATAAGTAGGGAAACTACACCCTCATATCTTGTAAATTTGATTTCTTTCCTTGTCAAAAGACAACTCTTTTCCTGTAGCTGTTGAGGACATAAGGGTTTATAATAACAAGCATTTGTCAATGCCGAATGTTTGCTTGCTGGCATTGGCAGTGGTAGTGTAGAAGATACAGAGCTGCGTAATAGGAATGGCAGTGAAGTATTGAACTGAAGCCAACCCCACCACCACCCTGCAGAGAGTGACAGGCATTGGGGTGTGCCTTTGGGTCAGCAGGCATAACGGCCATGCCATTTCAGTACACCCCACCCTGCAGAGACTGGCAAGTGTCACAGTGTTCCTTGAGGTCTTTGGCCCTTATGCGCACCCCATTCCATTAGGAAATACAGTGAGATGGGTGCGATATAGAAGAATGGGGTGAACTTTGGGGCCGAAGAGTCCAAGGCATACCTCGATGCCTCTCACTGGCTGCAGGGTGTGGAATGGTATGAGCATTACAGGCAAGAATCCCAAGTCACACCCCTGATGCCTGTCATTCTCTACAGGGTTGGGCGTTATGGTTGGAAACCCTAATACCTCAGGCATTTGTTGGCATTTTCACTCCAAATGTTCAACATGTTTTTTTGTGACCCCACCTCATGAACAGGTGGAATATCAGTTTCTTATCCGAAAGCTGCTTATGCACAGCGACTACGGCATTTAGCACCACAGGTGTAAAAACATTCCAAACAGGATGTAAAAAATGACAGCTGTACTGTTCATGGGGAGGTGTAAAAAATGGCAATGTTGCAAATCTGCAGTAAAAATATTTAAAAAAATGGTGAAGTCACGAGCGTACATAGAAACTGTGTAACGCACAACTGTAATATAATTAGGTTGGGGATTTTTTTAGAGCAGATTGTCAACTCAGGCATTTTGGTGCCTCCGATCATGAACAGTGTCAACTGTGATTTTCTTTATCTGTCCCAACAATGATTTCCCACAGCGACCACGCATCTCTGCACTGAAAGTGTGAAAACACACTTCCGCCATGTTGTGAAAAATGACAGCTGTACTATAAATAAAGCAGTGTGGAAAAATGCCACTGGTGAAAATCTGGACTTAAAATATTACAAAGTCATGAACTTATGAGGGTGCGTGGAAAGTGCGTAATGCTCACTCGTAACACAGTCATTTTATGGACTTTTGTCACCAAATTTTCAACTTAGCCATTTTAAGACCTCTGCTGCTCACACCTCTGCTCATGAACAGTGTCACTGTGATTTTCTTAATGTGTCCCATACATTGATTTCGCACATCGACTGCGCCATTGTGCGCTAGATGGGCGGAAACACATTTTGGGCAAGATGTGAGAAATGGCAGCTGTACTACTCATAAGAAGGTGTGGTAAAATGGCAATGTTGAAAATCTGGAGTGAAAATATTGAAAATTTGCGAACTTACGAGCGTGCGTAGGAACTGCGCAACGCTCGTCAAAACAGTCATTTTTAGGAATTTTTTCACCAAATTTTCAACATAGCCATTTTAAGACCTCTGCTCATGAACAGTGTCACTGTGGTTTTCTTAATTTGTCCCATACATTGGTTTACAGACACTGAGCTGCGCCATGCATTGTGCGCTACATGGGCAGAAACACGCTTTGGGTGAGATGTGAAAATGACAGCTGCACTGCTCATAAGAAGGTGTGGTAAAATGGCAATGTTGAAAATCTGGAGTTAAAATATTAAAATTCACGAATCGCACGAGCGCAGGAACTGTATAACTACGCATCAGTAAAACAATCATTTTTGGGAATTTTTCACCAAATTTTCAACATAGCCATTTTAAGACCTCTACTCATGAACAGTGTCACTGTGATTTTCTTAATTTGTCCTGTACATTGATTTCGCACACCGACTGCGCCATTGTGCGCTACACGGGCGGATACACATTTTGGGTAAGATGTGAAAAATGACAGCTGCACTACTCATAAGAAGATGTGGTAAAATGGCAATTTTGAAAATCTGGAGTGAAAATATTGAAAATTCGCGAACTTATGAGCGTGCGTAGGAACTGTGCAACGCACGCTCGTAAAACAGTCATTGTTAGGAATTTTTTCACCAAATTTTCAACATAGCCATTCTAAGACCTCTGCTCATGCACAGTGTCACTGTGGTTTTCTTAATTTGTCCCGTACATTGGTTTCGCACACCAACTGCACCATTGTGCGCTACATGGGCGGAAACACATTTTGGGTGAGATGTGAAAAATGACTGCTATACTACTCATAAGAAGATGTGATAAAATGGCAATGTTGAAAATCTGGAGTGAAAATATTAAAAATTTGCGAACTTACAAGTGTGCGTAGGAACTGCGCAACGCACACTCGTAAAACAGTCGTTTTTTGGAATTTTTCCACCAAATTTTCAAAATAGGATTCTTGAGAGCCCACCTTATGAACACTGGCAGTGTCATTTCATTAATCAGTCGAAAGGTGATTTTGCACAGTGACTGCACAGTGACTGCGAAATCACCCTTCGGCCCGAATACGCCATGACAGTGTCATCATTCATGAGAAGGGTCCCAAAACCCCATGTTGAAAATTTGGTGCAAAATTCAAAAATGCCTGAGATATGCAACAAAGTTGAAAAACCCTATCTAGCCCATTATACAGCTTACCGGCATTTTCTCAGTTCGCAGTCGGCTTTGAAGAGTGCAGGCGTGTTCCCGGTCCACCGCGAATCGTCGCGCCAGGTCCGGAGGTAAGTATGGGGTAAGGGGTCGGGATGCAGGGTGTGCAGTGGGTGGGTGCGGGTTGTGGGAGGGGCCAGGAGACTATGGGGCGCTTTTTTCTTTACAGGGTTTTCTTTTTCAATGAGGGCTGGGGCGCTTGCCACACTGGGGTGGGCTCCCAGCATGGCACAAGGATGGTTGGGGAGGCGTTCAGCCAACGGGGGATTGGGCATCCCCGTCGGCCAAAGCATCGATTGCCACACTGGGGTGGGCTCCCAGCGTGGCACCCAGTACTGGGGGGTGAGGACAGTGGAGCCGTGAGATTTGGCACCCCGGCTATACAGGCAGCTGCCACGCTGGGGTGGGCACCCAGCGTGGCATTTGGAAGGCTTTGGGGCGGGGAGAGGACAGCCGATGGGGGATTGGGCATCCCCATCGGCCATACAGTGCGGTGGGGGCGCACCTCGCGCAGCGCAGTGTGTGTGTGTGTGTGTGTGTAGGGGAGTTGCACATGAGCAGGCGATATCTTATCGCTGCTCACTGAAGCGTAACTCCCCCTTTCAACTGTATGCCACTGCATTTTGGAGCTTGTCATAGACAGCTCCAGCATGCATTGGCTTACAGGGGCCGCGCCTGCCAACACACTGACTGAATTGGAAGAGGGGGTGACACACCTCCGAAATCTCGGATGATGGCACTATGTTTCTTGCACATGCGTGCAAGCAATCATAAAAAGAACTCAAAAATCATGGAGGCAGCCAGTCCACCAGTGCAGCAAAAGGGTTTCCACTTGCGATGCTGATGAGCCAGGTTCGGAGACAGATTTGGGAATCTTAGGGCCGGCCAGAAGGGAGAAGGATTGAGTGTCACGGGGATGGCTGTCCTTCTCTGTGGGGGGGGGGTAGTGTCTGGCGCATGACTGACCACAAGCGGAGGCCAGAGGCCAGCAGTGACTGGCACCTGTTTTGTGGGAGGCATGCTAGGCGTTGTGCTTCAGTGCTTCCCACCATTGCACATCATGCCAACTGGAGGTTTACAGCAGCAAGCAAAATCATTGCTGCTCCATACATGACACCCCACCTCTCTGCCTCTGCACTGCCCGGGCACTCGGCTGGGGATGAAGCAACTTAAGTTCCAGTGGTGCAGTCAGGTTACATGGCCCCACCCTGGGGTGTAAGCCCAGGAGGTCTTCTGGTGGTGATCCCACCGGGCTCCTTGGCTTAATATCTGTTGGAAAGTACCTGGCCATTGACCCTGGCCAGAGGTGGAAAGCCTTGGTGATCGCCGTACTGAGGTAAGTCCTGGGGGGGGGGTGTCAGTGGGAGTCGGGGGCCGAGCCTTTGGAGGGCAACAAAAAAAGGAAAAATCATGGAGGCAAGAGAGCAGCTAGGGAAGCAAAAGCAGACACAGAGATGCAGATTGCCAAGGGGATCAAATCTGGAGAAAAATCTTTCTTCTGCTACATTTGGGGAAAAAGGGAAGGGAAATCATTAGGTTGACAGACAGGGGTGGGGTAATTGAGGATGATGGGCAAAAAGCTGCTATCCTAAACAACTACTTTTGTTCTGTTTTCACTAGGGAGGATACTGTCCCCTACCTGAAAGTGGCATCCAAGTGGCCACCAGAGGGATTCCAGAAATGGAAATATCAGTATTCAATAGAGATAGGGTCCAGAAAGGGCTGGCAGCCCTCAAGATAGACAAGGCCCTGGGTCCGGGCGGGTTGCATGTGAGAGTGCTAAAGATATTGGCAGAAGAACTGACTGATCCTCTAGCAAAACTGTTCAACAGCTCAGTGCAGATGGGGTGGTTCCTAGAGACTGGAAAATGCCTAACGTGCTTCCACTACATAAAGAGGGGGATAAGGAACAGGCAGGGAACTTCAGTCCGGTTAGCATCACATCTATTGTAGGAAAGCAGATAGAAACTCTGATCAAGCAGTCTCTCGATAACTACCTGGAGAAAAACAGTCTTCAGGATAGTAAGTAGCACAGATTCATGACAGGGAGGTTCTATCACACCAACGTAATTGTCTTCTTTGACTGGATAATGAGGGAGTCAGATAGGGGCCATGCAGTGGTTCTACTATACTTTGGCTTCAGCAAGGCTTTCGATTCAATGCCTCATAGATGCCTACTGAGGAAAATGGAGGATTTAGAGGCAGCAGGAAGCACAGTCAGATGGGTGGAAAACTGCCTTAAGGGTAGGCAGCAATGAATTGTGGTCAACGGGGTTAAATCAGTGAAGATGGGCAGGTCACAAGCCGGGTACCACAGGAATAATGCCCTATCCTTTTTTTGTACTTAGCCTGGTGTTCCCCATTGCCCCCTCTCACTTTTCTGGCAATGGTGGAGACATGGTGTTTGTATTTTTCTTCCCTTGTTCCCGGTACACTGTCATGCGTGCGCGTAGAAGCGTGCATATATCCCACGGCTCCAGTGATGGCCACATCCTCCCTCCCGACCTAGCACCTAGGTTCCCCCTGGCCTGGCACTGCCACCTAGCCTCCACTGGGTGGTAGCCAAGAGTTGGGGAAACCTCTCATCCCTCCCCGGAGAGGAGAGCTGCCTGACAGCTACTCGATCCTGGCTCTTCACCCCCCCCAGCCGTTCCCTGATAGCCTGAGTTCGCCCCAGACCCAGGTTGTCAGCATGGCATGAGGTGTGGCGTCCAGTGCCTCAACTCTCTGCGCCACCGGGCTGGCTGCCCTGTCCTTTTTAATATGTTCATTGGCGACATTACTGAAGAAATCCATGGTAAGACTGGTCTCTTTGCAGATGACACTAAACTTTGTGGAAGGATGGATAGTGCTGAGGGAGTTAGGGAATTACAAAATGACCTCCAAAGGCTGGAGAGATGGTTAAATGTGTGACAACTGAAATTCAGTGCCAAGAATTACAAGGTAATGCACCTGGGTAAAAAGAATCCCAGGACAGAGTACTGGCTAAATGGGGTTAAACTTAGTAAAACAACAGAGGAGGCTGACATGGGAGTCATTATCAGTGACACCGTGAAGCAGTCTAGCTAGTGCAACAAAGCTTACAGCAAGGCAAACAGAATGCTGGGGTGTATAGGGAGGGGTATAGACAGTAGAAGGAAACAAGTAATACTCTCCCTTTATAGATCCCTGGTGAGACCACACCTGGAGTACTGTGTCCAGTTCTGGAGCCCATATCTCAGAAAGGATAAGAAAAGGCTGGAGGCTGGAAGCAAATACAACATAAGGCAACAAAGATGATTCAGGGACAACAGGGGAATCCTAGAAGACACATTGGAGGGCATTAGGCATGTGCTCGCTAGAGGTGAGGAGGAAGATATGTGATAGAGACCTTTGAGTTTCTGAAAGGGATCAGTAAAGTGAACTGCACAGAATTACTTAATAGGAGCACCAGCTCATTGACATGAGGGCATGAATGGAAACTGAAACAGGGAACTTCAGGAGGGACATGAGGTAGTATTATTTTACCAAAAGGGTGGTGGAGCCATGTAACTGCCTGCCTCCAGAAGTGGTGGGTGCCAAAACGGTGGAAGGCTTCAAGCATGGGTAGGACAGAGTAAAGGAAATAACAGAAATCTCTGCAGGATACGAAGATACGAAATTTGCCAGCAGATAAAGGCCTATTGGTCTAACGAGTCTGCTTGATTTTGCAGCTAGCCACCCTATTCAGCAGCTGCCCTCCTCCCACCCTCCCCTTCACCCTCCTCTGCCCTGTCCCATCCCTTTTAAGCAGCCCAATGTTCTGCAGGGTACCTCTTCTGCTGGTAACATGTTCCACTCTGCCACCACCCTCTCTGTGAAAAAAGCGTCTTCTCATCTTCCTCCTGAATCTACCCCCCCAATCTTATAGCATGGCCTCTGGTATCCCTCCCTTCCCTTACTCTGAATAGTCCCTCCGTTCCAGCCCTGTTTATGCCCTTCATGTACTTGAAGGTTTCTATCATATCTCCCGTCCCTCCTCTCCTCTAGCCAGTACATGTTCAATTCCCTCAGTCTGAACTCATATGGTATGTCTCCAGTCCATGGATAATCTTTGTGGTTCTGTGTTGCACCACTTCCAGCAGCTTAATGTCTTTCTTTAGGTATGGGTGCCTGTACTGCATGCAGTACTCCAGCTGCAGCCTTACTAGCAATCTATACAATGGTAGAATTACCTCCCCCTTGATGTATTTAATTAATTAATTAATATTTTTAAGTGTTTAACCGTGGAGGTATGCTGAGCAGACTACTGCTCGATTCCAGATGTGCACTGGAGGTAGTGGGAATGGGAGAGCATACAAACATATACAGTAAGGTCAATTACATGATATACATAAAAGAATGGGAGAGCATACAAACATGTACAGTAAGGTCAATAACATGATATGCATCAAAGAAACAAAGCAAGGTAAAGTACAATTTCTACAGGCAGGTACATAGCCATGGCTTCATGAGGTAATACATACAAGGTACATAATTCATGGTAGTGAGCTTTTACAATAGGAGGAATACAAAACCAAATGACACCTGTCACAGATTCACTCAGCCAGTCAGCCCTCTACTCCAAAACTGCCAACCCCTGAGCGTCGGATCTGTGGACAGTTAACAGTACAAGGTAACCCTCTTGTCTGTTTTGTGGATTCGAGTCACCTTAGTCTCAAGTTCTGGAGGGATTCGAACTGATAACCTATTGTTAGCGTACCCAATTATCAGGCTCAGATAATTCTGTCTTTGGGGGGCCAGATATCTTTGCTTATGGGCACCTAATCAGGTATTACGAAATGAACCCTTAGAACTCTATGCAAGACTTTAGAGAACTCTATCCGTTTCCCAGTTTGGTATAACAATAAGCTCATACACAGTGTCAACTATAACCTTACAAAAGCTTCACTTATATAAAAAGAAATGTCAAGGCACACCAGGCAGTTTCCATTTTAAAATATACATCTTTACTTTAAAATAGGTAAATAGGAACACAGTAAAATACAGAACAAACTATCCCAACACATACAGCCTTAAAACAAACAGGTTTAAAAGTGCAGATTCCTACCAATAATAACACTCAGACTAGTTTTGTCTGAGGTCCTTACTTCTTAATCTTTTCGGTGCTTCATGGTCTCTCTTCTCTCAGTCAGATAATATGAAAAAGTGTGTCTTTTAAGGTTGGCTCAGTAGTTTTAAAAACAGTCTTGAGCCAGCCTTCTCTCTGAGGTCACCTAACTCCGCCTTGGAGTATTAAACTTAATATTCCATAAGACAGGATGTCCAAACAAGATATTTGAAAAAATAATAGGTGACATCAATGAATTTCCCCTTTTCCTGTGACCTTTCAAACTGCTCTGTGATCTACAGACATCAAAGGCTCTTTGATGAAATGCTGGCTTCCCTCTGACGACACTCCCTCACACATGCATATTGGACTACAATGCAGTCTGGGACCTGTACATCAAAGGTCTCTTTGATGAAGTGAGCTGGCTTCCTGGGACGATGGTCCAAACAACATGCATAGCAGATCAAAGGTTTTCCCTGAGGACGTCATGAATGGCTAATTTTATTTCCTGAGATCAAAGCAAATTGACAAGGTAATTGCATTTCAGATCTCTGTAGTTTAAAATACCTCCTGTCCTTTGAACTTATCCCGGGGGTTTGTCAACTTCAGCAAGACAGCATTTCCTCTTGACACAGTCCATACACATTTTTTTATATTTACAAAAAATGATACAGGGATCAGAATCAGCTGTCCAAGTGTGACAACGCCTTCTTAACGATACAACCCAGCATTTTATTGGCCTTTGCAGCCACCTACATTGAGTTGAGTTGTTCATTGATCCTGTTATGAGTACCCCTAAATCCTTTTCCTCCTCAGTCATGGCTAGCTGTACCCCACCCAGCTGGTAGCTCCTTCTTGTTTTTTCTGCCCCAAAATGCAGTGCTTTTTCATTTTTTGGCACTGAACTCCAATTGCCAGGTGTCTGACCAGGTCCCCAGCTTTGCCAGATCCTCCTACAACCCCTACCAACCCCCAATGTCATTCACCACCACCCCCATCTTGATATCATCTGCAAACAGACTGATCTTGCTCTTGATACCCACCAAAATGCCCACAACGAATATCTCAAATGATACTGGTCCCAACACTGAGCCCTGCGGAACACCACTCATCACCTCCCTTGGTGATGAGAGCTCCTCATCCACCGCCACCCTCTGTTGCTTTCCACTTAGCCAGTTCCTTATCCATCCCACTATCTTAGTACCCTCCCCCGTGCCTTCCAGCTTACTTCCCAGCCTCCCATGTGGCACAGAGTTGAATGCCTTGTTGAAGTCCAGATACAGGACATCAACTGCATGGCTCCCATCCAACTGCCTAGTTACCAAGCCGTAGTATTCCACCAGGTTGGTCTGCCAGTGACAAAGCCATGCTGTCTGTTGTTCTGCAACCCACTGGCCTCCAGAAGAGACACCAGCCTGTCCTTCAGGATTGTCTCCATCTGCTTCCCCACGATGGATGTGAAGCTCACCGGCCTATAGTTCCCAGAGTCATCCTTGGGGCTACTCTTATAGAGGGGAACCACATGAGCCATCTTCCAATCCTGAGGTACACACCCCAAGTCCAATTAGGCACTGAACAGATCTGCCATTGGCACTGCTAGAACCTCCCCCATCTTCTTTAGTACCCTGAGGTGGATGCCATCTAGCCGTGGTCCCTTGTCCACCCTCAGCACCCTCAAGCCCTTTAGCACCCTACTTTCTGTGATTACCCCATCCATCACCCCCTTGGGTATGTCCCTCTCTTTAGTGAATAGTAAGCAGATGTATTCATTAAGTGCTTCTGCCCTTTCTCCCCTTTTTTTCACTCATCCTCCTTCCTTCCTAATCCTTAACATCTGTTCTTTACAGTTCCTTTTCTCCCTGATGTACCTGAAGAAGTCCTTCTACTCCTCCTCCTTAATGCCTTGCACCAGCCTGAGCTCCTTAGAAGCTTTTGCTGCCCTTACTGTCCTTGTCACCTCTCTTGCTTCCTTCAGGTACTCCTCCCTGTTCTCCTCCCTCCCTGTTTTCTTGTATCTCCTAAAGACCTCTCTTTTCCTCCTTATCTTTACCATAACACCCCTGCTCATCCAGCTTGGATATTTTGCCCTAGCCTTCTTACTCTGAAATCCTGCTGCAAGATTTGATTGCCTCTCCTATCCCCCTCTTTATGAACTCCCATCTCTGGTTTGTGTCCATGCTAGGCTGGATTCTGGAAAGATACCCTCTTTGCTATTCCACTGCTAGGCCCTTTCAAATGTGGGTTATGATTAAATATGGGCTACAATCATATCTGGTTACCAAAGCAAGTTGCGACTGTTTCACTAAGGCCTCCAGCCTCAGCAGTTCAATCAACCCAGTGCCCTGGCACTGTCGACACCTCCATTTCCTCCTCTCCCTAAACTGTGCCACCCTCTTCCCTTCACTTCTACCCCTGCACTGCCGGACACCTCTCTACCCCCTACTACTTCCCTCCCTAACTGACCCAACCTTCTCCCCACACCTTCTACCCTACCTCCCCTCAGCCCCTCTCCACCACTCCCCTTCTGCTCCAATTCCCTTGTCCCCTACTTATACTGACATCCTACTCTGACCCTGCACTTTCCCCTCACCTCTCACCCAACACCTTCTGTTAACACTTCCCTACTGGCACTGCCATGTCGCAAGCTCCACCATAGACAAGGCCCACCTTCTGGGCTGATTTTCAGTATATATATTCTCTCTCTCTCTCTCTCTCTCTCTCTCTCTGGTTTGTCTTCTTACTATTACCCCTCTCTTCCTGAGCCAACCCCTTCCCTTGTTCATTCTCTCTCCACCTCCCTTTTTTCCTTTTCTGTTGGCAAGTACCGCTGTATGTAGTGTTTGCTTATTTCAGTCATATATGTAACCTCTTGTCTAATTTGCCTTAATTGTTGTTGTCCTCTTAAGGGCTCCTGTAAGCTGTAGTTTTGTTTGTTTCTGTAATGACCTTGACGTGGAACCTATGTAATGTAATGAGCCTGTACTCAAAGGTTAATCCGAGATCTTAATAAATAAAATTTAAAAAAAATGACTACTTCCCCCCATCCTTGCAGAATTGGCTCTCCTGAAGTCAAGAACCTTGGTGTTGGATGCTCCTCCCTCCCTGCCCTTATTCAGTGTGAACCAAACTGAATGGTGGTCACTCCCTGCCAGTGGTTCACTCACCCTCTGATCCCTCACCAATTCCCCATTAGTCAGCACTAGGTCAAGGGTACTCCATCCCCTGGTTGGCTTACTGACCACCTGTAACAAGAAATTTCCTGGAAAGTGTCCAGCAGTATCTGCTCCTGTCTATTGTTGGTGGCTGGGGTTCCCCAATCTACTCCTGGCATGTTGAAGTCCCCCACAACCACCACACTCCCCTTCCCACATGACCTCCTAATCTGTTCCACTAGTTCCCTAACTCCTCCTTGCACTGTTAGTACTTCTGGAAATGTCACTGAGCTACCTGCTCCCTCGCATACTGTTCCCAGCTCCTCAGACCTCTTCTGGACTTCATCTATTATCCTGTCAGTCAGGTTGTTTGTCCCCAAATGTATTATTAAATGAGGTTTCTCTCTTCCCCTTATAGCATACTTCTGGACTGACTGCCCTACCCTATCCGCTGTCATTCCTGGCATGGCTTCCATCCATATACCGCTGTGCCTCTCGTTTGCATCCCCACCTGATCTATCTTAGCACTGAATCCCCCAGTACTAATATTCACCCCATTTTCATCTACCCACTTCCCCTCCTCCCTCCCTCCCTTGCCTATCCAACTCCTCTTCCTCCTGCACATCATTCCCCCCTTTCCGTTCCTGTTGCATGTCCCCCATTAGTATTCCCCCCACCCCATTTACATTCAGGTTATCCTCTTTCTTGCTATACACATCCTCGCCCCACCATGATTGTGCTATTGTTACCTGAAGACCCTATCCTTATTCCTCCTTCCACCTTCCCTGTGCTCTCTTGTCCCCTCACTCTGAATCCTTGTCTTGTGCATCTTCCCCTTCTCCCCCTTCTCCCTGCCACCTTCCTCCTTTCATTATCTGCCCCCTCACATTTATTTCCCTTACTCAGTGCCCCAGGCTTGGGTTCCTCTGGCACATTGCCCCCTGTGCTACTCCACATCCCCCCCTCCTCTTGCTGCTCCCTTGTTCCCCACCCTCCTCTTCTTGCCTCTGAACTATCACCTCCTGTAGCCTGTCTCACCAGCCTCATCTCCTCCTGTAGCCCCTCAATCAATTTTTTGAGTTGCCCTATTTGGCTACACACCAGACATTCTCCCATTCTCGACTCAGTTTTAAGAAATATTGGAGTACCACAGTTGTTGCATCCTACCACCTTCCCCATTTCACTGTTCACCCACCAGTAACCCCTTTCTTTTCCATTAGAAGGATCCCCCCTCTCCTCCATGCCACCCCTTTCCCTAGTCTATCCCTGCCTAACATGTCTGAATTTGGCAACTTATGCCTACATCAATGGCTACAGTGCACTAAGAGTAATTTTTTATCAATTTCACCGCCTTCCTAATTGAAAATTCCCAACCAGCCCTCATCCCCCAGCACATATAATCCCTGTCACATATAGTTCCCTTCACAACCCTTCACTGATCAGTGTAGGAGATGCCTTATGTACTTCTACCTTTCTACCTAGGGCTAGCTGGAGTGGAAATCCACCACTTGCAGCTAGTGCAGAATGCTGAAGCTTGGCTTTTGATGGGAACTCCTAGATCTTGTCATATTACACTGGTGCTGCGTGGACTGCGCTGGCTGCTGGTGCAGTGGTGGATTACATTTAAAGTTGGTCTTCTGACTTTTAGAGTGCTACATGGACTCAGCCCAGGTTGCCTGAAAGAGCTTCTGGTCCTGTACTGCCCTGGATGATTGCTCCCCTCAGCTGATGAGGGGTTGTAGAGACCCCGAGGCTGTGCTTGAAATCTTCTGGGGCCCATGCATTCATGCACGTGGCCCCATCCCTCTGGAATTCTCTACCTCGTTGGTTACAGGAGTGCATGACTATATAGGAATTTAAGCAAGCTTTAAAAACACTCCTGTGGGTTCAAGCTTTCAGTGAGTAAATTATTTGGTATTAGATCTCTGTTTTATGTTTCATATATACAGTATTTTTATTATTTTATGATCTAGATTTTTGATGTCTGTTTTAAAATTGTTAGGCGCCTTGATATTCTGAAGGCACCCAAAAAATAAAGTTATTATTATTATTACATATTTATGTACTGCTTACTCGATGGCTCCCTAACTGCATACACCCTTAATACTTGCATCTTATATTGTACACGTGACTTATATTGTACACTTCCATTGAGATGCCTTATCTTCATACACTCCCTCAATTGTCCCTTCTATGACCCTGCTTAGACAATAATTGCCATTTCAAAGTCTCACCATCAGCCACAGTCCAAGTTCCTCAAGTTGTGACCAGCCCTTTCCTGAACTTTGTTGCTCTTGTTCCACATTGAGTTCTTCCCTCTAGAGGACTACACTCTTCACTGCTCCTTAGTCTCAGGCTTATTGTTTCTCCCTGGAGGAGTCCCCACCTCCTTCACTGGCCATTTAATAGAGGTCGGGCTGGGAGGGTGGAAAAAATGCTTCCTCAATCTCTGTTCTGCTCTTTGCCCCCTGTGGAGCCTCTACTCAATTCTGCTGCACTCCTCCAATCCTCTGCTGATGTGGCAATGTCCACTGGGATCCCCCAAATCTCCTGTGCACCTCTGCTCTGCTGGTTTTTTATAGCCTGGTTGCTTTTCTTTTACTTTTCAAAAGCGGTGCTCTCCCTGCTGATTGGCTCCTCTGGGAGCCAAGACTTGTGTGACTCAGCCACAAGATTATAGCTCCTCTCTGGGCCGGTATGGGTGCTGGATGCAAAAAATGCTCCCATGATCTCTGTTCTGCTCTCTTCCCCCTGCTGAACCTCCACTCCATTCTGCTGTGCTCCTCAGGTTCTCTGCTGGTGTGGCTATGGCCGCAGAGATCCCTTGATTCTCCTGTGTTGGGGATGGACAAGGATGAGCTGAAGGGGGGGATAGATCCCAAGGTAGACGCTTGGTCTCAGACACCCATGGGCAGGCTGGATGGAGCATTGGTCTTTCTCTGCTATCACTGTCTATGTTTCTATGTTTGCAACTCTCCTGGATGGTCTCTCTCTCTCTCTCTCCATTTTATGGTTTTCAAAATCTCATTGTCGAAGACAGCTGCATTAGCAAATGAGAACATGACATCACAGTACCAATTTATACTATGTATCTCTATGCTGAAATTACAAATATCCTGAAAAACTCTGGAAACACACAAACTGAAAGCAATTTAAAGGGAAAACCTGCAGCATGATAAGTCAATTTGCAAAGCTAATTGAATGTAAATATGGATTTTCACACCTTGCTATAACTTGTTTTGCTGAACTCTAACTAACAGACAGGCATGCTATGGAGTCAAAAGGGTGCTGACACATCATATTCTCATATGCTAATACAATTCTCAAGGACAATGAGATTTCAACAACCAGAAAATGGAGACCCCCAGGATAGTTACAGGGACTAGTATGAACAGTGAAAACAAACCAAATCAATCACATATATCTCTAACAGCTGCACGAAAAGAGTTGTCTGTTGACATGGAAATAAATAACATTTACAAGGCACGAGGGTTTAATTTTCCTTTAATGTGAACCCCCTAACTTTGAGCTGTGTATTTCTCACTTCTTTGTCTACAAAATTGTGCTGTACGATGTTATTATTAGTTTTCTCTGGAGCAGTATGTGAGTTTGGGTGAACGGTATGTTTGGGTAGGGTAGAGTTAGCACTTTAATATGAACCCCTTAACTCTGAGCCTTAATAACTTTGTTGCCACCATTCAGCCAAATTGCACAGCAGTTTGCATGCATCATCAGGGTATCAAATTCTTATGCTTTGACAAGTTTCTAAATGGCCGCTTGTACAGATTCTGAGATCCGAGAGTGTAGAAATAAGAAAAAACACCCTATTTTTGCCATTTTTTTCTTGTATCTAGAGCGAAAGCGGTTTGGAATTGGATGGAATTATTGTAGCCCAAGGAGGTGCACTTCAAAGAGTTTGTGCAAAAGTATTAATAAGTTCTCGAGTTATAAGGTTTTGAAAATGTGACTTCTGAGCATGATCAGTAGGGTTTTCAGGATATCTGTTTCTTGCAACATATGAATATCTGGGCCATGAATCATTTCATAGGCAGCATAGAGATGATGCTCTTTCAAACAAACTCTGGCCAGAGCCGATAGAGCTACAGGTGAGGAATGTTATGTAAAATACTGAAAATTAGCAATGTTGTGAGCTTGTGTTAGCAAAATGTAACAGGCTCATAAATTTGTTGTTTTGTAATATCTGTACACCAAATATTCAATAAAGCCTTGCTATGTCCCTGCCTCATTAAGAAGGGCAGAGCAAATGTTCAACTCCTACCCGAAGGTGATTTCACACAGAGACTGCAAAATCAACTTTCAGGATGCAAAAACACATTTTGGGCAGGAGTTGAAAAATGACAGCTGTCACATTCATGAGGTGTCATAAAGAAATGGCTATGTTGAACATTTGGGGCAGAAATATTGAATATTACCAAACTTATCAGCCTGCATTTGCAAAATTCAACATAGCCTCATAACGTTTTTGCTTGTAAATATTTGTAAACCAAATTTAAAACATAGCCTTCTTATTACTCCACCTCATGAACAATGGCAGAGAAAGTTTTCAACTCCTGGCTAAAAGGTGATTTTGTGCAGGGGCAGCAAAATCACCTTTTGGGATATAAAAAAAAAACACATTTTGGCTAGGATTTGAAAAAATGACAGCTATCATATTCATAGTTCCACATCATAAGAGCAAGGACTTAACATCAGCAAAGACGCAATGCCGAAAACAGGAATGGTGCCTATACACAACACTGAGCACAATATCAGTGAGCACAACACGGAATGGAGCAAAAGTGTGTTATTTTATGGGGGGGAGCTTCACCCTCGCACCCCCCTTTTCTACTATAATCAACTCCGAGGGGGGGCTGGACAATGAGGAAACAAAAAAAATACCAAGTCAAGAAACAGCCACAAGCAAAAAACACACACAGACCTAACAAGATCCGAATCCTGTACTTCATGCACTGAAGGCAGTGTCACAGTCTGCAGCACCAGACAGCCAGCTCAGTGGTTTGTAGCTCAACTATGATCCATATCCTTTTCCTGTATAGCTCCCGCTACCAGTCACCGTCTTAACTATTCGCCATTTACTTCCTCTCATGGTAGCTGACATCGCGCCTCGCTATAATTCTAGACTCGCTCATCTGACAGGCGATCAAATTGAGTCACTCATATTGACTCGCTCATATCACTGGATGCCCATATTCATGAGGTGCTATAAAGATATGGCTATGCTGTAAATTTGGGGTAAAAATATAGAAAATTACCAAAGTTAAGAGCCTGCATTTGCAAAATTCAATACAGGCTCATGACTTTGTTGTTTGTTAAATATTCTAACACCACATTTCAACATAATCTTCTGATGACCCCACCTACAGTAACGAACAAGGGCACAGAAAATGTTCAGTTCCTGCCCGAAAGGTGATTACGTGCATGGACTGGGAAATCACCTTTCGTGATGTAAAAAAAAAAACCCTTTTGGCAGGATTTGAAAATTGACAGCTGCCACATTCATGAAGTGCTGAAAAGATATGGCTATGTTGTAAATTTGGGGTAAATGAAACATATTGAAAATTATAAATGTTACGAGCCTACACTCGCAGAATTCAGTGTGGGCTCATAACTTTGTTGTTTTTGAATAGTTTTACACCAAATGTACAACATATTCTTCTTATGACTGCAGCTCATGAACAAGAACAGAGAAAATTGTCAGCTCCTTCCTGAAAGGTGATTTCATGCAGGGACCACAAAATCACCTTTCAGGACAGATTTGCCTAATGTCAGTGCAATTGTTCATGAGGTGGAGTCCCAAAGAAGACGTGTTGAATATTTGTGCCAAAAATATGCAAAAATGCCCTAGTTATGCCACTAAGTTCAAAACACGATTGAAATACATTGACCCTCATACCTGTTTTTTCAGTTTGCAGTCTGGCTTTGAAGAGTGAAGACATAGCTGCGGTCCAGAGAGGATTATGCCATTGATTGAACCCCTGATGGGTAAGTAGGGGCTTGGAGTAGTGTGGTGTGGGGTGGTCAGTGCCGAGTTGGAGGGTCGGGTGGAGGGACAGGAATGGCCACAAAGAACACCGATGGACAGTTTGCTTTTTTACGGTGTTGAAAAAAGCAGAGGAGTCCAGATCATGATACTGGGGGATTGGGCACCCCCCGTGTCACTCTTATTTTTCTGTAGGGGGGCACCAGAGGGAGGGTCAGGTGGGGAATCTGAAAACCGAGGATTCTGCATTGCCTCACAGGGGACTGGGCACCACTAATGTCACTCTTATGTTTCTGGGGTGGGATGGGGTGGGGTGGTGGGGGCTGAGAGGAGAGATGTAGGGGAATATGAAGATATAAAAACATAGGGGAGTACTGATCGCAACACTGGGGGGATTGGGCACCTACAGTGTCACTTTTATGTTTCTGGGGGGGTTGCTGAGAGAGAAAGTTGTATGGGGGGTATCTCAGCACCCATCACCCCACCCTCCCCCCAAAACATAAGAGAGACACTGAGGGTGGACAATCCCCCAGTGTCATGATCAGGATGCCAGACCAATTTTTTCAAAACAAAATAGTGTAGTGAGATGGGAAACAATGAATGGAGTGCTCCACAGAAGCCACAGATAACTAGGCAACTGTGGTCCCACTCCAACATGTTGTTCGGTCAGAAGGAATGTGCTGAGCCCTTTTTGGATAGCAAGAGGTCTGCAGTGCTACGTCCACTGCAGTTCTAAAAATAACTCTGTGTTATTTGTGCTTGCTCTCCAAAACCATTTTCCTCACTGCCTAACATTTGAAGTAATAAAATGAATATGTACAATGCTTCTTATCTGTATCGAACACAGCATCATTTTCCCAGATGCTACTGCACAGAAAAATAAAAATTCCACAAAATATAATATGCCAAAAGTATTGAGGGTATATTAGAAAACATAAGAACAACCTGTCCTGATACTGTACAAATAATTAAAGGGAACCTGGATGAGAATACTAGGACTACAAAGGGAGAAAAAACGTATCTGATAGGACACAATGCACTGTTTACTGTACATAGACATCAGCTGTACCTCCAAGAAGATCATAAACTAAGAATAGGAACTGACAAAAAAATAAACATCTCAAAATAATTCAGACTCAAAACTTAACTGCCATATTTCTTCAAATAGAAGCCATGGCTTCTAACTACATTTGGCAGTTTGAACTGTGGCTACTAACTGAGGCTGACTAGTAAATGGGAATGACATTTAAGCCTGCTTTTCTGCTTTTCCCAGCTCCCTGGACAGTTTTCTTGCTATTGCTCCCATGTGTGGCACTGACATTCAAGTTTCTGTTTTTATCCACAGCTATCTTAATCCTACTCCCCATATCGAGCCACGTCTCACTCCCATAATCCACTTATATATTAGACTTCATTATGCTATTGAAATACACAGGGGATACTTATGACCCAACATTAAGCAGGGAACCACACAAAGCAACACCAAACAGGACTTGGATCAGGACCAGAAGCAGGAATAATATGTTTACCAGTAATTTGTCGATTAGTTGCTAGCCCTCATTACACGCTGTGGCTAACAATAGGGTAGATAACTTCTATCACAGGAAAACTACATTGAACAATTATAAAAACATGTCATACATTGTGTTTTTGTTTTTTCTTATGGTCCGTGGCATTCTGTTACATGTGTCTATGACAAGGTGTTTTTGTTTTATTACATTGTGTTGTCTGTATATCCATGGCACCACCGATCCATCCCCTTAGGGTTATGTACGCCTGATAGGCTGCTGATGCACATGTGACCTAAGTTTCGGATTTCAGTCTCCAACAAGTCCCTTCCCCTCCTGGGTGTCTTCAGTTTTAACTTGTGCATCTGATAAGAGGCTGCATCACTGTCCCAAGCTCCAGCATATCAGCAAAGGAAAAGGTAATTACAACAATGAAATAAATAAATAATAATAACTGCACAGACAGTATAAGTGGCTAGTAATGTTGCTCAGAGGGCAAACAGTTATTTTTATCTCATTGGTTCAATATCTGTATAGCAAGAAATAAAGAACAGGATAAGGCATTATCTATCTGAGACAGGTTTGCGTCATGAGCGTCGCGTTACTGCACAAATAATTTACAGTTAGAAGATAGCACTCTAATTCTGAGCATGAGCCAGCTACTTTGAATATACCGCCAGCAGAACTCCTCCCTCATGAGCGAGGATATTCTGTTTCTGTCCCCTAAGCAGCTCCTGACCAGCGACTGCCTAGAGGGAGGCACAATACCAAAAGAAAAAAATTACAAAAGGGCTCCCCTCTATCGATTGTCAATAGGAGATCCTGCTCACCGTCTCCCTCATGAGCGAGATGATGGTGCACTGCGCCTCTGCCCCCTTTCGCCGAAACTAACATAAATAAGACTCTCTTGGGCTAAACAAGCCCTTCCCCCCCCAACATGGTCTACCTGTTACCGCTGGCTCTCGCAACTGTTCCGTTGCATTTGTTTTAAAAGAATTGGTGAACCTGGTCCCATTCGTGGGCGTTGTCCAGCCGTTGGGCCATGTGACTCCTAAGGGGGTTATAAAATAACAAACATGGAGATGTTCGGCCTCCCTGCTCGTTCTATCACCATTTTGTCACCCTAGACTGCCACCCATGCTCTGTAGAGTCCTTGCGCATGCGCAGCATGTCTTGCAGTGATCGCACATGTGCAATGCCCCGCTACTCCATCTTAAAGAGGGGCAGGAGCACACACACACACACACACACACATATGCAAGGAGTGCTCGCACATGCATGATAGCGATCCGCTTTGTGATCACGCTCATTAATGCCCACAATGTGTAGAGAGCAGCTGCTACTATAATAGGAACCAAATTAAGTCAAACGGAAGGGAACAGAAGCATTATGGTTATCCCATCACTCATTCAGCCATCCAGAATGAGTCTCTTAAAAGGGCAGCCCACAAGCAGGTTATGAACCTCTTAAAGGGGCATGTCCACCAGTACAACATTATGGGGCTCAACACTGCTTACTGTTGGCATTTCCCTCACAAGGGAGGGGAGTACCGTTTATTGCCTGCCCTGAAAAGATTCTGCCCTGCACACCAAGCAGCAATACTTTCAGGGAAAGTAAAAAAAAAAAAAAAAAAAAAAAACATTTCAAAATACTTCCAATGGTTATTCCTTGGACTCTGCTAGCGAGTCTAAGATGATAAGAGAAAATAAATATGAGCAGACTTCTGTGATCCCTGCTAGCGGTCACAGCAGAGCACTGGGCAGAGAACCCCCTATGACTCCTGCTAGCAGCCATGGGGGTAGTTTTCTCAGGGACACCTCATATTACTCTGCTGCCTTGTAATCCGTGAGTGGATTTCTGCAAAAAATATTTCTCCTACATTACACCCCTAATTTTGGGGGAAGAAAGCTTGCTTCTCTGGTGTGCAATCCATTTGCAATTAGCCCATCCAAAAAGATTCTGGTTGATGCATGTTTCCTCTCCCTAGCAAGATCCTGACTCAGCTACACAGTGACTGAATGACTGGGCACAGTAACTGATTATCCTTGGGGGCAGACAATAAATGATGACATTATTGCAAAATAAAACTGGTACCCCTGGTAGCAGTACCTGTGTTTAAATGTACTGCAGAATATTTCAACACAGCAGCTCCAGAGTATGTTTCAGCAGATATGCAACTGTTTAAAATTGCAAAACTGTCAGTCTTGGAAATGTTAGCACTGTGGCCTCTACTAGTGTCAGTTGCCTAGAAAAATATTAGCTGAGAAATTGCTAGCACAGTATTCAGATTATGAACATTATCACATCATACTGGCCTATAGATTAATTGTTACCTGAACACCCCTGCTAGCAGTGCCAGGAGCTAAAAGCAATATCTGACCCACATAAAAGAACATAGAATCTATGCAATGATTTACAGGAGGTAATATAATATATAATCAACCTGGTTCCCTTGCCAGCGGTTCCTGAGTTGATTTATTCACCAACAAGAACATGGTGACCCACTAAGATCACTAACTTGTAAAAAGAATACTCACAAACTCATCCAGAAATGTTTCCTTGCATTGGAAGGTGCTTAAAATGCCCATGCTGTATTCAGCCATTCCTCAAATTCTGTGGCAGGAAATAAAAGCACCGGCAACCATTTCATGTTATTTCTATCCAAAAACACTCCCCACAGAGAAAAGAAAGCTCTAGGGACCAAAATGGAGACACTCAAATGTTACTTTATGGCTTCTCAAACAGCATGACCATTCCCCATGCTTCTTCATAGCTTCCAAATTTCATGCTCCATGAGAACTGCAAGCTGACCAACTCTCAGCTCTCGTGAGATCTTGGCCACCATCTCAGAGGTAGATAAACAAACAAGATTTGACTAAATCCAACATATTTTGCAATGGAAAATGGAGCTAGCAATAGTACAGCTTCTCAAGCCTAAGTCCCCTAACTTTTAACACTGACCATGAAGGACAATTGAAACATATTTTAAAGAAAAAAAAAACAATGCAGATGATTCTTCCTCAGCTTGCCACACCCAAGGCAATAATTAGCTAAGACATCCTGCCCACCTCCCTCCTCTTAAAGGCACATGCCTACATTATCCCAAAGAATACCAAAGCATACAGAAGCAGCCAGAATAAATAAATAAAATATAAATTAAAAATAAATAAATAAATAAAACACAGTACTGTATTATATTGGGTCAATATACAAGGAGATTTGATTACTATAAAATAACTATTTGGGAAATAGTGTACTTTAATAGTAGTTTCTTTTATTGATATCCACAGTTTCCTTCTCTTAATGGCATAGTCACATATTAATTAAGGAGCCGCTACTATGTACTGTGTATGACAAAGTAATACATACTAATGTGAATGCATGACTTAGCTCCATTCATTTTATACAAAACAAAAAAAAGGCTTGAACAACAAAATTTATCACAAGTTTGAAATTTAAAGGATGCTAAACTTAAAGGATGCTAACAGAGTCATGTATTGTCAGAGATCTTTCACAGATGACCAGATAGATTCCACAGCCACAGAAGCTCAGTACATCAGGGGCTACGAAATAATTAAAGGCTCTCATTCCTTAAATGGGCATATACTCTTGAGTCCCCCTACATGTTGTCCAGAACAGGCATACCACTTTACTAAGGAGCCTGATGACCTGGAGCCCCTGCCAGCAGCTCCAGAGTCTATCCACTATTAAATGAGCAAGTGGCCACCTTAGAACATCAGAAGTACCCTGCCAGCATCCCGGACTGCTAAAATACTAAGTATGTGCCACAGTTCCCCATTACAAGCATAGTAGCACCTGAAGTGCTCACTCAAGACATAAGTACACAACAGTTTCTGAATCACTCTCTCAGTACCTCTGTGCCTCACCTCAAAATGACGTGCTCTCAATAGGTTTTTATGGCACATTATGTCTTTTAAACTCACTGCCTTCTTCTATCAAAAGGTAGAGAAAACTCCTCTATCATCTGCCTGACTCAAACACCACAAACAAAGTAGGTCTCATGAGGAGGAGGAACATTGAGGGACTAACCTAACTTGCCTATCCAGATTGGCAGCCATGACAAATATCATCATGAGACTTGCTGCTGTGATTTTGGATAAGCTCTCCACTCCCCCCTCCCTATCTATGTGGGATTAAGGGTACAGGTAGTTGCCAGAGAGTGTAGATTGACTGACAGTCACTGGCGCCATCTTGTGGAAAGTGCAACTATGCTCACAAATGTCCCACCAGCACAGAGGGCATTGGTTAAAAGCACCAACCGATCTGCAACTGCAGACCACAATGCGAATATTTAAATATACAGGCAATGACTTGAAAATCAATTAATAATGGGGTAAATACATTGGGGTCAGCACTGTTACCACAGTGGTGGGCAAGACAGCATAACACTGAGTCCCTCGATCACTCTAGCCACATTTATAGGGACAGTGCACACTTTAATGCACAGGCACAACAATAGCCTGTACAGTGCAGAACATTATTGAGTACTGTGCAAGGGAAAAGGAAAAAAACAACTAAGGGAAATAATAAACAAATAAAACTATATATATATATATATAAATCCCCCCACCAACACCACTCTTTCTATGTATCCTTTCTCAACTTACTACAAAGGCCAAAACAAAGCGTGGCAGCGAACACAATGTGCTGCTAGCCCCACAACAACTAAGTATACTGTGTGCATCAGAAGCAGAAGATGCATCCATGCCATCTGACCAGGAGGATGCTGGGGAGGACACCAATGAAAACACAAAAGACAAGGCACAAACAGATATGTCACCTGCAATCCCAAGTCCTCCACTAAGGGCAGACTACCATGACTTAGTTATAGACACCATGATACAATCGCGCCGAAGCTCCACCACTTCAACCTACTCCAGACAATGGTCAATATTGTCATCCTGGTACAAATTGAGGAACATCTGCCCTCAGTCACCATCGATACCCGACATACTGATGTATCTGCAACAGGGCATGGACAAAGAGCTAGCAACCGAGACACTGAGAGTGCAGGTATCAGCAATAAGTGCAGCAACAGGACCCATTGAAGGAACCTCTCTGGGATCTCACCCAGACATTATCCATTTCCTCAAGGCAGCAGGCAACCTGCACCACAGACTAAAATCAACCATTCCCCCATGGCATCTCACCTTAGTATTAAATGCCTTGACAGAGTCTCCCTTAGAACCAATCTCGAACATTGAACTGTACTGGTTAGGACTGAAAATGGCCCTGCTGGTAGTGGTGTGCTCCGCCTGCAGAGTCGGAGTATTAACAGGCCTATCCTGCAAGGAACCGTTCACCACATTCATGGATAAGGGTGCCATACTAAAAACGGTCCCTTCATTCGTACCGAAGGTCAACACCACGTTCCATACAGACCAGATCATTGAGCTCCCGACTTTTTTCACAGATCCGGCCGATGACCAGACCAGGGCCCTTCACAAACTGGACGTCAAAAGAATACCACAAGCATACATTGAAAGGACAGCACCACTCAGGCATTCCGAGAGGCTGTTCATCATATCATCAGGTAACAAAAAGGGCCTACCAGTGGCAAAGAGCACTATCGCTACTTGGATAAAGAAAGCCATCATGGAAGTATACAAGGCAAAACACAAGGTACCACCCATGGGAATAAAAGCACACTCAACCAGGGCGGTAGCAACCTCTTGGGCAGATAGAAATGCAGCTACAGCACAGGAGATATGTGCAGCAGCAACCTGGTCCACTATACATACTTTCACAAAACACTATAGATTGGACACAGACATTACAGCCAAAAATTCCTTTGGACATAAAGTCCTAATGACTGCCACAGTGAGGGACATTTAAGAGACTCTTAAGCATTGGTACACGATACAAATATGATAACACATCATGCTCTCTCCTCCTGTATTACTAAGGCACTGCTTTTGAATCACCCTAAGGTAATGGATCGGAGGTGCCATGGATAAACAGTAACACAATCACCTTTACCAGGTGAGTAAACTACAATTTCCTTGCCAGTTTCATGGCCCTTGGGTGTAGCCTATCAGGCTTCTTTTATTTAATTTAGTTTTTGTTGACTGGGTAAGTGCTAGACAAATCCTGCCTATTTTCAGGCATGACCCGGGGGAGGGGGATACAGATGAATGCCAACTGACCTTGAACCAGATTAAGCTGTTGGTGGTATTTTTAGTGAATGAGGGAAATTTGGCCAGGACACCGGGAAAATTCCCCTACTCTTTTCAATAGGTGACATGGGATCTTTAACATCCACCTGAACTACCACCAATCCAGGCAGGCAGATAGGACCTCGGTTTAACATCTCATCTGAAAGACGGCACCTCAGAAGTGCAGCACCCCTCTCATGCTGCACTACAGCGTCAGTACTGGGATATTAACCCAAGTGCCAGATGTGGGAACTGAACCCACAGCCCTCTGATCTCCCGGCCTCAGAGGCGAGTGTGTTACCTACTGAGCCACTGACACTGCCTTTGATCTGTTATAATTTTTCTAGAATGCCTCTGGGAATAATGTGAAGTAGACCTAAGTTCTTTCAAGTTGTATTGACTTTATTATCAACCAGTGACAACAATTTGCAAAGAAAACTGCCACACATCCAGTCCAGAAGAGTAACAGTTGGCACTTAGAAAAATCAGACTTCAAGTAGGGAAGGAGAGCAAACACTGCTTCAAAGCAGTTGCCTTTTACATGCAAGTAAAATTAGATGGTGTGACTAGATTATAACTAGGATCCTGGGTTCTTAGTTGTAATGCAAGGTGTAATTCACATCATTCCCAGAGGCATTCTGGGAAAATCCCAACAGATCAAAGGTAATGGCTACTCCTTGGGGCCATAAAACTTGCAGAGAAAAGCAAAAAAAAAAAAATCCTAAACTACTATAGACACAGGTAATAGAATGTTACTGATCATCAGAGAAACAAAAACTCAATGAACAACATATGCTTTTGTAATTTTTACTTATTGTTTTCTTTTAAGAATTGAGTTTTCTGTCATGGCTATTATTTGAGTGTGGCTACTAACTGAGGTGATTTCTAATCAATTAAATTTGGTATTCTAAATGGTAGGATACTTACGGCCCTTTTTAAAAGTTGATGTTTGCTCCATGCAAAATCCCTTCCCTAAGCATTAATTTGGACAAGGCACACCATTTTTATGTTGCTTGCACGCAAGTGCAAGAAACATAGTGCCATCATCGGAGATTTCGGAGGTGTGTCACCTCCTCCTCCAATTCAGGCAGTGTGCTGGCAGGCGCAGCCCCTGTAAGCCAATGCATTTTGGAGCTGTCTATGACACGCTCCAAAATGCAGTGGCATACAGTTGAAAGGGGGAGCTACGCTTGAGTGAGCAGCGACAAGAAGCTGCTCACATGCAGCTCCCCACCCGCAGGCGCAGCGCATCCCCACACGCACTGTATAGCCGATGGGGTGCCCAATCACCGTCCGGCTGAGCTGTGGTCTCCCCAGTAGTTGGTGCCACGCTGGAGCCCACCCCAGCGTGGCAATCAGTCCTTGCTGCGGGGTGCCCAATCCCCGTTGGCTGAGCGCCCCCAGCGTCCTTGTGCCCACGCTGGGAGCCCACCCAGCGTGGCAAATTGTCCTACGACATTATCTTTTTTACCTGTAAGACAAAACGGTCCCGCAGCGCCTCCGACCCTCCCACAACCCGCACTCCACCCGCTGGGCGCAATCTAAAGCCTCTCACACACCCCCACCCCCATACTTACCTCCTCGACCCGCGCGACGATCTTCGGTGGACCGGAACACGTCTGCACTCTTCAAAGCCGACCGCGAACTGAGGAAATGCGGTAAGCTGTATAATGGGCTAGATGGGGGTTCAACTTATTGCATATCTCAGCCATTTTTGGGAATTTTCGCAAATTTTCAACATGGGGTTTTGGGACCCCTTCTCATGAATGATATCACTGTCATGGCGTTATCGGGCCGAAGGTGATTTTGTCGCAGTGACCGTGCAGTGACTGCTAAATCACCCTTGGGCCTGAATAATGCCATGACAGTGACATCATTCATGAGAAGGGTCCCAAAACTCCATGTTGAAAATTGGTGCCAAATTCCAAAATGATCATATTTTATTAGCGCAGGTTATGCAGTTCCTACGCAGGCTCGTAAGTTCACGTAAATTTCAATATTTTCACTCTAGATTTTCAACATTGCCATTTTACCACACCTTCTTATGAGTAGTACAGCTGTCATTTTTCACATCTCACCCAAAATGTGCTTCCGCCATATGCGCCAGAATGGAGCAGTCAGTGTGCGAAATCAATGTACAGGACAAATTAAGAAAATCACAGTGACACTGTTCATGAGCAGAGGTCTTAAATGGCTATGTTGAAAATTTGGTGAAAAATTCTAAAAATGACTGTTTTCTGAGCATGCGTTGCGCAGTTCCTACGCCTGACGTGAGGTTTATGAATTTTCAATATTTTCACTCCAGATTTTCAACACTGCCATTTTTTCCACACCTTCTTATGAGTAGTACAGCTGTCATTTTTCACATCTCACCCAAAACGTGTTTCCACCCATGTAGCGCACAATGGCGCAGTCGTTGTGAAAACTCAGTGTATGGGACACATTAAGAAAATCACAGTGTCACTGTTCATGAGCAGAGATCTTAAAATGGAAATGTTGAAAATTTGGTGAAAGAATTCCTTAAAATGACTGTTTTACGAGTGTGCGTTGCACAGTTCCCACGCACGCTCGTAGGTTTGCGAATTTTCAATATTTCCACTCCAGATTTTCAACATTGCCATTTTACCACACCTCCTTATGAGCAGTACAGCTGTCATTTTTCACATCCTGCCCAAAATGTGTTTCCGCCCATGTAGCGCACAATGGCGCAGTCAGTGTGCAAACTCAATGTATGGGACACATTAACAAAATCACAGTGACACTGTTCATGACCAGAGGTCTTAAAATGGCTATGTTGAAAATTTGGTGAAAAAATCCTAAAAATGACTGTTTTACGAGCGTGCGTTGCTTGGTCCTACGCTTGCGGCCAAATAAGTTCACTAAATTTTCAATATTTACACTCCAATGACTTCCAAATACCTAAACAGCACATAGAAGCAAGCAACATTCAGCATTGACAAATGCTTGTTTAAAGATCTACACTGAAGCTGTACTGTATGTTATTTACTCCTGTAAACATCAATTTTTAAACACTGGTTCCAGTTATGTTGCTGTTTCATCTCTGCAGGCTTTTTTAGTTATCATAGGCTTGCTTCTTATTTACATACAAGCAGTAAGTTCAATATTATTTATTTATTTGTTTGTTTGTTTTTGATAACCAGGTAAGGTGCACTAAGTGTAAATGCACTTATTTTCTATACTTTTTCTTTGTAATTCTCATTTTTGCCACATCTTACTCAATCCCCAAACTCCTGTCAGTCACCAAAGGCTGACTACTGATCTGCATCCTACATGGACTCACTTGAAGTGCCATCCTCCACAGATCTGCAGCTTGCCCCAGACAGGGATGCGGTGTAGAAGATTCACCCCTGATCATCTTCTTGTCTTATCTGGAAGCACCCTCTTCCTAGCCAGGTAGGTGGATACGGTGGCACTGGAAACCATTCCTTGTCAGGCACAGGGCACTGTGTTTTCCATTTTGGCATCCCAACTTCACAGGAGCCATGCTTGCATGCAAGAGCTCAAGGATGTATGCACACAAGCATAACATTGTCCACAGCCAGGGCAGCTCCTCACACCCTTGGTCATGTCACTCCCAACTGTTCCTGGCATGCAGTGGTCAGTATGGTAGTGGCAGATGGGACCAAAAGGAGCACATCCTCTGTGACACTCAGTCCACCCCACTGGCAGGCCATCAATTATGATCCAGATTCAACACCTAACCTGGGTCATCAGCATTGCAAGTGGTACTGCTACCGCCATGCTGATGGGCCAGCCAAATGTGTATATTTTCAGACACAATGATTTTAGAACTGTATGATGTAGTTTATGTTCTTTCTCAGTTCCTCCATTCTTGGCACAATGTATCCATGTTTTACTATATAACTCTGTGGTTGAGAGGAACATAAACCACATCATACAGTTCTAAAATTGCCCTTGGCACCAACCTGTAAATCAAAAGATTCCACTGGGTTAATAATAGGTCTATATAGATAGAATAAAAACAGAGTTGTAGCTTGGGTGTGCAAGGGCCAATAGTATTTCCTACATATCACAAACAGTGACCCCTGCATATTCAGGGGCTCTCCCTGAATGGGGGTGTTTGGATTCAGGAACTACTATTCACTTCCACTTGAATAGAAAAAATACCTCCCCCCCCACCATTGCATCCCACCCTACAATTCTCATCAAGACACAGTAAGGGGAAAGGAATTGTTTAACCAACAAAGGCACACTAAGTCAGAGCTTGTTTCCAGGTTTGACCTGGGAGCACAACAAAGTTAAGTGACTGGCTCAGGATGGCACATTATGCAAGTAGGAGCTGTTGGGATTCAAACCCCGGTCTTCAGGTTTGCAGCTCAGTGCTCGTAACCACTATGCTACACTGCCTCCTGTAACAGATCCCTCCACCCACTGTCCACACCTAAGTACTACCCTCCTCCTACCCTTAGCACCTACAATACGGTAGTAATATTAAACATAAATTGTTACATCACATAGTGACTAAATAGCACAACCCACACACCTGCTCTTCTGACAGTCATCTTGAAAGCACTTGTTTGCATTGACAGAAAGTATCCCAAGTGTCTTCCCATCCCCTGACCCTGGCAGCACCCTAATCCTCCCCTCCTTCCTCCCTCCTCCCTCCCCCCCTCCAGGACCTGATTTATGAGCTTGAAAGGTGACCAGCATCACTGCCCCTTCTCCACAGCTGGCTGCCTTTTAATGAATGAACACACTTGTGCTGTCTGTATTAGTAAAGCAAGCTATTCATGTGAGAAAGGTGGTACCGGGGTAACTGTGTCTTGAAGAGAACAGGAGGATGGGCTATTTAAAAATAAGCATGGGTGGGGGAAGGAGGCTTTTTGTTTATTTATTTTTTAAGCAGACAGAATATCGTGACTACTGAATGCCCAAATACTGAATATCCAAATATTTGACTGCAGAATACAAAATAGTTGGCCCAAAAATTCAGGAATAATATATTGAAACGCTCCTAACTGGAACCACTATTTAAAAAAACCGCGATAACACTTTATGTCAAGTTAAAATGTGTAAAATACACTTACAGCTGACTTCTATGTGGACCGATCAACTGACCACCATTAAATAATCCATGTGATTATCTCATACAGTTGGTGCAAGTAAAACAATTCACAACATTCATGTGCCACACATTACATAATGTAGGTACAGAAAATGAGTTATGTTGCCGTGTTGGTCCTTGTGATAAAAGATCCAGAAAAAAAAGTGATGTTTTGATACCTTTTATTGGGCCAACATAGATGTTACAAAAGAAAACAGTAGCTTGAGCTTTCAAATTACATAGAATTCTTCATCAGAAAAATAACCACTATTATTGTTTATTATTGTTATTTTCCTAATGAAAATTCTATGTAATTTGAAAGCTCACGCTCCTCTTTTCTTTTGTAAAAGGTATCAAATCATTTCTTTTTTTCTGGATCTTTTGATAATATAGACATAAATGTATAAAAACCCATCAAGATGGGAACCCTTTGCAAATGAGGACTGGGCATGGAGCAAATGTTTTTATAAAAAGTCCATCTTGATGAGCAATTTAAAAATTCCACTCCCAGATGCCCATCCAGTAAACTCGCTTTTTGTTTCTTCGGGTATTCCCACAGGGATAAACTGAGATGCAGCCTAAGTGGGGTGAAAATATTCATGCTGAATGCTATACCTCAAGGGGATACCACATTAAACAGAAATCTATAGTGTAATGGAACTTAAGTGTAAACAGGGAGGAGAGGAGGCACTGTGGGTCACCCTGGAGACAGGAAATGGCACCACAATCTGCATGGGGGTTGTATACAGGCCCCTGTCTCAGGGGGAGGAAACAGACAAGGAAATGATAGAAGGCATCCTTGGCATGGCAAAAAAGGGGAGATATTGTTGGTGGGGGACCTAAATATGCCATATGTTAACTAGAGCACCTTTGCTGCAGCCACATTCAAGAGCAGGGTCATTCTCGATGCCCTACAGAGGGCATACCTCAGACAGCTAGTGTTGGAACCCACTCGGGAAGGAGCAGTCTTAGACCTGGTGCTCTCAAAGGGGATGGAGAGAGAGGATCTCAGATTTAGAAGTGGGTAGCCATCTGGGAACAAGCGACCACCAAACAGTAGAGTTTATAATAAACACAGCCGTAGAGTCAAGCCATACAAAAGCAAGAGTACTGAACTTTAGGATGGCTGACTTTGGCAAAATTGGAGAGTACCTCAGAAAAGCACTACCAAATGGGCAAGAAGGAGGGGCTGAGTAACAATGGAGAGAAATCAAAACTGCCCGAGACAACAAATCTTTGTGTGAAGCAAATAACTCAAAACAAAGGAAAAAAACACTATGGTTCTCAAAAGTGGTGGTGGGGTAAGTTAGGGAGAAAAAGATAGCATTCAGGAAGTGTAAGAAAACACAGAAAGAGCAAGACAGAGAATTGTACCAGTTAAAGTAGAAGGAAGTGGGGAAGGCAGTCAGAATAGCAAAGGCCCAAACTGAGGAAAAGAGAGCCAACTCAGTTAAGAAGGGGGATAAAAACCTTTATAGGTACATTAAGACGTGAAGAAAGACCAAGGGAGGGATAGTGAGACTTCGCAAAGGGGAGGGGGAGTGGACAGAGGGTGAAAGTGAAAAAGCAGGGATACTGAATGAATACTTCTGCTCAGTATTCACAAAAGGGGGGGGGTACCTAAACCAATCAATAGAAGCACTCTGGATAAGGGAGTCGATACCATTCCATTCAGGATAGGGGGTTGATACCAGTCCATTCACAGAAGAAAGGGTCCTGAAAGAACTCCTAAAACTGAAGGTAGACAAAGCAATGGGGCACGATGGGATTCACCCCAGAATTCTAAAATTACTAAGGGTAGAACTAATAACACTAATGACTACCCTTTTTTAACAAATCATGGGAGGATGGCATGGTACCTGAGGGCTGGAGAAGGGTGGATGTGATTCCCTTTCATAAAAGTGGGAGCAAGGCAGAGGCAGGAAACCACAGACTTGTTAGATTGACCTCAGTGCTAGGAAAATGAAGGAGTCACTTCACCTCAGTGCTAGGAAAATGAAGGAATCACTTCTGAAAGAATTATTGAGTACCTAGAGGCCAGTGGGGCACAGGACCCAAGGCAGCATGGATTCACAGTGGGAAGGTCATGTCAGATGAATCTCATAGATTTCTTTGGCTAGGTGACCTAGTAGACCAGGAAGGGGCTGTGGACATGGCCTACCTAGAATTTAGCAAGGCATTTGACACAGTCCCACACAAAAGATTAATAAACAAGTTAGCCAGCCTGGGAGTGTGTCCCAAGGTGGCAGCCTGGGTATAAAACTGACTGGACAACAGGACACAGAGAGTAATAGTAAACAGAGTCCACTCTGAAGAAAGTGGGGGGTTACTAGTGGGGTACCGTAGGGTTCAGTACTGGGACCGGTCCTCTTTAATGTCTTAGTAAGTAACATTGTGGAGTGACTGAAAGGAAAAGTATGCCTCTTTGCAGACGACACAATGATCTACAACAGGGTTGATACACAAGGGGGTGGAAAGGATAACATGGTACTTAGCAAGGATGGAGGAATGGTCAAAAGTATGGCAGCTTAGATTCAAAGAAGTTAAAAGTAATGCACCTGAGAAACAAAAACCCAGGGCAAGAGAACACAATGGGGGGGGGTACTAACAACAAACAAAAATGGAAAGGGACCTGGGGGTAGTCATAGCAGATGACCTAAAGGTAGGCAAGCAGTATGAGAAGGCAGTGAGGAAGGTTGCGGGGATACTGGGAGGCATAGGGAGAGGCATCACTAGTAGAAAACAGAAGGTTGTAATCCCTCTGTACAGACAGTTGGTGAGACCCCATCTGGAGTACTGCGTGCAGTTCTGGAGACTCCATCTCCGCAAGGACATACAGGATGGAGGCAGTCCAGAAGAGGGCAACTAAAATGGTGCAGGGTCTGCATCATAAGCCATACGAAAAGATACTAAAGGAGCTTAATATGTATACCCTCGAGGAAAGGATGGGGGGGACATGACGGAGACTTTCAAGTACCGCAAGGGAATCAACAATGTTCAAGAAGGTAGCATATTTCAGAAAAGAGATGTGCAAGAACAAGGGGACACAATTTGAAGATGGGGGGGGAATGGTTCAGGGGCAACATGAGGAAGTAGTTTTTCATGGAGAGGGTGGCGGTCATGTGGAATGGCCTTCTTGAGGAGGTCATGGGTTCAAAAACAGTGGAGGAATTCAAGAATGCATGGGACAGATGTGAGGCAATTCTGGTGGAGGGAAGGAAGAAGTGGGCTGTTTGTTAACTAGGCTCTCCAGCTTATCCAATAGGTAGCTTGCATTCCAGCGTGGAACCTTTGGAAAAGAGCTTTTGCTCAAAGGTTTTTCCGAATATTGAAATAAATAAAATAAAAGTAGGGAAATAGACAGACTGTGTGGGCCAAGCGGTCTTTATCTGCTGTCAAAGTCTATGTTTCTATGTTACACAATTAAAAACACTTGAGCGAAACATTTCATTACATGAGCATAAACATATAAGGAACTGTCCAAATGTGACCCCCTTAAAATGAGGACAGGACTTAAGGCACATTATTTTATAAAAAATTTGGATTGTTTAGCTTCCCCTCCCACACCCATAAGTGCATCCAGAAATATCCCTTTTATTTTTCCAGGTTATTCCAGTGTGATTATCCGAGACACTGCCTAGGTGGGAAGAAAATATGTGTGCTTGTTAGACCTCCACTGGGGAATACCACATTTAAGCAAAATCTTCAGTGCAACTAAAAGCAATAAAAACACCAGTGCAACTTATTGCAGTAAAATAGAAAACCGTGAAAATGGGAACACCTTGAAAATGAGAACGCCACATTTGGCAATTTATTTACTATACAAAAACATGCAGTCACTGTAAAAACTCCTTACTGCCACATGTGCTTCCAATACAACTCCTTATCATTTTTTCCAAAGTAATTCCACAGCGTTAAGTTGATAAGCAAACTTAGTGGGGGAATAATTTACATTTGCTGCTAAACCTCAGGAGTCACATCTAAAGGAAAATGAAAATATGTGCATTGTGAATGCTGTGAATACGTACAGAACCCCTCTATAACCCATAGCCTAAGAATATAAATTTTAGCAATCTACTACTGAGTTCACGTGTCTATAGAAAGAGTAACATAATTAAACCACCTGGATAATGGAGAGTGTTCCGACTGGAAGCACATGTTACGTGTTTCTGTATAATGAAAAATCGCCTAATAATGAGTTCTCATTTGGAAGGGGTTCCCATTTTGACAGTTTGCTATTTTACTGTAAAGCATTGAGCAGGTGTTTCGCCCATTGCATATCTCTCTTGCTGTAGCTGACACTAGCTCTGCTTGCATAGCTACAGTATATTGAACTCAGCAGGGGGGAGGTATGGTTGGGGAATAGGGCAGGGGCTCTCCCACGGGGTTGCACCAAGGACTAGGGGTAGAGTATAGGGAAAGGAGTGCAGGAGAGTACTTTGGGATCACATAGGGACCCTGGCAGATGGGGCCCAAAAGGAGGATACTACGAAGGAAGCAGGCAGGTAACTGGGGACCCTCACAGATGGGGGCCAAAGGGAGGACATTCTGAGGGATGTATGCAGATGGCTGGGGCTGGACAGAAGGAAGCAATGGGGAGAGGTGGATTGGAACTTAGCTCAGTAATTGCTTCAATTCTCTTCTTCTGCTTGAGGATGAGGGGGGTGATGTAGCCATGACAGGGGCTGTTAGAAATGGAAAGGGAGTAGGGGGCAGGAGGCAGGGGCTGGATAGAAAGAGAAACGGGGGAACTTGGAATGCAGGAAAATGGGGGGAGCAGAGCAGAAGGATGAGGGGGTAGAGGGAGGAAAGAGCAAGGAAAAGGACCGGTTGGGAGGAAAGGGCAAGGAGAAGTACCAGAAGTACAAGGAGGATACAGTAAAGGGAGCTGAGGGTTTAGACCAGGGGAGCACGACAAGCAAGGAGGGGCTGAACAGAGATGGGAAGGAAGGGAGGACGAGCCAGGCTAGTTTAGCAGATGGGGGGAAGGACCAGTGGCGAGCAATAATGGTGGGGGTAGCGAAGAACAGAAGGATACTCAGGAGGATGACAGGCATAGCATCAGAGGGGAAGGGGTGGCCAGGGTAAATAAGGAGGGGATGGCAGGTGGCACCCAGATAGGGGGAGGAGCAAGGAGCCGCTGGGGAGGGGCCAGTAGAAAGGATGAAGGACATGGAAGGGGGGGAATGGGGGAAAAGAGGCGGCCAGAGTGCTCCTGTTGGGTGATTCCATGATCAGATGGAGCAAATGGGATAGGGAGGGAGAAGCCTGCCAGGTTAGAACAAAATGCTTCCCTGGACTAATGGTGCACAGGGCCAAGCATGAGGTATATCAGCTGGCAAAGGATTGTGGAGGTTCCCCTGACATACTGGTCCACCTGGGTACCAATGACATTGAGGGAAATAGTGAGCTAGAGATACAAGCAAGGTTCAGGGAGCTTGCCAGGGTCTGTCATGATATAGGATGCACAATTTCCTTCTCGGAAATCCTGCTGGTGCCAAGGGCTAGTGGAGAACACAAGAGGAAGATTAGGGTGATGAACCAGTGGCTCAAAGAGTGGTGTAGGGCCAGAGGGTATGGGTTGATGGGGGATTGGGGGGAGACCTGGGAGGATAAGGGGCTGTATGCTAGAGATAGGCTCCATCTCAATTCGGAGGTGAAGGAAATTCTTAAGTTGAAAATAGAGGGGTTCATGGGTGAAAGTTGGGGTTTAATCTTGGGAAGGGGGAAGGATGGGAGAAAATGCTGTTGAGGGGGGTCTGAAAAAGGAAGGACTCTGTCTCCACCCCCCTAGGGAGCTGGAGGAATGCAGGAAAAGGCTGACTGGTAAGATGTGGACCAGGGGAAGACAGAATCCCCATGGGAACACGAGCAGGGGAAATGGAAGTATAGGGAACGGGTGGAAGGTAGTCCTGCTAAATGCCAGGAGCTTGGGCAATAAAATGCCCTAGCTCCATGTGATGCTGAGGGAGAGGCGGATGTGGCAGCAGTCACTGAGACCTGGGCCACCAAAGGACATGACTGTGACCGGAACCTGGAGGGTTACACCATGTTCAGGAAGGACAGGGGGAAGGGAAGGGGAGGAGGGGTAGCAATAATGGTCAAAAACTGCATTGCCATAGGAGGAATGGAGGAGGTGGAGGGAACTGTGGAGGCAATTTGAGTCACCTTGATAACAAGGGGGGGGTCAAGAGAGTAAAAATAGGAGTGGTGTATAGACCCCCTGCGCTGTCAGAGGAGCTGGAGGAGAGTCTGGTGGTGGATGTTGGGAGACACTGCAGATGGGGACGGGGAAGGGTGGTGGTGTTGGGGGGACTTAAGCATGCCAGGAACAGACTGAGAGATTATGACATCCTCGGTGGCTAGGGAACAGAGGTTGTTGGATGTCTTTCAGGATGCCTTCCTAACTCAGTAGGTGGGGGAACCGACTGGGGAGAAGCGGATACTGGATGTGGTCCTGGCAGACAGTGAACAGATTGGGGGCCTGGAGGTAAGGGACCCATTGGCGGGGAGCAACCATGCCATGGTTTGGTTCTGCCTGAACCTAGGAGGGGTAGAAGGCTGCACAAAGATGGAGGTAATGGACTTCAGGGGGGTGGATTTCAAGGAAATGGGAAGGATCCTTAAGGAGCACTTGGATGGGATTGGGCCAGACATGGATGCTGACAGTAGGTTGGAAATCATCGGGAGGGGGTGCAGAATGCTACCAGCACTTGTGCAAGAGCAAGACGAAAATGCAGTAGGGCTCATAAACCCTGCTGGTGGACCAGGAAGGTTCAGGAGGTGGTGATGGGAAAGAAGGTGGCCTACAGGCAATTCAAGTGCTCAAGGAGTGACAGGGACTGAGGGGAGTATGAGCTGAGGGCCAGAAAGGCCACTAGGGTGGTGACGGCAGCTAAGGCAAGGAAGGAGCAGAACCTGGCTGGGGAAATTAAGAGAGGGAACAAGGGGTTCTTTAGATACATTGGGGAAAAACGAAGGGTGAAGGGGCAGATTAGCAGGATTAAAACAGGGGAGGGATGGGCACAAGACCAGGGGGAGCAGGCTGAGGTACTAAATGAGTACTTTGTCTCAGTTTTCACCAAGGAAGATGGGGGGCTGCATCATACATGGGAGGAGATGGTGAAACTGATGAGGGGGACCTACCGATCGGCGGGTCTGGAGAGGGGGGGCATCACTGGCAGGTGGGGGGAAGGCAAAGCAGGGGGATGAGGTAGCGGAGGTGGCAGTCATGACAGAGAGAGTGAGGGAAACCCTCAGGTCCCTTAAGACAGAGAAAGCACCAGGGCAAAGTACATCCCAGAGTGCTAAAGGAACTGGCAGATGTCCTGCCGAAACCCCTGGCGGAGCTCTTCAGCATCTCTCTTAAGACAGAGTAGGTGCCCCAGGACTGGAAGGTGGCACATATAGTGTCTATCCACAAGGGGATATCAAGGGAGGTGGCAGGGAACTACAGACCCATCAGCCTGACATCAGTGGTGGGCAAGGTGATGGAGAGCATTGTCAAGGAGAGACTAGGGGGGACATGGAAAAGTTTGGGTGCCTGGACAATAGACAGCATGGATTCGTCCCGGGGAAATCATGTCAGACAAACCTTGTGGAGTTCTATGACTGGGTGATGAGTGTCTTGGACCTGGGTAGACCAGTGGACGTTCTCTTTCTTGACTTCAGCAAGGTGTTTGACGCTGTTCCTCATGGGGGCCTCCTGGATAATCTGGGAGAAATGGGGGTGGGGAACCAGATGATCAGATGGATAGGCAATTGGCTCCAGAACTGGACCCAGAGGATTGTGGGTGGTGGGATATTCTCATCTTCAAGGAGGGTCATTAGTGGACTCCCTCGGGGATCGGTCCTTGGGCCCTCCTGTTCAACGCCTACATCTCTGACATAAGCAAGGGTATCAGGAGTGAGATGAGTCTCTTTGCAGGTGTCTCAAAACTGGGGGCGGTGGTGGATGGGGAGGAGGGGAGAGTGGCCCTACAGGGGGACCTGGAGGCTCTGGAAAGGTAGTCTAGAAAGTGGAAGCTGAGGTTCAAGGCAGGGAAATGCAAGGCACTGCACCTGGGAACCAGAAACCTGGGCCAAGTGTGCACCCTGGGGGGGGGAGGGAATGCTACAAGTCTCGATGGCAGAGAGGGACCTGGGGGTATTGGTGGATGTCAAGATGAACAACTCAGAGACTTGTAGGATGGCAGTGGCAAAGGCCAACAGGATGCTTGGATGCATCGCTAGGAGGCTCACCTCCAGAAGGAGGGAAGTGATACTCCCACTGCATAACTGCTTGGTGAGGCCGCACCTCGAGTACTGCGTGCAGTTTTGGAGGCCACATTTAAAGAAGGACATTGAACTCCTGGAGAGGGTCCAGAGGAGGGCAACCAAAATGATTTGGGGCTTGGGGGATAGGACCTATGGGGAGAGACTTGAAGAACTAAATATGTACACATTGGAAGAGAGAAGGGACCAGGGGGACATGATAGAGGTCTTCAGGTACATGAAGTGGATAAATAGGGGAGGAGCAGTCAGGGTGCTCTGAAGGAAGAAGGAGGGGGGCAATTAGAAGGCATAGGTGGAAGCTGGAGGGGGGAGATTCAGGAGAGAAAGGAGGAGGTGCTACTTCACTGAGAGGGTGGTGGAACCATGGAATGCACTGCTCAGGGGGCTGGTGGAGGCAGAAACAGTGGAGGGGTTCAAGAGGGGGTGGGACAGGTACAGGGGAAGGGTTCTGGAAGCAAAAACCAGTGCAGCGAGAATATCCGGCACTGGGAAGGGAGAAGCCAGAGAGGGAGAGGGGGGCAGCAAGGTCAGCTCCAAGGGTGGGGGCTGACCAAACGAGCAGACACGAAAGACCGTTTGGCCTATTCTGCTGGCATTTTAGTATGTTAGTAAGTACAAGTCAGCCAGAAATCTGAAAGCACATCCCACATTCAGGGAGGTGAGTCTCTTAGTAATATTTTAAGTGATACTACACACAGCGCAAATGTAGTCACTGAAACGGGGTTCAGCCTACGCTAGTAAGACTATGGGTGCTGATCATTTTCTGATAGAAAAAAAAAACTGCCATCTTCACAAATTATTGTAACTACGTCTACATTTGTCACCACCTCCAGTGCAAAAAATAAAAGTGATGTACCTGTGAAAGCTAGTTCTGATACTGCATCTCATACTGAACAAACTGTACATAAGGACTCCAACACATTACTAAAGACAGCACAGGACAACAGTTGTGGGCTCTCTCATCTTTTGAACAATAGTCTTCCCCCGCAAGTGATTCATGATCTAGTATCTGCAATACCTGATCATGGGAGCGGGGAGGTTTACCCTAGTGGGTGTGTATTTTACACTACACTACAGCGAAGTTGGTATGTGGAGGTATTGCTACAAAAAACAAGAAAGTAGTTGCTCAGTTGGGATTTGTTTTGGCAGTTGATTGGCCAGGATTTGTTTTGGTCCTGCAGTAGCTGGAGAGAAAAGCATTTGCTCGGCCAGGTCTTTCTTTTTTTGTTTGTTTCTTTTATTTCATTGAAGCAAGGGCTACAGCAGATGAACAAGAGACATTTACAGGAGAGATCGATAAATGTACAGGGTTTTTATTGTTTTATTATGGAGCAGCTGAGATATGAGTTTTTATTACAGTGGGGGGGCCACACCATGACACAAAGCACACTAGAGACGGGGCCACGGAAAGTATGCCACGCCCTCAGCTAAATTTCATTTTGTTAGTTTTTAAAGTGAGTTAAACAAGACAGATGCTGCTGCAAGTTTCTTCAAGTTTACTCTAATTCTGTGAGGCCGTGTGGTCTGACAGATAACTGGAGGTGTGCTGCGGAGCTCTAGGATAGGCGGGGCTGTGTCTTCTTGGGCAGTGCAAGGGGGAGGGGGATGCAGGGTTTAAAAATAGTCTGTCGCTGTGTGCCTGCTGGGAGGAGTTTCTCTCACTCGAGTGGGGTGGAGAGGAGTGGGGTGGGACAGGGCAGCGGCTGACACAGAAGGGGACGATTGCTAAAAAGAGTGCAGTGCTGCAGTCAGTAGGGACAACATGGGTGGACTGTTGCAGAGGCCACTGTGACACAATCCAACATGTTGAAAGGATGGAAGAAATGTTCCCTTTCTCAGTAATCGTAAAAGTCCTACAGGGCTATGCCCACTGCAGCCCTAAAAACAAATGGCTGAATCTGCCTAAATGGGACCTGGTTAAATAGATTCTGGAGTTTGTGTGATGAAAAATTACACAGAAGTACATTTTTTGGCATCCCAAAATGTTATGTTGTGAGCTTAGTGAGGGTTGCCAATTCTTAAGTCGAGAGCTGAGAACTGTTGTCGGAAGAAAAGGCCTCTCGTGAAGAAAACTGACTGATTCTGTTTGCCACATGTGGCAAGACATACTTCTCTTCCTCCAAAGAGTATATGCCTATGAGGCATGACACTAGGTCAAAACTATAACTGTATGGACAGCGCTGTCAATAACAGTGCCGTCCAAACCGCGCTGATCAAAAAAGCGGCAGGAACAAATGTCACTAACAAGTACAGTGCCACTAGCAGCAATTGCAATTCTGGTTTGGGATTACCACCACTAGTAAACTGTATTTTTGTGGGGAGGGCTGTGCCTCCCGCATCCCCCATAATTAAAATAATCAGCTCCAACTCAGAGTTGGATTACGGGGGAAAAAATAAAATTCTGGAGACCAGGATTAGATCCCTGGTCTCCACCACCATTCTAGCAGAGCTGCTCACATTTTAGCACTCCACATCACAGGAGCAACTCAGCCAGTCTCCTGATTTCCTTTCCCCTTGTGGTCTCTTCTAGCACCATGGACAGTGACCTGGGGAGCGCTTACTACATAGCGCTGTTAATCCCCTATCACTGTTGTGGAAGCTCTGTATAGACTGCACTGTTCTGTGTAGCACTATTATTGTAGCACTGTTCTAACTGGGTATGTGAGGGGCACTGGCTTGGAGGTTTACCTTGTGATTCAGACAGGAAGCTATGGGCTGGGGGAAGGGGTTGGCATTAGACTTGACAACCCCAGGGAACACCCCACCACTGATTTGCCAATACTCTGGAGACCTTAAACCCAATGTTTTCATTTCCTTACATTGGGTGCTTTACATTCTTCAGCCTTAATGTCTGCATTAAGATAGTTTTTTGCAATGAATCTATGTACATCTATGCATACATACGTGTATATTATAGGGGTGGGGTAGCGCCCCTATAGTTAGGGCTGAGTAGCCTGTTCAATGTTAAATCCCTAACTTTGCACATAATGGGCCCGATTCTCAAAGGGATATGCCTGGTGTAACTTGACTAGTGCCAAAATAAATGGTGCAAGTAGCAAGTTACACCAGGAGATATGACATACGTTATTCTGCAAAGCAGCCTGCGAGATGTTGCATCAAAGTAGATTTACACCACCAGTTATGCCCTAAACCCCGTGTGATATGGTGTTAGGGGGTTTACGGCAGCCATTGTGCCCTATTTTGAAAGGGCAGCATCAAAGTCCCCAATGTCGTTATTCTAGAAGAACCCCGGTGGACATCCATCAATGAAAAGTTACACCAGCAAATAGCTGGTGTACCTTTCATCCACCGGGGGGTGCCAATGGCCCCAATCCACCAGTCAGTGCCTCCCAGTCCCATCCCTGCCCCACCAGACAGCCCCGCAGGGCTAGTGGAACTCCCACCCCATACACACACACCCCTTCTGCAGGTGCCCCACATGGCTATAGAACCCCCCGGAGTCCCCAAATACTGTGCAATGAAAAGCCCCTATGGGCTATCAGACCCCATCCTGATCCCCATAATGTATATGTAATAGTCCCACAGGGCTGATTGTGCCTCCTCAAGCCCCGATGCCAGCTGCCCGCAAATGGCACTGTCCTGTATAACCCATTAAAAGAGACATAACTGAATCTGTAATCTCTGGTAGTCTAGTGGCCTCTCACCCCCCACCCAGCATTGCCAGACCACCCCGCACCACCCAAACCCAGCCGGTGACTGGCACAGCCCCCCACTCACCACCACAGCCAGCCACCGACTGAGGCCCATCTGAGCGTGTACTGCATATATGCATTCAGTGAATGAATGACAGTTCATTTATTCATTGAGTGTGTATATACAGTACGTGCTCAGACGGGGCACAGTCGGTGACTGGCCGTGGTGGTGAGTGGTGGGCTGTGCAGTCACTGGCTGGGTTGGGGTGGGGTGGTCTGGCAATGCCACTACACTACCAGGGATTACAGATTCAGCTATGTCTCTTTTTATAGGTTATATGGGACAGTGCCATGTGCGGACGGCTGGCATCAGGGCTTGGGGAGGGGCATGATCAGCCCTGCTGGGCTATCACGTATACATTATGGGAATAGAGATGGGGATCTGATAGCCCTGAGGGGCCCTCATTTTTGCACCATGGGGGATTAGGGGCAGGGAGGACCGATAACCCTGCGGGGCTTCTCAGGCTTGGGGACTGGGGCTGGGGGGGAGCACTTGCACCCTACCGACATTTGGATGCTGCTTGCAACATGCCCCTCAGGTATGCCCTGTGTTTGGCGTACCTGTGGGCATGTTGCAAGTTGTAGAACTTAGCTGCAAGGATCGTGCCCCTTCTAGAATCAGGTGCAGGGTCCTTGGCATAATGGGGAAAGGTGCAAGGTGCAAAGGGGGTGACTTGTGCCATCCTTGTAGAATCATCATGGGCTGTATATGCCAATCACCACAGATGTTCTGTGCACTGAGGTTCTTTGTCTTTTAGCTTGTTTTTTGTTTTTGTTGGATTCACCACAACATAACCCAGACAGAACATCTTAGGGTAGCTGCTTCATTTCACTGGGGTGTCATACAGATGAGGCACACTGATGAGTCCTGGTAGGACAAAACATGTGTCTGTGTCTTCTGCTGGCACCCTTTGCAGACTGTGTGAGAGGCTTTTCAGCACCATGCATTTCTGCTTAAAGTTGAACCAGCATAGTTTTCTGTGGTGATTTGCATATACAGCCCATGATACTTTGCCTTATGGGGGTATGTGTGATTTTGTATTTCTTTGAAATTTGGCCTCCCGGCTAATGCCCTTTGGAGTAACCATTGCCTCAGTGTTTGCACACTGAGGTTCTTTGTCTAATAATATCTTAGACCTCATCATAACAAACGTTGAAGAGAATATCATGGAGTAAGAAATAAATGCACCCCTGGGGAACAGCGACCATAATTCATTCCTGTTTAGCATGACCACTGAGATATTAAATGTTCTAATTTTCCTGTGTTCAAGAATTATTGTAATGCAAATTTTCCTGAAATAATTAAATCAATCCAGGTGGTTGACTGGCCCCATGTCCTCTCTAACCTCACTGTAAATCAAGCTTGGGAAAAATTTATAAGCACAGTCCTACGCCTCAAAAACCCCTACGTACCCAAAAGAAAAAAGTATAACAATAAGAGTAACATTCCAATATGGTATAACAGCTCCATAAAAAAACAAATTAAGGTTAAAGAAAAACTGTTTAAAAAACTTAAAACTGCACCAAGTGAAGGAAATATTAAGCTATAGAAAGAAACACTATTCAAACTGAAACACTTGTTCAAAAAATCTAAACAGAATTTAGAATTCAAACTAGCTCACACTAGGGACAGCAAAAAATCTCTATTGTCATATATAAGTACAAAGAAGGGAACAAATAATATGGTGGGTACATTAACACATGAGGGTAATACCTTGGAGTCTGATTTAGAGACAGCAACCCGCTTTAATAACTTTTTCTGTTCGATCTTTTCTAAAACATTGCATATCCCCTTTCCCTTATTAGTCGATCCCAACCTAAAGTCATATGTCATCACTACTGATGATGTTCTGTCAGCACTGTGCACCTTAAAAATACATACTAACCGGGATCAGATAAAATACACCCCATGTTTCTTCTTGGTACTGCATCTGCAATAGCACTTCTCTTATCTATTATCTTCAACAAATCCCTGTCCAAAAGCAATATCACCTCTGACTGGCTAAAGGCTATGGTTATCCCCATATTCAAAAAGGGCAGCAAGTCTGATGTCAATAATTATCAGCCAATAAGCCTAACATCGATTGCTTGCAAATTAAAGGAACATATAAAATTATATATTGAAAAAGAAATCAACTAACGAGGTCTCACTGACCATTCTCAGCACAACTTCAAAAATGGTTACTCATGCACAACCAGTCTAATATCCTTTTATAATCACATAAGTGAGGGACTAGATGCGGGCGACCCCATGGACGTCATTTTTCATGACTATAGCCATGCATTTGACACTGTACCCTACCATAAGTTAATAAATAAACTGATCCAATTAGGATTTTCACTGGGTTTGGTGAACTGGGTTAAGTCATGGCTCTCCAACAGGTCTCAGAGGGTTGGAATTAATGGTATCCATTCAGACACTGGCAAGGTCAGCAGTGGAGTGCTGCGGAAATCAGTCTTGGGGCCTTCACTGTTCAACATCTTCATTACTGATAGGGTCATTAATGGAAATAACTTCTTTTCAATGTTTGCAGATGACACAAAGTTAGGTGGTAGAGTAAACAACACAGAAAGCATTGTGTCACATATATCTGATTTAAATAGAATTGAACAATGGGCATTAGAGAATTGCATGCGGTTCAACGTTGACAAATGTACAGTTATGCACTTAGGCAAAAAAAATATAAACTCAAACTACTTTTTATACAACAGTTTAATCAAGGTCTCTATTTTTGAACGGGACCTTGGACCACTCGTGAATAACAAATTATCATCATCAGACCATTGCATTAAATCCACTTGTTTGGCTAACAACTTATTGGAACAGATTAGGAGCACCTTTGTTACAAGGACAGAACCATGCATTGCCCCAATATATTGTGCATATATCAGGCCTTACTTGGATTATAGTTCTCCCTTCTGGAGTCCTTACCTTAAGGGGGAAATAGCTATGATCAAGAGGGTCCAGAAGAGAGCTACCAAAATGGTACCTAAGCTTGCCAACAAAGATTACCACACTGGACTAAGTGATACTGGTCTCTTCTCTCTTCACCCAAGAGATGAAGAGGAGATCTCCTTCTTATCTACAAAATCTTACGATCTCAACACCTAATAGAACAGTGTGGACTCAGATATTCAAACAGGCAGACTGTAACCAGATTACACAATAAACAACTTGTTGTTGATTGGGCAAATACCAAAAAAAAGGGATTACTTTTTCAATATTAGAGCACTGAAAGCCTGGAACAGCCTTCCTCAGGAAATTGTTGAGTCCAATAATTCAATATATTCAAAAACAGATTAGGCAAATGGCTCTTCTCTCTTCCACCAAGCGTTAATTGCCCACTTATAGTGAGGACAATCCCAATGGGTGCAAACCTACTTTTGTCCTAGTAAACAAAGTAAACAGATTCTGTCATAGTGCTCGAAATACTGGCTTTTGCAATGAGTGACTCTGGTGCGATTTCAGAAGTTTAAAGGCAGGAGTAATCCCTCATAACAGCCTTCAGTTTCACTAAGGTAAGCCACTTGATGAGTGGCATGGCAGCAAGGTAACTGGACTAGCACCAGATTAGCTCTTTAAATTGAGATTGATAGCTGATCAGCTGATCCAGTGATGCAGGGATTTAAACCTGTTTGGCTGTCAACCCTAATGCTCACCCCATTCCATTACAAAATAACATGACATGGGTACAGCATAGGAGAATGGGGTGAGCATTAGGGTTGATGGCCCAAGATGGCGCCCCCCACCTGTGGGTCTGTGCAGGGTGGGGAATGGGGTGTTAGGGTTGGAAACCCTAATGCCACATTTCCCTACTTTTGTCAGTTTAACTCTAATGCAGTAACAGTTTTTTGCAATGGATTTCCTCACTTTTTGAAACAGTATAATCATATCTTTATTTGCCTGTCGGCCCTGCACTCCCATCCATCCATAGAAGCATATTTGTATCTAGCTGTGGATGCACAGGGCTCTCCAACCCCTGCATTTTCAGTTATAGAACAATAGTCACCAAACTGTCACCATAGCCATGTTATTACCTCATCTCATATACTTGGTGCAGCAAATGTTTCAATCCCACCAAAACATAACTCTGTGCAAGCGCAACACCAATCCATAGCACAGGTGCAAAAACACATTTTGGACAGGATTTGAAAAATGACAGCTGTGACATACATGAGGTGGTGTAAGAAAAAGGCTATGTTGAAAATTTGGGCTCAAAATATTTAAAATTCCCAAAGTTAAGAGCATGTGTAGTGAAATTGCAACAAATAGTCATAACTGTGCCATTTTTAATACTTTTGACCCCAATTTTCAACACAGCCGTCTTATGACCTCACCACATGTACCTGGTACAGAACATGTTCAAATCCCTGCCAAAACATAATTCTGTGCAACTGCAGTGCCATTCTGTGCCACATGTGTGAAAACACATTTTGGCTAAGATTTGAAAAATGATAGCTGTGACATACATGAGGTGGGATAATAAGAAGGCTGTGTTGAAAATATGGGGTGAAAATATTAAAAATGTCCAAAGTTATGAGTGTGCATAGCAAAATTGAAACAAATGGTCATAACACAGCCATTTTTTGAAAATTTTACCCCAAATTTTCTACATAGCCTTCTTATGATCCTCTTCATGAACAATATGACTGTCATTACACAAATCCCACTGGAAAGGTGATTTCACCAACTGACAGTGAAATCACCTATTTGATGGGAGTTGCATAACAACAGTCATATTGTTCATAAGGTGGGGTCCTCAAAGGGCCATGTTGAAAATTTGGAGTTAAAATCTCCAAAAATGGCTGAGTTATGTGCCATAGTTGAAACTCCCATTGAAATACACTGAAGCACATTTACCTTAGTTTCTCATACTGCAGTTGCTGGTTCCAGCAGCAAGACGTGTCTTCAATCAGGAAAGCAGACCTTGAACCTGGGACCTCTTCAAGTGAGTCACACTGTTTGGGGGTGTCAAGAGGTGATGTGGAGAGGTGGGTGCACAGTGGGTGGTTGGGTGGGGGGTGCAGGAGTGATCGGCAATGGATAATTTTTTTTACAGGTTAAAAAAGTCAACGAGAGATGGTTTTCTTATTTTTAGCTTAAAACAGACCTGGGAGGTGGGGGGATGCCACTAACCACCAATGAAATAGGAAAAAATCTGGAGTGTGGGGAGTACCACTAGACACCAGGGATAAAGGACCATAGTGGCAGAATGGCACAATTTGTAAAAACATTATGAAACAAGCATTTGTCAATGCCGAATGTTTGATTGCTGGTATTAGCATTAGAAATGCAGGAGTTAGACAGATACAGAATAGGAATGGCAGTGAAGTATTGAACTTCACGCCAACTCCACCTCCTTGGAAAGAGTCTAACATGTTTAAATATAAGAACAAAAGCAGGACAAGAGGACACAGCATGAGATTAGAGGGAGGCCGATAAAGGGGGAATGTGAGGAAAGTCTTTTTCACAGAAAGAGTGGTGGATGCATGGGACAGCCTACCTCAAGAAGTGGTGGCTATAAATACATTGCAGGGCTTCAAACAGGCATGGGATAGGCATAAGGGAGCAATATAGATGAGTATGAATAGATAGGTCACTGACAGAGCAAAGTCCAATGGCACATTTATAAGGTAGAAAAAGAAATGGGCAGACTGGATGGGCCTTGCGGTCCTTATCTGCCGTCAACCTCTATGTTTCTATGTTTCATCCTGTAGAGATGGACAGGCATTGGGGTAAGTGTTTGGGTCGTTGCCCATGACGTTCATACTATGTCACCTCACCCTATTCTGCAGACAACGACATGTGTTGAGGTGTGCATTGGGGTGTTTAGTTTTACAGTCACCCCATTCTATAAGGACATACGCTGAAATGGGTGCAGCATAGGAGAATGGGGTGAACTATGGGGCCGAAGAGTCCAAGGTACACCTCGATGCCTGTCACTGGCTGGGTGGTGGGGGTGGGATGGCATGAGCAGTTCAGTCAGCAATCTAAAGGCACACCTCGATGCCTGTCAGTCTGTACAGGTTGGGACATTATGGTTTGAAACCCTAACGCCCCAGGCGTTTGTTGGTATTTGCACTACAAATCTTCAACATGGCCTTTTTGTGACCCCACCTCATGAAAGCATTTGGGACCTCTTCTCATGAAGAGTGGCAGTGTGATTTTGTCAATGTTTCCCGAACTTTGAGTTCCAACAGCGACCATGCCATTCTGCGCCACATGTACAAAAACACTAATTGGGCAGGATATGAAGAATGACAGCTGTACCATCCATATGGAGGTGTGAAGAGATGGCAATGTTGAAAACCTGTAGTGGGAATATTAAAAATGCTCATACTTCCGAGCATACGTAAAAACTACATAACGCATGCGCATAACACAGTCATTTTTTGGACTTTCATCACCAAATTTTCAACATAGGCATTTTAGGACCTCTGCTCATGAACAGTGTCACTGTGATTTTTTGAATGTGTCCTGAACCCTGCTTTCCCACAGCATCTGCATTATTCTGCTCCGGAAGTGCAAAAACACATTTCAGCCAGGATGTGAAAATTGACAACTGTACTGTTCATAAGGAGGTGCAGAAAAATGGCAATGTTGAAAATCTAGAGTGAAAATATTGCAAATTCACAAAGTTATGAGCATGTATAGCAACTGCACAATGCACGCTTTTTGGATTTGTTCCATCAAATTTGCAACATAGACTTTTTGAGAGCCCACCTCATGAACACTGGCACTGTCATTTTGTTAATCGGTCTCAAAAGGTGATTCCGTGCAGTGACCACGAAATCACCTTTTGGGACCTAATAATGCCATGACAGTGGCTGAATTCATGAGGAGGGGTCCCAATTACCCTATGTTGAAAATTTTGGGGCAAAAGTCCCCAAAATGCCTGAGATATGCACCAAAGTTGAAAAAACCCTATTTATGCCATTATACAGCTTTCTGGCATTTCTTCAGTTCGCATTCAGCTTTGAAGAGTGCAGACTGTTCCCAGTCCACCAAAGATCATTGTGCCAGGCTCTGGAGGTAAGTATGGGGTGAGGGAGGATGTGGGGAGGTGAGGTGCGTAGAGGGTGGGGGTGCGGATTGGGGGAGGGGCCGACGGACTTGACGAGGGACCGTTTTCTGTTTTACAGGTTAAACAAACAAACAAAAAAACATTGTGGGACTTTTTTTTAACAGAGACATTTGGCAGGCTGGGGTGGGCTTCCAGCATGCCACCCTAGTATTTTTTCTTTGGGGCAGTAGCTGACGGATTGGGCATCCCTTCAGCACATACCGAGGGGGCAAGAACCGAGGGGATTGGGCACTTCAGAACAAAAACAAAGTGTTTTTGGGAAGGGGACATAATGCCGATGGAGAGTGGTCTCCCCCATCAGCAAACTAAACTGGCAAGGTGGGAACTGAAGCCAACGGGGATTGGGGCCCCCATTGGCAAACAAAGAATGTTTTTTTGGGGGACATAATGCCGATGGGGATTGGGCTCCCTCATCGGCAAACTAAACTGGGAAGGCAGGGACGGAAGCTGATGGGGATTAGGGCCACCGTCGGCAAACAAAGGATTTTTGGGGGGAGGCACATGATGCTGAAAGGGACTGGGTAACCCCTCGGCACTGGGGCTGTAATATTGTTTGTAAACATGGTTGCAGCTTGCTGCCACATTCACAAACAATATTACACTAGCAAGGTACAGCCCTGCAATGACGTGTCACTCCCTCATTGCAGCGGAATGTCTGATGCTGCAATGATGAGGCAGCTCCTGATTGCTGAGGCAAAAACCTTACAAGTTGGTTGCACTTTTGGAAGCCAGTGTCATCAGCACAATGTGCCTCCATTGGTCCACTAGTGCCAAGCCCCCAATGCAATGCCTCCGTTGGCTCACATAGTGCCGTGCCTCCACAACCCGCTTCTCTCCTAAGCTGCCACATAATGTTTCTTGCACATGTGCGCAAGCAAACATAACAATAAAAAAAAGAATAAAACTAAGAAAACAATATATATTAAAAAAAGAAACATATGGAGATTGAGGGTGGGTGGTGCCACTAGACACCAGGGATATTTATAGAGAAGTACAACAGGAACAATGACCAGATGGCTCTATTTTTCAGGAACAGATGGTCCCCAAACTTTTTTCATGATCAGATGGCCATGCCGATAATCCTCTTTTGCCAGCCAACTTCCTTTTTTGCCATCTTTTTGTCATGGCAAAAAAGGAAATCGGCTGATGAAAAAGAATTACTAGCATAGCCATCTGATCATGAAATTGGGAAATCCTATTTTGCCAGTTAATTTCCTTTTTCACCATGACGAAAAAGGACTGAAGAAAAAGGAAATTAGCAAGTAGCGAAAAAGGAATAAAATAGTAAAAAAAAATGTCTAGTGGCATACAAAAGTTGAAAACCACAAAGAACAGCTCATCAACTCCCGATGAGCAATATTCACAGTTCGATGTCTGGAACAGACATCCCTGGGCACAGGTATGACAGTTTTATTTGACCAAAAATAAAAAAGCAAGACAGTGGCTCACGAAAAATTACTTTTTTTCTGGCAAAAAAGGATTGACCTCTCAAGAAAAAGGATCCTTGCTCATCAGAGCAAAATCCTTTTTCATTCCAGGAATCTAACCTGGAAAGGAAACTTCCCTTTGAAAATAATGGGAACTTAAAAATGCAATAACTTTGCAACGGATTAAAATTTTTTTCACCAAACAAATGTGGGACAGTTCTGTGACCCAAGCTCTTTCTACCATAAAATTTCAGACTAAAGTTCAAAATGGTCTGTGTGCAGGGCAGTGAGAAAAAAACTGCAAAAAGTGGTGAATGTTAAGGTTTTTGCACCATCCAGATCTCAGAATCCACACATCTGACTAGAATGTAACTTGGCACATCAAAAGATCTTCCCCATGGAACAGTGCATACCAGATTTGGTGCAAATCATTGAATGGTTGCAAACTTATTAAAGGGAAAAATTTGAGGTTTAACATTAAAGTGCCTGCTCAAGCCTAACTATAGTGGTGCTACCGCACCACTATTATATATATTATAGTGGTGCAATAGTGCCACTATAGTTAGGGTTAAGTAAGCTGTTTAATGTTAAACTCAATTATTTGCAGCTTCATAACTTTGCAGTCATCTAAATAATTTGTACAAAAATTAGCAGGTGTAGTCAGGCTGTCAGAATCTCAAGATGTCAAAAGTTTCATGGGACATCTAGTAGGGTTTTTGAGATATAGAGGGTCAAAAAAGTGAAAAAACACACTCCCCCCAATACATCTGCAACCTACACAGTATTCAATTTTTCCATTAATTTTTCAGGGATGATAGGGCCTATGCCAAGAGTGTGCCTTTGGATGGTTTGGTTAAAATAAATTGGACAATTTTTGAATTTTAACCTTTTTGCAATAACATTGAAATGTGGACAATAAAACAAAAAACAGATCAATTGATAAAACAAAGATCGATTTATCAAAACCAATTGATTGATAAATAACAGATCAATTATGTCCCATTATTACATTTTATATTCCCTGGTGTCTAGTGGCATCCCCCACCCACCTAACACACACACACACACACACACACACACACACACACACCAAGAGTGCAGAGTGGCTAGTGGTAGATCGATTTATAAAAAATGATTGATAAAAACAGATCGATTGTGTCCCCATTGTTGTATTTTATATTCCCTGGTGTCTAGTGGCACCCCCACCCACCAATCGCCCTTCCCGATTCCCTGGTGTCTGGTGGCACCCCCCACCTGGCGATTGACATCCCCAAAGCTGATCCATTTCATGTAGAGCAGATCATCTTTTGCATTTCAAATTGTTGTTGACTGTGCCATTTCAAACATATTGTGGCTGAGTTTCACCAGGTGTGGCCATGGTGGTGATGGTGGGGGGGGGGAGAGTTTAGGCATGGGATGGAGAATGAGCTTGGGATCATTTAAAGTGTACCTCCCATACAATATTTTACACCCACCTTTATATGAATGACTAAGCTATGGAGATGTACACTAAGTACAAATGCCAATATGAGGCTTTTCATAATCATAGCACAGACCCAGAAATAAGCTAAAGGTTGAATTGCCTTTGGAAGTGCTGCTACTATTCTGTTACTATTCTGCATATTTAATTGCTAACTGTAATGCTGATAATTTAATTTACTAGCTGCGCATACACATCTCGTGGCATATACTTATTGGCCAAGTGGGTTCATTGTCTATTATACTACTGCCACCAACTAATAGCTGCTGAATCCATTTTAGTATCCCCAATGTGCTATTATTTTAGTTTTAAGGAAGCAGAGTTTTATTACTGTTGTGATAGGCTGAATTAGCAGTATTGCACTTACTTTTTGTGCAGGAAGACAGATTTCTTCACAGAATACAGATAACTGTTTGCTCGAAGCACCTGTACAGCATGAACTACTTGAATATAGAGAGTGTTTCTAAATATGTTCAGACACTGATATGTATCACCCATAGAAGTTGATGGCAGATAAGGACTGCCAGGCCCATCTAGTCTGCCCATTTGTTTTTCTGTACCTGGTTGCTGCTGCCATATATCTCTATTCAGAACTTTGGCCTATTTTATTCTTTCATCTGTAGTATTCATTTTTGCCTCTCCCATGCTGCCTTGAAGCCCTTCACTGTACTCTATTCCACTGCATCCTTGGGAAGGCTGTTCCATGCATCTACAACTCTTTCTGTGAAAAATAATTTTCTCACATTACCCATTAATCGGCCTTCTTCTAATTTCATATCATGTCCTCCTGTTCTGCCATTTTTCTTATATTGAAACATGTTAGACTCTTTTGCCTTGTTTAGGCCTTTAAGGTATTTGAAAGTTTCTATCATATCTCCCCTCTCCCTCCTCTGCTCCAGGATACACATATTGAGGTTCTTCAATCTGTCCTCATATGGCTTTTGTTGCAGCCCATGCACCATGTTTGTCGCACTTCTCTGGACTGCTTGTATCTCGCTAATGTCTTTTTGTAGCTGTGGCCTCCAGAACTGGATGCAATACTCCAGCTGAGGCCTAACCAGTGTCTTGTAAAGAGGGATCGCCACCTCCCTCTTTCGGCCTGTGATACCCCTACTGATACATTCCAACATCCCTCTAGCTCTTCCCGTTGCCTTTGTGGTCTGCCTGGAGGCTTTTAGGTCATTGGTGATGATGATGATGCCCAAGTTCCTTTCCTCTCTAGTGGTTGCTAGCACTTCCCTTCCCATCCTATAGTTAGCTTCAGGGTTTCTCCTGCCCACATGCATGATTTTGCATTTTATTTTCTCATTAAACCCTAGTTGCCACTCTTTGGACCATTTTTCTAACTTTTCCAGGTCTTGTCTCATCCTACCCACCTCATCTGGATCATCCAGTCTGTTGCAGATCTTGGTGTCATCTGCAAACAGGCAAACTTTACCTTCCAGTCTGACTGCAATATCACTGATGACGGTATTGAAGAGGATTGGCCCTAGGACTAATCTCTGAGGCACCCCACTTGTGACATGCATCTCTTCTGACTGGATACCGTTAATCACCACTCTCTGCCTTCTACCTGTCAGCCAATTTGCCACCCAGTTGACCAATTGTTGACATCTCCCAAGTCTGCTTAATTTGTTAATGAATCTTTTATGTGGAATGCTATCGAAAGCTTTGCTGAAGTCAAGGCATGCTACATCAATGGCTCCCCTTTGAGCCACCTCCTGGATTACCCAGTTGAAGAATTCTATCAGATTAGTCTGACAGGACCTTCCAGATGTGAATCCATGTTCTCTTGGATCCTGTGCCCCTATGGCTTCTAGGTGTTCCACTATCCTTTTATTGAGGAGTGTCTCCATGATCTTTCCAATGACTGAGGTAAGACTAACTGGTCTGTAGTTATCTACTTCCTCCTTGCTTCCATTCCTGTGAAGTGGAATCACATTGGCCCTCTTCCAGTCCTCTGGGACCTTCCTCGTGTTTAGTGACTCAGTAAACAGTTCCGCCAAGGCTCCACTATTTCCTCCCTTAGCTCCTTTATTATCCTGGGATGTATGCCATCTGGTCCCATAGCCTTGTCCACCTTGAGCTTATTTAACTCTTGTAGGACCCTTTCTCTTGTAAATGGTCCTGTGTTCACCTCCCTTCCCCTTGTATCTATGGTGTCTAGCTGTGGGCCCTGTCCTTCCTTTTCCACTGTGAACACTGAGCAGAATATTTATTTAGGATGGATGCCTTTTCCTTGTCATCCTCCACCCATTCCCCCATTTCCCCTTTGAGTTTAGCAATTCCCCCACTAGACTTTCTCCCATCACTAATGTATCTGTAAAAAGTCTTGTCACCTTCCTTTACTGATTGTGCTAATGTTTCCTCCACTTTGGCCTTTGCCTGCCTCACAGATTTTCCTGCTTCCCTTAGAGAGTTCTGATATGCTTCTTAGTCATTGTCTTTTTGTGTTTTCTTGTATTATTTGAAGGCCAAATTTTTGGCATGTACTTTATCAGCTACTGTTTTTGAGAACCAAAGTGGCTTCTTTCTTCTCCTGCTTTTTCTTTGTTCCCTCACGCACTGGCCTGTTACTTCGAGCATTGTATTTTTAATCCTAGTCCATGTTACCTTTAATCCCCCACCTGTAGCATTTCTTGCCAGAGCTATTTTAATGCTCTTGCCCATCCTACCAATATCCACTCCTCTAAAGTCTAAGATTTTAGCCTTTGATTGGGTTGATTGTGTACCTGTGACTAAGCTGAACCATACCATGTGATGGTCACTGGCCCCTAGTTGCCCTTCGACATGGAGATCCATAATCTTGTCTCCATTTGTCAGTGTGAGGTCTAGGATAGCCCTGTCTCTGGTGGGGTTTTGCACTAGTTGTTTTACCCCCTCCCCCTAGAGGGAATCCACTATGTCCCTAGTTCTTGCTGATGCTCCAGTTGGTGCAGTGCAGTCCAGTCCGCATCAGGCATGTTAAAATCTCCCATAAGCAGAACCTCCCCCTTTGTTGTCATTTTTTGTATATTCTCTATCAAGACTCTAACCATTCCCTCTCCCTGGTCGGGAGGTCTGTAGACCACTCCAGAGCATATAGCAGTGCTGTTTCCTGTTTCCAAGGTGACCCATAGTTCCTCTGCCCCGTTTTGTGTATTTTTAATTTCTGTTGCTTTCATATTATCCTTGACATACAGGGCCACACCTCCCCCCTCCCCCCGGTCCCTTCTGAACATTTCATAGCCTGGTACCATATTCTCCCATGTGTGGTTGCTGGTGAACCATGTCTCGCTTACAGCTGCTATGTCCAGTTTAGACCTCATTTCGAATACTGCATGCAGTACTGGTACCCGTACCTGAAAAGGGACATTACATTACTGGATAGGGTGTGCAGCGCCAAGCAACTAAGATGATCCAGGGACTGGGGGACTCGCACTGACTTTTCCTTTACCTCAGGGGAGCTTTGAGGAAAACCACGTCTTAGCATTAATCTTACTATTTTATTTATTTGCAATATTGGTAAAAGTCAGGAAAGTACTCCAGACTTAAGGCAGGGTGAAGCACATGCTATCAGGACTGCTCATGCAATGTTAGTAGACCCAATCAGTATAGGGTTTTGTTTGAGACTGTTTCCAGGTTTGCCACTATAACTTAAGAAATACAACCAGGAGAAGTATACAGAACCAGGATTGTTTACCCTCCACTACCAGTGATAATTAACATTCGCTGCTTTAGAGGGGCATACTATTTCATTGCTAAACATTTTAGTATTATAAGGTCAATCAATCGACCACTCAATCAGAATCTTTATTTATCCAGGTGAACATCATTGAGCAGAGCTCTTTTACAAGATGGACCTGGTTAGAACAAGGTCAGGGTATCATCCATCATAAAACATATAAATACATGTAAATAAGTTTATAAACACAATTACATTGGTGCAGTATTAGGAGAGTCAAATGATAAAAAAGGGAGACAGGAGAACCATAACAGAGGAGAATCCAAGTACAAGGAGGTCAGGTTCACCATTGAACTGTAAATCTATAAATGCAACTGTATAAAAACTATGTTCGCTGTAGAGAAATACCAGTTAGTCCATTTACCAGGGGCAGTCACAGGAACTAGCCATGAAGGCATAAAGAATCACCAACTAATGGCAGATGGGGTACCAGGAGGGGTATATAATGTGTAAGTGAAGTATAACAAGGTGAGATGTGTAGTCCCATGGATATGAGAGTAGAACAGATGCGGCGGCGGTGGTCTACAGGGAGGGGGAAAGTGGCGTTAGGACTGTTATAGTGTGATTGCATGTAGATTGTGGATAAATGCTGTGTGATGTTGTGAGAAGAAGGCTGGAGAAAGCGGGAAAGAAGACCAGTATCAAAAAAGAGGACAGAGTCATCAAGTGTTACAGGTTAGCATGATGACAGACCAGGGTCAAGGTAGGAAACAAACAATTGAACTAATTTGTTCCTGGTAAAATGATACAGGTTAGCATGATGACAAATCAGGGCCGTGGAAAACAATTGCACTGATCATTTCTGAGATGTGAAAATAAGAGCTTGAAGGATGAGATGCTGATGGGTGACCTCAATTTCAGTTTTTTTTTTTGCAATTTATTCCACAAGGAAGACAGTGTAAATCTTATAGCAGCCCTGCCAAAGCAAGAGTTAACTTTGGGAACCTTCAGTAGGAGAGATTTGCAGCTTTTCAGGGCATAATTGCCTATTGGTTTTATAGGAACACAGTCTGTAATGTATTGGGGAAGTTTTTTGGAGATGGCTCTCAGGGTCCATAAGGCTGCATTTCTATCACGCCTTTATTGAATGGAACTCCAGTCCACTGATTGATATGGGGAGCAGTGATGGGTGGAATAGGGCAAGCCTGTGATGAACCTCAAAGCTCTATGATAAAGTGTGTCAAGTTTGGTGAGGTAGGAAGTGGGACAGTGACTGTACAGGATGTCAGCATAATCTATCAAGGATACAAAAGGTTGATTGGACAGCTGTAGTTTGGCATCTCTAGTTAGAAGAACAGGCTAAGTCTCTGTCGTAGTTTTTTGAGTAATTCTTTGATGTGCTCTATAAAGGAGAGCCTATGGTCCAGCCATACTCCCAGGTATTTGAATTTAGAGACAAATTCCAATTTTTCACCAAGAATTGTAGTACTCTGTGGCACAGGATCTGATAGGACTGAATTTACCATTTGAGTAGAGGGAGAAAAGAGCATTGCTTTTGCTTTCTTGCCATTAAGAAATAGTTTTTTATTTAGAAGTTGATGTTGCCACAGGTTGAACTCAGATTGATGGTCATTGCATGCAGATTGTAATGACAGGCGGCTTACGTAAAGAACTGTATCGTCTGCAAACAGATGTATGTTGGCCTGAGTTATGCTTTTATCAATATTGTTGATGTAGATTGCGAATAAAATTGGTCCTAAGATAGAACCCTGGGGGACACCTCTTGGGGGGGGGGGGTTGAGAGTCGAGAGATCTCCTTCAGTTTTCACCTGCTGGAATCGATCAGAAAGGTAGTTGTTGAACCACTGTAAAGATAGTGGGTCAGCACCTAGTAAGGTCAGGGAAGAGAGTAGCAGAGAATGGTCGACAGTGTTGAAGGCCTTGCTCAGGTCCAAGAACACGGCACAAGTGTAATTCCTGTTGTCTAGCTCTCTTTGCCAGTCATTTGTCACTTTGGCAATTGCTGTGATGGTGCTATGTTTAGCTCTGAACCCTGATTGGACAGGATTAAGTAGGTTATTGACTTCTAGATACTGCCTCAGCTGGTTACTTACAACTTTTTCCAGTAGTTTTGACAAGACTGGGAGAATTGAAATCGGTCTGTAATTGTTTAGATCACAGGGATTTCCGGACTTGAACAGGGGTATGATGTGTGCTGTTTTCCATATTGAGGGAATGGATCTTTGAGTTAATGACAGGTTAAATAGATGGGTTATGGGCATGACTAACACATGGATGGCCACCTTCAAAAAATATGGGTCAAGGGTATCCACACCAGCAGTTTTTTTTTACGTCTAATTTTAGCAACAGGTCTTCAACTTCTTTCAGAGTAGTAAGACGCAAGGAGAAGACTGAATCAGTGACACTAGGGTCAGCACCTTGATTATCCACCTGAGAGTGTATCAAATTCACAGGAGAATTGTCAAAAGCTAAGCCTGCAGTCGCAAAATGATTATTGAAAGCATTCAGAATTTCCAATCTATTACTAATGGTGTTATTGTTTAAGGAGATGTCATCGGGTAGTGAGCCACCGGATGTGTGACCAGACAAATCCTTGATGGTTTTCCAAAATTTTGTTGGAATTTTGGAGGCAGAGAGAAATTCAGAATGATAGCAGGCAGCTTTTGTGTCTCTTTTCGTGCCCTTTTGAAGTGGCACCAGTCTGTATCAGTCTGGGTTTTGTGTGCTTTTTCCATAGGTTATCTCTCTCGGTCAAAGCAGATTTTAATACTGGTGTGAACCATCAACATGCATTTTTTGCTATTCACACCTTAACTATAGGAGCATATTTATTTAGGGCATCTAGGATAATTTTGCTAAATATGTCAAATGCTGGTTGCATGTTTTTTGCCAAATAGAACTCTTGCCAATACAAGGAGTGTTTTAGTTCGTTTATGTAGGCAGAGAGATCAAAGTGCCATCTAGATCTCTTAGCAGCAAACTTCGGTGTAGTAGTAGGTTTGTTGCTTGATCTTATGCAAGCAATAAAGGAGTGATCACTGACGTCACTGAAGAAGGTGACGGCAAAGGAAAAGAGATGTAGTTTATTCACTAGGACAACATCTAGCAGGGAGGTGTTATCCATGTTCTTTTTATTTACTCATGTTGGTTCAACAATGAGTTGTGATAATCCATGGGTGTCACAGAAAGCTACGAGAGGTGCAGTGGTTTTAGATAACCAGTCTAAATTAAGATCCCCAAGAATAATTATTTCTGAGGATTGTTGTTCGAGGATATTGCTTAGATGAGTTAACAGTTGTAGATCGGCAGAAGGAGGTCTATAGCACCCTATAATACCTAATGTTGAAGTATGTGAGATAGTGACTTGAAGTGACAGACATTCATAAGCATTTGCAACTGATGATGCACTCAGACAGGATGCTGTATACTTATCCTTGACATAGATGGCAACCCCTCCATCCCTAGAATGTCTGTCTGCTCTAAATAGTATATAGTTCAGGATATTGACTTCCCTGTCAGAGGTGGCTGGTCTAAGCCAGGTTTCCGAAACCACTAGGATGTCCGGTAGGGTATGGAGAACCCAGGCCCGGATCATGGAAAACTTTTTTACAGACTGCATACATTAATGTGGAGGAAACTCATGCCTTTCAGTGTAGTAAGGGTGATGTGATTGCAGCTGGTGGCCCCGGATTGAGCTCCACATTTCCTGAGCACAGGAGAAGAAGGAGTAATAGTTTCTTAGAGTAGCAATAGTAAGCTTTGTGCTGGTAATCCCTTTACGTCGTCGTGGACCATCATCCTGGGGGACTCCCCAACATTTTTTGCCCTTCCCACTAAGGGTGGCAGAGATGAGTACTCTGACTGCTATCTATAGAGATGACACCTCTATGATGTTGGCAGAAGTCATAAACTGTGATGGTAATTCACAGGTACCAGCGTTAATGGTAAAATGAATATAGTGTTGGAGAATTGGAGAGTTGAAAAGACATTCATCAACGTAGGGACAGAAACTAGGTACAGAGCATATCAGAATAGTATCCACAATAATAAAGACTTGAGGTGCCACATATTAGGCATGCAATATAACATAGAAGAAGGACCAGAATAGGATCCAAGATTTTATACACATAGTGGAATAAGGATGGGGGGAGCTAGAGAAAATCAAGAGTAAGTGGAGACTGGTACAAGAAAAAGTGGTAGAAGATGGTTATGGCATAGGTAGACAGCAGCGTGGTATAAATAAGAGGATAAGGCCCATGAGTACTGGCAAACAGCAGTATGTCACAAGTCAGAGAAGCTGTAGTTTAAATAGCAGGGGATCTCTGCTTCCAGTATGTGGTGTGACTTATAAAGGAGGGTAGAATTTGAGGAACAGCAGTGTACTGGATGGGTTAAAAGAAGGGAGGGCGTGGTATAGGAGAGGAGCATGGAGAAGGAGTATTTAATAAGGGTTGGGGGGGATTGGTGAGTGGGCGCGAATTTGTGACTTTAGCAGTACCTTGAGCTGCAGAGTGTCCACTGCGCTGGTATTGGGTGGTGACTGTGGAAGTGCCGCCCGCCCACTGGCCGGGTGTCCCTCAGCTCGAGCTGTGAGCCTTGATGTGGCTGCTCCTCGACTGGGGAAACAAGAGAAGAAGGAAGGTTTAAGTGCCTGCTGAAGACAAAAGGTCGTCACTACAGGTGGGGAACCCAAAATTAACACAAGAAAGAAAGTGATTCAGCTGGCACCGTCCGTCTGGCTTGAGCACGCAAACAAGAAGAGGCTGTGATCACTCACTCTTTTTCGAATAATTAAGGCCTTTTTTTCCCCAAGACATGAATCAGGACCAAGTTTACATTAACAGTGGTAACAGGCTAACAAAAGTTTTCTAGTATGCCATACAATTAGCAGTGGAAATGTAAAGAAAGCTTGAAACAAATTCGGCTAGCAGGGACCAATCAGAAACAGAGACCAAAAGGCACTCGTGTTCCGATTGTTGTGGCTTTGGCAATACCTTGAGCCACCAAGTGTCCGCTGTGCTGGTATCGGGTGGTGCTGTGGAAGTGCTGCCCGCCCACTGGCCGGGTGTCCCTCGGCTTGAGCTGTGAGCCTTGATGTGGCTGCTCCTCGGCTTGAGCCATTGAGTGTCTGCTGCACTGGTATCGGGCGGCGGCTGTAGAAGTGCTGCCCGCCCACTGGCCAGGTGTCCCTCGGCTTGAGCTGTGAGCCTTGATGTGGCTGCTCCTTGGCTTGAGCCGCTGAGTGTCCACTGCACTGGTATTGGGCAGCGGCTGTGAAAGTGCCACCCGCCCGCTGGCCGGGTGCCCTTTGGCTTGAGCTGTGAGCCTTGATGTGGCTGCTAAGATGTAACTTTGGTGTGTGATTCATCAAGACTTCTTCTATTTCCCTTTAAGGCCTACTATAAATATCAGAAGTGGGAACTGTATTGTAGCTTCCAGCAAAAAAAAAAAAGATAAAAAAAATTGCATTTCCTGAGTGATTTGAATATAGTGGCCTCAACCTCAACAGATTCTAAAAAAGATCTACAGGCCAGGGAGGAAAAAAAATCAGATGCAAGACAAGAGGAGCATATTGTTTGCCACTTTTAGAGGATCAGGGTGAAGTATTAGGTAATCCCAATTTAACTAAAAATATCTGATAATATAATGAAACAAAAGAATGAACAAGTGGGAAAAGAAATACAAGGCAACAAAAAATAATAAAATAAAGTAAGAAGAAAAGTACCTCAATTCAAAAGCAAAGAGGTTATAACAGACTTTTTTTTCTCACAGATTAATGCATGCAGACAGAAAAAAGTAAAAGATAAAACAGAATTTCAGTAAGGAAATAATTAATTAATAAATAATTGTATGAAATAATTAATTAATAAATAATTGTATGAACCATACAAGATGATTCATTAGGTATATCAAAGATTCAGGGAAATAAAAAAAAAAATGGAACTCTTTAGTCCTCTTAACTGGTCAGAAATTTACATAACTCCCTGACTAGAACATGGAAGCTAGATTTCAGTGTTCATTCTAGGATTAATATACAAGCATTCCTGAATACTGTATTTCAATAGTTAAACCAACATCTGGAAAATGTAACTATTCACACAGAACCATTCAATTATTACCCTACTAACTTATCTAAATTACTTCCGAAGGCGCTGACTCACTAAACAATTTGCAGCAAAAAATAAAATAATTAGAAGACAGCAAAGGAAGTCAAAAGTTATTCTCAACAGTAATTATTCATGACTCATCTGTCAAAATACAGGAAAAAATGGAAAGAGATCAAAAAGAAAGCAAATGAAGTAAGAGGTAAACTTCTCATACCCTGATGAAAATCAGAAATTATACAAATCTTCCCCACCCCAATTAAAGTGCAGCATCAGAACAAGCATTTGTCAATGCTGAATGTTTGCTTGCTGGTATTGACATTGGTAGTGAAGGAGTTAAAGAGATGCATAATGGGAATAGCAGTGAAGTACTGAAGTAATACATTGCCAACCTCCACCCCCAACCCCACCCCCACCCTGCAGAGACTGACAGGTGTTGAGGGTGTGCCTTTGGGTTGTTGGCCATAATGCTCATGCCATTCCACCTCACCTTACCCTGCAGACACTAACAGGTGTCGTAGTGTGCCTTGAGGTCTTCAACCCTTATTCTCACCCCATTCCATAAGGAAATAAGCTTAGATGGGTGCAGTATAGTAGAATGGGGTGAACGTTAGGGCTGAAGACCTCAAGGCACACCTCGATGCCTGCCAGTGGCTGCAGGGTGGGGGTTGGGGTAGAATGGCGTGAGCATTATGGCCGACAACCCCAAGTCACACACATGACACCTGTCAGTCTCTACAGGATGGGCATTATGGTTGGAAACCCTAATGTGATGGGCGTTGGTTGGAATTTTTGCTCCAAATTTTCAACATGTACTTTTTGGGACCCTATCTCATGAACAGTGGCAGTATCATTTTGTTACTCAATCCCAAAAGGTGATTTCACACTGCGACTGTGCCATTCAGTGCCACAGGTGTGAAAACACATTTCAGGCAGGATGTGAAAAATGACAGCTGTACTGTTCATGAGGAGGTGTGAAGAAATGGCAATGTTGAAAATCTGGAGTGAAAATATCAAAAAGTGGTGAAGTTACGAGTACAACGCATGCTCGTAACCCAGTCATTTTTGGAATGTTTTCACCAAATTTTCAACATGGCCTTTTTGGGACCTCTCCTCATGAACAGTGGCACTATGATTTTGTTAATCTGTCTCAAAAGTTGATTTTGCACAGCGACCACACCATTCTGTGCCACAGGTGCAAAAACACATTTTGGGAAGGATGCAAAAAAATGACAGCTGTACTGTTCATAAGGATGTGTGAAAAAATTTAAATGTTGGAAATCTGGAGTAAAAATATTAAAAATTGATGAAGTTACAAGTGTGCATAGGAACTGCACAACGGATGCTCGTAACGCAGTCATTTTTTGGGGAGTTTTTTCACCAAATTTGCAACAAGGGCTTTTTGGGACCACACCTCATGAACAGTGGCACTGTTGTTTTGTTGATTCGTCCTGAAAGGTGATTCCATGCAGTGACCACAAAATCACCTTTTGGGACTAAAAAACAAAATGACAATGTCAGTGTTCATGAGGTCGGGTCTCAAGAACCCCATGTTGAAAATTTGGTACCAAACTTGAAAAATTGGCTGCTATATCAACCTAAGTTGAATCCTCCCCATTGACTTCCATTATAGGGCTTACAGTCATTTCTTCAGTTCCCGGTTGGTCTTTGAAGAGTGCAGACATGTTCCCAGTTCACAGAAGATCTCTGCTCCTGACCTCCGGAGGTAAGTATGGGTGAGGGGGTGCGGGGAGGTGGGGTGCAGAGGGAGGGTGCAGGTTGGGGGAAGGGGCTGGTGGGAACGATGAGGGACTGTTTTCTTTTTTTTTCAGGTTTAAACAAAAAAAGATATTGTGGGACTGTTTTCTTTTTTACAAGTGAAATGCTAACAAAACGGATTTTGGCAAGCTGGGGTGGGCTCCCAGTGTGCCAGAGTACTGGGGGGGATCAATGCCAACCTGGGGATTGGGCACTGAGAGGTCGGCTGAGAACATAGGGGCGTGGGGGGCGGTGCATCCAACACCGGGAGTGGGCATCCCAGTGTCAGAAACATCAAACAAGTATTTTTTGGAACACTAGGGTGGGCTCCCAGTGTGCCATATTAATGGGGGGGGCAGGGGGATATATGCTGACATGGGGATTGAGCACCCCAAAGTTGTCAGGGAATGGAGAATGGAGGGTGTGGGTGGGCAGCAGCAGTGGGAGGGAGCTAGCATTTAAATGTGTTGCCCTACTGTGTGCCTGGTTGGGGGAGGGGGTTCGTAGCTGCAATGATGAAACTGCCCCCTGATTGCAGCGGCAGATGTCTTTCAAATGCGGTGCTTGCTCTGAAACTGCCATCATCGGCAGCTTCAGAATTAATTGGTGGCTGAGGTACTTACCCATTAAAGCGTCCACTGCACTGGCCACAACACTGCCACACCTCTGCAATGCTCTACTACCTCAGTATGTTTCTTGTGCGCTGTGTACATGAGCAAACATAAAAAGGAAGAAGTGGGAAATCGTCATAAACAAAAGAAGGGATGTAGGCTAGAGAAGAAACACAGAACTGAGGGAACATATATTATGATGGCTTGTGTGAAATAGTCTAAAGATGCCAGGCTGTCTTACTTGGAGGAAGTGGGGGCTGCTTATTGGAAATACTTGAACATGCTTGATAGAACTGCAGCTTATTCAAAAATAGAGGCATGTCTCCCATGATGTAGGCTGATCACTTTTATCCTCACAGTATGACCTAGGATAGAACCCGAGTACATCACCATTAAAGTCACAGTATTATTCCCTAAGCACACATCAACTGCTGCACAGTTTGTATCTTTGTTAATCACTTGTGCATATGCTATATTTATTTTTCAGCAATCAGGGAAACATTACACTTTGAATCATGGAGTCAGTCAGCAATGAGACTCATCCAAAACATGTTTGAATTTACAGAGCTATGGCACTTTGTAATCACGGACAGTCAGAAAAAAATGCAAAAGATGATCACTGGACACAGAACTGATCAGAAGGCACCAGTACTTGGGAGCGCAACCATAAACAGTAAAAAAAATCACAAATGAACCAACAGTTTAGATCAGTGACATTAAGTAAATCAACAGGGCACACTGTATTTCCTTGATTGCTAGTAAATAAATATAGTCACTTACACAATGTTTTGCTTACTTTTGTATGACTGTTCTTTGGTGAGTTGTAGTGGGTGCGGTCGTGGTGAGGCCACATGATAAGAGAATCAATTGCGAAGGAGTTTCTTAATGCCTCTGCTTATTTGTACTGAATTTGTACATTGGATGAGAAAAAATAAATTCTAACATCAGACAAGCAAGTGATTGATTTAGGGAACTGTGGTGGTGTCTTGGGCAAGTAGCGCACTCTGTTACCTTCTCGGAGGTTCTACCTGCCCATGTCAAGGGAGAGGGTTGAGACATCCATACCATGCAATTCAACACATGGCTGAAGAAATGGTGTGGAGAGGAAGGCTATGGCTTCACTGGGGATTGGAATCTCACCTGGAGGGGACCCGAGAAGATGAGAGGCTGAGTGAAATGAAGGGGCAAGTGCTGAAAGCTAGCACCAGTACAGTGTCAAGCTTGAGTGGGTTACAGGGCCTGGGTCATAAGGAAAAATCCTGACACCCCTTGTGGCATGAGCCAGCACCCAAGGGACCAGGTAGGGGAAACAACCCGCTTTCCCGCTCCAGAGTCTGAGGAATGACCAGTGCCATTGAGTTGGGTAACCCGGTAGTACTCTATCCATCCATCCATCTATCTATCTATCTATCTATCTATCTATCTATCTATCTATCTATCTATCTATCTATCTATCTCCCTTCCTCCCTCTGTTTGTCTGTCTGTCTATCAATCTATCCATCTATCTAATTATCTATCTATATACACATATAATAAATTATGGCAAAGTGTGGTTTATAAGGAAATAGTACCATCAAGGGATCAAACAAACCATAAAGTCATGATCCTGAAGAGTGAGTAGCTTTTATGAGCTTGTCCGACCCCAAGACTGTATTATTTCACAAGTATGCCAGACTTTGCAATCTTTCATTTTCTATGATACATTAGGTTTGCCATTTTCTGCTGTGTCCCATGTTTACCTTAGTATAGGTGATAAGGTGGCTGTTAAATATGTTATTACATGTGTTATTGTGTGGTTGGTAGTGTGTTGTGTAGTAATGTCTTATTAAGGTGTTAAATGCATTAATATAGTGGCATATATATATATATATTTTTTTTTTTCACAGCAAAAAATCTTTGTTAATGCACTAGCTAGGGTTAAACTGATAAAAGTAGGGAAATGCAGTGTTAGGGTTTCCAACCCCAATGCCCCACCCCCACCCGGCAGGCAGAAACAGGAAAAAACATTATGGTCTGACCTCTCCAGCATCCTAGCAAATCAGGTGTAGGGTGTGCCTTGGGGTTGTCAACTCTAATGCTCACCCCATTCCATTATTAAAGAAGCTAAGATGTGTACAGTACATGAGCATGGGGTGGGCGTTAGGGTTGACAACCCCGAACACAGACAGATGCCGCTCCTGACCACATATGTATGCTACTACTGACTGCAAAAGCACACTACTCCCAACCACAGAAAGACAGATCAGCCCAGCCACACCTCCTTATGTAGGAGGAAACAACACAATGGAAGCACTCAGGTTGCCCCAGACAAAGCCTCACATCACAGAGGTGAAGCACTGGGCTAGCAGTGCTGTGATTCACCTAGAAAAGAAAATTCTGATGGCTACAACTACAACATTGTAAGTTTTCTTTTTGTTTCCTCTATGAGTTTTTTGGCCAGCCCCCATTCTAAGAGTCATGAGCCCATGTTTCTAGTGTTGTCCCTTATATAGGAGGACCCTGCACTACAGAAAATGAAGAGGGACAAAATGGAACAAAGGACCAAAATTCCACTATACTATAGAAAACCAGTATGACCAAATGCAATCTAAATTAAAATGAATCACCATCCTAATGTATTATAGAAAATGCATACAATAATTTATTTATTTATTTAACATATCATAGGAATTACAACCCATTGAATCATGGACTCATTTACAAAGGCTCCGCGTCAACATAATCTTACATACAATGAGACAGCACAGTAGTATAACAATCACAGCTTCAGGCAGAATAAGATGGCAAGTATCCTACATACAGTAGAAAAGTAGCTGCTGATCTATATAAGTGGTAGCTAGGGCATTGAATGGAGACACAAATGGTACAGTTACAGAGCAAGTGTAGCCTCAAGGGCATTGTCAAATGGCAGTATACAGTGACCGGAACTGAAGCTGTCCTATACAGTTGGTGGCTATGGGTAGTGGTACCGCACATTGATACAGTTCAGCAGTACTAGCAACTGGGAGTAGTAAACATTGGTATAGACAGCATAGCCCAGGCACTTAGGCTTGCTTGAGAAAAGTCAGTGGCCGGTAGGCTGGGGATTTGAGCTAGGTGGTGCTGTCTAGAAGAAGACATTGTCAAGGACCAGCCTAGGGCGGCTCGGCTCGGGGGGGGGCTAGGCATGAGAGGAAGATTAACAGTTACACTGTCAGTGATGCAAAGAGAGAATGTCTCTTTTTAGGGCGGTCTTAAAGAGCTCTAATTTGGAAATGGAGGTAATGGCCTGGGGGAGCTCGTTGTACCATATAGGGGCTCTATAGGGGAAGAATCACTGAGGTAGGGAGGGAGGTCCTGACCCTGGGCATTGTCCACATGTGTTTTTTGGTGGAATGAGTGGATGCAGGGGGGGAGCATGAGAAGAGGGAGGCAGAGACCCCCGGGGGGACAACCCCAGATGAATTTTTTTGGTGAGAAGATAAGTTTGATATTGCAGTCTTTCCTCCAGGGAGAGAATATTGGTGAGGGTGTAAAGGGTGCAGGTATTGGAGCATGTGTCTGCTCCTAGGAGAAGTCGGCATGCTTTGTTAACAGCCAGGTGGATAATAATAAGTCCTGTATGGTGAAATCTACTGTTTCACAGGGGGCTATTTAGCTCATAATCCCACTCGACCATCAGGCTCTTGGGTTATTGAACTAATTAGCCCCCCTCAATAGTGCATTTCCCCATACATCACACTTACCTATCATTTACTACACACGTATATACATAGGAGCCCGGTTTGTAAATTTTTTGGTGGGGCCCAGGGGTCAGGGGTCAAGGCCCCATCTCCTGACCCAGGGGTCAGAGGAGAACCATTGGGGTTCTAGGGGTCAAAGCACATATGGCATGCTGCAACAAAGGAGCCATTTTGATGGCATTATGTGCATATTAGCATCTCCACCATGTACCATGCATGATTGCATGAAGGCATTGTGTGGATCTGTGCTTGTCCCCTACCCCCCCCGGATCAGCTGTCCCAACCAAAATAATCCTACTTTCATAGTTCCCTGGTGTGTAGGGATCCACCCCACTCCCCAATCACTGCTTCAAACTTAAAAAACCCTTAATCTCAATGATCCCTGGCATCTAGTGGTCCCCCCACTCCAGACTTGCCAGTCCAAGCCCAAATAATCTATTAGTCAATAAAGCCTGCTGTCTAGTGGTCCCCACACCTGATTGCTAGTTCACATTCCCCTTCCCATCCTACTCACTCATGTTACTCCGCCCCCTTTCCCTGTGTCCCCACTCACCCGAGTTGGCAGCCCCCTCCAGTGATGGGGACTGGCACATCTCCTTCATTCACCCCCTTGACCAGCTACAGTCTGAGAAATAGGGAGAAGGTGCTCACCTACTGTAGAAACAGCTGTTTCCACAGCAGAGGCAAGCTCACTTCCCATCATTCAGACAGCAGAAGGCAGAGGTAGTGAGCAGAGGGGCTGTGCCAGTCACAGTCACCCAATGGAAGCAGCCAGCTTGGATAAGTGGAGGGACTGATGATCGGGGAGTGGGAAGCCACTAGACGGCAGAGATATTTGGTCTCAAACCAATAATCAGGGTGGGTGGGGTGAGGTGACCACTAGATGCCAGAGATCTTTGACATAAAGGGTTATTTGAGTTTGGACTAGCAATCGGGGGGTGGGGTGGGGGGCTGATAAGATGACTAGACACAAGGAATTATTGAGATAAAGGGTTACTTGGGTTCAGTCCAGTGACTAAGGTGGGGGGTCCACAAGATGCCAAGGAACATTGAATCACATGTTCATGGGGGATCAGAATGGCAATTGAGGGGTGTGGGACCAGTACAGTAGATGCCATGGATCTGTACAAGATGAGGTTATGGGGGACTGGACTGGTGATCGGAAACTGGGAGGCAACATGCACTGCTGTGCACTATGGTAAAGGTGCTGCGACTTTAGCACTTTCAGAACCACTGTATGTAAAGCTGTACCCTGTATGCAGGGAGAATTCCTCTTTTGCATGGCACAGCAGTATATACAGTGTGTATCCGGCATTAGATTAATGGCATGTACCAGGTGGCACTGACCATGCTGTTCCCAGTAGCATATCCCTAGCATGTTTAGCTCCACATGGTCTAAAAATGGAGGCTGATGTTTTGTTTGGCAAAATACTGTATAAGTTAAAACAGAAGAAAGAATTCTCATATACTGAGATAGAGAAGAGGGACAGCAGTACACAGATGCAGTATATGTGGCCTGAGCCAGCCTGCTTGCTGAGCTGTTTTCATAACTGACCTTTGGGTCAGTGGTGGATCCAAGAATTGAGAGAAGGGGTGGTGCACTTGGCTACCAAAACTAAACCTTTGTAGGGGGGTCTGGGGGCATTCCCCCACAGGAAATTATGGAAATGTAGGTGTAAAGTAGTGCATTTTGGAGCATTTTAGGCCCAGTTTCAGAAGCAAAGTGTTGACTACCAAAAAATCTCCTAGTTCTCTTTCCATCACGGAGCAGCTGCAAACAGTAATGGCTGTCTCACATAGATATACCGATTCTGAGGGAGATGTCTGGTTGTTCAGCTAGAATAACCAGGCATCTCCATCTTCTTCCTTGGAAGCAGCCTCTATCAAGAATGGTAACAATTAACTTTTGTGAGCCACTCCGGCATGCCCAGCACAATTTCAGTTCAGTTGCATTAATACAACACTTACATTTTTGACAGTTGGCTGCCTGCGAGGTAGATCCTTCCCTTACTCACTTCCTTACAGTGCCACAGCCAACAATCAGGAGATTTACAAAATAAAGACAAGCAGCTGTGACATTGCTAAAATACAGCAAGTTGCCTTTATAACACTTCTCTTTTAACAGCTGTGCTGCCAATCCCCACTTGTAAAAGGGGATGTATTCAAAAAAAAAAGAAAACCCTGATTGTTAGGTCTTAGGGTGGTGGACAAAAGAACAACTAAACATAAAGGAGCCGAGGGGACCTCAATAAAGTGAAGACAATGTATAAAAGTGATTCTTTTATTTGACCTTAACCATGCAACTGCCAGCATTCTTCCTGATCCTACACTGGGGCTGGTTGGGGGCAAAGCATGCCAGGTATGCTCCAAGTGTTGTGTCAACTGCAGAAGCAGAATGTACCACCAAACCGGAGAGGCTGGACTTTGCATGCAGTCTCTGAAATCTCATACTAGGGACAGCCTGGGGATAGATAATGTTTTGTGCTGTGGCCACTGTGGGTGCAGAGCGTAGTGCTGGACCTGAGAAACTGAACTTTGTGAGTTAGACTGGCACCTTTCATCTCATCCTGTGACTGCCTTGGGGCAGAGCATGTCATGTACTAGGGCTACTGTGGGAGCAGAATTTACAGACTGTTATTGAATTGGGTGTGCGGAAGGACACAGGCTCACCATTCTGTACCAGGGCATAGGCAGGAACAGAGTGGGAAGCAGGACAAGAACAGCAGCGAGTGAGCGGCAAGCTGACAAGTTTGGTTCTGTGAGGACAGGGGATACTAATGCACAACTCTTTGAATGAATGACTTCATTCATACAGTTGTGAATTATTACAGCATGCACTGCAAGCCCACTGGTCCACAGTGCGGACCAATGAGCTTGCAGCGATCACTGTAAGCTGTCATTCGGCAGGCAGCCGTGGTGGTATTAGGGCATTTCCTGCCCGCCGATGACTGGGGGGGTGAAACTGGGTGAGCTGGGGGTCCAGAGTGAGTGGGGGGGCACCACTGGACCACCAGGGATGATGCAGGTTTATATATTCAATGATTGAAGGGTCAGGATGGGGAGGGGGTACCACTGGACTACCTGGGACCATTACAACGTGTGTTTTCAGTGATCAGAGGGTCAGGATGGGGAGGAGGGAACCACTGGAAAACCAGGGCTATGAAATTACCTTACATATGGTGATTGGAGGTATGGGTTGTGGGGGTACAGCTGGACCACCATGGGAATTCAATAGTTGTGAGTCACGGCGCTCGGGGTTATGGGTTGGGGTAGGGGTACTACAGCAGTCCCTGGTACAGGGACCACATGCTGTGCAGGGTGCCAGGCGCATTTCACTGGCCGGCCCTGCACAACACATGCAAATGGGGCCATAATGACATGCAAATGGCTCCATTTGTGCCATGCATGCATAATGGCTCCATTTGCATATTCAGGTCTGAATATCTGGATTTTGCACATAGTGCAGCTACAGTTGCGCTGGAGCATTACAAGTCATAGCATTCAGACCTGTCTGTGGAATGTGCAAGTGCACTGTATTTGTGCGTGCGCATTAAATGCTGTATTCAGTAGAGATGAGCCATGGCACATCTCATTTTAAATATATCCTTTTGTTGCTCCAGCGCAACTCAGTTACACTGCTCAACCACTTGCGCCATTGCCAGGCACAGTTTGGAATATCGGGCCCAATATATATAAATTGGGAACAGCAGAAGTGCAGCACTCAAAATACGACACCCAAGCAGCAGCTATCAGGAGAGAGCTGACACTGTAGAACCAGCCAGCAAGTAGAAGGAAGACCAGGATGAAGGTGGGAGGAAAGACAGAAGACAGAGGTAGTCAGGCAGCAAAATGGCAGCTAAAACAAAACAATTAGCATCCAAAACACACGTGTTGATAGAGTATCACCTGCTGCCCCATCGAACTGCGGACAAAAGCCTTGCAATATATCTGAGTATTATCAGCATAGAAGAAATGTTAACCCAAAACTGTACTTTCAAATCACTACAGTGCTTCCAGCAGAAGCATAAATACTGGGAACAAGAAAAACAATGGGTACATAAGTGATCCCTGTGGCAATCAATGAATCAATATCACAAAGAGAAATTCCCCATGTCCACTGACTTGTGGCATTCTAATAGGAAAAACAAGTACCATTTCACCATTTCAATACTTTCTTAGGCAAACAACTAAAAAGAATATGGTTGTCAGCAGTATAAAATGTTGGGCACAAGTCAAGGAGATCTACCACTGATAGTTCCCCTGGTCCTTCACAAGGAGATCATTCATGACCCAATGCCACAGTGATGTAACTGCAAATAAGCCAAATAGCACATGTATATATACTATTTCCTTACTATTGTTCACATATAAAACTCTGGGTTTTGTTAAAACTTTTTATTTTATTTCAACCTAATATTAGCAGTTCAACTTCCTGCTGATGCTGCCAGCAGCTACCGTGCCTACCTTTGCTGGGATGATGCTGACGTGCTGTGCTGATGCTCTCCTCCTCTGCTTCTCACCATGCTCCACCAGTTGACCTGCTGGATGCTGTAGTTTGTGCTAGTGCCACCGGCCACCCAGACCTCTCCAAAGGACCCTCACCACCACCTGGTGACCCACCCGGCCACTTGTAGACCTGCCGCTTCCCGTTCCTGCCTGCCTAAACCAACCTCCCTAACCCCACCAGCCGTACTCGAGTTGCCCACCCCAATTCACCTACTCACAGAGTATTCCCCCCCGAATCCCCCTCTGCTGCTCAGGCTAGCCCTTCTTGCAACTTGCTGCCTGGTGGAGGTGTGTGGTGTCCCAGACTCCCGACTGGCCAACTCCTGTCCCAGACGCCATCTCTCTTTCTCCTGGCTCCCACCGCACCACCGGTCTTTGGCACTGACTTGGAATGCTCTCCCTCTCTGGCTAAGCTCCTCTCTTCTGGGCTGGATGGACACCTGGACCACCTTTCCTTGACCTTGCCCTCAACTACGCCAGACCAGCCCGACGCATAACACGATGGCAACCATTGTTCTCCCCTGAGCACCAGCCTCCTCACTCACAGAATCGCCCCATGGTCATGCATGCATGTGTATGGCATTAGCATATCATGCCCAATAAGACTTCCTTCCCCTGGCCAATCACAGTGCGGCAAGATGAAAATTGCCACTTGACTTGCCAACCATCAGTCACAAAGATTTTTTTTGAGGGGGGTGATAAACCATACAGACAAAGGCGCCACTTTTAAATAATGCCAGCAGCACCACCAGCCAATTAAACAGGGGGGGATGGCATGGTCGACTTGGTCACAGTCAGCAGAGGGGGCGCGCGTGCATAGAGAAACTAACCAGGGAAAAAAAAATATAAAAAAAAAAAGGGAGCATGTGGCAAAATATTGCTGGGGCTCAGCCCAGGTTAAAAAATATTGCTGGGGCCAATGCCCCACGGGCGCATACAACCCAGCGCCTATGCGTATATATTTATCAAATAGCAAGAAAAAATGTAGCAATTTCATTGGCCAAGAGATGTCACCTGACCATGTATTAAATCTCTATAAATGCACAGTCAGGTGTTGAATCTCATTTTTCTCACGTAAAAAACCCAACTACTTAGAGCCATGTTGCAAGTGTAATAAGCCCCTCCAGGGTGTACATCATAGGACTGCAATGCATTTCTCGGGCGGGGGTGTTTCTAAGGTCTGAAAAGATTGGGGGCTTGAGCCTCAATGCCTCCCACCCAGTGAGAAAACAAACAACTTGAACGGGGTCTGTTTTAAAAACTGTGAATCTTTTATTCAGGGTTAATGAATAAATATTCCAAGCTACGGCCCCTAATGCCCACCTCTAGTGATGCATGTGTTCCCAGCAGCATAAGGACACTTGATCTATGGCATCCTTCCTTACTACAGTCCTGGGGCATTCATTAAAATCTGGTAATGCACACCCTGTTGGTGCTTGTTACTTACATATATATGTTATACAGTATGTGCATATAAAGAATATGCAATGGACTGACTCAAAATATATAATTTATCTTCAAGTTCGAGGAGTAGGACCAAAACTCACAAGTGGCACAGTCATGAGTGAGTTATGAAAGCCCTGCCCACTCACTAGTGATGATAATGATAAATTGCCTATTTTGAGTCTGGCTATTGTATATCAAATATTATACAGCAATAGTTTACAAGTTATAGCGTTTAAATCTGCAGTTTGTTTGAGGATTTTACTGTTTTTATCTTTGATTTTAAAACCTGGCTTCGGTGCTGCACTAAGCATTGTAATGTCAGCAGCATTGTGAAAGCTGCTCTCTGATTAGTTCAGTATTCCACTGTGATGACAGTAACCTTAAAATGTTTATTGTGACAACAGTAACAACAACATAGTTTTGATATGTTGCTGTTATTTAAGTCACTAGCCAAGATGCATTTTTTTATCTCGTAATTTTTTTAACCCCACTCCTGTTATATATACAAATGTATCAAGGAAAAGTTATTACCATTGATGTTGTATAAATATTTTTATACAACATATGGCCAGATAATAAGGGGATACATGATGGGCACGAGTGTGATATGGAAAATATTTTCACTCCATTAGAGTGACCTCTGGATATTCACAAGTGGCAAAGCCATGAGTGAGTATCCAGATGTCACTGTGCAGGAGTGAAAATATTTTTCATATTACACGAGTGCACATCATGTTCAAAAAACTAATTTTTTCACTTTTTGACAAATACAAATAACCATAAAATTAAAAATGATAGCATGGCACTTTGAGCATGAAAGTTGTTCAGCAAAAAAATATCTACAAAATGAGTGGTGTTTCAATTATAGATACCTTTTCTGATTTTTTTATAATCAGCAAAAAATGTCTGGAAATGTTCACTTTTTCACAAACAAATCCCCCCCCCCCAGCAAAAAACAGAGCTGTCTGAGGACAACGAGGGAATTTTTTCTTACACCTCATTGGAGCTGCGGTTTCTGCTTTTGCCCTGTGCACTCAAGCTCCTCAGAGCTTATTCTATCAAAGAACTGTGCCCGGTGGGTCAGAAATTCCATGGAGCTAACCCACCTTGTCTGGGACTGGAGCCTGACTTTTTAAAATAAAAAAAAAAGGCGCCAAGATATCTTGTCCCAGTGCCCTATTTAAGGGGCCATTTCTTCTCCACTGCAGCTGTAAGAGCTCACCAGTGCTTTGTGAGGACAATGAGGGACTTTTTCTTATACATCATCAGAGTTGCAAGTTCTGCTTTTGCCCTGTACACTGGAGTTCCTGGGAGCTCATGCCATTGAAGGACTGTGCCGGGTGGGTCGGAAGCTCCACAGAGCTAATTCACCTTGTCTGGGACCTGAGCCTGACTTTTTTGTCCCACCCTCCCCACCACTGCTTCAATTTAAATGGGCTATTGCTCTGCCCCGAGGGTCAGGATTGGTGGTGGTCATTCCCCTGGCGGGTGTACCGCAGCTTTTAACCTGTGTACTACACTGTGACCAACTGTATTATTCTTAACTTAGTGATATCTCTATACCTCCACTGTTTCCAGGTTTACAGGTCTCTACCTCTGGTTACAGTCTTACCTCGCTGTTAAGTCTTATCATAGGTGAGAGCAGTCTGTTGGGGCTGCACTCTATTTTTGAATTACAGTACTGGAGGGATTAGTCTACAGGGTACTTAAACTGCTATGTATTTATGTGATTCAAAATGAGCTTGGATCATTCATATAATTTTTATGTGCATGGGCACCTGCCATTGTGGGCAGCCCAGTGTTGGGGAGTTAAAGTTTCTTATGAATTTATACTAAGTATATGTGCTAATTCCCCCTCTTTACTTAGCACCATAACAGGAGTTACTGTCTTGAGCTCTACTTATATTCTCTTGGACATTTCTTTCCCTTTGTGTTGGTCACCAGGATGTCATCCCAGAGCAGTTGCTTTGCTGTCACTGGCTCCAAGGCTGCAATGTGGCCTTGCTTAGCCTGTACCACTGCCTCCCAATTATTACTGCTACTCCTGGTGGCCATTCTTCCCCTACCCATGGCGTCCCTGGAATCTAACCTCTACCCTTCAGAGGATGACTATTCCTTCTATAATCTCATAGCTGCTAAGCAGTTGTGCCTCTGTCCTACCTGGGATCTGAAACTTCAGACTCTCTCTCATACTACCTACCTATTCAAACGCTCCATCCTCAAGCCCAAGTCAAACAAGAGACGAAGCGTACTGCCTTACCTTGCTTTATTTCTGCTGTTACTCATTTTGTTTACTGGCCAGAGATATTGAACTTAACCCTGGACCCCCTGCTGCCTTGCCTGCCTCTCAGTCCCCCCCCCCCGTGGCTAACCTCAAAGGGTATAAAAATTGCCCATCAGAATATCTGTAGTTGCCTACCTAATCTTGCCAAGCTATTGGCTTGGGTTGTTCACTACAGCCCAGATATACTGGGGGTCATGGAAACATGGCTTAAACCTGCCACCTCAGATTCTGCATGTGCCCTTCTGGGGTACAACTTAATCAGGCATGACTGTGCCAGGAAAAAACATGGGGGCCGCCTGCTACACTACTACAAGGCTCACCTTAATGTGTCAGTCATATCACACCTGTGCCCTCCATCCTCTACCTGTGAGTTCCTTCATACCCCACTCTTACTAGGTAAGACAAAAAAGCTGCACCCGGGCTGTGCCTATAACCCTCCCAAAGGTGGTGTGCAAGGACTCTCCTTCCTCCTTGACAGCCTCAGTTCCAAGGTGTGTTCAAATAAACTATTAGTGTTCGGTGACTTCGATCTAAACTGGATAGGCTGTAATGTCAAGCAATATGAACACTTGTCATGCCTTTCTCTCTGCCAACTTATTACTGAGCTAACTAGGCTTTCTTCCTCTGGGGTGAAAGGTACCCTCCTAGACTGGATACTGAACAATAGACCCAAGCGGATTGTCTCATCTGGTATTTCCCTAGATGCTATCTCTGATCATTCCCCCACTTACGGTATTTGGAGAGTTTCCCCACCTAAAATTTCCTGCAAAGTGATCCAAATGAGGGACTTCTCCAAATTCAACATTGAAGCCTACCATGCTGACCTGAATCGCCCAGACTGGTCCCTGGTCCTAGCCACAAACGACCCCTCAGCTGCCCTTGAAAACTTTCTTGCAATATTCACACCCCTGCAAGAAAAACATGCTCCTCTCACTAAAAGGAGAGTGAGGGGCGCTGTCACCAAATGGCTACATGGTGGCTTATTTTCCTTTATGAAATTAAGGGACAAATGCTGGGCTAAATTCAAGGCCTCCCAAAACATGTCTGTCTTACAGGAATATAGACAGCTCAGAAAGATGTGTAAAAGAGCCATCCACTCTGCCAAGAGTGAATTTTGTAAATCCACCCTGTTATTTTCAACTAGGGTCTTGAGGAGCTTCTGGTGTAACATCAAGAATACTGTAAGTGGTTCCTCCAGAGCCTATGTCACTGACATGCTGATTGGCAGGGTCAGCTATAATAGCGCCTTGACTATTGCAAATGCATTTAATTCCTAGTTCTCAGATCTGTCTGTCTACTCCTCCCAGTTCCCCAACCTTAAGGAACCAAGACCCTCCTGTAGACCTCACTCTGGGATGACCCCACCGTCCTTCCTTTTACTTTAAAACCATCTCCATTAGTGAAACTCAGAGACTCCTTGCTGGCCTCTCCCCCCATATTGGTGCTGGTCATGACAACATAGAGCCCAAACATCTTTGTCTTGGGGCCCCTTTCCTGGCCCTGCCAATCTCCCATATCTTCAATATATCTCTCTTATTACTGGAATCATCCCTGCCATATGGAAATTGGCTAGGGTTGTCCCTATCTTCAAACAAGGTGACCCAAAACTCCTTGAAAATTACTGCCCTATCGCTATCCTTTCAGCTATTAGCAAAGTGCTTGAAAAGGTGGTTGCTACTACATGGCTTCTGTAAGGGTCAAAAGCAACTCTACTGCTCTGGCTAAGGTCACCTCTGAGATTAGGGCTGTTATTGATCAAGGTAATCTGAGCAGAGCTATCTTCATAGATGTCTCAAAAGCCTTTGATCTGGTTAACCACTCACTCCTGTGTTGTACACTTCGGTCCCTTGCCCCCGCCCCCGAACATCCTAACCTGGTTCGCCAATTACCCCTTTGGTAGGCAGCAACATACTAAATTCAACAAGGTCCTCTCTGAACCCACACCTGTTAACTCTAGGGTACCTCAGCGGCCTGTTCAAGGGCCTATTCTGTTTTCCCTTTTTGTCAATGATTTGCCCCTGGTCCCAGCTCATAGTCTCTCCACCCTTTATGCAGATTACCTTGTCATCCTAACCAGCTCCCAGGACATCAGTGTCATTAGCTGCAGGCTCAACTCTGACTTTCCTGGCTAAAGGACCGCAAGCTAGTCATCAATCTCAAAAAAAAAACAGGCTATGCTCTTTGGTTCCGTGGCCAAATCCAAAGCTTGTCCTGCACCTCTGAGAGTCACTGGAGCTGATGGTTCCTTGTGCAAGTTGCTCATTCCCTTAAATACTTGGGGGTTACCCTTGATCCTCAGCTTGACTTCTCACTGCATACATGCATATATACTGCCTTACAACTGTATGTTAATGTTGATCCTGTAACCTGAATGTAACTTGTATACAACTCTTCCCCATCCTCCACCTCACCCCTCCCTTTCCTTTCCCCCTTTTCTTTCACATAAGCTCTTGTTTACTTATTAACCCGGCACTTATTATTGTCCACTCTTTCTACCTATTTTGAGCAATGCTGTTGTAACGCTGCTTGTAACACCTGCCTTACAACTGTATGTTAATGTTAATCTTGTAACTTGAATGTTTAATGTTTCACTCCTATTGTACCCCTCCCCCCCAGGTCACACCAGGAGACGAGCAACTTGTCAATCAGTCTGTCTTCCTGGTGAAACATTTAAATAAATAAATAAATAAATCTGCAAGGCTGCAAGCTGTAAGCTGGGCTTGGCATACAGAGGTAAAATCTGCCTCACTGCAGCAGCATGTTATGCCCTGGCTAAGGGGGTTCTACTTCCAATGCTTTGTTATGGACTGGTCTCTTTTGCCCACACCCCTAAAACCTGTCTAACAAAACGGGATGTTACATACAATAATATATGTCGCTTTGCTCTCTCTGCCCCCGTCTCACTCATCACTGTGAGCTATACAACAAGTTTGAGCGGCTCTCCCCTGACAACCATCACATCTTTGCTATGGGCAATTTATCATCAGAACTGCCACTTCCCCTGCACTAGCTGAGCTATTCAAGCCTGCAGACTTCTCCTACCTATTAAGATCTAGTGGCTCACAAGTATTACTAGTTCCCAAAACCCATTTTTAAATGTTTTCTTTTTTTTGCAGTTTTTTTGTAAAACACCAGCATTACACTCTGGAATATTGGGAGACTGGAGAGTTCAAATTGTGAAAATGGATATAGTCCTAAGGCCCCCTGAGTGTAATGCTGGTGTTTTACAAAACAATTGCAAAAAAAAATTCTTTGCAACTAACTACCTCGGGGTTATATCCTCCAAAACATATGACAGTTCCTCCGGTAACAAACAGTTAATGACCACAGCATCCAGGACAAAAATCCTTATGTCAGACCCTCAGGCCTTAAAGACACAGCAGAAGACATGCTAATGAAGACCTGTTCTCCTGGGCAGCTCACTGTGGCTTCTCCTAGCACTCTAAAACAGGTAGGCCCCAAACTGACTCTCCTGCCTCCCCTGCGTCATCCCACAGACTGACTCCACGTGTACACAATCCCATAACGCTTGTCACAGACCTCTAGCCAATCAGACACTAGGGAACAGTACAACCTGTCCAATCAGACAAAAGCATCACTGAACACATAGCAACAACATACTACCACAGTGGAAGAAGACAGCAAAGTACCAAATAGTACCCTATGAGCACACAAAAATATAACAATTTCTAAATAAAATTTAAAAAAAGGTAGGTGGTCTACTGCATACATTGAATATGCAATGGGGTAGTGTATGATAATTTTTTTATATGAATTTAACATACGAACATACGAAGAAGCCAACAGAAGAAGGCAATTTGGTCTATCTAGTCTGCTCGAATTGCAGGGTACACAGCTTGAGCTACTGTCCCGCCTCCTCCCACACTCCCATCCTCCCTACCCATGATCCTTACCTTCCCCCATGCCTATCCCAGCCTCTCTTAAAGCTGCCCACTGTCTTCAATGAGATCACCTCTTCTGCCAATGCATCCCAAATGTCCATCACCCTCTCTGTGATGAAGTGTTTACTGATCTCCCTCCTAAACCTCCCACCCTCCAGCTTAAGACTGTGCCCCCTCATGTTATGGTTGCCACTCAGTTTAAAGAGACTCTCCTTATCCACCTTATTTATCCCTTTCAAGTACTTGAAGGTCCCAATTATGCCCCCCATCCTGTCTTCCAGGGACTACATGTTCAGTGACCTCAACCTGTCCTCATATGCCTTACCCTGCTGACCCACTGTCATCTTTGTAGCCCTCCTCTGGACCTTCTCCAGCAGGTTAATGTCCTTTTTGAGGTGTGGGCACCAGTACTGAACCCCATTCTGTAGATGAGGCCTTAACAGGGACCTGAACAAGGGTAGTATAACCTCCTCTTTCCTACTACAGATCTCCCCAGATACGTTGCCCAGCATGCTGTTTGCCTTTGCTGCTGCTTTCTTGCACTACGTGGCGTGCTTCAGGTCACTAGTGATCATCACTCCCAGGTCCTTCTTTTCCTCTGATGTAGATATTCGGACTCCACCCAGGCCATTTGTTGAAGTTTGACTTCTGTGTTCTCACTCATGGCTCCACCACTCACGAGAACAAGGTCAAACCACAACACATTCAGATAAAACATTTATCGTACACTTCCCCATTGCATATCTCTTATTTATATTACACTGTTTGTCACAAATAGTACAATGTGTAATTAGCCTTAGCTATCAAAATGTCTTGTATTCACTGTTCTAGTATATTTTTTACACTATTACCTCATCTACTGTGCTACTGTTTACTATGTCTAAACTTGCTCTGTATTCTACTATCAATTATGTCAAAATTTTGTACTGCAATGTGTGCCTGCTTGTTTGTACTGTACCCTTCAGGGTCGTGCCTGAAAATAGTCATTGCTATGGCTAGTGCACTTACCTGGTAAACAAAAACTAAATAAATAAAATAAATATTTTCTTGCAAAGTATGGTATGCCACCCAACATAGTAAGATAATATAGTGTATGGCAGAATGTTTTTATAGTGTATGGTGGAACGCTGTTCCGCAAGGAAATCCATGCCTGGAACATCGTTGTTGTGCTACACTCGGTGCGTCATGATCTTGTTGTGCTGCACTGAGTACGTCACCGGTGCAGCACAACAAGATCGAACCACATTCATGCATGCGCAATTGGTATTATTACGGCAACCGCGGAGGAAGCAAGCATGCGGCAGCACACATGGAACGAAGCCTTTTTTTTGGCCATGGACTTGTTCTGGGGTTCATGGAGTACTGCTTATGGTTGCCCATCCACTATAAAAGATTGTGTATGAGCAACCATACACAAACAAGTCAGTTGTGAGATCTTGAGGTTTCTGTGGTAACGGACCCTCGAGCTGCACTCTCGAGGTCTCTGGTTACCATGGAAACCTCTCGATCACAACTGCCTTGTTGTGTATGCTTGCTCATACACAATCCTCTATATGGATAGAAATCCATACCTAGAATGGAGTTGTTTTGCTGCAGTAGCTATGTCATCACAGCTGTTATGCTGCACTAGCTATGTCACTACTGCAGCATAACAACTTGGAATGCTGCCACGTATTTGCTTTCCTCAATCCAGTTAAGCTGGAAGTAGCTGTTTTTTTTAAACCTGAACTTGCAGAAACATCTGCAGCACACTGTGTCAGTTTGAAAAAAAAAGAAAATGTTAAAATTTCAGTTCTCTGTTGTCTTCTCCAGCTGGTTTTGTGTAATTTTCTATGCTGTGACTGCCCATACACTATAAAAGATTGTGTATGAGCAATCATACACAAACAAGGACATTCTTGTACCTTGAGGTTCCCTTGGTAACTGAGTACCTCATCTGTTACCAAGAAAACATCTCAATACAAGAATATCCTTGTTATGTTATGCTCATACACAATCCTCTATACTATCTTGCAAAGCAGGGTATGTCACAGTGCATACTGAACCAGAGTGCAGCTTTTATAGTACTGATGACATCACAATAGCCAAGTGCAGCACTGAAGCCAGCAGTTGAAATCAAACAGAAACACAGACCTATAGAATTTGATGGCAGATAAGGACCCCTTGGCCCACCTAGTCTGCCCATTTTCCTACCTAATGGATAAGCTGCAGATCCTAGTTAACCAACAGCCTACTTCCTCCTATCCCCCACTAGAATTGCTTTATGTCTGTCCCATGCATTCTTGAATTCTCCCACTGTTTTTGACTCCACTCCGTGAACCCTGTGGTACCCCACTAGTAACCTGCCTTTCTTCAGAGTCATTCCCAGATGGATACCCACTTCTAGATCTGAGATCCTCTCTCCGTCTCCATTTGAGAGTACAAGGTCTAAGATTGCTCCCTCCTGAGTGGGTTCTAACACTAGCTGTCTGAGGCATGCCCCCTTTAGGGCATCGAGAATGACCCTGCTCTTGGATGTAACTGCAGTGCTCCAGTTAACATCTGGCTTATTCAGGTCCCCCATCAACAACATCTCTCCTTTCTCTGCCATCCTAAGGATGCCTTCTATCATTTTCTTGTCCATTTCCTCCCCCTGAGACAGGGGTCTGTATACAACCTCCGTGCAGACTGTGGTGCCATTTCTGGTCTTCAGGCTGACCCACAGTGCCTCCTCTCCTCCCTGTTTACTCTTTAGTTCCGTTGCTTTGATCCCTTTCCTTACATAGAGAGCTACTCCTCTTCCTCCTCTTCTTCCCTCCCTATCCCTCCTGTAGATCGTGTACCCTGGTATGTTGACATCCCAGTCATGGTTCTCTGTGTACCATGTTTCTGTGACTGCCACAATATCCAGGCATCCCTCTTCCATCAAAGCCACTAGGTCAGGGAGCTTGTTACCCAGACTACAGGCATTGGTACCCATCACCCTCCATTTTTTTGATGGTCTTACCTCTTTTAGGCCCATCCCTGTCCTTACTGCCATTGCCTTTTCTGGATTTACCCTCGCCGTGTTCTTTATTGACTTCTTTACTTTTGTGTCTACTTCAAGATACTTCACCCGATTTCTTGTGGGGGGCTGATTTCTGCTTCCTTCAGTGCTTCCCTTGGCTAGTTTAAATGCTTCCCAATGAATCATTGAAACCTATCACCTAGGATCCTGTTTCTCCTCCTGGAAAGATGCAGACCATCATGCCAGTATAAGCCTGTATCCCTCCAGGTGGACTGTAGTCCCCAATGAAGCCAAATAGTTATATATTCATACAAAGAGCACATTTAGAAGGTATAACTAGTAAACTGATGTTATATAACTTGACTATGTAATGGTCTGACTCAAAATACACAGTTTATCACAACTTGTGTGTGGACAGGACTTTCATAACTCACATATGCCTCCATCAACTGTTAGTTATGCTCCTGCCCCCTCACACATGAAAATAAAGGCAAACTGATGGGGTCTATCTTCATAGACCTCACCAAAGCCTTCGACACAGTCAATCACCCCCTGTTAATGACCAAAATGTCAAACCTGGGTGTGGCACCTAGTGCACTATGTTGGTTCCAAGACTACCTTACAAGCAGAACTCAATGTGTCAAAATTGGACATACAGTTTGTAGTGCAAGAGAGGTATCGCTGGGGGTGCCCCAGGGATCAATCCTTGGACCCCTACTCTTCAGTATCTTCCTAAATGACCTCTCCACTACCTGAAAATCCAAACTAATACTCTATGCTGATGATGTGGTGTTCCTGGGAAGCAGCAAGCTCCTTGCTAATCTGCAAATTGAGCTTCAGGCATTCTTCTCCTCATCAGAGACATGGTTCTGCAGACATAAGACCAAGGCCGTGCTTATTACCAGCACGCATAAAAAAATCAAACAAAATCCCCTCATCATTACAAACTCCTGTAGTGAGCCACTGGAACAAGTCTGCACATTCAAGTATCTGGGATCACACTGGATGAAACCCTTACATTTGCTCAACATATTGACTCCCTGGTCAAGACGGTCAACATTAAGATTGGAGTCCTTTACAGGCATAGGAAATACCTATTGCCTGAGGCCCTCCGTCTTGCAGTACACAGCTCCATACTATCACATATCGACTATGGAATAGTGATATATGGGGCGGCAACGGACACTGCATTGAAATGGGTACAGGTGGCTCTAAACAAGGCCTGTAGGCTAGCCCTAGATTTACAGCATGATACGCACACCTGTACACTGTATGAACTCACAAATTGGCTATCTCTAAAAAACAGGGTCATTCATCAGATGTGCACCCTAGGGAAAAAAGCACTTATGGAGAAAACACCACACTGCGTTGGCAATCTGTTAGTAGCTTCAAACACACCACAGGCCACTAGGGGGAGAACATGGGGGGCTCTGTCTATCCCCTTCCGCCGCACCTTGCTCGGGCAATGGGCATTTGACTACCGTGCCCCCATGTGGTTGAATGAATTACCCATGCACCTCCTTGCCACCACCTGTCTAGCCATATTCAAAACTAACCTCAAACAACATCTAAGTACAATCTCTAAATGTTCCTGCAGCTAATCTTGGGTATCTCAATCCTCTGCCAATTATGACTGATGTAGCATTTGTCTCTCCTTATCTCACACCCCACTGGCTGCACTTTGTTAAGACAAGGCCCCTAGAGTCTACCCTTAACACCCACCTATTGCTTTACAACCTCCTGACCATTCCTCCTCCCTACCTGATGACAAGGCTCCTAGGTGGCTGCACTATTCTCTGCCTCTATAACTGTGCACATGTTACTCACCACTATCTTGTATTCCATAATGTTTTTTGTGCATATGTTAAAAAGGGTGTTGTTTTAATATGTTTTTTTTTTTTCCTTGATTACTACTTTGTACCTTGTCTTGTCACTGACATGGAACCTTTGTAAAAGAGCTTGGGCTCAAAGGTATCTTCCGAATCAATAAAATTGAAAAATTTAATTAATTTGCCGATTTTGAGTCAACTACAACTACAATAAACTGCACTCACAACTGCTGAGATAACACCACATATTTTTTTTCCCCCTCCTACTTCCCTCCATCTCTGCCCCATCGGGGGCACCTGGGAGACATCCCTCTGCCAGACATCCTACCCAGGACTGACCTTACCGCCCCATGGGCCATGATTTATCCCAGGTGGGAATATTGGTGGGGCCCACTCCCCATATACACATCTGGTCTCGTGGGCAAGGCGGCCTGGGTGGGTGGTGGCACATAGAGGGCACGCTCCTGATGCCCTGTCTTCCCGGAGATAGAAGGGCATTTTCCTCCTTTCCTCCCTCGCATGGTGTGCGCCCTGATGTCAAGGCACTATGCACTGACATCCACCATGCATCTCGGCCGGCCCCTCCTGCAAGCAGGACTTGCTGTACCCCGAGCCTTTGCTCAGGTTTAGGCAAGCTGCAGGCTTTGGCCCCCTACCTCCCCCCCCCAGAGAAGACGAGCAGTCGTGGGATGCTCAAGCCTTCTCCTCCCTGCTGGCCCTCCAGCAACCCGAGTCCACTCCCAAACCTGGGTCACCAGCGTTGCAAGCAGAAATCCAGCTGCTGCACCGATGGGCCGGCCCTGCTGAGAAAACACCATATATTTATTTAAATTTTAAAAGTGCCGCTAAACATAAAAAGCACCACTGAGCTCAGATTCCCCTACCAGTTTCATGCGCTAGCATTTTTGAGTTAGCCTATTGCATATCCCTCATATCTATTTATATCTGTCTGTCTGTCTGTCTGTCTGTCTATCTATCTATCTATCTATCTATCTATCTATCTATCTATCTATCTATCTATCTATCTATCCGAGAGCTGCATACCCTTCAGGAAGGAGCCCTGAATTCGGGCTGTCAGCTGCTATGTGGCTCAGCATTGGATCAGCCGGCCGCTTGCTCATGCTCCGAGTGCCGCATCCCCTTCAGGTATGCTAGCTTGTATTTTCTTCATACCAGCATTAGCAGCTTGAATGCCTCAGATGTGATTGGCCACTGTAGGCGATTATCGGCTCATTATTGGATGCCGCAACTCCCTGCTTCCAAGCACCTAAATTCAAATCTGCGCTTCTCCAGCAGACACAGATATTTATGTATTATTTTGTCTAGCCAGCACCAGACTAGAGAAACTGTATTAATTAAGCCTGTAATAATTAAATTACGTAATTAAATTAAACGACTGTATTATATTATTTTAACTAGTTAATTTAATTGAGCATGTAGCTGCACAACCTATTACCCTGTTACTGTTGCACCAAGTTCCAGCATGCTAATTTCTGCCCTGTAACTGTCATTTTCTACCATTTAAAAGAACAGTGCATGGTTTCACTGTTGTTGTTTGGCCATATTGTCTGCATTGCTAGCGTCTGCTGCCTCTTCACCCTAAGCTTCCTCCTACTGGCTGAACTGCTCATGCTCTCTGCCCTCTCTCTCTCTCTATCCCTTCTCTCATCTCACTGCCTCTCTTCATCCCTACCCACAGCCACTTTTAATAAAAAAAAAATCCATATGGGCTACTCGGAGCCGCTGCCGCTTAAGCTCAGACCCATCCAGCAATTCTTCACTCTTTTCTGCCCACCCCGTCCTCACCTCAAACTTCTCCTTTTCTTTCCTTTCTTTCCTGCTGCAAACTAATCCTTTTATTATTCATAGCTTGGGCCTTTGGCTGTACAGCTCTGTCCTCTCCCTATCTGTAATCTGCTTTTGCCATCCCCCTTCTCTCATCCCCTCCCTCACCCATTGTCTACAGTTCGTCTCTCCCTCTGCTCGCTCTCCCTGGACTTGTTCTAAACCTTCTGACCTCAGTCTCTTTTTTCTTCTCCCCTTCAGGAAAGAGCTCCATATTCGGGCTATCAGCCACTGCATGGCTCGGCATTGGACCAGCCGGCCGCTTGCTCATGCTCCGAGTGCCGCATCCCCTTCAGGTATGCTAGCTTGTATTTTCTTCACACCAGCATTAGCAGCTTGAATGCCTCAGATGTGATTGGCCACTGTACGGGATTCTCGGCTCACATAGAAACATGGAAACATAGAATTTGACAGCAGATAAGGACCGCTTGGCCCACCTAGTCTGCCCATGTCCCTACCTAATGGATAAGCTGCAGATCCTAGTTAACCAACAGCCTACTTCCTCCTACCCCCCCCCCAATAAAATTGCCATATGTCTGTCCCATGCATTCTTGAATTCCCCCACTGTTTTTGACTCTATGACCTCCTCAGGGAGGCTGTTCCATGCTTCTGCAACCCTCTCTGTGAAGAAATCTTCCTCACATTACCTCTGAGCCACCCCCCACCTTCAAATTGTGCCCCTTGTTCTTGCATATCTCTTTTTGAAAGATGCTACAGGTGTTGATTTCCTTGAGGCATTTGAAAGTCTCTATCATGTCCCCCCTCTCCCTCCTTTCCTTGAGGCTATACATCTTAAACTCCTTTAGTCTTTCTTCATATGTCTCTGGTGCAGACCCTGCACCATTTTGGTTGCCTTCCTCTGGACAGCCTCCACACTGTCTATGTCTTTGTGGAGATGGGGTCTCCAGAACTGTACACAGTACTCCAGATGTGGTCTTACCAACTGTCAGTACAGAGGAACAACAACTTTCTGTTTTCTACGGGTGATGCCTCTTCCTATGCATCCCAGTATCCCCCCAGCCCTCCTTACTGCCTTCTCACATTGCTGGCCCACCTTCAGGTCATCTGATATGACTACCCCCAGGTCCCTTTCCATTTTTGTTGTTGTCAGTATTTCACCCCCCGTGTACTCTTGCCCTAGGTTTTTGTTTCCCAGGTGCATTACTTTGCACTACTTTGCATTGGATCTAAGCTGCCATACATTTGACCATTCCTCCAACCTTGCTAAGTCCCTTTTCATCCTTTCCACCCTACCTTGCATATCAACCCTGTTGCAAATCTTTGTATGATCTGCAAAGAGATATACCTTCCCCTTCAGTCCCTCCGCAATGTCACTTATAAAGATATTAAAAAGGACTGGCCCCAATGCTGATCCCTGCGGTACCCCACTAGTAACCCTCCTTTCTTCACTGTGGACTCCATTTACTATTACACTCTGTGTCCTGTTGTTCAGCCAGTGTTTTACCCACGCTACCACCCTGGGACCTACTCCCAGACTAACGAATTTGTTTATTAATCTTTTGTGTGGGACTGTGTTAAATGCCTTGCTAAAGTCTAGGTAGGCCATGTCCACATCCCCTCCCTGGTCTACTGCTTTGGTCACCCAGTGAAAGAAATCAATTAGATTTGTTCAACATGACCTTCCTGTTGTGAATCCATGCTGCTTTGGGTCCTGTGCCCCACTGGCCTCTAGGTACTCATAAATTCTTTCCTTCAGAAGTGATTGCATCATTTTCCCTACCACTGAGGTCAAACTGACAGGTCTGTAGTTTCCTGCCTCTGTCTTGCTCCCACTTTTGTGAAGAGGAATCACATAAGCCCTTCTCCAGTCCTCAGGTACCACACCATCCTCCCATGATTTATTAAAAAGGGTAGTCAGTGGTGTTACTAGTTTTTCCCTTAGTTCTTTTAGAATTCTGGGGTGAATCCCATCAGGCCCCATTGCTTTATCTACCTTCAGTTCTAAGAGTTCTTTCAGAACCCTTTCTTCTGTGAAAGGACTAATATCAGCCCCCCTATCCAGAGTACTTCTATTGACTGGATTAGGTCTCCCCCCGCTTTTCCCCTGTGAATACTGAGCAGAAATATTCGTTCAGTATCCCTGCTTTTTCACTGTCACTCTCTTCCCAACCACCTTCCTCTTTATTCAGCCTCAGTATCCCTGCCTTCATCTTTCTTTGCTCCCTAATGTACCTATAAAAGATTTTATCCCCCTTCTTAACTTTGTTGGCTATCTTTTCCTCAGTTTGGGCCTTTGCTATTTTAACTGCCTTCCCCACTTCCTTCTGCTTTAACTGGTACAGTTCTCTGTCCTGCTCCTTCTGTTTCCTTGTACTTCCTGAATGCTATCTTTTTCTCCCTTACCTTCCCCGCCACTTCTTTTGAGAACCATAGTGTTTTTTTTCTTTCATTTTGATTTGTTTATTTGCTTCACACAAAGGCCTGTTACCTCTGTGATGGCAGTTTTGATGTTTCCCCATTGTTGCTCCACCCCAGCTTCTTGCCTGTTTGCTAGTGCTTTTCTGAGGCACTCTCCCATTTTGACAAAATCATCCCTCCTGAAGTCCAGTACCTTCACTTTTGTGTGACTTGACTCTATAGCTAAGTTTATCATGAACCACACTGTTTGGTGGTCGCTTGTTCCCAGATGGCTACCCACTTCAAGATTAGAGAACCTCTCTCCATCCCCATTTGAGAGTACCAGGTCTAAGATTGTTCCCTCCCGAGTGGGTTCCAAAACTTGCTGTCTGAGGCATGCCCCCTGTAGGGGAACGAGAATGGCCCTGCTCTTGGATGTGGCTGCAGCAAAGGTATTCCAGTTAACATCTGGCATATTCAGGTCCCCCATCAGCAATATCTCACCTTTCTCTGCCATCCCAATGATGCCTTCTATCATTTCCTTGTCCATTTCCTCCCCCCTGAGATAGGGGTCTGTATACAGTCCCTGTGCGGATTGTGAAGCCATTTCCAGTCTCCAGGGTGAACCACAGTGCCTCCTCTCTTCCCTGTTTACCCTTTAGTTCTGTTGCTTTGATCCCTTCCCTTACATAGAGAGCTCCTCCTCCTCCTCCTCCTCCTCCTCTTCTTCCCTCCCTATCCCTCCTGTAGATTATGTACCCTGGTATGTTGACATCCCAGTCATGGTTCTCTGTGTACCACTGGATGCTGCAACTCCCTGCTTCCAAGCATCTAAATTCAAATCTGTGCTTCTCCAGCAGACACAGATATTTATATATTATTTTGTCCCACCTGCCCTCCCTAATCCCGACCTCTATTATGTACACCTAGGACACTCCCAGCCTTCCATCCACATTGCCTGTTGGTCTATTACTTAAGGTGACTCTCTACTCTTACAGGCTCCTAAGTCAGTTACTCCTGTTTCTATTGCATCTTATTTGTGTCAGCCTCCTCTGTTTTTCTCCCTGGCTGTATAACTGCATTGTCAAGCTCCACCCATTACTTCTCCAAAATGCCTACCTCCCACCTTTTTTTCCTCTCCTTCTACTCCTTCTTTATTATTTATTTAACCCAGTCCCCCAAGTTCCCCAATCTAATAAACCTATCTCACCCCACCCCCCTGTTCTCCTTGCTCCCACCCTCTGTTCTTGCTATTACTCCTACAACTCCTCTAGTAATCTGGTCTCACTTTCCTTACCTTCCTACTGTCACCTTATCTCTAGCTCCTAGTTACCTTGCCTTCATACGCCTATTAATCACCTACTCACCTAGTCCCTGCTCTCCCATAAAATTCCCAAACACATGGCCCATCATAAATGCCCTAAACTTCACTTCCTCATCATCTCCTCCCTCCTCCTCCTCCTACCTGCATCAGGTAACATCCATCCTAACCCTGGACCTAATGTTTCCACCCCTGCCTGCAACAGTTCTTCCTCTAATGCATCCAACCCCCACTCTCTGTCAGCTGTCCCTAATGGTCTGAAAGTCTTCCACTTAAACATCCGCAGTCTCGTTAATAAAACTGACCTATTACAACCAATGCTCATCTCTCTCTCCCCTGACATTCTAATTATAACCGAATCCTGGCTCAACGACAAGATACCCGATCACTCCGTCTCCATCCCTGGCTACACTTTACTCAGGCAGGATAGGGTTGGAAGAGGAGGTGGAGTCACCATGCATATCTGGTCCTCACTTCATTTCACAACTATACACTCGTCCTCATTAACCTCCCACTATGAAGCCCTTGTTATAAATATTACCCTTCTTTTCACTGTCCCTGTCCTCATAGTGGGAATATACTGTCATCCTGGAATCTTGCCCTCAGTTACAACTGAACTCATCTCCTCTATAACCTCCCTCTCACATACGGGAGAGTAATACATACTGGGCAATGTAAACTTAAACTGGTTGGCTCGCTCTACCTCCAAGAAGCGAAATTATATTTCCATCCTAAATCTCTCCCAACTCATCCTCGAACCCACCAGAACACAAAACCCTAAATCACTCCCTGATAGACTGGCCCCTGACTACCCATCCTCATCATGTCATTAAATCTGGCATCCTACCAGATGCACTCAGTGATCATCACCCTATCTTCTTAGTTAGAAAACTTCACAGACCCAAGGTGCCACATAAAATCCTGCTGCTCCATTCCTTTGACTCCCTAGACCTTAACCCCCTTTCTCCATGATCTTGCATTATCCAACTGGGACCCACTAGCCTCAGCCCCCTCAGTTGGCCAAGCCTGCAGCTACTTTAAAGACACATTTTTAGCTACCTGGAACTCATTTGCTCCTTAGAAAAAGATCCAGAGTAGGTGGAAACCATCATCCTTGGATCATCCCTGAACTATTGTCCTGCCTCATGGACAGAGACTAAGCATGGAGAAAACACAAAGCCACCCAGCTGCAAAATGATTATGCAAAGTATCGTTTGCTAAGCGATACCTGTACTAAAGCTACCAGACTAGCTAAGTCTGAATACTTTAAAACTACCTTCCATAAAAATATCAGCACTCCCTCTAAATTCTGGAAAGTGGTCCATGCCCTCTTCCCCCCTTTGCACCCGCCCCCCCACGTGCTAAATAAATAATCCTTTAGTGACCGAACTGAGCCTAGTGGCCAAGGAGTTTAACACCTACTACACCTCATGTGCCTCAGTACTAATAAAGCCCCTCCCTTCAAACATCACCTCTCCTTCTCCACCCTCGTCTAGCACTCAACTCCCCTGTGCCCACCCTTCCTTCTCCTTCTCATCCATCTCTCCTGATGAAACACTTACCATCCCTTCCCTCTCTCAGCCCTTCTAAAGGCCCCTTACCTGATGACCTGGATCCTAAACTTCTGTTTCTTTCTGCACCTGCTATTGCCTATTGCTTGTCCTTAATCCTAAACGTATCCTTTTCATCCTCATCAGTCCTTTCATCCTGGAAACATTTCAGGAAAATGAGTTAAAAGCAGCACACCACAAGTGAGGTGGGTGCTCCTAAGGAGGTCGCAAGGCTCAAGATAAATAGATAAAAAAAGGTAATAAGAGCAGCTCCAAACAGATTTTTTTCAAAAGTCAATGCTTTCTCAGCTTTTATTTTAGTCAGATATCAGGCCAGGAACTCCTGGCTAAAATAAAAGCTGAGAAAGCACTGACTTTTGAAAAAATTCTGTCTGGAGCTGCTCTTATTACCTTTTTTTTCATCCTGGAAACATGCGGTGGTCCTCCCTCTCCACAGGAGTGGTGACACCTCCTCCCCTGCCAAGTATCACCCAATTTCTCTCCTCCCCACCCTTGCTAAGCTCCAAGAGCACCCGGTCCTCTCACAACTTACCTCCTTCCTCTCAGACTCTTCCTTTTTCACCCAGTTCCAATCAGGTTTTCAGAAAAACCACTCCACCATCATTTCCCTTCTCAGGCTCATGGACTCCATCCTCTCCAGGATGGATAATGGCGACATTACCTCAGCCATCTTTGTCGACCTCACTAAGGCTTTCGACACAGTCTCCCATGCCCTGCTTGTTGACTCCCTTAAGTCTGCTGGGCTATCTCCACATGCAACAAACTGGTTTAGAGCCTACTTCACAGGCAAAGCACAATCAGTCAACATTCATGATGTGATCTCCCCCCCCATCACTACAGGAGTCCATCAGGGCTCTGTGCTTGGTCCCATTCTCTTCTCCATTTTCCTCAATGATTTGCCCTCAGTCTGCTCCACCTCCTCCTGTATCCACATGTACGCAGACGATACCATCTTGTTCACCTCTGGCAAATTCCCGGCAGATGTAGCAAACATATTACAGCATGATTTCCACCAGGTTCAGCTTTGGTTTGCCTCACATCAATTACTCTTGAATGCTAAGAAGACTGTCTCCATGACCTTTGGCACTAGGCAGAGACTCTCTAGGCTACATCCCCTACCCTCCTTCCACACCCTGGATGGGACAATTCTTGAGGACACCTCCTCGTTCAGATACCTTGTGGTCTGGCTGGGCCAGCACCTCAACTTCTCTAGCCACATTGACGCCATCTTGAAAAAACTGCACCCCAAGCTTGGTGCCTTATACAGAAACTGTAGCTGCATCCCTTCTATGGCATGGCGTGCACTGGTCCAGAAGTGATTCTCCCCATTTTTGACTACTGTGAGGTAGTCTTTGGTGTCGCTCCCAAATCCTCCTTGACCAGACTGGACACTCTTTTTAACTCATTCTGCCACTTTGCTCTCAATGCCCCCTCCCGAACACACCACTGCAACCTCTACCATACTCTGTCCCTGCCTCTGCTCCCAAACAGGCGTCTCACTCACTGTGCCAAACTTATGACAACATTTTGGTTTGAGGAACTCCTCCCATGCCTCTCCAGCTCCCTCTCTTCCCCTCCCTCTCACTCCCTCAGATCCATTGACACTTGCACCTTGCTGGTCCCCTGCCGATCTACGTTTATTGGACAGTCAGGCTTCACTCATTGCTTCCCAAAACTCTGGAACTCTCTTCCTCCCCAAATACGGCACTCCTCCTCCACTTAATCCCTAAGCTCTGCCTTACATAACTATCTTTCCTCTAGCGGCTCCTGTTTTGATCCTCCATAACTTCTTCCTTGCATCTGCTCCCAAGCACGTCACCTCATCCCCCCTCCCACCTACCACCCCCACTTTTTCTATCTTTGTTCTACACCTGCCCCACTTTAGTCTCTTATCTCAAATGACCTTGACTGATTCTATTCGCTCACAGAGTTTAAGTATCCTGAAGGAGTAGTTCTACCTACCAGTCCCTTCCTTTCACCCTATAACTCTGCCCTACTCTTGCCCCCCCCCCATATCTTCTATCATTATGACACTGTCTGGCTTTGCCCCCTTTTAATGGGTTCTCCTCATCCTGGTGTAGGTAAGTTTTAAGCATGCCTCCTCCTTCCTTTCCCATGTTACTCTACTTACCTTCCAGCCCCCAGTTCCTCTGTTTGTTTCCCACCCCCTCATTGCTTTTCCTCCCTATCCCATTGCCATCAACCAGTTTATCTTCTGGCAGGGTTATCAACGTCCTGGAGGATTCAAGCTCTGGTCCTGACTCTCAGTCCGCCCATTCTAACCTCCTCTTCCTCCCCCTTCCTCTTTCTTCCCCACATCGCCAGCACTTATTTGGTTGCTCCCTACCTATATGCACTTATTACATCCACTCCCCCATTTGGTCACTATACTCCATGCACTGACAGTGCTGCTACTTGGGCTCACCCTGTCCTGAGACAAATATCTCACTCACTCAGGCCTCACTGTCTCTGCTGGTAATACCCTGACTGTCTTTACTGGTAGTACCCTGGCTCCACCTGTCTCTCACTAACTGAGGCCTCACTAATGTCTCTACTGGAAGTACCCTGGCTCCACCTGCCTCACTCCTTCTCCTCCTCCCTCAGCTGGTCTCCTTGCACTTTTTCTACTCTCTGAGCTGCTACTGTGGCTCACTCTAGTCCCGAGTTAAATATCTAATGTCATCCAGGCTGCACTATGTCTTTTGGTATACCCTGGCTCCTCTGGCCTCACTGCTCCTCCTTCCCCCAGCTGGTTCCACTGTACTATTTACAGTTTTTCCCACAACAGCTAAATGGTTGATTGCATTGTTTACCTGTTTCTTCAGGCATTGTTTTACCTGTGTATATTGCAATATTTTTCCAACAATGGATGTTAGTGTAGCTCAACCTCTGTACCTTATAATATCCTCATATATTTATCTGTAATTGTATGTATATCTTTGTTTTATATTCTCTTGTACCCCTTACCCCCCAGGTCACACCGTGAGATGAGTAACTTGTCGTTCAGTGTGCCTTCCTGGTGAAACATTTCAATAAATAAATAAATTATACTGTCACGGTGGTGCCCCTATAGTTAGGGCTGAGTAGCCTGTTTAATGTTAAACCTCAGATTTTGCACTTTAATAACTTTGCAACCGATCAATGAATTTGCACAAAATTTGATATGTTCTGTCCTGTGGTGTAGATCTCTTGATATGGCAAGTTACATTCTAGTTAGATGTGCAGATTCTGAAATCCAGATAGTGAAAAAAAGTAAAAAGTCACCCTTTTTTGTAGTTTTTTCCTCATTGCCTTGCGCTCAGATGGTGTGTAATTTTGATGTGCTTTTATAATGGTAGAAAGAACTTGGGTAACAGAACTGACACTGTTAGTTTGGTGCAAAAATATGAAACTGTTGCTAAGTTATTCAGTTTTTTAGTTCCCATTATATTCAATAGGAAAATCATTTTTCAGGATAGATGTCTTGAGTTCTACTAAGTATTTGATCTTGCAAAAAAATATCTAATTTGGTAAGAGTGTTTTCTTTTTCACGAGAAAAAAATCCTTTTTTGTGAGAAAAATTCCTTTTTCGTGAGCCGCCATCTTGTTTTCTGCTTTTTCCAAAAAAATGAAAATGAAAATCATCCAAAATGAAGGTATCTAGAGACACCAACACATGTACCTTGTTCATCGGGACTCCGTTAGATGGACTATGAAGTTATTTGGTGAAGAACAACCTTACAATATCTTTTTTTCATTTCAATTATTTTTTCGTGACTCGCAAAGATCCTTTTTTGCGAGCCGATTCTTTTTCTCGTGAGCTCACGAAAAAGGGTTTTGCAGCCTACTCTGATGCACAACTCAGCCATTTCTTGAGATTTTAACCCCACATTTTCATCATGGCCTTTTGGAGATCCCACCTCATGAACATTATGACTGTCATTTGTCAACTCCTACACGAAAGGTGATTTTGCAGTTGCTTAGTGAATTCACCTTTATGGCAGGATTTGCATAATGACAGTCATATTATTTATGAGGTGGGGTCCCCAAAAGACCATGTTGAACATTTAGGGCTACATTTTCAAAGCCCTTAGAATGGCCAAGGTGCTTGCATCCAACATGTTGGATGCAACAAGCACCTTGTACCAAGGGTAGCACCCCAAGCTATTTTAGTAAACAGCCTGCTTCAATCTGTAGGCCACTTGCACCAAAGTGTACTAGAGCCAGCCTTGCACCACAAAAGTGACTGTAGCATGGTGCTAGGGGGCTTGCGGCAGACACTGGCTGCTACAACCCCGACATCCAGATTTTCAAAACCCTCCCCAGGGACAAAGAGCTAAGTATCATTAAACCAGCCAAGGGCTGGTTTAACAGTACTTAGACAGCCCCTGGGAGGGTGTCAACCATGTCATGCCACTGTGTGTCCCCCCCAGCCACCATACCCCAGTACTGTCTGATCCCCCAGCCTTGATGTGCCCCAATGAGTACACCCTTGTGATCCAGTATCCTCCCCACCACCAAGCCTCAATCTGCACATACTGGGTAACCTACAATTACCCCATGTGCCCTCCCTGCTCTGATCATGGTAAATGGTATTATTCACATAAATCCCTGGTGATCTAGTGGCCCCTCACCATGGCAGGTATTGCCAACCACTGCACTCCCCCCCCATCCAGACCCCCAATTCAGTGAATGGCACAGCCCTCCACACACCACCATAGCCGGCTGCCAAATGAACTGTCAGAGCATGTTCAAGCATGTACAGTATGCACTGTGACAGTTCATTTGGCAGCCAGCTGTGGTGGTGTGTGGAGGGTTGTGCTGGTCAATGAATCAGGGGTCCAGATGGGAGGAGCGGGGTGGTTGGCAATACCTGCTGGGGGGTGGGGACCACTAGATCACCAGGGATTTGTGTGAATAATAGCATTTACCAGGATCAGAGTGGGGAGGGCACTAGGGGTAATTGTGCATTACAGGGTACAGAAAGATTGGGGCTTGGTGGTAGCAGGGGCAAGAGCCACACAAATGTTCCCATCCATGGGTGCAGCTCACACCACATCTGCCCCATGTCTGCATTCCTAGTGGGTGCACCATCTGTTTGGCGCACTGCCACCATTGCTGCAAGCCATTGGACTTTGGCACTGGGACCCTGTCCAGTGGAAAATTGGGTGTAGGGTCCAGGAAGCACCAGCATTTGGTGCAAGCTGCCATTGTCACAGCTTTCATCTGAGGTTTGAAAATCTAGCCTTTGAGGTCAAAATGTAGAAAAATGGCTGAGTTATAACCATTCGTTGCAATTTTGTTATGCATGCTCAAACTTCGTAAATCTAAAATATACTTTGATCCAAAATTTGAAACATAGACTTTTTATTACCCCACCAAATGTATGTCACAACTATCATTTTTCAAATCCTGGATGAAATGTGTTTTTACACCTGTGGCACAGAAATGGCATTGCAGTTGTGTAGAATTACGTTTTGGTGGAGATTTGAATATTTTCTGCACTGGGTACATCAGGTGGGGGTAATAACATAGCTATGCTGACAATTTCATCACTCTCGGGCTATACATAGCAGAGCAGGGCCCAGAGGGCCCTGCACTTCTACAGCTAAGTACATATATGCATCTATGAAGCAATTGGAGTGCTAATTATGGTAAGATTATGCTATCTTACAAAGTAAGGAAATTCATTGCAAAAAATGTTGTTAATGCTTCAGTTAGGATTGCTGCAACAAAAGTAGGGAAATGTGGCATTAGGGTTTCACTCTAACACCCCACCTCTACCCTGCACAGACCAAGATGCATCGGGTGTGGCATTGGGGTCACCAACCCTAATGCTCACCCCATTCCATTATAAAATAAGCTGGGTGGGTACAGTGTAGGAGAATGGGGTGAGAGTTAGGGTTGATGAGCCCAATGCCACCCCCCAACGCCTCTTAGTCTCTGCAGGGTAGGGGTTGGGTATTAGGGTGAAACCCTAATGCCACATTTCCCTACTTTTGTTGCAGCAACCCTAACTAATAAATTAAAGTTTTTAGCAATTTATATATTATAGGGGCATGGTTGTGCATCTATAGTTAGGGTTGAGAAACCTGTTTAATGTTAAACCTCAAATTGTGCACTTTAATAACTTTGCAACCAATCAATGTATTTGTACAAAATTTGGTATGCACTGTCACGTGGGTAGATCTCTTCATGTGGCAATATTCTTTCTGGTCAAATGTACAGATTCTGAGATCTAGATAGTGCTAAAACCTTACAAGGTGCCTTTTTTTGCAGTTTTTTTCTTATCACCTTGCATCTACATGGTGTGGAATTTGGTGTGATTTTTTACGGTACAACCATCTGGGGTAGCAGAACTGCCATGCCTAGTTTGATGAAAACAATATTAATCTGTTGCAAAGTTATAACATTTTTAAGTTTCCCTTTTGTTTTCAATGAGAAATCTTCTGTTGATTTTATAGGGCTAAAGTTCGACCAAGGATTGACCTCGTGAAAAAGGAATCATTCTCACGAGATCAAGTCCTTTCTTGTGAGATTAAAATTATTTTTTGTGAAGGAAATATCCTTTTTTGTGAGCCACCGTCTTGTTTCCCATTTTTTCTTAAAATATTTTTTTTTTTCAAAAACCTCAAAAATGACATCCTGGAGTGACACCAACACACCTAGCTGGCTGATTGGGCCCAGATAGGTGATATCTGCACTAAAATGTTATAGTTATGCCATTGCCTCTATGTACCAGGCATCAGGAGGCAGACTCAGGCCACCAAGACATACAGAGACAGACAGATGAGATGGGATGATTGAAAAATCACCGTTCATGGTTTTAGATGGCTGTGTGGGGGGGAATGAGCCATTTGCATAGAGCGCGCGTGCACACACACACACACACACACACACACACACCACCTGAAGAGATGGCAGCTTGAGAGTTCAACTCTCTTACTGTTCATGATTTATATAAAAAATAAGATTTTAAAAGGTTGAAGTGACCTGGTTTTGCATTTCGATTTCATTGGAGTTCATTGTGTAAGAACGGATTCTGCTGTTTCACTTACTTTGGTCCTATTTTTTTAATTATTTGATTCTACAATTTTCACTGGCTGTGCATTAACAAGATACCTCCATAACAGTAAAGGCAGAGGGGGAGCTTTAACGGCATGAACAGGACATCACCAACAAGACTCCTGATTCCTTCAGGTAAACAGCAGGAAAGGAATGATAAGTAGTATATGAATTTTATTAAGGAAATGTGTAAATCCATTAAGTGTGACTTTTCATCTGATTTGGATAGAAAGAAGGAAAGCTTTTAATGAAATATCTTGCATCCTTCAAAAATTGAATGTGCAATACTGCATCAAGTACCCAGCAGTGCGTATAGTATATAGAGGGGAAGATGTGCACACTTTACATTCAGTACAAAAGCCTGGGAATTTATTGAAAAATCATGGCCAGAATTATTACGCTATCCACAAAAAGTGAACAATCCGCTATCTCATCAGACCCCCCATCATTTAAAATGTCTTTTCATAAAAGTCTCTCAAAACTTTGTGGACCTGGAGTGGGAAAATGAGCAAGGGCACACAGTTGGGGAGGGGGAGCTGTCTAGCCTGGTTTTAGTCTTACCAGCCCCCCAAATTCAAAAATCAGGGATGGGGAAGAATGTGCTATTGGGTGTGGGACAGAGCCATTTTTCCTTAAATTGAGAGAACAATAACTAGGGTTAAAAAAACAATATTACCCAAATCAGTTTTATCTAACAGTAAGGTGGTTCAGTAAGGGGTGCCCCAACACTCAGTTACTGAATCAAAACCAGCAGTGCCATTTCTTTTTGTATGAGCAACAGCAGCTGCTTCTTTAAATATGTTTTACCTGTCTGCCAGCAGACTAACTATTGACTTGTACTTTATTTTGCACAGTCACTGACATTTAATTTACTGCATTTCTTTATTATTACTGGCATTTTATTTGTTTACTGTGTTGCTTGCACTAGTTCATTCATCCTCCCTTAACCCCTCCCAATGGTGGATCTACCATGACGAAACGACACCACAGTTGCGACATCCCCTACATAGACAGACACAATGCTGAATGTTGCTTAGGGTCCCTAAGCCCTCTAGTGTTTATGTAACTGTTGATTCTGTCGTTGAGCAGATATTCCATGAGTTTGACCACCACAGTTGTAAGGATCACTGGCCTGTAGTTGCCCACCTCATCCTTCGCCCCCCTTGTGAAGGGGTACCAAATCTGCTAGTTTCCAATTGTTTAGTACCACCCCTGATTTTAAGGAGTTGTTGAATAGGGTGGTCAAGGGAGCAGCCAGCACCTCCTTTAACTCCCTCCAAACTCTTGGGTGCACCCCATCTGGCCCCATGGCCTTGTCCACCTTCAACTCCTTAAGCTGCCTCAGGATCTATTCCTCCCAGAAAATGACTCGCATCTACCCCTTCTCCTGCCACCTGTGCTATCCCAAGGCTGCCCCCCTCCAGTCTTCTTCCTGCTTGAACACTGAATGGAAGTAACTGTTCAGCAGATCTGCCTTCTCCTGGTCCCCCTCCACCCTCTTCCTTGTTCTGTTTTTCAACTAGGAATCCCTTTAGCCATTTTCCTCCTTTCTCCTATATATCTATAGAAGGTCTTGTCCCCTCTTTTAACCGCTTTAGCAATGTTCTCCTCCATCCTTGCCTTTGCTCGCCTGACCTTCCTTCCTGCTTCCCTTTGCCCTGCCTGATATTCTTCCCAAGCCTCCTCTCCCTGTGTCATTTTAAACCTCCTGAAGGCTGTTTTCTTAGCTCTGATGCTGCATTCCGCTGCCCCGCTGAACCACAGTGGCTTTCTTTTCATCCTGTTTTTCTTCACCTTCCTCGTGCAGAGGTCTGTGACTCCTACTATGACATTCTTTATTGAAATCCACATTTCCTCCACCTCCTCGAGCTCCTCCAATCCTTCCAGTGCCTTTTTTGTGCAATCCCCCATCCTGCTAAAGTCTGCTCATCTGAAGTCTAACACCTTCACCTTGGTCCTATTTATAGTGGCAGACGTTCGTATCATGAACCACACTGTACCATGGTTGCGCTTTCAAAGGTTGTCCCCCACCCATATGTCCCCTACCCTACCCTATCCCCATTTGTGAGCACTACATCCAGCACCCTTCCCTAGTTGGTTTCCTGACCATTTGTCTGAGTAAAGTGACTTGAATGGAGTCCAGGATCTCCCTGCTTCTGGGTGTTGCTGCTGACAGTGAATCCCATTCCACATCTGGGAGGTTGAGGTCCCCCATCAGCAGGACCTCTCCCCTTGCTGCCCTCCTTAGGATCTCTTCCATCATCTGGTTATCCACCCCCTCCAGCTGTCCAGGTGGCTTGTAGACCACCCCTGTATGCACTACCTCATCCCTCCCTATATCTAATGAGACCCACAATCCTTCTGCATCCCCCCATCTACCCTGCATTTCAGTTGCCTGAATTCCCTCCCTCATGTAAAGGGACACCCCACCCAACCTTTCTTCCTACTCTGACCTTCTTAAACAGTGTGTACCCTGGTATATTCATGACACCAGGGCATGATAATACCCATCAGGTCCAAGTCTGCCTCTGCCATGACTGCTGCCAGGTCCATGACTTTGTTGTCCAGACTCCTGGTATTTGTGCACATGGTCTTCCACACTCCAGCCACCCTGATGCCTTCCCCATCCTAACACCTCTCACTGACCTGAACCTCCCTCCCACAGCCCCAACTGGGCATCTAAGTGTCTGGGGGGGCAAGTGGATTGCTAATTGGTTGAAGGGGACGACAACAGACAGTGGCAGGGGTCTGTCCTGGGTTCCTGCCTTTTAATATATATATATATATATATATATATATATATATATATATTGCATCACTAAAGATGGACATACCAAACAAATGGCTGTAAAAATTCTCAGATGATTGTCGTCTGGGAACTGTGGTGGATGGCCCAGATAACACTGCTGCTCTACAGGATGCACTGGATTACATCTTCACTTGGACTAAACACAGTAAACTAGCTCTTAATACAGACAAATGTAAAGTTATGCACTTGGGTACCCAGAACAAACAGCAAACATATAAATTAAATAATGAACCCTTAATTGTAACACACCTAGAAAAAGACCTTGGAGTAACCATAAGCCCAGACCTTAAATTTAATAAACACTGTAGGGATCAAGTAAAGAAAGCCAACTAGCTCTTGAACTGTATCATTAGGCACATTTCTAGCTGGGCCAGGCAAGTAATACTCCCTCTGTATGTTGCACTGGTCAGGCCCCACCTGGAATACTGCACCCAGGTGTGGTTCCCCTATAGTAAGGAAGACATAAAAAGGGTCGAAGGCATGCAGCGCAGAATCACTAGGTCCATTTCTGGATTAAAAGAGACACCCTATGAGGAAAGATTAAAAATACTTAATCTTTATTCACTACATTATAGGAGACACAGGGGGGCATGTGTATGCTTTATAGAGCAATGGGCGATGACAATCTAAGAGCAGAACTTGGCCTTGTGTCTAACAACAGTAGAGTAAGTGGAAGGAGGCATCCAAAACAACTGCTCCTGGAGAGATGGAACTTACTAACCAGGAAAAACTTGTACAGTCAAAGGGTGGTTACCTTATGGATTGGTCTCCCACTGGAAGAGGTTGACAGTCCAAATATGGATACTTTTAAAATCAGATTAGATCAGGCTTTGGGGGATGACGCTAAGTATAAAATTTAAAATTTATGTTCTGACAATCTATAAACAGCAGGCACTAAGGACATAAGTCTATCATCACTTGAACTAACCTATGAAGTGCCCCCTCTTGTCAATTGTACTGTCTTTGGTATTCACTTGGGCCCCCCAATTTAGTTTAAAGTATTTTTCCAAGAACTGTTCCATTTTTCCCTTCAGCACTTCATTACACTCTGTGTTTAAATGTAACCTACCTGATGTGAATAGATCTTCATCTTGCCATTTGGACCCACAATCTCCCATTATCCCAAAGCCTTTCCTAGCACAGCATCCAGCAAACCAGCTATTAAACTCAGTTATACTCTGTTTCCTCTCTGAGCTAACTTTTGGAACCAGCAGCACCTCACAGAATGCTACTGATCTAAAGCTTAGGCCACTGCAGAACCTTGCTAGTGCTTCAAACCTTGCCTGCACCTCCATCAAGCTATGCCCTGCAAGGTCATTTGTTAGGTGGGTTAACTCATCTTGCATTTTTCTCCAGGAGGGGATGTGGTGAATCACCTCCACTGCTGTCATGCCTGGAAAGCAGCTTACTCAGACCTTGCTCCCTCCCCCCCAACTAATGCCTCTAACAATGGAGTCCCCAGCTATGAAGACCTTGTCCTCCATCATTCGTGAACTGGATCTGTTTCCTGCTGGTTGTACAGCTGTCTTCACCTCCTTATCCCCTCTGCTTCCTGCCTTCCCCAAGCCATCTACCCCATGCTTGATATTCCTCACACTTACTCATGTAGGCTGCTCTTGCCTGGGGTCTTGCCCTAGACTCATCTTTGATGTCCCACTACCTTCGAGCTCTGTGCTCTCCTCCCTTTTCACAAGTCCACCTCCCACGTCCAGCTCACTGAGCTGTCCCTCCCTTGGCTGCCTTCTTTTGAACTCCTTTTCTAGCCTTTTTCTCCCCATCTCCTGTCTTAGGTTCCGACACCCCTCCTCTCCCACCTCCATTCCATCCGAGGTCTACTCAACACCAGTGGGGGTCTCAGTAGCCTTACCTTCCTGCTCTAACCCTACCTCTTTCACATTATGCATAGATACCTTCTTGCTTCTGATATAATTTTGACCCCCATTGCCCCTCCCAGTTCTGGGCAAACCGGACCCTTTGATATCACCCTCCCTGCCCTCCTGGACCTGTTCCACTGAGATGTCACTGCTGCCCACCCCCTCTACCTGGCCACTACTGCCGTTTGCTCCTTCCTGACTTACCCTCTGACAAAATTCCTCACCCCACCATCATCGTTCGTCAGCAATTCAGTAAACCTATTTTTATATATGATACCCTCAGACTGCCCTTCCCCTACTGCAGCTCTCTCCTCCTTCTGCCCTATGAGCCTATTACAAAAAACAGAAAGGTGCACACTGGATATGTAGCGGTGCAGGAGATAGAGCAGCCAGCTCAACAAATAATGTAAAGACAAAAATAAATCTGCAGACAAACTCCACTTTAAAAGTACTTAAGTGCAAATTTATTTTTGGCAAGCTGAAGAAGCCACAACAACAGCCCTGTGCTTCAACCCTCAAGCGTGTCTTCCTTAGGGGCAGGTTCAGACCAGTACACAACGATTTCCTTTTAAACTTAATTGTTAAAGTGAAAGTGCCACAACCATAGTGAAGCATCATCTTAAACTAAAAAGAAAAGGTGCTGAGAAAAAAGGGGGAGAACATATTTTAAACTTTGTCCATGTGTAACATTTAAAAAAATATTTAAATATTGGTTTTATTAGCTTAAAGTAAGCCGTTTTAATTTCTTTCCTTTTTAAGGGACATATACATATACCCATGGATAAGTTTTAACTTTAATAGTTCATTCCCTACTCAAAACATTAATGGAAGAACAGTGGGGTAGAAAAATGGAGATAAGATATACAGTATTATCTTTGACTACAAACAGACCACAACTAGAGGAACAGAAATACCATTTATAACCTGAAAGGTCAGTATTCTTGTAAAAGGACAAATACTACAAAATGTGCTTTGAATGAAATTCATTATACTAAATTATTCAAACTTTACAAAGTAAATCCATTTAAACGTTTTTTTAAGAAAACATTTCAAATAGATCAGACTGCTTTTCTTTTCTTTTTAACTTTTAAGAAATATGCCATTCCCTACTGAGAACATAATCAAATAAGACAAATTGGGGGGGGGGGGGGATTTTTAGTGAACATTATATACAAACCATTAGAAAAACACGGGTACCATTTATGACCTAGGAGGTCATTACAATTGAAAAAGGTCAAATTGTACAAAATGTACTTATGATAAGGTTAATTGTACTAACATGTTTAAAGATGTTAAGGCTTTACAAATCCACTCCATTTTGAAGTTCAAGTCATTATATTGGAAGTATTTATAAGTATGAAGAAAAATCTACTTCTTCATTCAAGCCAAATGGTACAAGTGAATCAAGAGCTAGAATCTACTTAGTTTCTTTCTGAGAGAGGACGTTAGGTATATTTTCTCCTCTCGGAGTTCTAGGGACATGCTCCAGAACAATAAATCTAAAACATTCCAGTTTACTTTCATGTGACTGTAAAAATTGTGCTCCCAGGGCATTATAAGTATTGCCATTAATTATGGCTCTAACATGTTCTTGTATTTGCTCCCTAGTGGGACATGTAGTTTTGTCCACATGGTACATGGGCAGTCACACCAGCAAACATAAACTACAAAAGGTGTTGTACAAGTTATAAATTGATTATCAATTTGTCCAACCTGTCATGTGACTTGGTCATGTGACCCAAAATACCAATAAATTTCAGGATAACCAAGGGTGGGCAGGGGAGGGTGGAGTAGTCAAAGCAAAGCGTTGGCAGACTAGCACAGTCCAGAATCAGGCTCCTTGGAGAGCACTACATTGTGCTGCCATTTCTCCCCAACTGCCGTTTCTCTTCCGCTGCTGCTGGTATGTAGCTGACCCTGCTTGGGAGGAGGGTCTCCCTCTGTAAACTGCTGCCCTAGAGAGAACAAAGAAGAGATCCAATTACCAACGGGAACAGACTGCGCATGTGCGAAGTTCATTTCTCCCTCAAACACTGATTCCTTGCACAAGCAGTGTAAACTATGCAATAACCCTAAAAGCCTGAAAATGCAACACAGTTTTGGTAGTTGCTATTCTTCCACTGTACATTCAGACCAGCCTGACCTCTTAAAGTAACCCCCATTCAGGCTGCTCACCCTGGTTTCCTGAGCACAACACTACACACAAAAACAGTCTCCAGAGCTTTGATGACACGTAAGTGATCAGCAATTATTCAGTCATTTTGCAGGTTACAGTCCAGAATCAGGCTCTTTGGAGAGCACTATCTTGTGCTGCTGTTTCTCCCCAAACACTGTTTCTCTGCTGCTGCTGCTGCTGGTGGAGGTGTGTAGTTGACCCTGCTTGGGAAGGGGGGGCTCTCTCTATAAACCGCTGCCCTTATGCTGCCATTTCTCCCCGGCTGCCATTTCTCCACCACTGTTGCTGGTGTGTAGCTGACCCTGCTTGGGAAGGGGAGTCTCCCTCTGTAAATCACAGCCCCTGGTCTCCTGAGCACAACGCTACACACAAAACAGTCTCCAGAGTTCTGCCGACACGTAAGTGATCAGTAATTATTCAGTCATTTTGCAGGTTACAGTCCAGCATCAGGCTCTTCGGAGAGCACTACCTTGTGCTGCCATTTCTCCCCGACTGCCATTTCTCCACCGCTGCTGCTGGCATGTAGCTGACCCTACTTGGGAAGGGGGAGGGCTCCCTCTGTAAACTGCTGCCCTTGTGCTGCCATTTCTCCCCAACTGCCATTTCTCTGCCGCTGCTGCTGGCATGTAGCTGGCCCTGCTTGGGAAGGGGGAGAGCTCCCTCTGTAAACTGTTGCCCTTGTGCTGCCATTTCTCCCCGACTGCTGTTTCTCTGCCACTGCTGCTGGCGTGTAGCTGACCCTGCTTGGGAAGGGGGAAGGCTCCCTCTGTAAACTGCTGCCCTTGTGCTGCCATTTCTCCCCAACTGCCGTCTCTCTGCCACTGCTGCTGGCGTGTAGCTGGCCCTGCTTGGGAACTCATAGAGGCTTTTTCAATGTTCCTGCTTGGGAACTCACATGGGCTTTTTCAATGTTCCAGGTTCTGGGTTTTCCCACAGTAGCTAAGTCAGACCAGTTAGCCTGCTGATTTGATCCAGTGCTCTTCTCTGCTGCTGGTGTTTCAACAGTTGCAGGGTCAGGTCTTAAACTGTGATTGTCTTGGCCGGCATTTTCCACACTCATAGCAACCAGCATACCTGGATCAGAGCAAGGTAGTTAGTATATTTGCTGTTATTGGAGGTGATGGAGGGGATGTTAATCTGTTTAATGTTTCATCCACAGTGTTTATAGCAGCATTTAGAGCAGGTTCTGTTTAAGTGCATTGAGAGCCATTTTTATGCTTAGTAACACAGTTTAGATTACTCAGTTAAGGTGTTATGTGAGCTATTGCAGACTTAGCTTTGCAGGACACACTCCTCTCCTGTTGGTTGGTGAGAAAGAGAGACTTATTTTATCTTTTTTCTGAAACAGGCTGGGTGTCTCTCACTCACAGAAGTAGTAAATTACACATGTTGCTTTTTATATTGCTGTTTGAAGGCATATGTTGTATACTGAGGCTAAGGAAACTATGCAGGTGGGAGCTGCAAACTCACAACCTATCATCCTGATGTCATCTTGGTTAAAATAATGACCACTATGAAGCAGAGATTTTGAACTTACAGGGAAAGTTATCAGACATGGGAGGGAGGAGGGAGGAGGGAAGGATCACTAGACTACCAGGGTGATTGGACATCGGAGGGAGGGACAGTACACTACAAGTGCCATAAGCTACCCTTTGGTGCCAATCCAGCCAATGACTTAGGAAAATGTTATCACTGCAGGTACTTGTAGCTTCTGCAACTAGTAATGCTAGGCAGGAAAATGAGGTGCAGTGAAATGTAAGCAATAAGACATGACAGGTTGTGTGTTAGACACTTTAACACATGGCTAGGAGGTGTAGTGAGGCACGAAGCCACAGGCCGAGTGTGTCCAGCCTCCTAGCCGTGTGTTAAAGTGTCTAACACACAGACCCTGGAGTGGCTTATTGCACTTATGAAATGGGCATCTACATAATAGATGCATGTGAAAGGTAAAAAAGCAGCATTAAGTAATTATAAATACAAATCTGTTTCTTTAATTTAAATAAAATAGTTCTTCCGCCTTTAGTTTGCTGTGTTTTTTTGGGGGGGAGTTGAGGACTTTTTGACCTGGGAAGGCTGCTGTAGTTGCAGTTTTTATACTTGTGTGCTTATCATAGCTATACCCCCCAACCCACCCCCGAATTCCGTTTGGTATGTGCAGTAGGTAGTGAACGTGATGCTTGCTTTTCCCCCCAATGTGTCTATTGATTTCTACATTGTTAGGGCAGCAGGCAGCACAACAGAGGACATGGCAGTACAGGGGGAAAATTGGGTGTGGAATTGCAGCTCGGAAACACAGTGGTTAGGATGTGATGAACTTCAGCGTGATAGGAAGAATAGGGAACAATGGAAAGTTTTTGCATAAAAAAATTGTTGAGCGGGAGGCACGGTGTTCCTTGAAAAGCATTGCAAGCGAGTGGGTGGGTGGGCAGAACCGGAAGAAATCTTGACTTTTTTTTTCTATTTAAATGTGTTGCAATCAAACAAAGATTGTCATCTGTGACTGTGCGCACAGTATGTGGGGATGAAAATTTGTTGAATGGGAGGAACAGGTGGATATAGGTAGCGGCTAGCAGGTTGGTCACTGAGGAGAACTGAGAGCAAGCAAAGGGAAAGGTTGGTGCGTTCAGAACAGATTGGGGGCACTTGCAATTTTTTTTTTGTTTCATTATGCATTGTAACACAGGTACTTTTCTGTGTTGGAGTTGGAAATGTCGAAATATTGAGGGCAAGTGAACAGGAGGTCAGAGGTATTTACTTATTTTGCTAGGCTGTCACCACTGTTGGCAGAAAACAAAATGGCTACATTTTCATTTCTCAAGGTTTTAGATGGGCAGCATCATCTATATCAATGCCCGCTTGCCATGGCTTGGCAACCCTGATCTTTTTCCCATGGTGTTAGACATATTAGCACACTTATAGCAGCCAATCAGAATGCTGCTTTGCTACCAGCCATTTCATAAGGATAAGATAGCCACGATGTTTTAATTCCTTGGCTGTTCCAGAGCAACTATTTTTGTCAAAAGGGTAAGGCAGTTTTCACTTCAGTATATAGTATTAATATAAAGCAGAGTGAATGTTGGCATCTCACTTATGTCTGACTTGCTCCAGCATGCACTCACTCTGTTCCTCGTGCCTTGCTAACAGGTGCTAACAGGTGGGATCACTGATGCTTTTTGTTAGTAAGACCAGGTGTAACGTCAGAGTACTCACCTCTGATTGGCATATGCAAAGAAATAGAAAATGTGTGCTGCAGGAAAATAAAAAATTTCTCTAAATAACCCTATGCATTAAATATAAATAGAACAATTGGTAAATACTGTCCTTTTCCAACTTGAAATATATGTCCCTGTATCAGCTAAACACCATCGCCAGGAAGTAAATGGAGGATCCATGACAGTCGGTTAACAAATTAATTGCTGACCGACCAGAGGAGTAATTTTGATGCCAGGGTTGGGGGGGACAACCTCAATCTCAACCAAGCTCGGATAATGGGTACTGTGGTACATACAAAAATATAAACGTTATATGGAAAAATACTAAATTTCCTATCAACATGCCTTTGAAATATAATACATATGGAAAACAATGAGGACAATATTTTCACAGGACACATTTTTATTTTAAATATATTGTTTATTTGCTTTCCTTAATTTTATTGCAGTTCTCAGTATATCAGAGTACTTTACTTGCTGACAATTAAGCAATGAGGCATGACCAGGGGTTATGTTAATGGTCTGTTAATCACCTTCTAGGTGTGCCGTGGCATGAGGTGTGCGCGAGTGCCACATGCCCCTAGAGAGTGATTAACTGACCATTAACATAATCCCTGGGAGTGCCTTATTGCTATTATAATAAAAACATTTTTAAACAGTGTTAAACCTTGTTCAGCATATGGCTAAGCTCTACATGTATGTTAATAAAAGATTAACATAAGGCTGTTAGAATGTTTGCAGCCAATAAGAAAGCTCCATTTCTCAGACCCTTTTTATAATACCTAATAAGTATTACAGAAAAGGAATGTGTAAGAAAAGGATCATTTTCTTGTCTCTCTTTGTTACAACATGTCGGGTGGAACCAATACAGAACTATAAAATCCTGCAATATATACGTATAGAACACATGTGGCAAAAACACCAAGACCACAAGCCAAGACCCGAACCATAACTGTAGTAACTTGATAATATCCAGAGTGCTAAAACACTCGAGACTGTATCCTTTGGACTGTAATGTAGTTTGTGTCATACCAAGAATAACATGAGTGTCCAGAAAGGCTGGAACATAGCCCTTGAGAACTGCCTTACCTGCTTCCTAATATGGCCACCAATTGTGTTAAGCAATGACATCATTGGAGACAGAGAGCTACATGGCTCTTATAGTGTTAAACTAATTATTTTTCCCTCTGTATAGAATTGTTACACAAAATGGTCAAGACCATGTGCACTAAGTTGATCAGTACACATGCAAAGCTATGGTTCTGTTCATTGTGTTTAGTTTAACATGTTAAAATTGTGTTTTAATCGAAATAACTTTATCTTTTGCAAACCACAGTGCAGTACAAATCTTAAATAACCTGATGGTCCAGTGGTCATGGTAGATTCAGGATGTTACAATGGGGTGCTGGGGTGGGATGCATACTTGATATGCACTTTTAACACTTTTATTAAACCTTTATATTGTCTGCTATTCTTTTTAGCATGTTTTGATAGAACCTACAAATGTGATCAATAGATTTGAATGTAAACATTTGTACAATCAATAAATCAGACTTTAACAAAGTGAAATGCAGCAAGCAAGTAATTTACAATGGGCACGGAGGGTGCAACTGCACCCTTAACCCACCCCCCCCTTGATCCAACACTTATTTGTAGCAAAATGCTTGTGCAGTCCAATGCCAGAGTTAATACTTTCTTAGAAATGAAAAATATGGTTGTCTTGACTTCTTTTCCCATGGGAAATAATAATAATAATAATCAGAAGAAGAATCAACATTTATATAGCGTTTTTCATACACAGTGTATCCCAAAGTGCTTTACAGGCATGCTAGACTGGTAGTGAAGTGACTGAATGTATAGTGGCAGTCATTTCACACAATAATATTCACATGTAGCATTGGACAATTGCATGAAATGGTTTTATGGGAAGGGGAATGTTGGCCAGGACAACGGGGTCAGGTAGCGATCATGGTGCTGGCAGCCCCAACTCTTATATCTCACAGTGATCTACTCATATTTTTCCCTTATGTGTTCCCCTTCCTGAATAAGCCAGTACCTTGCAGGAGTGTCCTTCTCAGTACCCCTCTGGTATTCATTGTTCACTACTTCTCCCCACAGCACAAATGGATGAGCTCATCACCTTTCTGCATCATGAATACAGGCAGTACAGTTCCCGAGATAAGCAGATCTTTCCAGTAAGTCAGGCTGATAGCAGCAGGAAACAAGGGAAAAAATGGGCAATCTGTCCTTAAAAGATTTAGGCTACCTTTAATTAGGCACTATTAAATGATGGGTGTGTGCATCATTATGCACATCATTTAAAGGAGAACTGTGGCAATATAAAGCTCTCCACTCACGAAAAGCTTACCTCATGATTAAGCTTTTGCGCCATAAACCCCTCTTTTTTTCCAGCAGGCAATTACTTTATATTTATTTTTAAAATCCACGAACCGGAAGTATGGCGGACTGTGTGCAGCTCCATTTACTGTAACAGTGCGGTGCTGCTGCTGTCAGCCTGGCTTATCAGAAGATGATGTTTACTATTAATATGTAAAAATAACATAGAAGACTGTACTAACTACATTCATGATGTAGAAGGGTAGAAAGCTCACCAGTTTTTTTGATGTGGGGAGTAGGACAGAAGAATGAATGCCAGAGAGGGACTGAACAGGTCATTCCGGCACAGTATAGCTATATTCAGGTTAGTGAAAGACAGGAAGGGGAACGTTGAGCAGATCATTGTGATATCTGATATGTGGGTCTACCAGCACTGTGATCACTACCTGATTGTGGATGAGAGCAGCCAGTGACGAAAAATACTCAGAGTGGCAGGTCTGCACGTAAACTGTTACTTTAATTCAGTATAGGGAGATTACCCTTGGGTGAGGGGGGAATGTTAATGTTTATTAGGACATTATTGAGGGAGCTGTGTATAGCTCATTCAAGATTTGGAATGTTGGTAGCCAGCCAACTCGCACTGTGCAGTAGGGTACAGAAAAGTACTGCAGAAGATATGCGGGGAACTGTCCTGCGGGGTTCTGCAGATCACAGATAAAGGAGTAGACTGACACTGGAAGTCGGGTGGATTTTCTCAAGGCATTAGTATCTCTCTCCTGCTAATAATATTGTTATCCATAGTAAGTGCAGCCCTTATGAGGCCATGAACAGCAGTTGTTCAGGTGTGTACTGATGCTTATTGCTTTGCCTCCAGGAAGACCTAGCTGTTGGCTAATGAGGTGGGGAGAAAAACAACAATGGGGGGAACTGTACATACTGCCTTCACTGTGCGGACGGGTGGTGATCCACTCAATGTTTACTGTGGGAGCAGAAGTCAAACATTGAGAAAGAGGATTGGACAGTGAACTGGGAGGCATTTTTTAACAGTATCAGCTAATGAAGTGAATCAGTATAGGTGTGCACAACTGTCTGAGGTACAAGGTTACAATCTGAGGTGTGATAATTCTCTTCATGAGACCACAAGTTGATATGCAGCCCCATGCAGTACCAAGGAATATAGCGTGCTTGCTTGAACACATTTGAATTTTGGTGCATCAACCCATTGCAACATTTTATTGCTACAGTCCAAATACAGCAGCGCCTTTCATGAGCATGAACAAATTTACGTGCAATGGTGTCCAGACATAGCTCATCAAGTCTGGTTTGGTGCACATGACATACAACAACTGCATTCAGGCGACACTGGGTCATTGTTGACGCCAGCCATGTTTTAGGCGCCTAAGTGCACTGAAACCGCTCTGCTTCACAACTGCTTACTGGTATCACCAACAGTAGTCGCAGAAACTTTTCTAACTCTGTAAAAAGGCCACGGACATCTAAGGGTAGTGTTTTAAATATGACTACAGCCTCATTCAAAGAGGTATATGTGTTACTCTGTGCAAACATCTCAAGCTGAACTTTCAGCATTCTGGGATTAAGCTCTGGATATTTTTTAATGCAGTCAATCATTTCCTCCAGCTCATGGTCACTCTCATCACCCTTATGTACTGCAGCAAGAAGGAACTGTTCTAAAGTCAATACTCAGTCAGCCCTTGCTGATGGAACCTCTCTTCTAGCTGGGCAACTGAGATGTCTACCATCTTAAAGAATTCCATTCTGAAATAATCCTCTACTGTTGCATGATTGTGCTGCTCCCCCTTGCCAGCAAAATGGACTGGGACCCATAGTTGCCTTGGTGGTGCAATGGGATCCAGCTCCAGCTTCTGGACAACTTCATCAGCTTTTCTGATGGCTTGCAGGACAGTATTTTCATTCCTTAGTCTTTGAAGCTGATCTTTTATGAGGCTTACTTGGGTAAGCATGCCACCTACTGTGCAGTTCGGATTTTGTAGGCTCCTATTCAGACAAGTCAGTGGTTCCATAACTACCTTGACAAGCAGCAGGCTAACTAATGTGTTGCCCTTGCTGAGCTTCTCTAAGAGACCACTTGCCCTTGTTGCAGCATCCCCATTTTCCAACTCCATTTGTTGGAGACTCTCAAGGATTTGCTCATATTGCTGTGACACAGCTTCGACTGCTGCTAATCTTACAGTCCATCTAGTTGGACATAAGGGTCGCAGTTTCTTGAAGGAGGTAGATGCATTATCAGATGTAGCAATTTGAGAAAAAATTGTTCTGTACTTTAGGGATTCACTGAACAGTTTGCCCAGTTCATTTACACAGTGCAAGGAATTTCTTAATACAGGGCTTGCTTCACAGCTCTCTTTCGCCACAAGATTTACACAGTGAGCACCACAATGCACAAATGTGGCAAGTGGCTGACTTTCCTTTATGATAGCCTGTGCACCACGATAGCATCCTGACATGTTTGCAGCGCCATCAAATGCCATACCTCGGAGGAATTCAATTGGCAGAGGAAGTCTTGTGAGGACATCCATTATGACTTTTGCTATTGAGGCTCCGATAGTATCCTGTGGCTCATAAAACCCAATGAACTCCTCCTGGGGCTGCATGTTTCCATCAACGTATCTAAGGCAAATGCTTTCTTGTTCTTTACCTTGGCAGTCTTGTGTTCCATCAACGATAATGGAATAGTATGATGACTTGTTAATATCCTTCACGACAGAACGGATGATCTCATGACTCATGAGTCCGATTAGTTCATTTTGAATTGCTGGGCTTGTATAGTCCTGCTTTCGTTTTAGCAAGTTGCTAGGGTCTCATCTTCATTGCTGAGTAACTTGAGCAGTTCAGCAAAGTTTCCTCATCAAGCTGATGACCTCAAATTTCCAATCTCTCTCCCAACAACATAGCAGCAGCTATTAACTTAATCAAGCACTTGCTAGACACATCTTGTGAGATCTTTTTCTGTTCCACTAGAGCAGAATCAATGCTTTGACCACGGGATACATGAGCCACCTTCCAAAGGGCATGCTGATGTGTTTCTGAGCTCTGATGAGCAATAAACTTAGTCCGTGCTTTCCTCCAATTGGTGAAGCCTATTGTGCGAATACTGGTTCTCGCCTTTTTGACAGCTCAAGCATCCCATTTGTTCACACTTGTGCAACAAAAGCAGAACACTGCTTTCAACTCAGGACTATAGTGCAGCCATGAAAATTCCCTGTACCATGATTCCTGGAATCGGAGTCTTTTGTTTCCACAGTCCTGCTTTGGTATTTCCTCAGATGGTGGTTGGTACGGCCGATCCATATCATGAGTTGTCATCTCCATTCTAGGCACTGTTTCTGCAACAGATGGTGATTGTGGTTGGGGTGGCTGATCCAGAGGCACTGTTTGGATCTCCAGTACAGGAACTGTGCTGTCGACAGTAGGAAGGGATGAACTTGTACTTGGTTGCTGTTCTCCTTTGTTAACATTAGCATTGAAGCCCTGATCTAGCTCCTCATACACTGCAGTACATATTTCTTCAGTCGGGATCTTCTGTGTGGATGAAGGCACGGGATCTACATGAGGTTTCTTCTTGAAGAACATGGCAATCAAGGTTGGTCTCTCTGACGTTTCATGTTATGAGATCTGCAGTTAACCCTGATCTGTAAAATGAACAACTGTTACAGATTCTTCTTCATTAAAGAAAACTCCTGAGTTTGTGGGTTCCCACACAACTCAAAAGCTATCCCTTCGGCTTAGCTTTTAGCAGCACAAGTGGAATTTTCTCGAGCCGCAACTTTGTATATTTTAATTTTAAAAAGTACGGAATCTGGAAGTCCAGAGGATACAGGGGGTGCTCCATTTTCTGCAAAGGTGTAGTCATGCACCATACGCTTCAACACTTTTGTATTGAAGCATGTGGTGCATTGCTGCACCTTTGCAGAAAATGGAGCACCCCCTGCATCCTCCAGACTTCCGGATTCCGTACTTTTTAAAATTTAAATATACCAATTCTCTCTCCTAAGCAGGTCTCCAGGCTTCCCTACTCCTGGGCTGTACCTCCTGATGCTGATCCACAGGCAGGAATCAAAGCTCTGCAGCAGGGGACATCCAGCCCTCCACTTCCTGTTTTCCTCAGTTTACTTCCTGCCTCCAGTCTGGCAGGTACTCTGCAAGCAGTGCTCTGCCCTCTTGGCAGAGCTGAAGACAGCAGACTGTAAGTCCATCAGTTTCTTTTATTTCGGGCATTGTAGCTGTTTCTCAGCGCTCCTGCATGGACCCCAGTCTCAGCCTTGTAAGCTGTACAGACTGGACCCATTTCAACACGGTCTCATTTTTCCTGCGATTTCTGGACCGGGCCATCCACATCAGGAGCTGGAATCTGGCCAGTAGAGATTTGGAGCTAAAAATCGCCACCAGAATATTTTGGATCAGAAAAATCAACACCGGAGGGCTTATCCAGGATATTCCCTCACAAAGGGCAGCCCCGAATGTTTCTGTCAATGACTGGCACATTGAACTCCTCAGCCACTTGTCGACTGTTACTTGCTCCTCGTGCATTCATCGGTTGGCGTTCTGGGATCCCCAGCTGATCATCCACAGGGCCTGCTCCCCTGACACAGCTCAGAGGCTTCTAAAAGAGCAATTCCTCAATGAGGATGGTCTGGTTCCAACTTACAGTCTGACAACATGGGTATGCATCGACCACCAGGGTGGCACAATAAGCCCAAAAATGCTAAAAGATTCCCCTCTTCTTTTCAGTGGGACGAGCACTTCTGAAAGATGTATATTCCTGGACAGGAAAATGACAGCAGTCTGGCTCAATTCACAAGGTTGTTCTTCCAGGGGGAATGGGAGCTGGAGGACATTGCCTTCCACACTCCAACAGAACAGGGGGGCAATCCTCAGACAGATCTTTCGCCTGTGGGTGGAATTCGAAGGTACAGCAATTCTGCTCCCTGGCCATGGACAAACCAGCGGTGGCTCAAGACGCCTTCTCCCTAAACCGGGATCAGTTCAGCCTCCTGTTTGCCTTCATCCAATGCCGCTTCTATCAAGACTCCTCCACAAGTGACCTTGGACAGGGCAGTCATGATTCTAGGGGGTCCCTTATGGCCAGTCCGCACATGGGTTTCCGACTATCATTCATCTTTCGAGGCGACCACCTCTAACCTTCAGTTTCAGCCCAGACCTTCTCCTTTAAGGGCTGGTCTGCATCTCAATTTGAACAACTTGTCTCCCCGGGGCCTGAAGATTGAGCAGGAAAAGCTCCAGTTCTGCACCCAGTTTTAACAACTGGCCTCTCTCTAGACTGGGAAAGTGAGTGGAAAAACTTTCAAGGAGCTATGCAGTACAGCTCCTGTTATTGGAATGATGGGGAGTTCATATGCCTCTTCTTCCTCCAAAGTGCATTATAGAATCCGGAGGAGATTTTGTTTCTGGCTTCATTCCAGACACATACAGAATGACACAATATAATTGCTTGTACTACTGCAGTTCCTTTAAGACAGATGGACAAAAGACTCCAACCAGTCACCTTACAAATTAGAGTTTCTGCACTGGGGGCACTCTTGATGGGACTGGGGAATTGTTGGGCTCATATCCCCACGTCTGGTACTTCTACAGGCAGCAGCATTAAAACATCTTCAATTCACCAAAGCTATCACCTTGGAGTCTTGATATGGTGCTCAGGGCCGTGACCAAGGTCCCCTTAGAGCCTCTCATGCCATCCATCATGCATCTCAAAATAAAGATTGCCTCTTTTTCTCAAAGCTACTACTCCTGCTAGGAGTTTCCAGCAAACTAAAAGCGTTGCTGGCCTAAGAGCTGTACACTAGTTCATCAGGCTAGAACAGTTCCACTTTTTATTTGCCAAAGTTATGTCCTCCCTCTATTACAATCAAGGGTTCATGCTTCCTCTTCTGCCCACTCTCTAAAAGCAACAAGAATGGAAAGTGGCATACACTAGACATGGGAAGGGAGAAATATGGAGATTAAGAGAGAGGAAGCTATTCGCAAAACTTCAGCTGTGTTCATGCCAGCTAAAGAGGAAAAAGATGGGGCAGCAAGGATGCAATAGGCTCTATAGCCAAACGGATTCTATCCATCACCTCTACAGCATATGATCAGGCCAGAGTAACTTGCCTAACACAGTGAGAGTCCATGGCCCCCTTTGTGGGTGTAATTCTGAGAAGCATCGACAGCACACTCACACTGAGTGACATTTTGATGAGATGGGTGCTGTATGGAGAACAGGATGAACTTTGTGGCCGAACAGTCCAAGGCAAACCTTGACACCTCTCGCTGGCTGACAGGGTGTGGGCGGGGTGAAATGGTATCAGCATTACAGGCAACAATCCCAAGTCACACCCTTATGCCTGTCATTCTCTACATCTGAAGTGAAAATATAAAAAAACTGGTGAAGTCACGAGCATGTGTAGAAACTGTGCAACGCACACCATGTCTCGGGGTGTGGGAGGTGGATGCACATAGGGTGGGCACAGGTTGGGGCAAGACAATCAATGAGTGACCAAGTAGCACATCTGCCTCTGGACCAGAAGGTCGTGGGTTCTCATCCCACACGAGATTGGACTTGCTTGCACATAAAATTGCTGGCATGCAAGTGCAGTATTGGGGTGCTGTACTGCTGGGGTGTGCTGTCCTTCAGATGAGACATTAAACGGAGGTCCCTTCTGCCCATCCTGGTGTTGTCCTGGTGAGTGTCCAGGTGGAGTAAAGAACCATGGGCACTCTTCACAAAGAGTGAGGAACATTCGGTGTCTGGCCAACATTCCCTTCCCATAAACTAGTTCATGCAATTATCCAGGCTGTGTGTGGTGATGGCGTGCAATATGGCGCCACCACACAGTCAGTCCTTCACTACCAGTTTAGCATTGCTTGTAAGCGCTTTGGATGTATAAGCGCTATATAAATGCTGAAACAAACATGGCGTGATTTAGCTAGTGCCGGGCAGCGATGCCACTGTCAGTTAATTCAGAGCCAGGACACGGTGTGCCATACATGGCTCCATTTGAAAAAGAAACAATTTTTTCTAATTTGAAACATAAGCAGTGCGGAGAAGTTAAAGTTAGAAGTCGGATCGGACAGAGCAGGAGTGGCAGCAGGAGGAATGGACTGTCACCCACAGCAAGTAATTTCAATAAAATAATGAGAAATGAAAAAAAAAAAAAACATATACTATATAAACAGTGGATGGCTGAACACCCACAACAAAGGCTGCGTTTCCATCTCAAGGTCTCTATGATGTCATCAACTCCCTCGATGGAAACACAGCCTTGTTGTCGGTGTCCATCCATCCACTATTCTATATATAGTGTATAGTGGAATGCTGTTATGCATGAAATTCCATGCCTGGAATATGCTTGTTCTGCTGCAGTAGTGATGTCATTATGTTGTTCTGCTGCAGCAGTGATGTCACTACTGCAGCAGAACCACTAGGAATCCTAGCACATCGTTGCTTTCCTCTATTTAATTATGTGGTGACAGTATTCTAGAACCTCTAGAGACTTTTCAAATCAGTTTCATTGAGAAAGGGAAAAAAAACACACAAAGCACACATTTCACTAGTACTACTATACCTACAACAAATACAAGATGAGCAACTTCATGCACAACCTGTGTGTTCTGCACCTCAGGCTCTGATTCCCATGGACCTCTCGAGCTTGCTCTCAAGGTCAGAGGAATCAGAACCCTCTGTGGCAGAACACACTGGTGTGCATAGTGCCATCCAGTATTTTTATCTATTTTATCATCCTGGTGTCCTAACATTTCCAACTGCCTCCCAAGTCTCCCTTGATAAATCCTCTATTACTTTATCTACCACAGATGTCAGACTGATGTGCCATAATTGCCCATCTACTCCCGACCCCAACCTTGGCTCATGTCCCTCCTCCCTCCTCCTCCTTTCCTTTGAAACAGGCTCCATCCTCCATCACTGTCCCCCTCTGCCTATTGACCAAATCCTCCCTGTCCACTTGCACCCTCCCACCATCCTCATCCACTTCATCTCCGGGTATAGTATGGTGAAATGGTTTCAAGCTTGATGCTCACACCATATTGCTCTCTCCTACTTCCCCCTCCCTCATCTGTTCCCTCTGAGCAGCCTCCTGTGGCATACTTCACGTATGATGCCAACTTTGCGCCCCACACCTCCAGATACCATATGATCCACCTATCCTCTGGGATATGTCCCTTTTGCCTTGTCCTGACCTGTTGTCCCCTGTGGAATACCATTTTGACATCCTCCAAACCTCCATGCCAGTTTAATATTATGGCTGCCCCACACTCCTTACACCCAATCACCCCCCCATTTTGGGTGTGAACCCCTACTATCACAATACACAGTCAAACTTACACAGCCCCCCACCAACAATTAATATACCACACACACACACACACACACACACACCACCACACACACACACAATCTCCAGCAACACAATATACAAATCTTATGCCCTTCCCCCTTGGTCCTACACAAATCTGAGTTTCTTATTGCTTAGTCTCAGCTAGTCACACTGTGCACTCCCCAAAGGATCCACCCTCACAGACCATTTCATAGAGGTCGGAGCTGGGGTAGTTGGTGTGGACACAATTACAGCTCTTCCCCGAGTTTGTGAGGGATGGGCCAGACTTATAGCCCAGACGTAGATTTAAAACTTGGCACCCTCACAGCCGATTGGTCCTCCAGCAGCAGACAGCTCCCTCCAACCCTGGCCCACTGCCGACTGCAGCCACCGGGACGTCCTCTCTGATGCCTTCCTCAATCACTTCTGTCCTGAAAACCCTGGCCCACTGCCGACTGCAGCCGCCGGGACGTCCTCTCTGATGCCTTCCTCAATCACTACTCTCCTGAAAACCCTGGCCCACTGCCGACTGCAGCCGCTGGGATGACCAGAACCCCCTTGCACACCTCAGCTGCCAATGCAGCCCTGAAGCCGTCTTCCTCGATACAGCTGCCGATGCAGCTCCAACTTCTCACCACAGCAGCCCCTGGTAGGATTCTCCACAGCCGATGCAGTTAGCTACCTCTTCTCCCAGCAATTTACAGCTCTTCCTCAAGTTCGTGAGGGCTGGGCCAGAACTATAGCCCAGATGTAGATTTAAAACTTGGCACCCTCACAGCCGATTGGTCCTCCTGCTGCAGACAGCTCCCTCCAACCCTGGCCCACTGCCGACTGCAGCCTGGGACGACCCTCCAGTGTATCCAGATCCCCTGGACATTGTCCAAGAATTATGTCATTTAGAAGTTATAAAACTATAAATTATGGCATTTACAAGTTAGACTTAGCACAGCCAAGAACCTCTCCACACAACCTGGAGTACAGTAAATATAAATGTTCGGTTTGTACCTCCTGACATCTAAACTGGGGTTGATGGGGGGAGAAGGATCGAGCATCCAGAGACTGCTCTCCTTCTCTGAGTGGGTAGAGGAGATGGGTCTGGTGCGCTTGCCCACTGGTGGAGGATGAGAGGCACAAAGTCGTGCTGTAATATGGGTGGAGCTGGAACAGATGCTTGCTGTCAGCATCACTGCATGTTCCTAGCTCCAGGGGAATATAGCATCAGAAAATCCACTGGCACCCGTGTATGAGCCGGGGCTTGGTGGCCTGACCCTCCAGACACATTCAGTTCTGCCTCAGTGGGGCATTCCCCAGGTGAGGGTCCCCGAGCCAGGCCGAGCCCATTTGTGGAGCTAGGGGTACCGCAAGCAAAAATATTAAAAAAAATATGGGTTAAAAATATTAAAAAATTACAAACTTAGCCGACCCAGTGGCGTGGAGGGTTGAGGCGCTGTACGCCACACCTCACGCCATGCTGGGGATGGGAAGGTGGAAGATTGATTACAGTCACAGAGTCACTGGTTCGATAGGGAGAGTGCATCTAGAACCTGGGTCCTGGCATCATGAATCAGGGGCAAGGTTTAAAAAAAAAGATAAAAATCAGGGACAAACACCCCCAATGGAGGGACATATCTTAAAAATTGATGTTATTCATTCATAAAGCCTATAGAATGAAAACATTTGTTAAGCTGCATTTTATGAAGAACAAGTTGACATTATTTTGTGCTTTTAATCTCCACTTTTCTATCACAAATTTCATGAGTATGCCTAGGGGATACATTCCCAATCCCCCCACATCTGGACCAGCATTTACTTGCTGAAACTTTACTTATGAAGTAGTACTACTACAGACAGTTAAACACATTTAAAAATTACCTGCTTGAAGTTGTTTTTCTGATGCAGCAATCAACGTCAGCAACGCTTTCACAGCACAGCACTCCAGCAGTTGGGTTCCGCCTCAAGCAGTGCAGTCTGAAGTAGAACTGTTGACAGACCCGGCGTCACAGACAGTCACACACACGGCGCAGACTACACTGACACAAATGCAGGAGACCCCAGACTAACTCTGTCCAGCTGCACTCCACTGTTCTTTGTCTTTCTCCGGACCCTCTCAGTCTCATTGAATGAGATGACGCAGCAGGACTTGACTCCGTCTCCCACGAGTCCCTCCCGAGTGCTAACCCGTGACGATGCGGCGACGAGTTACTCCGTCCTTCCTGGCAGTAGTACTAGCAGCAGGCTTTCACTTGAGTCACACTGCCAGCCCACAGCCACAACAGAATTGCTTGACGGTCACCTCAAAGTTCGCAAAACCAAAAACGACACTCTTAGTCTCTCCCGAGTCCACTAAGTCGTAGTCCGATCGACTACTCCGTCTCCCGCCTCACGAAGCACGCACAGCACGCACAGCACGGCGAGCACACCACAGCAGCCAGTATCCCGCCAGCTCCTTCTCAGACCTCAGTCACACACCTCACGATTGGTTAGGCGGAGTCGGAGAGAGAATACATTTTTTTTTTACTGGCCAGGAGGGTGGGCGGTCACACACGCTACTTGGCGGGCACATGAACATGGCTCGGCGGCAGCTGATTTGAATTAAAGAAAGATGTTGGGGGGTACAAATGCGATAAGAAGGAGGTGACGCCGGAAGTTGGGGGGGACTTGTGCCCCCCGTCCCCCCCTATAATTACACTCCTGTGACCAACATTAAAGCAACACCTTTATGTCAACTGCAATTGCCCTCAGCATAAAACTGTTCACTTGAGACTGTGTTTTCTTCAGGGTTTTTTGCCCCCGCCCCGATCCCTCCATGCAGGGAGCCTCTGCCTCCCACACCTCCTGTAACTAAAATAATCAACTCCAAGCCAGAGTTGATTTGGGGACGGAGTGCAACACACCCAGAAAGCAGTGCCGGGGTCCTGTGCTGACACTACAGCAACCTGTCACTGTACTGTTGGTCATGGTAAAATTGTCGCCGTAATGATGGCATACCGCATACCAGAAGACGTCCTGGGGCGAAATGGGGTCAGGATAGAGGTTGCTCTTATCTTGTCCCCATACCCAAGAGTCCCGAAGATATCAGACAGGTGCCGAGGTCTTCCCCGACATCTCATCCTGCCTTGGCGGTGTTGTGCAATGCCAGATCTATAAATAACAAGACAGCTATTATAGCTGATCTTGTTGGGTCATCTGATCTGACTTGCATTACCAAGACCTGGCTGGATGAAAATGCTGGCCCTATATTGGCCTTGGCAACTCCAGCTGGGTTCTCGGTAATACATCGTCCAAGGCTGGATCGTAGGGGCGGAGGTGTGGCCATTATGTTTAAATCTGAACTGGGCCTTGTGGATGTTCCATTGGGGGACACCAGATCTTCTGAATATATCCTGGGCGAGGGTGCAGGTTGTGGGATTCTCCTCGTCTACTGTCCACCAGGTGACGGCAGCGAATTCCTACAGGAGATTGCAGACTTCATTGTCGACCTTGTGTTGAGGTTTCCCAGATTAATACTTCTGGGCGACTTCAATGCCTGGGTCGATGATGAACTCTCCCATTTTGGTCAAAGTCTCCTCCAGTTGATGAATACACTGGGCCTGACACAGGTTGTTACCACCTCTACCCATATAGGAGGTCATTCACTAGATCTGGTCTTTCTCTTGGGTATGGAGATCACTGACTTGGGGGTGGAACCAGTCAGTTGGTCGGACCATTACACCATAAGGTTCAGTTTCAGGGCCCCTCTAATAGGTCTGACTCTACGGAGATGGTCCAGTACCGCTCTTTAAGGGGTATTGGCCCCAGTGACCTAATTGCGGTGCTGGACCTATCGAGTTTGTCGGGTGAATGCATGAGTCCAGATGGTCTTGTACTTGCCTATAATAAGGCTGTGGGAGATGCTCTGGACAAAATTGCTCCTGTTCGTGTTCGGCCTCTCACCATCCATCCAAGGAGTCCATAGTTTGATGGCTCCTTGAAGGAATTAAGGCAAGTAGGCCGAAGGCTGGAGAGAGTCTGGCGTAAATCGGGCCTTGATGTTGACAGGCTTAGATTGTTAGCCCATTATGATGGTTACCAATCAGAAATCACTCGTAAGAAGGCAGAATTCCTGTCCAGAGAGATTTCTGCTGCAAAGAATCGACCGGCTCAACTTTTCCGGACTGTGGACAGACTGTGCAATCCAGTCTGTCTTCAGCCTAGAGAAGCTTTTTCTCAACTTAGATGTGAGGAGTTCGCTCGCTTCTTTGCAGATAAGGTTGCCAGCATCAGGTCCGGCATTGGTCCGACCTCTCCTTCGGGGGATTATGGTGGACAACGGGTGGTACTTAATCCTCGGCCTATCTGGTTGGATTTTCACTGCCCGGAATTCGTTGACATTGTGAAGATCATCCAAACAATGCATCCAACTAGTTGTAGTTTGGATCCGGGTCCTACACCTCTGTTAGTAGGTTGTGTAGAAGTTATCTACCAATCCTTGCTGACATTGTCTGGAAATCCTTGGAGAGGGTTTTTTTTTCCTAACCCCCTTAAGGAGGCAGTAGTTCAACCACTCTTAAAAAAATTCTCCTTGGACCCAGACTGTCTAGCTAACTACCGGCCTATCTCTAACCTGACATTTGTTGGTAAGGTTATTGAAAAAGCAGTTGCACTGCAATTGGATGAACATCTCACCTCCCATAATGTCTATGATACTCTCCAATCTGGCTTTAGGAAAAGGCATAGTACTGAGACTGCTCTTGTTCGGGTATTGAGTGACCTCCTAATGGCCAGAGATCGAAAGGCTTGTACCATTCTGGTCCTTCTTGATCTTTCTGCCGCATTTGACACTGTAGACCATGAGGTGCTATTGGAGCGACTGCAGGTTTTTTGTGGGCTGTCTGGTACAGTCCATGAATGGTTTCGTTCTTACCTCACTGGTAGGTCTCAGAGAGTCGTCACCGGAATTTATTCCTCTGACGCCTTCTCCCTACCATGTGGGGTACCACAGGGCTCCATTTTAGCTCCCATGCTGTTTGCAGTGTATATGCTGCCATTAGGAGAAATCATCAGGAGATACAGCTTGAGTTTTCACTGCTATGCAGATGATACTCAGCTGTATCTATCCTTTCTCCCCGATCAGAGTGATGCACTCTCCGTACTTAACAACTGCCTGGATGAGATCAGAATTTGGATGAGTTCGAGCTGGTTAAAACTTAATCCGGATAAGACTGAGGTATTGGTTGTGGACCCAGGTCATCCTGGGAGGGGTTTGGGTGCGGGACATCCATCAGGCTTATTACTTGGTGGTGTACCGCTCTCTAGCTCTCGACAAGTGCGAAATCTGGGCGTTATTTTTGATGACGGTCTGGCCTGGAAATCACAAGTGTCAGCTGTTGTCAAATCCTCTTTTTACCATCTGAGGAATATTGCCCGGTGAAACATCTGATTCCCAGGAGGACCTTCCGACTTTGGTCCGCTACTTTATTCACCGCTTGGACTACTGTAATTCCCTATACCTAGGGCTACCAGGGTTGATATCCACCGCCTGCAGCTGGTGCAGAATGCTGCAGCCAGGCTTTGACTAGGACTCTTAGAACCAGTCATATTATGCCTGTGCTTCGCGAACTGCACTGGCTGCCTGTGCGGTGGCGGATCACCTTTAAGGTTGGTTTACTAACCTTTAAAGCCCTACACGATCAGGGACCCAGTTACCTGAAAGATCTTCTGGTTCCATATTGCCCCCTCTGCCCCCTCCGCTCTGCCAATGAGGGATTGCTAGAGATTCCCAGGGTCCGTTTGAAGTTGTCAGGATCTCGTTCCTCTGCCTTTTCAGCTCCTACCCTGTGGAATTCTCTACCTCATTAGTTAAGAGAATGTCCGACCATTGACAGTTTTAAAATTGCTTTAAAAACACATCTTTTTACTTTGGCTTTTTCTTTATAGTTCTGATTGTTTAATGTTGGATTCTTTTGTTTTATTTATTCTGTACAGTGCCTTGATTTTGAAAGGCGCTTTCAAAATAAACATGAATTGAATTGAATTGAATTGAATACCATAAATGGGAACTTCCTTCTCAGTTCTTTCTTTTAATTTGATAAATCATATTAAAATAATGGCTCTTTGGATCCTTTTGTTAAGAACCTATGAGTTTGGTAGACTAAAATGAATTATGAAAAAAAATTGTACTTACACAGTTCCAGGAAACTTCAGAACATCTTCTCCACAGTGGTGACTTGTTCACAATTCCATAAACCCCATTTGCACTAAACAGACAGTTCTCCAGATTGTACCTCATGAGTCCGCTCTTTCTGCAGTACACAAAAGTTAGCTAAAAAGAACCCAGAAATCTGCCAGAGATTTTGCTAGCTTAACTGTTTTTATAATAGTAATATATGCTAGCAGTGGTGATTTATGTTGTATGTACCTGTAAAAAAGAAAACAATCCCTTGACATCTTTTTATTTTGTTTTTTAAACCTGAAATAAAGAAAACAGTCCCTCATCATCCCCGCCATTCCCCTCCCCATACCAACCCTCACACTGAGCACCCACCACCCCACAACCCATCTTACCATATACTTACCACTGGAGGTCATAGGCTGTCATCTTCTGTTCATAACTTTGCCATTTGGGGGGATTTTATCACCAAATTTTTAACATGGCCTTCTTGGAACCCCACCTCATGAACACTGCCACTGGCATTTTATTACTCAGGCCTGGAAGGTGATTTCATGGTCACTGCATGAAATCACCTTTTGGGACAAATAATGAAATTTTACCACCAGTGTTCATGAGGTGGGGTCCAAAAAAGACAATGTTGAAAATTTGGTGAAAAAAATTCCTAAAAATGGCCAAGTAACATGTGTTCACTGAAAGTTTTCTATGCACACACATAACTTTGGTAATTTTCAATATTTTTACTCCAAATGTTCAGCATAGCCATTTCTTCACACCAACTCATGAACACTACAGCTGCCATTTTTCACATCCTGTCCAAAATATGTTTTCGCACTTGTGATGTGGAACAGTGTTTTGGTACAGATTTGAACATTTCCACCTATGGGATTTATGAGGCGGCAATATAAGAAGACTATGTTAAAAATTGGGGTCAGAATATGAAGAAAATACCAAAGTTATGACCATTCATTGCAATTTCATTATGTCTGCTCGTAACTTTTGAAATTTTTAATATTTTGACCCCAGATTTTCAACATAGCCTTCTTATTACCCCACCTCATGTATGTCATAGCTGTCATTTTTCAAATCCTGACCAAAATGTTTTCACACCAGTGGCATGGAATGACATTATAGTTGTGTGGAATTACATTTTGGTGGGGATTCAAACATTTTCTGTAATGGGTACATGAGGAGAGGGATAATAAGGATGCTATGCTGACAATTTGGTCACTGTTGTACTATATGCTTCCACAGCTACATATATATATATATATATATATATATATATATATACACACACACACACACATCTATGGGGGGATGGGAGCATAGGATACAAAGGACCCTGTGCTCCCACAGTAAAATAAGAATACAATTATACCATCTCAAAAAGTAAGGAAATAAGTTGTAAAAACATTGTTAATGCTCCGGTTTGGGTCAAAGTGACAAAAGTTGGAAAATGAGGTATTAAGGTTTCCCTAACACCCCACTTTCCCTAACTCCCATTCTCATAAACAAAACTACAGTTTCCACAGTGCTCATCCAGAAAGACGGGGCACAGGGATGAGGTGTAGCACACCTCAGAAAACAACAGCTCAGACAAACAGATGCCCTGCACACCAGCAGTAAGAAGTTTGGTAAAAATCCACAGGTAACAGCAGGCACACAGTTTTGCAAATGAAATATGGCAAGTTTATCTGAGTTACTCCGAAGCACATCAGAATAACCACACTGGGATCATCATTACCCAGCAGCCTTGGCGATTTGCTCAAATGAGCTTTGTCTACACATCTGACCTTCTTTACAGATAGGATGAGGTGAGCGTTAGGCTTGGGAAGCCCAAGGCACACCCCACCTACTCTCCTGCTGGTTTGGGAGAGTAAGGTGTTAGGGAAACCCTAATACCTCATTTCCCAACTTTTGTCACTTTCACCCTAACTGGAGTATTAATGACGTTTTTTGCAACCTCATATATACATATATATATATATATATATATATATATGTATATGCAGCAGACCTACTGAATAAAACAATGTAATTTCAATGGCAATTAGTCCCTATTGTTATTCAGGAAAATGTGATGCTATCAGGATGAAGTGAATACCACAGTCTCCTGCAAGACAAAGGGGGACTAATTGCCGTGAAACTACATTGCTTTATTCAGTAGGTCTGCTGCAGCATACGCAAAGTGCTTTAAAAGTGGGTTTCATCCTGGGGAACACCACTGTATAGATACACACATACAAGTGTATGTATGTATGTATATGTGTACATATATATATATATATATATATATATATATATATATATATATATATATATGTATATATGTATATGTATGTGTGTGTGTATAGTGGTGCCGTAGTGTGGCAGTTCAATGTTAAACCTCACATTTTGCACTTTAATAACTTTACAACCAAATTTCCTCGCTTTTGTTGCTGTGGAGCAACCCTAACTGATGCATTAAACTGATTTTTTTGCTGTGAATTTCCCTTCTTTTTGAGAATGTGCATAGGTTCATAGGTAGGTACGAGTTTGAGGGACAGGCCCATAATTGAACTCGACGTCATTAATCCAATGATGGTAATGAAATTTATTTTCTCCCATAAACAAATCAAATGTCAATACTCTGATTCAGAACTACATGAGCTGGAAGGGAATTCCACATGTTTGGCACTCTTTGAGTTACAAATTATTTCCTTCATGTAGTTCTACAGGTTTCAACATGTAGTCTAAGATTATGTGACCTAGTACTTTTAATTGTAGGTTGTTTCATTAAACAGTTTGTTTCTAGAAGCAATTCATCATTACAAGATTTATAAGCCCAACACATATCACCCCTTAAAAAACTATATTCCTGTGAATAGAGTCCTAAATTCCTAAGCCTATTCCCATAGTCAAGGTGTGCTACCTTAGTTACAGATTTAGTTATCCTACGCTGTATTGATTCATAGGTTTTAAAATCTTTAATTGCAGTAGGGGAGTAAAATGGGGCACCATACTCCATATGTGTTCTCACCAAAGATGTATACAAGGGTACCAGGACCTCAGCTTCCCGACTTTTTATATTTTTCAGGATACATCTAAGTATTCCGTGACATTTTTTTGCAGTGACATTAATATGATGATTAAATTTCAATTTATTAGTGATGGTCACACTTAGGTCTTTTTCAAAGGTAGTTACATCAAGTTTAATATCATTTATAAAGTAGTTCGCTAGTGGATTATTGGTTCCAAAATGCATCACATTACACTTTGCAATACTGAAGTTTAATTTATGATCTGTGGCCCAAGAATAACAATTATTTAAGTCATTCTGAAGTTAATCAACAGATCTAGCATCATTTACAATGCCACCAAGCTTACTACCGTCCGTATATTTTTGCAACCAAATACCATTCGTTGCTTGCATGCTTGAAATCATGATGTTAAATAATATCGGTCCTAGTACTGACCCCTGTGGGACTCCACTGCTAACAATACCCCAATTAGATTTGCATCCTCTTAAGACTACTCTCTGTCTTTTGTTATTCAACCAGGAGTGTATCCATTGTATGATCAAAGGTTGTATTAATAGTTTTTGGAGCTGTTCAAGGAGTAACTTGTGTGATACTGTATCAAAGGCTTTTTCATAATCTAAATAAATAATGTTGACTGGCATGCCTTACTAACTGGTTCAAAGAAATTAGTGCAATATAAATAGTGAATGGAATGTGGTGATGGGAGTCCATGTCTGCGTAATAACAGTAACAGTAATGCTAACGCTAACAATAACGGCAACGTGAGTGAAACACAAACGCTAATGGTAAGTGTAACAGCAACAGAAACATGAATGCAAATGCAAGCTCTAACTGTTATGGCTATGCAAATGGAAATGCAAACACAAGTGGTAATGCAAATGGTATAGCAAACGCAAACGGTAACAGTAATGGTGACACAAATGAAAATGCGAAAGACAATGGTAATAGTAACAGTAAATGTAATCGCAAACACTAACAGTCATAGTAAAAGTGACACAAACATAAGCAGAAACAGAAATGGTAACGGAAACGGAAGTGGAAACACAAACCGTAACGCAAACGCAAAAGTAAATGTAAATGGTAAACGCAAACAGAAACAGTAACAGCAAGCTAATGTAAGGCAGCAGTAGTGAAAAGTCTGTATCTTGCTTCATTTCCAAGATAACGGCACAAAGGTGATGTGATCCAGCAGTAGCGAAAACTCTGTATCTCGTTTCGTTTTCGAGATAACGGCACAAAGGTGATCTGAGCCAACAGTAGCGAAAAGTCTGTATCTCGCTTCATTTTCGAGATAACAGCACAAAGGCGATGTGAGTCACAATAGTGAAAAGTCTGTATCTCGCTTAGTTTCTGAGATAACTGCACAAAGGCGATGTGATCCAACAGTAGCAAAAAGTCTGTATCTCACTTTGTTTCCCAGTTAGCACAAAGGTGATGTGAGGCAACAGTAGTGAAAAGTCTGTATCTTGCTTTGTTTCCAAAATAACGGCACAAAGGCTAATGTGAACCAAACCACTGTAAGACACCTCCGTACCACTAGGGCTACCTACGCTATAAATTTCAAGCCACTAGCACCATGCATAATGCTATGCGCAAAACGATAAGTGCGTCATACAGTATCTCCATAGCAAATTATTTTTTGCAACATGTAAACAGCATAATTCACATCTCCAGGACATGCACTCAACACCCTCCAAATTTTTATGTAAAAAGACCAAACCGTTCCAGAGATATTCAATTTTTAAGTTTCTGCACCTTTAAGAAGTCTTCCACCACAAAATGGTGGAAATCAGGGCTGAAAATGCAGTAAAACAGAGGAACTCATGGCCGAAAAATCTCTGACTGCGAAGGGAGGCAACTTCAAACACTTATAACTCTGGAACGGAACAACATTTTTTCACCAAACAAAAACTGGCACGTTCATTGAAGAATGGGCTTTCTACGTGCTAAGTGTCAGACCAATCAACCACACGGTGGCTGTTCTATACATTGCACAAGACAGTGCAGAAAAATAGCAAAAACAGAATGTTTTGCACTGCACTACGCAAAAACTGTATGTACCAGTGAAGTATAAATTGGTAAATAAATAGATGCACCATTCCACTCCATGTATACCAAATCTTATCCAAATCTCTTAAACAGTTGCAGAGCAGCACGAGCATAAGACTTTGCATGAGTGGTGAAAAATACATTTTAGGGTGCTTCATTCTGCAAAAAAGATATGCAGATGTCAAATGAAAATTGATAAATGCACAGAAGTACCATAGTAGAGCAAGTATTATAAATGTCACAGACATGCATGGAAACGCAAATGTTAACGCAAACGAAATGGTTACACAGCCGGTAACGTAAACACAAGCACAAACATTAATGCAAACACAAATGGTTATGCAAACAGTAACAAAAATGCAAAAACATAAATGGTAACGTAAATGCAAACGGTAATGGCAACAGTGAGGTAAAGGAATAAAGTAACACTAACAGTAACGCAAATGCAGTGCAAACAGTAACGCACACGGTGACGCAAATGGAAACAATAACACAAACAGTAAGACAAATGCAAGCGCAAACGTAAATGCAAATACAAATGGTAATGCAAATGGTAAAGCAAATGCTAACGGCAATGGAAACGCGAACGGTAACACAAACGGTAATGAACATGCAAACGGTAACAGAAACGCATACAGAAACACAAACGGTAACGGCAACGGTGACGCAGAAGGAAACAGTAATGCAATCGAAAATGGAAACACTACCGAAAACGCTAATGGCAATGGACAGTTGCAGAGCAGCACAAGCGTAAGACTTCGCACGAGTGGCAAAAAATACATTTTTGGGCACTTCATTCTGCAAAAAACATATGCAGATGTCAAATGAAAATTGGTAAATGCACAGAAGTACCATAGTAGAGTAAGTATTACAAATGTCACAGACATGCATGAAAATGCAAGTGTTAATGCAAATGAAAATGGTTATGCAGCCGGTAACGTAAACACAAGCGCAAACGTTAATGCAAACACAAATGGTTACACAAACAGTAATGAAAATGCAAAAACAGAAACAGTAACATAAACACAAATGGTAATGGCAACAGTGAGGTAAAAGAAAATAGTAATGCTAATGGTAATGCAAACGCAAGTGCAAACGGTAACGCACACAGTGAAGCAAATGGAAATGATAACGCAAACGGTAAGACAATAGCAAACGTAAATGCAAACACAAATGAAAACGCAAATGCTAATGCAAATGCTAACGGCAATGGAAACGCAATGGTAACGAAAACAGTAATGAAAACGCAAATGGTAACAGAAACGCAAGCAGAAACACAAACGGTAATGGCAGCGGTGATGCAGAAGGAAACAGTAATGCAATCAACAATGGAAACACTACCGAAGATGCAAACGCTAATGCCAACGAAAATGCAAATGGTAACGAACACGCAAATGGTAACGGAAATGCAAACGGTAACGGTAACACCAACGATGACACCAAAGGAAACAGTAACACAAATGCAAACACAAATGGTAACGCACATGGTGACGCCAAAGTAAATGCTAACGAAAACAGCAACGGAAATGCAAAAGGTAACAGTAACATAAATACAAGTGCAAACACAAGCAAAGGGTAACGCACACAGAAACGCAAACAGTAACGTAAACACAAGCAGAAATGCTAATGGTCACAGTACTGCAAATGCACACACTTTTTTCCCAATAAGGTGCATTCAGAAGCACAGTGAGTATAAAGAATGTGTGCATAATAATGGCCCTCAGAGCAGAAAATGAGCACTTGGAATACTAAATTGCTTATATCACAGGAACTGTACGACATAGAAAAAAAATTTAAATCTCATATTATTTATGACTTTCCAGGCTAGTCTTGCCGTAGCCTCCCAGTGTCAGGGGACAAAATTTTGCAACCAAAGTCCGTGTCTTCCGAAACTTTTGAGATACAGGACCAAAAGCTGATGATCGGATACCGTGAATGTTATCCTATGGGAAATATTGTCAACTTCGGAGTGCCGTAACTTTGCAGCTCTGTAATATTTTGTCACCAAACCACCAAAAGACACATCTGTGGAATGTTGGCTTTCTTCCCTGAAAATTTCAGCCCAAAAGACCGAACTGTTGTTTTGCTGCAAGGTGGCAAACATTTCCTGTTGTTTTGACCATAGTGTCTCAAAGTACTTTCGCAAATTACGACAATTTCGCCAATAAACTCACAAATGTTTTGTATATTCAAAAGTACTTTGTGACAATACTGTTTACAAAAATTAAAAAAAAAAACATATTTCTGGGGTGTTTTAACCCCCAAATAAGACATGGCTAGCATCCTCAGGGCTTGACTAGGTGAACACAACAAGAATTGTGTCCCTAGAGTGTTCCAAATTTAAACACCAAGCATTTCTCTGATCACCAACTGAAAAAAAAGGCTGAATCACAAAAGTAAAAGGGTAATTTGCGACAGTAAAAACTGCATTTGTGACATTGTCGAATATTTTTTTAACTTTTCTCATAGACTATAATGGGGAACAGGTTTATTTTAATAACTTTTGAACTGTTTAATATTTTTTCATGAAATCTTCGAAAGGCACATTGGGGACCCTGGCTGCATGTTCCCTGAAGGTTTTGGACCAGTCATGCAAACCGTGCGACATGTAGGTGCAAGCAAAGAAACATGCAAAACCCCATAATTTATGCGTTTTTTGGTGCTTTGTGGCTCCGCAACTGTACATCTCACCATAATGAAACTTTACAGGACCAGAGATCTATGGTACCAGATCATGCATTCCAAATTTCAGGCACATCTGTCATACGGTTGCAAAGTTATTAAGCTGCCAAATTTCAGATTTAACCTTAAATGGGGTACTCAACCCTAACTATAGTGGCACTACCATGCCACTATAACATACACACACATATATATATATATATATATATATATATATATATATATATATATAGTTAAGGTTGAGTAGCATGTTTAATGTTAGACCTCAAATTTTGAACTTTTATAACACTGCAACCAATCAATGGAATTGCACAAAATTGGACATGCACTGTCCCATGAGATAGGTCTCTTGATATGGAAAGTTTCATTCTGGCTGGATGTGTGGATTCTGAGATCCAGATAGTGCAAAAACCTTAAAAGTCACCACTTTTTGCAGTTTTTTCCTCATCGCCTTGTGCCCAGCTGGTGTGAAATTTTGGTAAGAACATTTTATGGTAGAAACTGCTTGGGTAACAGAACTGTCATATTTGTTTGGAGAAAAAATATTAATCTGTTGCAAAGTTATTCCGTTTTTAAGTTCCCATTGTTTTCAATGGGAAAGTCATGCTCCAGCATAGAGGAAGAAAGTTCAACAAAGGATTTGGCCTTACAAAAAAGGATTCTTTTTTGTGAGGGATCAATCCTTTTTCACCAGAACAAATTCCTTTTTCATGAGCTGCCATCTTGTTGATTTTTTCCACAAATTAAAAAGCATGGAAAATACATAAAAATGTTGTCTTTTTAAAAATCAAACACCAAAACCTAGCTAAGCAGGCCCCGTTTAGCTAGATTCTGATGTTTGTTTTTCAGAATTAAGGCCAGAAATAGTTTTTCTTGACACCCAAAATCCCGGGTGCCCAGCTTAGCGAGAAGAGTGCTTCCCCCATGTTCTCTGTATGAGAACAGGAGATTTTCCTGACTTCTGCAGCTGCAGCTGAATCTCAGGCACCATCGCGCCAGCGCCGTGAGTCAGCTTTGCCCTGGTGCCTAATGGCACCCCTACCAATCAGTGTCCTCTCAAAAATATATATATATATATATATATATTCCCTGGTGTCTAGTGGCACCCCTCCCTCTGATCGCTGTTCCCCTTTGTTTATCTGTATTCCCTGGTGTCTAGTGGCACCTCCCACCCTCTGATCACTGTCTCTGTTGTTTTGCATAGTATAGTGGTCCCTCCCCTTCCCTGGTCACTGATCCCCTATGAAATACTTTTCCATAGTGTAGTGGTCCCTCACCCTTACCCTTCAATCACTGTTCTGTCTTTCCCTGGTGTCTAGTGGCACCCCCCAACCCTTCGATCACTGTTCTGTCTTTCCCTGGTGTCTAGTGGCACCACCCACCCATCAATTGCTGTCCCCTTTTTCATTTTTAAAATTCCCTGATATCTAGTGGCACCCCCCAACCCACCGTCCCAATGTGGCCAAACCCTGAAAAAAAGAAAATGGTCCCTCAATGCTTTTTTTTGTTACCCATGAAAAACAATTGGTCCATCACTGATCAGCCCCCCCATGTCCACCCCCACCTGTCACTGTGCACCCACCAGCCCACACCCCTGTACACCCCCACACACCCTCACTCATCTGAACAGGACCCAGGTTCAAGACCCACTCTCCAACTGAAGACACATCTTGCTGCTGGAACCAGTGATTGTAATATGAGAAACTAAGGTAAATGCAGTTCAATGTATTTCAAAGGGGGGGTTCAACTTTTATGCGTAACTTTGCCATTTTTGAGATTTTGACCCCAAATTTTCAACATGACCTTTTAGGGACCCCACCTCATGAACAATGCAACTGTCCAAATGGTGATTTTGTGTTCGGTTGGTGAACTCACCCTGTGGGTGGAATTTGACAATTTTTCCTGATGTTGTTCATGAGGTGAGGGTCATAAGAAGGCTATGTTGAAAATCTGGGGTCAAAATATATAAAAATGGCAAAGTTATGACCATTTGTTGCAATTTTTCTATGCATGCTCGTAACTTTGGAAATTTTAAATATTTTGACCCCAGATTTTCAACATAGGCTTCTTATTACCCTACCTCATATATGTCATAGCTGTCATTTTTCAAATCCTGGCCAAAATGTGTTTTCACACTTGTGGCACGGAATGATGTACCAGTTGCGCTATGCTAACAATTTGGTCATTGTTATCTTATACATGGAAGCACAGGGCACTTCCACAGCTACATACATATACACATCTATGGAGGGATGGGAGTGCAGGGCCCAAAGGGTCCTGCATTCCCACAGGCAAATAAGGATATGATTACTGTATCTTAAGAACTATTGATGGGTGGGAGCTACATACCTATATGCATCTATGGAGGGATGGGAGTGCAGGGCCCAAAGGACCTTGCGCTACCACAGTAAAATAAGGATACTATTATACTATCTCAAAAAGTAAGGAAATAAGTTGCAAGAAACTTTGTTAATGCTTCAGTCGGGGTCAAAGTGACAAAAGTTGGGAAATGAGGTGTTACGGTTTCCAGCCCTAACATCCCACCCTCCCAAACTAGGCAGGAGAGCAGGTGTTGGGTGTACCTTGGGCCTCTAAAACCTAACGCTCACCCCATTCTCATAAAGTCTACACAACTGACCTTATTTACAGATGGAATGGAGTGAGTGTTAGGCTTGAGAGGCCCAAGGCACAGCCCACACCTGCTCTCCTGCCTGATTTGGGAGGGTACCCAAGGTTGGAAACCCTAACACCTCATTTCCCATCTTTTGTCATTTTAACCCTAACTGGAGCATTAGCAAAGTTTTTTGCAACATATGTACTGTAGAGCGAGAGAGAGAGAGAGATAAATACAAAGATAGACAGACAGACAGACAGGCAGATAGATAGATAGAGGTCATATAGAAACTATCACTATTTATTTAAGCAATAAACCACAACAGAGAATGGTTTATACTGGGATTTACTCACATCTGGTGTGTTCTGGTCATGAGGCTGCAGGCCAAGTGACCAAATCCACACCTGGCATGAGTAAATCCCAGCACAACTAACACCCTGGAGTGGTTTATTGCAATTACACAATAGGTAGAAATCAAAGATTTGTTTTAAGAATAAAGTGTTTTTTAAAGAAACTGTTTTTTAAATTGATTTTCTGTGTAATATCCTTCCTCTGTATGTAAAATAGTTCCCTGTTGTTAGGTAGAAACAGACACACACACACACACACACACACACTTTGCTTTCTAGAGCACTTTTTTCTTTGTATTCCCTCAACATAAATACATTAGCACACAGCATATGTGGTGTGGCAGCCAAGATTAGTAGCTGCCACACTAAGAGATGGACAGTGCATGCTGAGGAAGAGCAAGTGAACAGCTGTGTTCCTGCAGCTTGACTGGGAGCTGAGGTTGTTTTGTATGATTTTTTTTTTAGTTTTGGTAATGGGCTGGGATATCAATGGAAGTCCTATGCTGAAATGGGGTGGGGGAACGGTATCACAATGGAGGCTGGAGAAAGTCAGTGTTACAAGTGGCAGCACTAATTGCAATGGAGCTGGAGGGAGCGCAAGTCAGAGGAGCTTGCAGATGATGATGTCGTGAGGAATGTGGGACAGAGTGGAGAGAAAGCCACGGTCTGAGTTGGGCCTGTATTCCATTTCAGAGGAACAGTACTACATATCTTTACAAAAAAACAGGATTTTGTGGGTTTTAAAGGGGGTTTCTAGACTGCTAGAGTCTATTACTTCAGAAGTCATTACATGATTCAAGCTTGCGCTTTTACGTTGCAGTTTATCAGCCATTTAATATGGTGGATTTAATGTTTTGGTTTTGAGGGAGGTCAGAATGATTTCTTCAGGTGTTTATTTCAGATGTTGCTGACTGGGTCTTTATCTGCGAATTATACTAGGATTTACTCATGGATAAAAGACCCAGTTAGCCAATCAGCTTTCTAGTTTGAAAACTGCCATTGTATAATTTCCCATATCTGATGATACCAAATTAGCAGATATGCAACCAATTAATATGTTATTAACAACCTAATACATTATTACCTGATGAACACACTATGAACAACCTTATTATGATCTTAACAACACATGCAGTTACCACCACAAAGGGCCCTACAGGATGCAGCTAACCCATCAGGCACAGCCCCAGACCTGTAGCCTGCTTTACATGGGGCCTTTTGGGTCCTCGTCCAAGCAGCACGCCAATCAGGCAGGTGTGAAACTTTCCAATTAGGTGTTTATGAAGAGGGGTGCTAAGTAATCTGTCCTTTAAATTTGGTGAAAAAAATATTACAAAACAGAAAAGTTATGACTGTTAGAGAAAAAAAACTTGATGAAAAACTAACTCCTATATATATGTTAGGTGCACAGTTTAGACAATTTAATGTTAACCCTCTAATTTTGCACATTAATAACACAACCTTCCCTAGACACAGTAGCCCTAAATTTAAGATGCACAGAGTTGGTGCCATGATTTCTGGATCCTATAAATTTAGTAATGGTTGGTTTGGTAGAAAAAAGTTCCTGAAGGTGGAGAACATGAACAATATATGGAAATGAATACCTTTTTTTCTCATCAAAAACACAAAAACACCAGACTGTTGAAACTTTCATGTTCATTAGAGTTAGGCCCAAGGATGACTATTTGACCCCAAACTGTTGTTTTCATTAAGTTTCTAGTCACAGAACAGCACCTGATTATTTTATATTGTTGCTGGTTAGATGCTCATCCCCACTGCTGGCACCAGATCCCCTAGAATCTCCAGCTGTTAGGAGCTCATTCCTGCCACTGGCAATCAGCACCCCCCATCACCAAAATTGTTTGAGAAATGGCAGCAGGTGCCAATTCCACTGATACCCCTCCCACCCACCAATCTTGAATACAGCTGGCAGCAGGTGCTCAGCCCTACCACCAATAGCTCTCTCCCGACTGCCTGATCTTGAATACAGCCAGTACCTCCAGCCCACCACAAAAAAGAAAATGGGGAGTGCACAAAGCCACTGCCAGTCCCCTCCTCCAGGCTGCCCCCCAGAAGTTAAAAAAAACAGCTGCTTGTGCCAAATCCCACTGCCATACCATTTCCTGCTCCCTTTAAAGAGCTGGCAGCTGGTGCTCAAACCTGCCCCTGTCCCCCACCTTTTACAAAACCTTTTCACCCACCAATGGCCACGTTTTCGACCCAACTTCTTCACATACCAACCTAATGTCATAACCTCCTACCCACATCCACCTTCTATCACCCACACCACCTTCCTCTCCCCACCAGTGCTTACATGTCCCTCGCTGAGATTCTTTAATGCCAGTGCCATTCCTCAATGTCCTGCAGCTATTCCACAGTGCACTCCTCTTCCTGCAAGTAGGAAAAAACCTGGATGGGGGGGAGGATTTAAGGGGGGAAAAATATGATGCCTGCAACAGGACTTAGGGACAATTCAGAAGAATGCAAATTGGGTGTTCATGGAGGGTGGTGGTAAGAATTCCAATCCTCAAATTTGGTAAAAACTATTAAAAAATAAAGAAGTTATAGTTGTTAGGAAATGTCTATAAAATGCACACAGTACATGCATGAGGGCTTCAATTTTTGTCTTTTTTTTTTTTTACCTGCCCAGCTCCTCGGCTTCAGAGGGGGCCTCGTACCCCCTCCTACTCAATCCGCCAGGGCTTTCCAAGGCTCCCCTCCCCAGTTTCATTGCACTCATGAAGCTGGGGGTGTATGCATTTCCCTCATTATCTCCCAATCCCCTGAGGATGACAGAGCAGAGGATGTTCATCCACCTGTGCCCCTAATGCCTGTGCTTCCACATGCATAGGCGCGATGGGTGCTGTAAGCACCCCTGGTAACCCACCCCAGGAGGAGGAGATCATCCATTGGGATGCTCAATCCTCCTTCCCCCCATCTGCTCCCCGGTGACCCGAGTCCATTCCCGAACCCAGGTAGCATAGCACGAGGTGTGGCATCTGGTGCCACAACCCTCTGCACCACCGGACCAGCCCTTTGTCTCTTTTTTTATCAGGGTTTTTGTTTTAACATTTACAACATTTTATTTTTTCATTTTTTTTAAAGAGTTGAAGGACAAGATACTTATTACCCCACCTCATGAACACTAAACAGACAAGTTTCATGTCTGTCCGACAGGCATACTGCATCTCGTAAGACCTGCAGGGCCCCTGTAAGAAGCAAGCTACAATTTCGTGGCAGTGCCCTATAGGTGTGGTGCTTCACTTAAGGTCTGTGGAGCCATGCATGATGCAAGCTACTGACCTGCCCCCCTGCCCAACTGGACAGCTGCTTTGCAAGCAGACAGCAGGGACATTTATGAAGCAAGCTACATGTCTGGCCCTGTGAATGTCAATACTAAAGCAGCAGTGCATGATAGCAATGAAAACTGTGACCTATACTTTTCACTCTGTTTTAGTTTGGCCCTGATCTCCTGACTTGTATGATACCATTTTTCCCATACTGAGTGGTGCTGTGCGGAATGCGGAATTTTACCAGCGGAATTAGCACAGAAGGCCATTCTGCTGGCTGAATTTCCACCGGAATTTTGCTGATTCGTCAGCAGAGTTCTGCTTGCTGTGATCTGTGGAATATTAATTACTCCATGGAAAAGCATTTTGTTCGTGGAAAATCATTCTGCAACTGTTTTCTACCACGGAATTTCACCATTTCGTTTGCAGCAAAATTCAGCAGAATTTTGAAACTTCTGCTGAATTTCATTCCTCCAGAATTTGAAAGTTCGGCACAACACAAATGCTGAGTCTGCTTTAGCAGTTTCTTTTCACATGTGAAATAATAAAAAGAAGCACTCTTTTTCATATGGCTCAAACCAGGTTTCCATCTGTATTCTCAGCTGTTTTTGTACACTTGCTGTGTCATAAGGCCAGGGAGCAGTGTTTGCTGCATACTACTTCATTAAAGTCACAAGAAAAGAAAACTTAAGCAATGGGTGTTCAAAAACAGAGAATAGCGATGAAAACCTGGTCTGAGCCATTTTGAAAGACATGCTCGTTTTTATTATTTTAACTGTAAAAAAGTGATAAAGCAGACTCAAAATGAGGGAAAAGGGTTATCACACAAGTCAGGAGACAAGAAGACATCTAAAACAAAAGAAACAAGCATTTGTCAGTGCCGAATGTTGTCTTGCTGGCATTGGCATTGGTAGTGCAGGAGTTGGAGAGATGCATAATAGGAATGGCAGTGAAGTATTGAACTGACGCCAACCCCACCCTACCCTGCAGAGACTGACAGGCATTGGGGTGTGCCCTTGGGTCATCAGCCATAACGCTCATGCCATTTCACCTCACCTCACCCTGCAGACACAGATAAGTGTTGCGGTGTGCCTTGGGGTCTATGGGCCTTACACTCACCCCATTCCATAAGGGAATATGCTGAGATGGGTACAGTAAAGGAACATGCGGTGAACGTTGGGTCAGAAGAGTCCAAGGCACACCTCGATGCCTGTCACTGGCTGCAGGGTGGCGGTGGGGGTGGAATGGCGTGAGCATTGCAGCCAACAATCCCAAATCACACCCCTGACGCCTGTCAGTCTCTACAATGTGGGGCATTATGGCTGGAAACCCTAACACACCGGGTGTTAGCTGGTATTTTCACTCCAAATTTTCAACATGGGCTTTTTGTGACCCCATCTCATGAACAGTGGCAGTATCGGTTCATTAGCCAAAAGGTGATTTTGCACAGTGACTGCGCCATTTGGCGCCACATGTGTGAAAACACATTTTGGGTAGAATATGAAAAATGACAGCTGTACTGTTCATAAGGAGGTGTAAAATAATGGCAATGTTGAAAATCTGGAGTGAAAATATGAAAAATTGGTGAAGTCACAAGCGTGCGTAGAAACTGCAAAATGCACACCCGTAACACAATTATTTGGGGGATTTTTTTAACCAAATTATCAACATAGGCATTTTGGGACCTCCGGCTCATGAACATTGTCACTGTGATTTTGTTAATCTGTCCTGAATGTTGATTTCCACGTAGCGACTGTGCCATTGTGCGCCACATGTGCGAAAACACATTTTGGGCAGGATGTGAAAATGGCAGCTGTACTGTTCATAAGGAGGTGTGAAAAAATGGCAATGTTGAAAATCTGGAGTGAAAATATTAAAAATTGTCGAAGTTATGAGCAGGCGTGGAAACTGTGCAACGCATGCTCGTAACTCAGTCATTTTTTGGAATGTTTTTCACCAAATTTGCAAGATAGGCTTTTTGGGATATCACCTCATGAACAGTGGCACTGTCATTTTGTTAATCAGTCCCAAAAAGTGATTCCTTGCAGTGACTGAAAAATGAACTTTTGGGACCAAATAACAAGATTACAGTGCATGTGTTCATGAGGTGAGGTCCCAAGAACCCCATGTTTAAAATTTGGAATCAAAATTCAAAAAAATGGATGAGTTATCCACCTAAGTCAAACCCCCCCCCCCCCAATTTATGCCATTATACAGCTTACCGGCAATTCTTCAGTTTGCAGTCGGCTTTGAAGAGTGCAGACGTGCTCCCGCTCCACTGAAGATCACTGTGCCGACCTCCGGAGGTAAGTATGGGGTGAGGGTGAGTGTGGGGAGGTGTGGTGCACAGACAGTGGGTGCGGGTTGGGGGAAGGGAGGCGCCACAGACAACGGACTGTTTTCTTTGTTTCAGGAAAAAAAAAAACACCGGACCTCACAGGATCATTTTCTTTATTACAGGTGAATTATAACAAATGTTGGGCACACTGGGGTGGGCTCCCAGTGTGCCCCATGACTTTCGGGCAGACCTGAGGCTTATGTTGACAACACTGGGGTGGGCTCCCAGTATGCCACACAATGGGGTTTGGGGTGGGGCCAGGGAGCAGGATCACGCTGACGCAGTCAGCTTATTGTCAGCGGCAGCACACAGGGGTGGGCTCCCAGTGTGTGCCACACAATGTGTGGGGGTGGGCTGGACATGCAGACATGGGGATTGCACACCCAATGTCGGCTTCCTTTGGGATTTTGTGGTGGCTTCATCGCCATGTTTTATTGAAATGTTTCACCAGGAAAGGCATGTTGGGAGGTGTGTCATTGTGCCGCTGCATGACGAGCTTGTCTCTGATTGCAGCGGCACTTTTCTTATAAGTTGCGTCCACTTTACATAATGCCTGTGTCAGTGCTAGCATGCTGGCTAACTGGTGAATGAGGGACGCACCTACTAAAGTGTGCCCTGCATTCGCCAACACTGACACACCTCTGAAATGTGCTACTAGCACAAGATGTTGCTTGCGCATGTGCACAAGCCAACACAAAAAGTACAGGTTAACATTTTCACTGCTATCATGCACTGCTGCTTTAATTGCACTTTGTATAACTTTATGTCTTTTCCTTAGCTATTTTTGTAATCTTCACATTTGTAACCTTCACATCTGCCGCTGTAATTGTCCCCAGGACCCTCTTGAAAAATAGGTATCATACAAGTCAGGAGATAGGTAGCAATCTAAAAATGTAGAAACGTAGACAATGACAGCAGAAAAAGACCCACGGTCCATCCAGTTTGCCAAGTTCCCAGTTTAGGCCTGGGAACTACTGCCCCTTCAGGCTCCTAGCCCTCCTCAATCTCCCCATTCTCCTCCCAGTTTCTGCCACCCTTAGCGGCCACTATACCCTTCATTCTGTCCTACCCATGCTTGAAATCACCAATGGTTTTTGCACTACCACCTAACATAAAATAAAAAAGCATAGGTCAGAATTTTCCCCGCTATCATGCACTGCTGCTTTAAGCTGGTTCGTTAGTGGGCCACAGGGCTGCTCTTGAAGAAAGCTACAGGTCTGCTGCAATGTGCATGCAGCTGCTTCATGAAGGCAGGTTAAGATCTGGCACAGTGCATGTCACATTGCGGCTACAGTAAAGCCAACAGTGCATCACATGATCAATCAAACCCCGAGGAACTCCACACCACTGAGTCTCCATGGGTCTAGAGACTTTTTACCCTAGTGTTTCATTTCCTTCATTTGTAAGCTGTAACACTAGTAGATGCATGAATGTAGGTGTTTGCAAGATAGATAGAGAGAAAGAGAGATAGAGATAGGTAGATCGATAGACAGACAGACCTTTAAAATTCACTTTTTGGCTTCAAACTGTTAGACATAAAGACAAATAATGATCTATAGCTGACATACCTCTTAACTGTAATGTACTGTTACATGTTACATGTGTTAAAAACTTTGATGAAAACTTTAACTACAAAATATTTCAAACCTAAAGACAGCCCTATAGAAGTATCTGGACATATGCAATACCTTTCAATTGTTTGTCACCCACATGTAGAACAATGTAATTCAAAATGTGTGTGTGTGTGGGGGTGCAAATGAGGGATGCAGAATCAAGGAATCACAGCATGTCCCAGGATACCCTAGTAATTAGCTGTTTTTAGTTCTCTAGGCCTTTTTTTCTGGTAAAACCTTTCTATGTCAACAAACTGCAGCTCAGAACACTGCAGAAATTAATGTTTGGATGTTTGCAGACCTTACTGTTGGTTGATCTGCATGGGTGAACACCAGTTAAATTTCTGTGATTAAATCTCAGCGTACATCTGGCCTGGTGGTGCTGGAGGTTGAGGCACTAGTCGCTACACCTCATGCCATACTGGTGACCCAGGTTCTGGAACAAGACCGGATCGCCGGTGGTCAGCAGGGTTGAGAGAGGATTGAGCATCCAGAGGACTGCTTTCCCCTCTTGGATGCGGGAGGTCTTTTTATCCCACTCATTGACTGCCCTCTGGCGGTGGCCAGAGGGCAGTACGGGTAGGGAGGCACATAACTGGTGTCCTTATATTGGTGGGGAGGGGGGATGGGAGAACATGTGAAAAGGGAGCTGGCAGGCTCCATGATAGCCTGACATGTCCCTGAGGCTGCCCCGACTTCTCAATTATGCTCTGGGGGAAGAAAGCCAATGCTCACCTCTCCTCTCTGGCCCTGTCATGGGGACAAGCTGCAGGGGAATTACAAGTCAGTTGGGATGGGGATGCTCAGGCATGGAGAATGAGTCCCTCCAAGGGAGGGCTGTAGCCGCCTGCCAGGCTCCAGGGGGATAAAAATCTGTATGGGAAAACAAATCTCAGCATAGATGCAATGCAATGCTTGAGGGGTAGCACATCACGCCACCATGTGGGCGACCCAGGTTTGGGAGTGAGCCTTAGTCTCAGTGATCAGCGCAGCCATGGTAATGGAGTACTGTACTCTGGTGGGACAAGGAGCTAAACCTCCTGTCCAGAAAAAGCAACATACAGGTGCGGCCATATGATGATTTAGCAGCACCAGTAGGAGAGTAGGAGGTGGGAGAGCAAGGAACAAAAGTTGAACAGAGCTGGGTTGACCGATGGTCTAGTGGTAGTATGTCACACTACAATGCCAGTGACCCGGGTCCTGTACCAGGTCCTGGCAAATGGCCAGTGACTAGGGAGTGCTACCAAATCAGTGAATTTTTCATTGGGTGGGTAAGCACACCACCTGCATCTCCAAGACAGTGACCTCTGTGGTAGAGACCTTGAAGTTTCACCTTCAAACTGCTGGGGAATCTGCTTGTCTGCAGAGCCCCTAGATGCTATATGGACACCATGGTGTGGAGGAAAAGTGAAATTACAGGGTGCAGGAATAAATAGCCTCTGTCAGCATTATGAAAAGTCAGTACACTCGGGCCCCACCCCCTATACTAGTATTTGCTGGGGGAAACACCTCCCCTCCTCACAAAACCTTGCCCTGGAGGGAAGAACTATGAGGGACAAGACGGCAGCAGATGGGTCAGTGGAGGATGGGTTTGGCTAGTTGCTGGAGGTCCTTAGGCTGTGTGTGTGTCTGTGTGTATCTAGCCAGGGGAAAAGAACCTCTGGAAAAAAAAAACTTGGAAAAAGCCTCAACCCATCTATATGATGTCTGCCAGTACTCCCGGGCACCATGCCACTATTAACTGTGCAAGCGGTGTCAGGGCTGGGATGTTGCCAGTGCTGACATACAGGGCAATGGTCATGTAAATAAATATCTAAGTTTTAAAACAAATCTCTGTACTGTGTTGGACAGTACTCTCTCTGTGTTGGTCAGAGGGCATCTGAGTCAGACTTTCTTGGAACACAGTCCACTTTGCCTTTCCTGCATGCTTTAACTCCTCATTACCTAATGCTACAGTAAGTATTGCAGACACCCTTAGCCCAGTGCCCAGCGTAAAGACTAGACATTACTCTGCCTAAGAGGGGGGCAAAGCTGGGTAACGTTATCATCCTATTTAGTCATTGCAGTAAGATGGGTTAAACTCAAGGAAAATGGAAAGGCATACTACCATAGTTTGGTATAGAACACTAAGTTTAATTAAAGCATTAAAGCCGCAGTATTGACTATCAAAAATATTATCTTTATTAACCATTGTGTCAGACAAGCTCTTCAAAAAAAAAATTAGATCTTTCATTTGACATTTTTTTGGGGTTTGTTTAGTACTTTTGGCAACAGCAAGTTATAGCTTGCAAGTACCTTTTGTAGTCTTGTGTGCTCTTTTCTGCATTTAGACAACTTTAAGTTTTATTCTGCCTGAGTGGTTTGGCTGCGTGATGTTATTGATTATGTCAGTAATAGGGCTGTTAGATTTTGGAACAGTGTTTCAGACCTGCACAAGCCTGGGTTTTTATCCCCTGTATTGCACATGTTTTTCTTCCTCACTACATTTTATGTTGTATTCGATGTACAGTGGAAGCCTCTTAAAGGGGATGCCCTATCGTCCCTTTTAAGTCTTTTTTGCCCATCACAACCAGAAAAGACGTTGCTCGTGACACACACACGTTACAGTCACAAACAAAACAGAGAAAACAAACAAAACATCAAGAAGTACGGGATACCAGTACTTTTTATGATTACAGCTCCTTTTTGTAAAAGTATGTTTGGTTTGGTTCTTTGTTTAATCTTTATTTAACTGGTGAAAGTAACACACTGAACTTTAATTAAAATCACTTAACTTCACTTAGCAACTTTTGAGAGAGAGGAGTTGGGCAGCTGCAAAGCCTCGATAACTTATTTTTTCACTCAGTGGGAGGTCAACTCTTTAGTTGTTGCTTGTAGATGCCATTCTGCAAACCAAACGCACTGCACAGAGATGCTAAACACACTCCAGAGAGATGCTAAGCAGATGGGAATGTGAAACAGCTTAAATGCAGGGCACTTAATAAGCACTTAAAGAGGCACAATTACATTTTTAGCACCTTTTCCTACACCTGTGACTAGATAATCATCCCAATTAAGCAACAGGACTGTCCCAATTAAACAGAAGCTGATCCCATTGAATAACATTAGCAAAAAATTGGTGCCCCGGGGATCATCCCAATTTAAGTGGACGTCCCTTTTAACTGTGTCCCCTTTAAGTGGTTTCTACTGTATTAGGTGTGATTGCTGATATACCATACTGATAGGTTTCAGTTAAGTAGCAGACCTTCCGAACAAAACTATCAGTTCTACAGTATGTTGCAGGCAGCTTAATTATTTCCAGCTGAGGCTTGTCTAGTTTAGAATGTGACTTGGTGGGAAGCATTACTTCAGGTTGGCACAAACCTCATTGCTAAACTACACTGCAGCTGTGTGGGGGTGGGGGGGGATGGAGGTCTGGATTCAGTGCAGGATGTGCTTTATCACAGCATGCATCTCCTGTCTACAAACCTTCTGCTTCACTGTGTGGTATGATAGCACAGTGGTAGAGCACCAGAACAGTACAGTATACTTCCATTTATCCAAACGCCCTGGAGGACATCAAAATTATGCGGATAAATGGGTGTTTGTATAATTGGAAGTCCCATGATAATTCACATTAATGTGACCCAAAAAAACATCAAGACCCAGGAGACAAGTTTCAGATATAAAAGGATTGAATTGAAATAGTTTAATAAATTCAGAAGTACTGTGGTGCTCATATTAAAATCAAATTAAAATCATGTTAAATTCATAATGGACTGTAATGCACTGTATTACTGTATTGATCATTTCACTTTTTAAAATACTGTTCGATTGAGGTTTGGCGTTTTTGAACATTTCTTTTAGTCACCGCTTTCTGCCATAACATGTGCAAAAGCATAATTTGTAGCCCATCAACATCTTGCTGGTTTTCCAGCCATGTGACAGCCTTGTCTAAGCAGTTGACAGCTTCATTGTCAGTTACATACAGCTCTGCCTGCCCTGAATCATCTGGTTCAGGTTCTTGATCCATAACTTTGGGCTATAACTGAACCAAATGTAAGATGCCACTGTCGGATAGTTCCCCGTAGCCTTAACTTCTCTTATCTGCCTGCACCCAATGCTCTACATCTTCTGGCTGTAAGGATAGTTGCTCTGCTACTTTGCTAAGGTGCCTTATAGCCAGTTGCTCTTGATCTGATTCGTCTACCACAATTTGCTCAGTTTGAGGTCAAAGCAGTTTTGATTTTGCCCAGCACCTCACAGTCATGCTCTCTCGAATCTCCTGCCACGAGTCTGCCAGCATGTAAACTGCTCCCTTTATGCTGACAGACTTAATGATGTCATGTTAGCTCCTCATTCTCCTCTCTAAGAACCAAGCTGAGCAGTTTACCTCTGTGTAGGCATTTTAAAGTGGCAAGCACACCTTGGTCTTATGTTTGGATCTTAGCTGTAGTGTTCGGTGGTAGAAACTCACACTGTATGGCCCCATCAGCATTGTGTAATCTTTCTGTCCCTGGATGTGTGCCTGTATTGTCAATCAAAAACAGTGCACGGATGGGCAGCTGTTTGGAGTGAAGGTGTGTTCGTACAGCTGGCATAAAATTTTCTTTAAACCATGCACTAAACATTGCCCAGTTCATCCATGTGCTTCTTTGGGATTTGTACAGAACAGGCAGTGTTGAAAGGTTAATGTGCTTAAAACATCTCGAGCTAGCCGATTTGCCTATGACTAACAATGGCAGCTTATGTTCACCTGTTGCATTGCAACAGGCTAGGATTGAAAGTCTCCCTTTGTATTTTTTCTACCCAGGAGCAAAACGTTCATCTGACAAGGCTAATGTATTTTCTGGCAGTAGGCACCAATAAGAGCCAGTTTCATTGGCGTTGAACAGCTGCTGTTCAGTGAGACCCTCTGCCTCCAGTATGAGCTTTAGGTTCTCTTGAAAAGGTGCAATGGATTCATTCAAGGTGCTCAGGGACTCACTGGCAACCCTTAGCTGGCATATTCCATGTCAGTGCTTAAACCGATTGAGCCAGCCAGTGCTCACAGTGAAAGGTACCATATCCCCATTCAGCTGGCTGTGGAAATGTTTTGCTTTCTCCTTAAAAGATGGCCACCGGGCTGGGCATGCTGCCGGTTGTTGTAGCAACTCAGTAGGTGTTTTAATTTGTTTAACTTGTTTATTCAATTTGTTTTTAGTTCGTTTTTACTTTGTTTAGTTCGTTTGCATTTTATTTTACCGAGTTCTAAGTTCTTTATCGTTTTTTGTTCAGCGTTTTATTTATTTTGACTGGCTTCCCTGTCTGGACTCCTACTGGGATTATTGTAGATGCTATTTGTTGGAGAACAGCTTCAAGGATATTTGATCTGAGATTGTCCCTCTACTTGAAGCTCTCCTTGTGTGTTTTTGAAAGCCAGCTGAAATTCCATGCGCTGTGACTGGGAGTGCTGCTGACTGGCTAGATTTCCATGTGTGTCTGCTGGAGCAATTCAGCTGTAATTTTTGTCTACTGTTATTTTTCTACATTCCTAACTTTGGATTTACTATGTAGGGATTACTCTGCCGAGGGACTTCTAATGACGTTGCATGTGGCTTTAATCTATTGCTGGTGTTTTTGTTTAAACTGTCGACCAGAGAGGAGTCCAGGCTCTAAGGAGGAATGAACCTGTGGAACAGTTTTTTTAACTGTTTGAAGAGAGTGCGGAGTGTCAGCATTCTGTTGGGACTCAGGTTGGTGGCAGTTTGATTTGAGAGTAACTGTTTGGCCCAATCCTTTTGGTGGGTTGGATTGTGGGTATGCAGCTGGGTGGGTGGCTTCGGCTTTATTCCGTTGGGTAGCCGATGGTTTTGGGTGGGTGGTCCCTAGGGTTTTTCTGCTGGTCTCCCTGTTTGGCAGGCCACAGCAGAGACCCATTGAACTGTCTGTGTACTTTGTATCTGACCCCCGAAGGTGGATTTTGCAGGGTCTGAGTTATTTCAGAGCTGCCAGTGACCCACTGAAGAGGATTTTCCATGAGTGTAGGAAGGCAGCGAGAGTGCCTTGTTACTTTACACACTCTGGGCAGTGAGAGTGCCTGTGGACTGGGAATAATTTGGACTGTGGCTCATCATGTTTTACCTTTCAATCATTCAATCGAAGTCTTTATTTAACCAGGCGATCATAGTTGAACAAGTTCATTTTCGAGGTGGACCTGGGCTTGTTAACAAGGAACAAAGGATAATATACATGGGATGCAACACACAAGAAAATAATAATAATACAAATAAAGTGAGATACAATAATACAGTATATACAAAGTATTAGCAGGTAGCATTGACAGTAGTACATGTTTGGAACAGAAGATACATCTAGTTTAAGGTAGGACACAATTTTTCATAAAAGTAAAGAAATATACATATCAGGTGCACCGAAAACAAATAAAACCTAATATAAAAAGATATATAATGATACGGTATGGAGAATTTAGAGCTGGAACCAGGGTCAAAGGAATGTGGAAGGGACAGATATGGGGGTAGAAAAAGGGGTGAGGGAAGAGTCGATTATAGATGTGATCAGTCTTTTAACAGTAGTAATTAGAGTGTGCTTGGACTTATAGGAGTCACTATTTAGGGTAGACAGGCATAGGACTCCTTATTATAGGTGACATTGCAGAGGGTCTGGAGCGAAAGAAACATAGAAACATAGAATTTGATGGCAGATAAGGACCGCTTGGCCCACCCAGTCTGCCCATTTCCCTACCTGATGGATAAGCTGCAGATCCTAGTTAACCAGCAGCCTACTTCTTCCTACCCCCAACCCCTAGAATTGCCTTATGACTGTCCCATGCATGCTTGAATTCCACCACTGTTTGTGTCTCCACAACCTCCTCTGGAAGGCCGTTCCATGCATCCACCACCCTCTCTGTGAAAAAATACTTCCTTAAATTACCTCTGAGCCACCCCCTTTCTATCTTCAAATTGTGCCCCCTTGTTCTTGCACACCTCTTTTTTTGAAAGATGCTACCCTCTTGGACTTTGTTGATTCCCTTGAGGTACTTGAAAGTTTCTATCATGTCCCCCCTCTCCCTCCTTTCCTCGAGGCTATACATATTAAGCTCCTTAAGTCTCTCTTCATATGTCTTCCGGTGCAGACCCTGCACCATTTTAGTTGCCCTCCTCTGGACAGCTTCCATCCTGTCTATGTCTTTGCGGAGATTGGGTCTCCAGAACTGCACCAGTACTCCAGATGGGGTCTGACCAGCTGTCTGTACAGAGGATAATAACTTCCTGTTTTCTACTGGTGATGCCTCTCCCTATGCATCCCAGTATCCCCCCAGCCCTCCTTGCTGCCCTCTCACATTGCTTGCCCACCTTTAGGTCATCTGATATGACTACCCCCAGGTCCCTTTCCATTTTGTTGTTGTTAGTATCTCACCCCCATTGTGTACTCTTCCCCAGGGTTTTGTTTCCCAGGTGCATTACCTTGCACTTCTTAGCGTGAATCTAAGCTGCCATACATTTGACCATTCCTCTAAACTGCCAGTCCCTTCTCATCCTTTCCACCCCACCCTGTGCATCAACTCTGTTGCAGATCTTTGTGTCATCTGCAAAGAGACATACTTTTCCTTCCAGTCCCTCTGCAATGTCACTTATAAAGACATTGAAGAGGACTGGTCCTAATACTGAACCCTGCGGTACCCCACTACTAACCCCCCTTTTTTCAGAGTGGACTCCATTTACTATTACTCTCTGTGTCCTATTCTCCAGCCAATTCTTTACCCAGGCTGTCATCTTGGGACCCACTCCCAGGCTGGCTAACTTGTATATTAATCTTTTGTGTGGGGGTTTGTGAGAGGTATGCCTCTTTGCAGATGACACAAAGATCTGTAATAGAGTTTATACACAAGGTGGGGTAGAAAGGATGAGAAGGGACTTCGCAAGGTTGGAGGAATGGTCAGACATATGGCATTGTGTACTCTTCTCCTGGGTTTTTGTTTCCCAGGTGCATTACTTTGCACTTCTTTGCATTGAATCTAAGTTGTTAATGACCTCCCTTTTTTCGGAATGTGTTTCATTCACTATTACTTTCTGTGTCCTGTTGTGCAGCCAGTCTGCTAGCCAGGCTACCACCATGGGACCCACTCCCAGGCTGGCTAACTTGATTATTAATCTTTTGTGCTGGACTGTGTCAAATGCCTTGCTAAAGTCTAGGTAGGCCATATCCACAGCCCCTCCCTGGTTTATTACTTTGGTCACCCAGTCAAAGAAATCTATTAGATTCATCTGACATTACCTTCTGGCTGTAAATCCATGCTGCTTTGGGTCCTGTGCCCTGCTGGCCTCTAGGTACTCAACATTTCTTTCTTTCAGAAGTGATTCCATCATTTTCCCTACCACTGAGGTCAAACTTACAGGTCTGTAGTTTCCTGCTTCTGCCTTGCTACCACTTTTGTGAAGGGGAATCACATTTTCCCTCATCCAGTCCTCAGGTACCATCCCCATCCTCCCATGATTTGTTAAAAAGTGTGGTCAGTGGTGTCACTAGGTCCTCCCTTAGTTCTTTTAGGATTCTGGGGTAAATCCCGTCAGACCCCATTGCTTTGTCCACCTTGAGTTTTAGAAGTTCTTTCAGGACTCTTTCTTCTGTAAATGGACTGGTGTTAACCCCGTACCCAGAGTGCTTCTATTGTCTGGTTTAGGTAACTCCTCCTCATCTTCTTTTGTGAATACTGAGCAAAAGTATTCATTCAGTATCTCTTCCTTTTCACTGTCTCCCTCTGCCCGCCTCCCCTCTCCCTTATTAATCTTCACTATTCCTCCCTTAACCTCGCTATGCTTCCTAGTGTACCTATAAAATGTTTTATCTCCCTTCTTAACTGAATTGGCTATTTTTTCCTCGGTTTGGGCTTTTGCTATTCTGACTGCCTTCCCCACTTCTTTCTGCTTTAATTGATACAGTTCACTGTCATGCTCCTTCTGTGATTCCTTATACTTTTTGAATGCAGCCTTTTTCTCCTTAACCTTCCCTGCCACCTCTTTTGAGAACCATTGTGGTTTTTTACTCTGCTTTGTTTTCTTTATCTGTTTCACACAAAGGCTTATTGCCTCTATGATGGCAGTTTTGATTTTTCTCCTTTGTTCTTCCACCCCTCCTTTTGTCCATTTGCTAGTGTATTCCTCAGGTATTCACCCATTCTGCCAAAGTCAGCCCTTCTAAAGTCCAGTATACTTGTTTTTGTATGGCTCGTCTCCATGGTTGTGCTTATTGTGAAGCACACTGTGCAGTGGTCACTTGTTCCCAGATGTCTACTGACTTCTAAATTTGTGATCCTCTCTCTATTTGAGAGTACCAGGTCTAGTATTGCTCCCTCCTGAGTGGGTTCCAACACTAGCTGTCTAAGGCCTGCCCCCTGCAGGTCATCGAGAATGACCCTGCTCTTGGATGTGGCCACAGTTCATGTCATCCAGTTAACATCTGGCATATTCAGGTCCCCCATCAACAGTAATTCACCGCTCGAGATTGGATCACAGGGGTTGGGAGATTGCGGTCTGTTTTAAGGCCGAATTGGGCCTCATGAGTGTACCAGTTGAGGAGGCAGAGTCATTTGAGTGAACTGTGGTAGCAGGTGTAGGCTGTAGGATCACTCTCATCTACCGTCCACCTGGGGATGGGAAGCAGTTCCTTCAGGAAGTAGCTAACTTTGTCTTCAACATGGCTTTTGAGTCTCCTAGGCTGATGGTCCTGGGCGACTTTAATGACTAGGTCGATGACAAACTCTCACAATTTAGACAACACTTCCTCCAGTTGATGACATCTCTGGGCCTTACACAGGTAGTTACCTCTGCTAACCATAAACATGGTCATGCCCTTGACTTAGTTTTCCTCCTGGAGATCGAAACATCTGATTTGAGGGTGGACCCAGTTGGATGGTCTGATCACTACACTGTGGGGTTCAATTTTAGTACCCCTCCTCGAAGGCCTACCCCTGTGGAGATGGTAAAATACCGCCCTTTATGAGATAATTACTCTAATGGCCTGATGGTGGTGCTTGACCTATCGCCCATTCTGGTTGCAAACAACGACCCAGAGGACCGCGTGATGAGCCTATAATATGGCCATTGTGGTGGCCCTGGATGTCGTTGCTCCTGTCCGTGTTTGTCCTCTCTCCCTTCACCCTCGGTCTCTGTGGTTTGATGGGACTTTGCAAGACATGCGGTGACAAGGACGAAGGTTAGAGCATTGCTGGCGGAGATCTGCCCTTGATGCCGATCGCCTTAAGTTGATGGATCATTATCAAGTCTATCAATCTGCAATCTCCCACAAGAAGTCAGAGTTCCTGTCCAGGGAGACTGCAGTCACTCAGAACTGACCAGCTCAGCTTTTCTGAACTGTAGACAGGCTGTGCAACCCAGCTTGTCTGCAAGTTTGGAAAGCGTTTTCACAAATAGAGTGTGATGAGCTTGCTCGGTTCTTTGCAACTAAGGTGGCCAACATCAGGGCAGCTCTCCAGCCTGTACACTCTATGGGCATTGCTGGTGATCAGCGCTTGGTCACTGGCCTTCAGCTTTCCTGGCGTACCTTCGACCACCCGGAGTTCATGGATGTCATGAGGATTGTCCAAGATGCACGCCCTACATACTGTAGTTTGGACCCTGGACCAACTTCCCTGATTATGGGTTGCATTAAGTCCATTGGCCTGGTCCTTGTATGGATAGTTTGGTGCTCCTTGGAAACAGGTGAGTTTCCTAGCTCCCTGAAGGAGGTGGTGGTAATACACCTTCTGAAGAAGGCTTCTTTGGACCCAAACTGCCATGCGAACTACAGACCAGTCTCTAACCTCCCTTTTTAGGGAAGGTGATTGAGAAGGTAGTGGCTGTGCAACTGGAGAACCATCTGACCATCCATGACATCTATGAACCCCTCCAGTCTGGTTTTTGGAAAAAGCATAGTACTGAGACAGCACTGGATCGGGTGCTCAATGATCTCCTGATGGCTAGAGATCAAAAGAACTGTTCCATCTTGGTTCTTCTTGCTCTCTCATCAGCATTTGACACTGTGGACCTTGGGGTTTTTGCTTGACCATCTGAGGTTCATCTGTGACCTGTCAGGTACAGTCCTCAGGTGGTTTACATCTTTCCTCACTGGAAGAACTCAGAGGGTGGTGTCTGGGATTTATTCTTCAGACCCAGTTCCTCTGTCTTGTGGGGTTCATCAGGGATCAGTTTTGTCCCCTATGTTGTTCGCAGTGTATATGGCTGCCCCTGGGAGACATTGTAAGGAGGTATGGGCTGAGGTTTCATTGCTATGCTGATGATACCAAGCTATACCTTTCTATACCAGACCAGAATAGAGCTCTCTCGGTCTTTAATAACTGCTTGGTAGAAATCTAGGAGTGGATGGATTCGAGTTGTCTGAAGTTGAACTCGGGAAAGACTGAAGTATTGGTCGTGGATCCAGGATGCCTGATAGAGGGGTCGGGGTGGGTTTGCCCTCGGGATTATTCCTGGGGGGTCAGCTACTCCTGGCGTCTGAACAGGTCTGTAACCTGGGGGTAATCTTTGATGAGCAGTTGACCCTGCATTCACAAGTGTCATCCGTCGTCAAGACCTCTTTTTACCATCTGAGGAATATCACCAGGATTAGGCACCTTGTTCCATCCAGCGAGCTTCCCACGCTGGTTCATGCCTTTGTGTCATCCTGCTTTGATTACTGTAAGTCCCTTTATCTAGGGCTTTTGGGGGTTGAAATTTGCCGTTTGCAGTTAGTGCAGAACGCAGCAGCCCGACATTTGACAGGAACTTCTCGTATCTGTCATATTTCTCCAGTGCTGCACGGTCTGCACTGGCTGCCAGTACAATGGCTAATCACCTTAAAAGTCTGTTTGTTGACTTATAAAGCCCTACATGGTCAGGGCCCTGACTACCTGAAAGAGCTTCTGATTCCTTACCGCCCTGGGCGATTACTCCGTTCAGCTGGCATGGGGTTACTAGAGATTCCAAGAGTTTGTTTGAAATCTTCTGGGGCCCAGGCATTTATGCATGCTGCCCCTTCTCTTTGGAATTCTCTACCCTGCCAGTTACGGGAGTGCATGAATGTGGAGGGTTTTAAACGGGCCTTAAAAACCCATTTATGGAACCAGGCATTTGGCGACTGATTGTTTATATTTTAATTTTAATGTTTTGATGTTTGTGTATTAACTGATTTGCTGCAATGTGTTGACATGTTAATTGTTTTTAAACTTGTTCGGTGCCTTAGTTTTAGAAAGGCGCCTTATAAATAAAGTTTTATTATTATTGTTATTATTATTATCGATAGGCCCAGAGATAGGTGCACCCTTCATGTGGTTCTGACCAAACCACATGTAGACTGCTTTGTCAAGAGCCTCGTCCCAGCACACATGCATTGTTTTGTGGTCCTCCACCTTCATGCTGCTATCCATAGCTGCCGCAAAACCACTCTGTTTGTCCCCAGATTTACGGATGTCACTGACAGTGGAGTTGCCAATGTTATAGCGCTTGGCAACATCCACCACCTTGTGTCCATGTTCTAATTCTTTTAGAATTTCAAGCTTCTGCTGAAGATCAAGCACTGAGTGTTTTCATTTGCAGGATATCTCAACAGCAGATAACCACAGGCAGGTAGCAGGAGGATTAGCTGTGAAATGCAGTGCTTCCATGACTAAATACAAACGGAGGAATTCTTAGCGGTAATGACTGCTAATGAGATAATTGCAAACCACTTGTCGATGATTAACTTATGCAGGGAAGCTTGGGGGACACACTTTGATTTTGGATAACTAGGATTTCTGGATTACTGGAATATGGATAAATGGGATTGTACTGTAGTTGGGAGGGGGCTGGCTTTGGTTCCCAGCCTGGAACACTTTTTGTTTCTCACTACAGTTTATGTTCTTAGCTGCACCCCTCTCTCTCTCTGTCTCTCTCCCTCTCAAAACGTTCCGTCTCACTATGTGGAACGATAGCACAGTGTCAGAACACCAGGACAGTAGTTAGTAGGGGGCTTGGGTTCAATTCTCAGTGCTGAACTTTTTTTCTCACTACAGTTTATACTGTTAGCATGCATCCCTGTCTAGAAACTTTTGGTCCCACTGTGCGGAACAATAGCACACTGTGTGGAACGATAGCACAGAGGTATAGCAACAGAACAATAGCCGAGAGGGGGCCTGGGTTCAATCCCCAGTGCTGAGTATTTTTTTCTTTCTCACTGCAATTAATGTTGTTAACTCTTTGATGTAAATGTATTCGAAACATATTTTACCAGATGAGCAAACAGTGTTCAGGAAGGGCATGTCACCAGCTGCAAGCTGTGTGAAAGAAGATATAAGAGAAAAGTAGGGAGATTGATTGCCACAGAATACATATATAGATACATAGAATTTATAGGCAGATAAGGACTGCCTGGCCCATCTAGTCTGCCCATTTTTTCTACCTTTAACTTATGCTGCAGACTGTAGTTGAACTGCAGCTTTCCTACTCTTCCCTTTTTCTAGTGTTCCCTTGTGTGTGTCCCATGCATTTTTGAATTCCTCCACTGTTTTTGCCCCTACCACCCCTGCGGGAATGTTGTTCCAAACATCCATCACCCTCTCTGTAAAGAAATACTTCCTCAAATTACCCCTGATTCTTCCTCTCTCCAACTTCATCTCATGTTCCTTAGTTCTTGTCCATCTTCTTTTCTGAAAGACGCTACCCTCCTGTACCTTAGTGATCCCTATAAAGTATTTATGCACCTCAATCATGTCCTCCCTCTCTCTTCACATCTCTAGAGAATACACATTGAGGTATTTCAGTCTCTTCTTATATGACTTTTGGTGCAGCCCCTGTACCATTTTTGTAGCCCTTCTTGGATTGCCTCCACTCTATGTCCTTCCTCAGATGAAGCCTCCAAAACTGGACACTGTACTCCAGATGAGGTCTCACTAATGATCTGTATAGTGGAATCGCCACCTCTTTTTTCTGCTTATGATACCTTTCCCTATGCACCCCAACATCCCACTGGCCCTTCAAACTGCCTTCTCACACTGTCTGGCCACCTTTAGGTCCTCAGACATAACTATTCCTAGATCCCTCTCCTGTTTGGAAGGCAGATGTACAGATTTAAATATATAAAATAGATATCAATAAATGCATTGAGGTTACAGAGGAAGACATTTATAGGGACCAGAAGAAGCAGGAAGATCAGATCCAGTGCATAGCATTATAGTAAAATACATATGCAAAACTCTATCATACAGCAAGCCATGCAGTAGGGTCAAAATGCCTGAGTCATGCAGCAGCCCACTTATAGAGACTACATTTCTATGACCCAGTAATAAACCACAAAGCATGAAATACCTATAGGGAGAAGAACAGAGGCCACTTTAAGTGCAGTTATCACATGTCAGAGGATCCTTGTAATGCTCCTTGATTGGGGTCTCTGTAGACTGATAACTGAGGGAGGTGGGGGGGAGGGAGGCTATTCCAGGTGCTTGCTAGTCTGTACTTGATTGAAGCTTGACATACATTACACCTACACCAAGGGATTTGGAATCTGTTGCTTTCTTCTGACTTACCATAAGTGAGGTTGAGAAATTGGTGGAGGGGGTGAAAAGATCATTTAGATAGCCAGGTAGCTTACCTGACCAGTATTTGGCCCCAAACAAGGCTATGTGAAACTAACTCTGTGTACATTGTACAGTGATGAATACAAGGTGGGCAGACCATGCCGAATCTTCATATAATGCTGAAGAGGGGCGTAAGTTTGGATAAAGTTGTGTTGGAGGCACCTACTAATGCGACATCACCATTGTCTAAAAAAGCAAAAATCATGTGTTTGACTCCATATTTTCTGGTGCTGATGAGAAGGCAGCTGTTCACCCTATATAGAACCCTAAGTCTGGCAAAATTCTTGCCCACAGCACATTTTATATCTTCAGAGTAGTCTAGGTGTAGGTCTAGAAACAGGCCGAGATATTTATAGAATGTTAGGGATTCAAGAAGGTCATCTGACTGTGAGTGTATCTTCAGTGAGGGTGGGGAATTGTTTAACCTGTTTTTGGTACCAAACAACACATAAACAGTTTTTTTGTGGTTCACAGCTAACTGGTTGGTGAGGAACCAATTTTGAGCACTGAGAAAGTCTAGCTGTAGAGCCTGCTAAATGGTGTTCAGGGCTAAGGTTCACTGGAAAATATAGTAGTATTGCTGGTGCACATCTGTATGTTATGGGGGGTTAGAGAACTGGGGAGGTTATTTATAAAGTCAGAAAATAGGAGGGGAACCAGTTCTGATCCTTTGGGGACCTCTAAGGTGACAGGGAGTGAAGAAGAGATGGTGGATATCAACTTGACTAATTGTGTTCTGTCAGACAGGTACAGTTTGAACCAGTGAAGGGTGGTGACAGAGACATATAAGCATGCTAGGTTAGTTATGAGTAAGGACTGATTTACCTTCCTCTTGTCCTGTCCCCCTCCTACCCTCTCTGCAACAATGTTTCCCATTCCCTTTCTATTCCATCCAGGAAATCTTCTGCAGGTCAAACTGGCTTCTCATATCACTTTCCTAAACACTTGTCCTCTCTTCCACCTCTATCCGCTCTGTCTCTTCTCTCTTCTCCCTTAAGTCTCTACTTCATGACTTTTCTACTCCCACCTGCAACTGTCTTTGACCCATTAACCTAATTGAAATTGATCCCCCTTCCATTTACACATATTGCCCAGGCCATATTTGCTCTCCCCCTATTATGCCCTGTGGGGTGGAAGTCTTCAAGGAGACCTTCTGAAGACTGAGGTGCATCCCCATCTTTGGGCACCTGAGGGGTGAGGTCTCGAGACTTTGGGCCAAGTTGGCTAGGATTTGAGGGTGCTCTTCCCCCACCAAGGCCACTACCATTGCCTTAAAGGTTGCCTAGAAAGAGAGCCAGCTGACTGTGGTAAGCTCCAGGGAGGGTGGTGACAAGAGAATACATTCCTCAGCCTTTGCCACTAAAGAACTCTTTCACCACCCTGATGGAATAGGACTGCCAAAATGAGGTACAGATGGAAGTGGAAAGGGAAGATGTAGGATTCCTTTAAATTGGAGGCCTCAAGTGGAAGGAAGAGGAACCCAGCAGAAGAGAAAGTAACTTCTGGTGGGGGATTCAATGGTCAGTGGGTTAGTTTTGGGAACATCATGGGAGGGAAAGAGGGAAGTGAGGTGCCTATCCAGCACCTCAGCATGGAGGGACTGGAGGGGATCTTTAGGCTTGCTTGAGCGGGCAGGCAGAAGGGAGAACTGGATATCATTTTCCATCTGGAGACAAATGACCTAGCAGGGAATGCAGCCAGGGTGGTGCAGGACAGAGTTAGAGAGCCGATGAGGGGCCAGAAGCATGTAGCATGCATGTGACCTTCACTGAGTAACAACCTGTGCAAAGTTGAGGGGAGGTACAGAGACATTATGGTCTTCAACAAATTGATGAAGGCATGGTGCAGGGAGGAGGGGGTTGGCTTTACTGGGGACTGGAGTCCTACTCAGCGGGATAAAGGCTTGTACAAATGGAATGTTTTCCATCCATCCAGGAGGGGTGGCAGTCTTGGGTGGATGGCCTAAATACTATTTCAATAGGCAGTTAAATTAGGAAAGGATGGAGGCAGAAAAAAAGAGGGAAGCAGTGAATGCTCCCCCCCTACACATAATGGATCAGCAGTGAAGAAAACCGAAGAGAACTAAATTCCCTGGGGTTAATGGGAATATGGGTAAGAGGGGAGGACAGGAGGGTTGTGACATGGAACTAACACAGGGAAAAATACTAGGGAGAGTGGGCAGAGAGAAGATAAAAAGGAGAAGGACAGTAGCAGTGAAAAGAGTAGGGTGAAGGCTGAACTCGGGAAGGGAAGGCAGGGTAGGGAGAGACAAAAGGAGTACAGAGCCATGTGCATCAATGCAAGACATCTAGGAAGCAAAACTCCTGACCTTGAGGCTACCATGGTGGAGGAGAACTTGGATCTGGTGGCCATAACAGAATCCTTGTTCACTAACAGCCACAGCTGGGAGATGGCAATACAGCATGTTTCATAAAGACAGAGCAAGGAGGAAAGGGAAACGTGTATTATATGTATGTGAAGGTATAAAGGCTACAGAAATAGAAGGACACAGCAAGGAAATGGAGGGGCTGGAAGTTCTTTGGGTTGGCTTAGACACGGGTCCAGGGCCTTCATATACATGGGGGTGGTGTACAGGCCACCAGCAGAGGGGGAGGAACTGGACAGAGTTTTGGGGGAGGCCATTGACAAAAATGGCAAACAAAGGGAAAGTAGTAATCATTGGTGACTTTAATTGGCTGGATGTGGACTGGAACATACTGGCCACAGCTATGATTAGGAGCTGGGTCATTCTAGACTCCCTACAAGGGGCATTTCCCAGCAGAGAGTTTCATATCCCACTGGAGACAGGGCAGTGCTGGGCCCGGTACTTACAAATAGGGACAACATAACAGATATCACAGTGAGTAGCCCCCTGGATTCAAGCAATCATCATACATCGTACATCATACGAAACGATGTAAGAAACTACTATTGTTCTCAAAGGAAGTAGCAGTGAAGGTTCAAGAGAAAAAGAAAGCATTCAGGAAGTACAAGGAATCACAGAAGGAGCAGGACAGAGAACTGTATCAGTTAAAGCAAAAGGAAGCTGGGAAGGCAGTCAAAACAGCAAAGGCCCAAACCGAGGAAAAGATAGCCAACTCAGTTAAGAAGGATAAAACCTTTATAGGTACATCAGGAGTGAAGGAAGACCAAGGAGGGAGAGTGAGGCTTAATAAAGGGATGGAGGGTGGGCAGAGGGTGACTGTGAAAAGGCAGAGATACTAAACAAATATTTTCGCTCAGTATTTACAAAGGAAGAGGGGGAGGTACCTAAAACAAACAGTAGAAACACTCTGGATACAGAAGTTGATACCAGCCCATTTATAGAAGAAAGGGTTCTGAAAGAACTCTTAAAACTGAAGGTGGACAAAGCAATAGGGCCTGATGGGATTCATCCCAAATTCAAAAGAACTAAGGGTAGAACTAGTGACACCACTGACTACCCTCTTCAACAAATCATGGGAGGATGGGGTGGTACCTGAGGACTGGAGGAGGGCAGATGTGATTCCCTTCACAAAAGTGGGAGCAAGGCAGAAGCAGGAAACTACAGACCTGTTAGTTTAGCTTTAGTGGTAGGAAAATTATGGAATCACTTCTGAAGGAAAGAATTGTTTGTATCTAGAGGCTAGAGGGCACAGGACCCAAGGCAACATGGATTCACAGCGGAAGGTCATGCCAGACAAATCTGATAGATTTCTTTGACTGGGTGACCAAAGTGGTAGATCAGGAGGGCTGTGGACATGGCCTACCTAGACTTTTGAGCATGTATTTGACACAGTCCCACAAAAGATTAATATACAAGTTAGCCAGCCTGGGAGGGTCCCAAATGACAGTCTGGGTAAAGAATTGGCTGGAGAATAGGACACAGAGAGTAATAGTAAATGGAGTCCACTCTGAAGAAAGGGGGGTTACTAGTGGGGTACCGCAGGGTTCAGTATTAGGACCGGTCCTCTTCAATGTCTTTATAAGTGACATTGCAGAGGGACTGGAAGGAAAAGTATGTCTCTTTGCAGATGACACAAAGATCTGCAACAGAGTTGATGCACAAGGTGGGGTGGAAAGGATGAGAAGGGACTTGGCAAGGTTAGAGGAATGGTCTAATGTATGGCAGCTTAGATTCAATGCTATGCAAGGTAAGGCACCTGGGAAACAAAACCCTGGGGAAGAGTACACAATGGGGGATGAGATACTAACAACAACAAAATGGAAAGGGACCTGGGGGTAGTCATATCAGATGACCAAAAGGTGGCAAACAATGTGAGAGGGCAGCAAGGAGGGCTGGGGGATACTGGGATGCAGGGAGAGGCATCACCAGTAGAAAACAGGAAGTTATCATCCCTCTGTACAGACAGCTGGTCAGACCCCATCTGAGTACTGCGTGCAGTTCTGGAGACCAATCGTCAGCAAAGACATAGACAGGATGGAAGCTGTCCAGAGGAGGGCATCTCAAAATGGTGCAGGGTCTGCACCGAAGACATAGGAAGAGACTTAAGGAGCTTAATATGTATAGCCTCGAGGAAAGGAGGGAGAGGTGGGACATGATAGAAACTTTCAAGTACCTCAAGGAATCAACAAAGTCCAAGAGGTAGCATCTTTCAAAAAGAGAGGTGTAAGAACAAGAGGGCAAAATTTGAAGGTGGGAGGCGGCTCAGAGGTAATTTAAGGAAATTTTTTCACAGAGAGGTTGTGGGATGCATGGAGCAGGCCTTCCAGAGGAGGTTGTGGAGTCAAAACAGTGGTGGAATTCAAGCATGCATGGGACAGTCATAAGGCAATTCTAGGGGGTGAGGGTAGGAAGAAGTAGGCTGTTGGTTAACTAGGATCTGCAGCTTATCCATTAGGTAGGGAAATGGGCAGACTGGGTGGGCCAAGCGGTCCTTATCTGCCGACAAATTCTATGTTTCTATACAGTGTGGTTTGGCATATGGATTGAGCAGGAGAAAACCCACAACAGGACGAGGGTCCTGAACTTTAGGACAGCAGATTTTAGAGAATGGGAGACTACCTTAGGAAATACCTTTAAGGGGAGAGGGATGGCTGTGTGGAGTGGAGGCACAATGAAACAGAATAAAGAAGGAAATAACGAGGTAACGGCAAGCTGTTTAAAGGTAATAGCAAGGGTAAGAGGAGAAAGAGGCCACTGTGGTTTTCAAAGGAGGTAGTTAAAGCAGTAAAGGAGAAAAAACAATTTGCAGAAAGTACAAGGAGACCCAAACAAAGGCGGACAGAAAGTATATCTTTAGAGAAACAAAGGTGGGCACAAAGGAGGGTAAGGACAGCAAAGGTCCAAACTGAGGAAAAGATTGTCCAGGAGGTCAGGAATGGTTATAAGCCCTGCTTCATGTATGTGAACGAGAACAGGAAGACAAGGGGTGGTATAGTGAAGATCTGGAGGCTAGGACATGGGAACTGTGCAGAGGAAGACCAAGAAAATCTAGTCTTTTATACAAATCTTCTGCTCAGTATTCACAGTGGAAGGGTGGTGGACAGGCCAACATGCATTAACAACCACTAGGGAAGGGGAGTTGGCACAAGTCCATTTACAGAAGAGGGTCTGATGTGGGTTAGAAGCCCTAAAAGAAAACAAGATGATGGGGCCGGGCGGCATATACCTAAGGTTACTTAAGGAACTGAGCATGATTTTAGCTGCCTTTCCGACAGCACTATTTAGCACCTCATTCGAGATGGGGTGGTTCCAGTGGAATGGAGGAGGGCCGATGTGGTCACTCTGCACAAGATCAGTGGCAGGGAGGCCAGCAATTACAGATCAGTCTCACATAAGTAATGGGGACATTAATGCCATCCCTGCTGAAGGAGAAACTGATGGAGTACCCGGAGACATATGGACTGCAGGACCACTGGCAACACAGCTTCACAGTGGGGAGGTCATGTCAAAGAATTCTCATAGATTTCTTTGGCTGGGTAACTAGGGATGTGTATCAGGGGAAGGCAGTGGATGTGGTGAGCTGGGTACCAAAAGGTTGAAAGATAGGAGGCAGAGGGAGGTGCTAAACGGAAGTCAAACGGAAGACAGGAGTGTGACCAGTGGTGTAGAATAGGGATCGGTACTGGGTCCTGTGCTCTTCAATGTCTTCATAACTGTCATTGCTGGGGAACTGGAGGGGAAAGTGTGTCTCTTTGCAGATGACACAAAAATCTTAAGCAGGGTGGACACCGAGGAGGGGGTAGAGAAAATGCAAAGGGATCTGTAGAAAATAGAGGAGTGGTCTCGGTGTGGCAGCTGGGCTTCAGTGCCCAAAAGTGCAATGTCATGCACCTGGGGCAGGATAATGCAGGGACTGTGTATAAGATGGAAGGGGAGTACTTACTGTTACCAAGCAAGGGAGTTGATCATATCTGATAATCTATAGGTGTCAGGGCAGTGTGACAGCGGGCAGAAGACAAGGTGAGCCAGATGCTTGGATGCACAGGGAGGGGATCTATAACATGAGAAGGCAGGTGCTATTGCCTTTATATTGCTTACGGGTAAAACCCACCTAGTGTACTGCATCCAGTGCTGAGGTTGCACCTCCACAAAGACATCGACAGGGTAAAGGCAGTCCAGATGAAGCTTCTAAAACGGTGCAGGGTTTGCACAAGAGGCCGTATGAGGAGAGAATGCGGGAGCCCAGCATGTGTTCCCTGGAAGAGAGGAGGGTGAAAGGGGAACATTGTAGAAACCTTCAGGTATAAGTACATACAGTGGTGAACAACATGCAGGGGGGGAACCAGTACCCAGGACATGGTATGAAACTTGGTGGGAGGGGAGGGGTTAAAAGGAATGTGAGGAAATTATTTTTCACAGAAAGGGTGGTAGATGCCAGGAACTATCAGCCAGAAGAGGTAGTAAAGGCAAAGACAGTGGGGAGCTTCAAACCTGCATGGGACAAGCACATGGCTATTATAAGCAGAGGTAAGGGAGAAGGGAGGGACACCTGTGATCAAGTAGGGTCCTGGGTGTAGTGTTAGGCAAGCAAAGTAAGGCAGACTAGGTAGGTCTACCAGCCCTTTTCTGCCTGCACTTTCTATTTTTAATATGCTTTGTTGAAGTAATTTCCCTTTGCCTATCCAAGCTCAATGTTGTATCTACCACATACACCTTGTTGGTTCTATTGCTGTTCTGCCATCCAATGTTTGAAATTATGCTCCTTTTGCTGTACTGTATTGCTTATAATCAAGGCCCCTTGAATTCTGCGGTTCTGAGGTTGTGGAATTTTCCGTAGAATTTGCATTATGTCACAGAATATATATATATATAGCCACAAAATTCATTGTTTTTATTGAATTTTCATTTAAATATACTGTTTCTCCACAGTGTCAGGCTTTCTTTCCCATCTTGTTTATCCTGAAGCCTCCCCTCTATGCTCAGCATATGATGTCATTGATGACATCACATAATTTTTGGCCAATGACAGGACTATGTTTTGCCACAGAAGTGAATAAATCATGCCGCAGAAATCAGAAAATGCTGCCACAGAAGCCAAGGATCCCTGGCGCAGAAATCAGAAAATTCTGCCGCAGAGCACCAGGGGCCCTGCTTGTAATACTCATTCTGATGTTTTGTAGTTGCACTACTTGTGTAATGCTCATTCTGATGTTATGTGCTGCTTGTATAGACTATTATTTTTGTAAATATGTTACTTACTTTTTATTTTGTCTCCTTTTGTTGTATCTTCCATACCCCTCCGCAGGATGCTTCTGGAAATTAGAAGTTATCAGCACAGTAGGTCTTTCCTGGTAAAACATTTGAAATGAATACCGTGACAAATGCTTTGGCCAGCTCCATGAATATAGCCCCAGTGGCCTGTTCAGTATCCATATGAAAACAGATACAGTTGTTATTCTGAGAAAGGAGTTGTGGGTATAGTGGTTTGGGCAGAAGCCAGACTGAATGAGTATGAGAAAACCAGATCTGTCATAGAGGCTGGAGATTTGCTTGCTGACAAATCTCTCAATGTTCTTTGGATAGAGTAGATAACAGAGATATGTGGTGTTAGTTATTTGATGTGTCAGTAAGGCCTCCCTTGTGGAGAGGAACCACCAAGGCATGTTTCCAGCTAAAGAGAAAGGAGTCTGTAGCCAGGGAGTGATTGAAGATGTGGGTAATGTGACTGGCCTGGACAGGGGACCCTGGAGTGAGGAATTTTTAAGAAGATGGCATCCAAGCCTCTGCTGGAACAAACGCTGAGGCTGACCTGCTCTTTTAGAACATCAGCCTTAGAAATAGAGGAGAGACTGAAGCTGACACACATGGAATGTATATATGGTGGACTGAGAACTAACAAATGAGAGATGAGAACCAGGGGACCTTCAGTGAAGAACTGGTTTAGTATGTCTGCAGCAACTGTAGACAGGTGCTGGTAGAACCTGGGAACCAGATGCTGAGGGAGGGGGAAAAGTTGAAGAGGCAGTATACGGCCTTACAGAACTTGGTGGGATCTAAGCCATTTGGATAAGAATATATTCTAGAAATAAGCAGTCTTGCCGGCTGGCTAGCACAGCACTACAGTTATTGCTTGCTATCCAGATGACCTGGGTTCACACCCCAAGCCTGGGATGACTGGTGCTGACTGGTGAGGCAGGATCAGGCATCCTTTCGATGCTTCCTGCCTGGAGGAGGGAGGGCTTCTCCTTCCATTGTAGGACCACCCCCTCACGACTGGGGGAGGGGTGGTGTCAGTTGGAAAGGTATAAGTGGTCCCTCTGGGATGACCTAATGTCAGCACACACCCACTCACCTGGCAAGCACTGCAGAGGCATCACCTGCCCAGAGTGAGGCCAGCAGGGGAGTTCTGAAGGTAGGGAGGTGCTTAGCTATAAGTAACATAAAGCTGGAAGTATAGATGATGCCAGGGAATCCTTTTTTTGAGGACCTGGGTCTGACTGGAATTAATCCAGGCCATAGCATACCAAGGCAAATGTAACCCCCTTGTTACCCGGGGTTACTAGAATCCCAGTAAGACCTAGTGGTAGGCAGGGAAGGCAGCTTGTGAAACTCCAGTTAAATGGATTTCACACTGTCTCACTCTGTTCTCAGACTCAGCTGAGACTGAGGGATGACATCACCATAGAACTGTTGCAGCTGCATGAGCAACAATGGAATCTGCAGCAGAGAGCTGGAGTAGAATGTTGGGAGGTTTGAACAGCAGTCTGTAGTCAGTTGGAGTTTGGAGCTTGTTGTGAGAGGAGCACAGCAGCTCTGTGTTAGGATCTTGGAGCCTCAGCCCTGACATAGGGCTACATTCAGGGAAAAGGTGTGTGTTTCCACCTAAAGAGAGACACAGTGAGCTATTTTAAAGTGGTGGAGACTGCTGAATTGGGTCTCAGTGCCCCATCCCTAAGGGGATGGGACAGGAAGGTTTACCTGCATTTTCAGGGGCAACCCCCCCTGGTTTCTGCTAGTGGAGAGGCTGCCTTATTTTGTCCAAGAGTCTAGGAAACAAGAAGATTTCGCGATTTGCCTGTGGGGCACCTGCAACCGGAGGGTGAGTTCTGCTCTTTCTAAAGGGCTCATGTTTCACCCTGGACTTGTGTTATAGTGGGGATTGGACTACTGAAGTAGTGGGAGGCCTAGAGTAATAGGCTTAGCCAAAAATTAAAAGTATGTTCAAGTCCAGCACATAGGGGAAGTCAAGACATGTAGAGGAGATGTGACATACGTCTACCCAGTAATCTACATTGCCAAGCTTTCAAAAGAGTTGTTTAGTTTCCAGTGAAATGGCTGGGTATGGATTATGGGAGCTGGAGATGGGAGACCCCCCATCTTTAGTAACCAGGTCCACCTCTACGGATTTGCTCTGTGAATTTCTACTTTGCCTCATGCACTTGGCCAGTGATGAGGGAAGTACCCAGACATGGGATTGGAAGGAAAATTCCCTCTAGGAGTCAAAGGCTCTAAGATGGTTTGGGGAGCCACCAATTGGAAAACTGGTTCATTCCCAAAATGGACCGCAGATCAAGTGGCCGACGGGGGAGCTGGGCCAGTGGGGAAAACCCAAGTAGTGTACAAGTTGGGCTGCGTGCCCAAAGCTGCGTGCAAGTCTGGGCTGTGTGCCTGGTGGGTTTAGAGCCTGAGAGCTGGAAATGTGAAGAAGTGTCCTGTTGTCTCTAATCTGCATTACCAGGAATGTAGCCCCGTGGGGGTCCGTCTATGCTTTGTTTGTTCAGTTTGGATGTTAATAAAAGCCGCACTGAAGAATCCCATTCCTGGTTTTGGACATTGCAGTTATTGTTTACTGTGTTTGGATTTACTTGGGTGCCCCTGTGCAGAGTAGCCAAACCTAGGCTCCCCTGTACCGAGTAACCTAGTCCTCCCCAAACCCAGTCCCCACCAGGTACTGCTGTCAGCTTCAACAGCATGCCACTTGTCATTTTGCAAAAAGGCAGGGGTCCGGGGGTTACACAAAGATAACCCAAAAAAAGAACCTGGATTAGACAGGCCAAGATATCCTGAATTTCAAACATAAATGTACAGTATAAGAAACTGGCAAAACATTTACAAGAACAGAAAAATTTAGGCAAGCGAAAACAGGAAATGTACTAAACTACAGAGCAACTCTTCTATTCTATGCTATTATGCTTCTTTCCATATCTTTAAGAAAAAAAATTGTTTTTGTAATTCAGAAAGGCCCCAAATTTCTAGTCCAACAGACAGATTATAGTTGCTCTTACAAAAAAGAATTCAGAAAACCCTGAACTTTTTTGGCCCGGTGGCTAGTTATAGCTGTTTTTTTTTCCAAACAAGACCCTGCAATAGAGTATAAAATCCATAAATTTTGAAAGCTTGAAAGAACAATCCAGAGATTGCTCTCAGTGGGTATCAGCTGGGATAGCTGACATGGCTCATACAGGAAGGGGTAAGAAACTGGGATCAGCTCTGTACTTCTAGTATTTGACAGTCTTGTGTAAAATTTTAGTAACTTAGCCTACATGTCACTTAATTACTATTCTGGGAATAGCTTTTCAACATGCATGCATGCAAGGGTTATGGATTAGACTTGAACAAATGCTTCATAATAGGAATGCTAACACTGATATGCAATTTAGTTAAACCAATTCATTTTGCACCCTCAGATTACAAGTCTGCAATGCTGGACATAAGAAATAATTGTGTAGCTTGTTGCTTTTGCTAGGTAAAGAGAAGAGTAATTTTGTCATGACAGTTACAACAAATCTAATATAATATTGTAAATATGTGTTTTGTCTAGTTTAATGACATAATAATAAAATGCTTGTGTTAGGTCAAAGTGCCCCAGGTCTGTTCTATAACTATAAAAATAGAGTACTCATATTGAGTTACACTGGTACTAGTGCTGGCTCTGGTTCTGGTACAGGTTCTAGTACTGGTTCTGGTTCTAGTTTTAGCTTCCAGTGGCTTATGGCAGCCAGACAGGTTTATGGCACCTGAACGGGTTAAACTTCATGAATTATGGATTTTAATAAAGAACTGGAAGTTAATTTGACTAATTCTTAGCAAATTCATAGGAATCTGTCTTTTAGTGCAGGAGTCCAGATGGTTTGTAAAAAAAAAAAAAAAATTCTGAGTAAGGTTTACACAGTTTAAGTTTTGTACCACTACTGCTGCAATAAAAATCACTCTGTCCCCAGTCCCGGGGTGCCTGTATAATGCTAACCTGTCTGCATTTATTCTATTTACCATAGCCCCCCTCCAGGTGTTAAACTGCATTCATTTAGTCTCTCCACTGCAGCCCCCACTCCACAGGCAGTACTGCAGTGCTGAACTATATGCTTTTATTCTGGCCATTGTTGTCAACCCCCACCCCCGTGCACCTATTGTGTTTCACTGCCTGCATTTATTCTCTCCACTATTGTCCCACCTCCCCTCGGTGCTACTGTTGTGTTCAATATTTAAAATAGAACTGCAGACAATGGCCAAGATAGTCAAAGGAGTTGTGCCAGCACAACCCAAGAAATGCACCCTGGGACAATATTCAAAAGGAGGAATTGCGCAGCACAATTCTCGATGTTCTGGGGTGCAAAGATAATGTATGTGGTGCATCTCCTGGGGGCGTAGCGATGCATATGTGTCACATCTCAATATTCAGCCAAGATGTATGGCGCATATGCCGGCACATCCTGGAGATGTGCCACATACCTGGACACACAGTTGAACATGGAAAAATCATGCTCAAGTGGAAGCCACCCACAGGCGTGCTGCCATAATGCAAGGCGCATCACACAGTGGACCAATGGGCTTGCAGTGCATACTGTAATAGTCATTCGCAACCTTGTGAATGAATTACAGTATCTGCTGCAAGCTCATTAGTCCACATTGTGGACCAATGGGCTTGCAATGCATACTGTAATAGTCATTCATTCACAAAGTTGTGAATGGCATTGTATGCATTGCAAGCCTATTGGTCCAGTGTGGGCCAATGAGCTTGCAGCAGATACTGTAAGCTGTCATTTGGCGGGCAGCTGCGGAGGTATGCGGGTGGATTTGCTGCCTGATGATGACTGGGAGGCTGGGTCCTGTGTGGGGGTGGGTGGGAGTACAACTAGACTACCAGAGAATGGGGTTTTACATATTTTACTGCAATCGGGGTTATGGTCAGGGAGAGGAGTACCAATGTACAACCAGGAACATTAGGTAATAAGCATTATGGGAGATAAGGGTTACAGGTGGTTTGGGGGGGGGTACCGCTAGACTACCAGGGCTTTTAAATCTTCTTTTATTACAGCGATCGGTGTTACAGGTGGGGAGGGGGATACCACTAGACTACCAGGGAAATATAATTGTAAACAAAATGGGTGATCGGAGCTATGGAGGAGGGGGGGTACCACTAGACTACCAGGGAAAGTACAGTCACGTAAGAACTTACCGTAACGGTAGATCTTCGAGAGAAGCGCAACAGGTAACACTTGTAGGACTGACGCCACCTGGTGGCAGATCTCGGCAATTCTTTTCTCTAGCAGTACCGACGTGGGACTGCCCACCCGGCATTGGCTCTGTCCCCGACATCACCCCGTATAAAGACAGTAGGTAGTCCCCATGTGCTCCAGTTCTTGTATGTCAAAGACAGGCCAAAACTAACAGCTGTGGATAAAACTACTCCACAAAGAACTCAGGGCAAAACAAGGCTTGCAACAGAAGGCTAAGCTTTGGCTCAGAGCAGAGAGGTTTATTCCAGGAGGAAGGAGGGAGGGAAAATCATACTTGCTGCAAGAGCTTCTCTCGAAGATCTACTGTTACAGTAAGTTCTTACGTAACTGTACTATCTTACTTCAAGAGGAAGCTCTTGCAACAGGTAACACTTGTAGGACTGATTCCCAAGCAGTATAAAACTAAAGACAACCCTTGGGAAGGGGTGGAGGTAAAAATACAGAAATGCACCCAAGTAGTATGAAACTTAAGACAACCCTTGGGAAGGGGAAGTCAACATACAGACATGCTCCCAAACGGTATAAACTTAAGACAACCATTGGGAGAAGGAAAGGAGAGGCAGACACACATGGGGAGATAGACCTCTCAAGAAATAAGGCCCTGGAGAACTGCCAGGCCAAAACCTGCTCATCGCCAGGAAACAATATCCAGGCTGTAGTGCCTGATGAAAATGTGAACAGAGTGCCAAGTGGCGGCAGCACAATTGTCAGCCGCAGACACTGTCTTGAATGCTGCAAAAGAAGTAGCGATCGCTTTGGTGGAATGCGCCCTGATCGCACCCAGAAGGGTTTTCCCACCCTTTTCATAACTGAAGGATATGCATTTGACCAACCAACACAAAAGCATTTGTTTGGTGGCTAGGCGCCATAAGAACTTGTCCGCAAAGGACACAAAAAGCTGATCCAATCGCCTGGCCTCCTTATTTCTGGACAGGTAACAGCGCAAGGCGCGATGCACATCTAGGGTGTGCAAAAGCACCTCACCCCTGTTGGAATGTATAGGGTAATAAACAGGAAGTTGAACAGCCTGATTAAAAGTAAGCTCCGAGACAACCTTAGGAAGGAATTTTTGGATTGATGTGAAGATCCACCCTATCCTTATGAAAAATAAGATAAGGTTCTCTACACATCAAGACATGAAGCTCCAAAATGCGTCTAGCAGAGGTGACTGCTACCGAGAGCAACGTCTTCCAGGAGAGGTAGCGAAGCTCACAACTCATGGCCGGTTCAAAAGGGGGAAGCGTAAGCTTTTCCAGAACAAACAATAAGTTCCAAGGAGGAACAGGGTCCCAGACAGGCAGACGGAGATGCAGGATCCCCTTAAGAAAGGTTTTGACTACCTCCAATTGAGCCACTTTCCTGTCCTGGATGCAGTGATGATAGGTGGAAACAGCGGCCATGTGTACTTTGGTGGATGAGTAGCTGAGACCTGACTCCGAAAGGGATAACAGATATTGTAGGATAGAGTTGACCGAACAGACCAGAGGGTCCAATCTCCTGGCTGTGGCCCTAAGACAAAAGCGTTTCCATTTCATGGTGTAAGTGGCCCTGGTAGTGTGCTTCTGTGCCTCAACCAAGATTTGGGCTATTTTGTCAGATACTCCAAATCTAAGCTTAGCTAGGACAGAGGGAGTCAAGCATGCAGGTGGAGGGAGCATAAATTGGGATGGACCAGAGCTCCCTGTTGCTAAGAGAGTAACTGATCCGAACGTGGACGGGGCCACGGAAGCTCCACCATCAGACACTTGAGCAGTGGGAACCAAATCTGTCTGGGCCACAGGGGGGGCTATCAGGATCACAATCACCCTCTCTGACTGGGCTTTGAGAAGGACCCACTGCAAGAGGGGGAAGTGAGGAAATGCATAAAGGAACCTCCCTTTCCAGGATAGGGACAATGTGTCTTGCCAAAAAGCTCCAGGCTCGGGACTGAGTGAGCAGAAATTGGGCAGTTTTGCGTTGCATTGAGACACAAAGAGATCTAACTCTGGCATCCCCCATCTGGCGAACAGTATGTCTGCTACAGACTGTAGCAGGGACCACTCATGAGAGAGCAATTTGGCCCGGCTGAGAGCATCTGCAACCACGTTCAAGGAACCTGGAACATGAATTGCCGAAAGACTGAGTTGATGATCCATCACCCAGTCCCACACTCTCATAGCTTCCCGACAAAGGGGATAAGAGTGCGTGCCCCCTTGCTTATTGACATAGAACACCACTGAGGTGTTGTCCGTCCAAACATGAAGGTGACTGGGCAGAAGGAATGGAGCCAATGCCTGTAGAGCATACAGGACAGCTCTTAACTCGAGCACGTTGATATGCAGGTTCTCCTCTAAGGGGGACCACTTGAATCCTGTGGATCCCCAGATGAGCCCCCCATCCCATCCCAGATGCATCTATAGTAAAAGTCTGGGTAGGAGTGTCTGGCTGGAAGGGGATACCTCTGCAGAGATTCTGAGAGGACCTCCACCAGCGGAGTTCCCGATGGATTGGCTCCATGATCCTGATGGGCAAATCCAAGTCGTCCCTGGTTTGGTCCCACTGGACGTGAAGAGTCCATTGAATAATGCGCATGCGCAACCTGGTGAAGGGGACCAAATCTATGGTGGCAGCCATGTGGCCCAAAATCCTGAGAATGGATCTGCCAGGAATGACAGATGCTGAACAGGTTTGGATTGCCAATGCCCTGAGATGCTCCGCTCTATCGGAAGGTAGGAAGGCCTTCCCCAGGGAAGTATCCAAAAGAGCTCCTATGATTTGTAGACATTGAGAGGGGAGGAGCTGAGACGTTTCTGGGTTCACTGTGATCCCCAGACATCGACAGAGGGAGAGAGTGTCCAGTATGGTCAACCAGAGATGAGGCCCAGACAGGGCCAGATGATGCCAATTGTCTAGATAGGGGAACAGGAAGTACCCATCTCTGTGCAGAGTTACTGCAATGCCAGCAAGGCACTTTGTAAAGACCCTGGGGGCAGAGGAGAGGCCAAAAGGAAGAACCTTGAACTGGTAGGACTGACCCTTGAACCTGAATCTCAGGAATCGCCGATGATTCTGGCATATGGAAATGTGAAGACATACATCCTGCATGTCTAATGACACCAGCCAATCTCCAACCATCAAGAAGGGGAGGAGATTTGGAAGTGACACCATGCTGAATCTCTGCTAGGAGACCCACCAGTAGAGGTCGCTGAGATCCAGGATAGGCCTTAGGTCTCCTGACTTCTTGGGAACCAAGAAGAAGCGGTAGTAGAAACCAGAGTCTATCTCTGCTTCCAGAATGCTCTCCATGGTGTCCTTGTCCAGGAGAGACTGGATATCCTGTCTGATAGGAGCCCTGTGGTCTCTCGGATAATGAAACGGAGAAGGTAGTCTGTCAGGAGGTAAGGATTTGAATTCGATGGAGTGCCCAAGGTCACTTCTCTCCAGACTTGGGTGTAAAGAGAAAAACAGCCTCCCACCAGCTCTCCCGACAACAAGTCTGGGAGAGGAAGGTCGCCTGAAAAGTCAGGTTGAAAGAGGGGCAGGGATGGTGGTGGCAGAAGGTCTAGCCTGTGTAGAGGGGGTAGAGGCAGCACCTCTGGACCCCCTTCATCAACCAAAGCCTTACCGCTGTGTGTGAGACTGAACATAGGGCTGCTGAGGCTGATGTCCCCCTCTGCCATGAAAACGGGGCTTGTGAAAACACTCCCGTTTCAGGTGGAACATAGACTGCACGGAACAGATGGCATTTCTGGAGTCCTGCAGTTTGACTATGACTTTCTCTGTATCTTCCCCGAAGAGCACAAAGCCTCTGAAAGGGGCATCCAGAAGGGTCGTTTGAACTCCTGGGTTGAACCCTGAGACCCAGAGCCATGAGTGGCACCAAAGGCAAATTTCAGTTGCAGCCACCTTGCTGAGGTGTCCACAGAGTCATACGCTGCTCGGAGGACGTGGGTACCCACATCCAAACCCGTTTGTAAAAGCTTTGCAAGTTCTGCCTTTTGAAAGCAGTTGGGCATGCCTTGTAGGATGTCCAGTCCTTGGTCCCAAAGGGCATTTTGGAACTGGACCATGTGCATCAAAAAATTGAGGCTCCGTATGCTGCACGTGGCAAACGAGTACACCCTGCAACCTAAGGAATCCAGCTGCTTAGACCCTCTGTCAGGCAGCTGGGTACTCAGGTGTTTCAGCCTCTGTGAACAATCATGTGCAGTTGATATAACCATGGAATCAGCTGTGGGATGTTCAGCTAGATAACAGTGGTCCTTGGGTACAAGCGATTGGCCTTTTTGGGCACCACAGAGGAAGCATGTGGATGCCTCCAAGTGGCCAAGGTGATGTCTTGGAAGGTATCCACTAATAGGGAGATAACCACCAGCTTGGGGTGTTTTTGGCATAGATACTTTGCCAGATGCAAGCATCCAGGGTCCAGGGCCTCTGTATCCCATCCCATATTCTTCTGTATATGTTGAGTGACCTCCATAAAGCTGGAGTCATCGGGTGGAGACTTAGGCTGTTCCTCTGCATCTCTAGGAAGTGAACCAGGGTCGGAATCAGGAAAGGAAGGCTCTGATTCCCCATAGGCATCTGAGGAAGAGGAGGAGGAGAAGCGTTGTCTCCTTTTCTTGTCTGGGTCTTCTGGGCGAAGGAGAGCAGGAAGAGGAAGGAGATCTAGTCCTCTAGCACTTGTCTTTGTGCTTCCTGGGACTAGCAGGAGTCTTATTCCCCTCATTCCCAGATGGGACAGGAGTAACCTGAACATCTGGCTCAGGAACTGGAGGAGGCTGAGGAGTAGGAGCAGGAGGGGAGACCAAGTCTTGTCTCCCACCAGTAGGTGAAGAGCTCCTTTGCCTGAGACACACCCATCTTGGGGGACTCAGGTTTAGGAGGTGACATTGGGTGGCCAGCTCCCGCACTGGCGTTGGTCAGGTCCAGTGTCGATGGAATGAGTGATGTCAGTAAAGCCTCTGTAGCACCATCATCGGGTTCCAGCGCTGGGTGGACTAGCATACGACCCTGAGGAAAGACATTGGGGCTGCTGACAGGTGACGTTGGAGGGACTGACGATGGCTGAGATATGGTGGTCTTAACTGGCACTGGAGCAGGAACCAAAGATTTCTCTGGTGTCGGGCCAGAAGCCTCATCTGATGGACATCCCTTGGCCAGAGACAGGTGGGGACGGTCAGAACATGAAGAGGAGTTGGCCAGCCTATCTGAAGACTTATGGGGCTTATCCGAGTGGCGTCTGTCTGAGTCCATGGACTGACACCGGTCGGGCCTGGACTTAGGCGGCAGGGAAGAAGCCCTGGAAGCAGAGTGCCCCTAAGCCTGTTTGGCCTCTCAGGGATCAACCGAGGATGATTGGGAGGATGACTTACTTTTAGCTGCTGCGGAGCCGGCATTGGAGGGTCTCTTGAGGGCTGAGGAGCCAGAGTCTGAGGGCCTTTTTGTTGTGGAATCGGAGTCCGAGGGCCTTTGAACCGCTGTAGAGCCAGAGTCTGGGGCCCTGATCTTGATAGGCTGTAAGGAGGGTCCCTTAGTGAGAGAAGCTGAGGTGGAAGGCTTGAGGGAGGTAAGCCGGACCTCATGACCGGAGGAGCTGGAGCGACCAGTGGACTGGGAGCTGGATGACCTGGGCCTGGAGGGTGAGCAATCCTGGTCCCGGAGATGGTGCTTTTCCTTTCAGTGTTTCCTGGGTGGAGATGGGGAATGAGATTCTCGCCCAGAGGACGTCTCCTGCTGCATCTAGGCCAAACGTTTTTCTGCTAAAAAGGCCTGAAGAGACTTATGCCTGTGGATCCTGGTTTGGCTGTTGAAGGCCTGGCAATGGGTACAGGCACTGGTGTTGTGGTCTGGACCCAGGAAAAAAAGGCAGGCCGAGTGTCTGTTCTTGGCAGGGATCTGATTCCCACAAGAGCACTTTATTACGGTGCCCTGTCGAAGTAGAGGACATACATCAAACTTTTGTGAAGATGTTATAGAAAAATAACTGTTCTTAAGGCTAAGAAACCGATAGAGAGCTGAGAGCTGACCAACATGTTGCTGCGGCAGGAAAGAACTGGAGCACGTGGGGACCGCCTACTGCCTTTATATGGGGTGACGTCAGGGGCGGAGCCAACACTGGGTGGGCGGTCCCACATCGGTACTGGTAGAGAAAAGAATTGCCGAGATCTGCCACCAGGTGGCATCAATCCTACAAGTGTTACCTGCTGCTAGAGCTTCCTCTTGAAGTAAGATATATAATTTTATACATAACAGGTGATCAGAGGTATGGGCGGGGAGGGGGGAACCACTGGACCTCTACTGACAGCACTGCATGTTGTGCAGGGTGTCAGGCACATTTCGCTGGCCAGACCCTGCACAACTCATGCAAATGGGGCCATAATGACATGCAAACGACCCCATTTGTGCCTTGCGTGCATTATGGCCCCATTTGCATATACAGGTATGAATATATGGAAACTGCGCTCGGCACATTTTCAGTTGCACTGGGGCATTCCCATTCCAGGTATGCAGGCCTGTCTGTGGGATGTGTTGGTGCATTGTATTTGCACAGCACGCATTATTTGATATATTCAGAAGAGATGCGCCATGGCACATCTTTTGAATATATCCTTTATTCAGCACAACTCAATTCTTTCTTTGTAACCACTGCATCATTATGGTGCACTTCTGAGTATAGGGCCCAATATATACAGGGCTCAGAGTTTAAAGACAAAAACGTTAGGAAAGCAATAAAGGGGGCAATTACTGCACCAGAATTATGGAATATAGTAGATAAGGGAATAACCAAGCATTCACTGTTTTATCTACCATGTGCATTATATGGGCTGGCAAATGTGACTAAGAAAGAATTGAATTATTCCAGGAAAAGATGACAAGAGCAGTACAAAAATTATAACAAGGTCTTAATAGAGCTGAACTTTAAGATTTAAGAGTTATTATTAAAAACAAATGAGAGCTAAGATAAATTCCCCTTTGCAAACAGGAAACAAGATAAGTACTTGACTGTCGAGCGTTGAATAGACAAACGGATGACTTTTCAGTTAACCTAACAAAAAAAAAGCCAAATGGGGAGTATAAAATTAGGCTTCATAGATACTGCAATATCCCCATAGGGAATAGGTTTGTCTAAGCAGTTAAAATACAACATTACAGTCTTGAAACCAGACCCCCATAAAAAAGGCAATATCAAATCTCTTCTGTGCAGTGTTCCCAAAGGGGCTTGACTCTGTAAATTTGTGGATGGCACTAGGGGCCCAATAGTGAAAAGATTTTCCCGGCCCAAAGTTGAGTTTGCCTGCACTAACCTGTTTTTGCCCAGATGCACAATACTGAAAAGGCCGGTCAGTATGGGCAAACAGGGTTTGCCCCCGGGCCACATCCGTGGGCGGGGCGCAATGTAAATAAAGGGGCAGGGACCAGAATATTAGCACAGCACAATATTCAGAGTATGTGTGCTGTGCAAGGCCATTTTTCTCGATCCCCTTGTGGGGGCGCACACACCACTGATGAAACTCAAGACTTACTCCCACACAGCCCTAGCGGTTGGTGGAGGAAGTGCAGCAGCCTCCCCAACCACAAACACAACAGTCCCATGTGCCTATTGGCCCCCCCGTGCTGATCGCTGGCCCGATATAAAGAAAATGTTTCCCTTGGGTCTAGTTGTCCCCCCACCAATTGCTGCCCATTGCTGGAACAACTCATTCCCTGGTTGCTAGTAGTCCCTCACCCTGCTGATCACTGTCCTGATGTAATATCTAATTATTCTCTGGTGGCCAGTGATCCTCCCCCACCTGATCTCCTGTAACATAATGTGACACCATTCCCTGGTGTCTAATTGACCCCAACCCCCCACCTGGGCAGGTAGTGTCCCACCACCCTGCCCTCCCCCCCATCCCAATCCCGAGCCGGCAACTGGCGCATCTCTCTGCACATCACCATGGCCAGCTGCCAACTGAGCTGTCACCGAGTAGGTACTGTTTCCAGTGCACGCTTATTGATTGACAGCTCATGAGCTCAGAGCTATCAATCAATGAGCACTTACTGTATACAGTACATGCTCAGTGACAGCTCAGTTAGTGACCAGCCATGTGGTGAACAGGGGTCTGTGCTGGTTGCCGGCTCAGGATCAGGATGGGGGAGTGGGGTGGTGGGGCACTACCTGTCGGAGGGGGGTCTGCTAGACACCAGGGAATAATGTCTTATCTTGTTACAGGGGATCTGGTGGGGGGAGGGCCACTGGCCACCAGGGAAACTATATACTTATGCTGGGTAAGTGATCAGGTGGGGGAGTGACCACTGGACACCAGGGAAACTCTATACCTATGTTGGGTGGGTGACTGGGTAGGGGGCCGGACCACTGGACACCAGGAAAAGATTATATATTACATTGGGATGGTGATTGTTGGAGAGGGAGGGACCACTAGCCACAAAGGAATTAGTTGTTTCAACAACAGCTGTTGATCAGTGGGTGGGGGGTGATCACTAGACCCCAGGGAAACATTTTTTTTATATCGGTCTGGTGATCGGCACGGGGGCACCACTAGCACCAGGGAAACATTGCTTTTTCACGTTGGTCCAGCAATTGCTGGAGGGGAGGGGTGCCACTAGGAGCAGGGATGGCTGTCATTGAACAGACAATCAGGGGGGCAGTTCCATGCAATGCAGCCTGGCTCCCTATGCAAATGAGCTCATAATGGGCATGCAAATGGCCCCTTAGTGCCTTGCATGCCCATTGGGCTCATTTGCATAGGTCCATTTGAATATGGAATATATACAGCACAGGGGCAAGTCACTGTGCTGCCCTATTTTGAAGGCCATGTCTGCCTGGTGCTAGGTGGCTTAGCATTGAGTCTCAGTGGCCCTATATTCAGTGGAATAGCGTCAATGCACTATTCCACTGAATATAGCAGTTTTGGACACCTGGGCAACTGCAAGGGGCAGTGCCAAGTTTTGCCCTCTGCTTTGCCCAGATTTGAATATCAGGCCTCAAGACTGGAGCAATAGTTGATGGTGATGAGGCCATAGAAAAATTTCAGAATGAGATCAGTCACTTAGAAAATAGGGCAAATATGAACAAACTGACCTTTAATGTGGATAAGTGCAGGGTAATGTACTTTAGGATCAGAAATAAAAAAGCAAAGTATACATTGAACAGTAAGGAGCTACCTTCGACCTCAGAGGAGCGGGATCTTGGGACACTGGTTTCTAATAGGTTAACCTTTGACCTTCCAATGTAAGAATGTGGTGAACAAAAGTAATAGAATCCTGGCCTGTATTGGCAGAAATATTAAGAGTAGAGACAGGAGAGTGGTGGTCCCGTTGTACTCAGCACTTGTGAAGCCACACTTGGAGTATTGTGGGCAGTTTTGGGCACCACACAGAAAGATGTACGTGGAAAGGCTGGAGAGTGTTCATAGAAGAGCAACAAAATTGGTAGCTGATATTAAAGAACTACTGGCAATGGAGAAGCCCTGACCACTGCACAGATCGGGGCTTTACTGCTCCGGTCCCCCTTGCGGTCACCATAACAAACCATTAGTTTATTTACCTTACCACTCGTAAAATCCTGAGAATCCCCCAGTGGCCCTGACATTTTTAAATATGGCACCTGGGAACCACCGCCATCTCACTGGAAACGTCGTGAGATTGTGACGTATCATTACCTCAGCCTTAATACAATCCGTATGTACGGAAAAATAACCGGGTCTGTATCTTCAATACCCAGTGCTATTTTCACAGAATTTAACTAAATCCCATGGGTTTGGCAGGTGTATTCCTACGTCAACTTCTACTACTCTGGAATCATTTGTAAGTACTAGGTCAAGGATGGTATCTCCTCTTGTGGGTGTCTCGACTAGTTGTTCCAGCCCCGCCCCCTCAAGGCTTCCAGGATTCATAGGATTCATAAGATTCATAGGATATAATGGACTCAGGAGGCAAAATGCCCTTTAAGAGCTCGCCACCTATTGGTGGATTAGGATTATATCAACGGTAAGATGTTTTTCTGCTACCCATGTGAATGTCCAATTTTTTTTTAAATAGAGCCATACTATTACTCTCAACTATTTCTCATGGTAGAGTATTCCATTAAGAGACTACATGTTGGGTAAACCAATGGCTTCTTTTATGGGTTTTACAATGATTTCCCCTTAATTTTAGATTATGTGTTCTAGTATTGGTGCTGGAGTTATTTCTTATGAGGCCCAGTGTTTCACAAAGAAGGGGGTTCATAAATTGCCTTATATGTCAAAGATCACCATGTAATTGTCTATACTCCATGGAGTAGAGGTCCAGTGTTCGTAGCCTAGCCTCATATTCTAGATTGTTCATACCTGTGATGCATTTTGTTACTTTTCTTTGAACTCCCTCTACTAGTTTTTTACTTTATTTGTGACCGGTGCTCAAAAGGGAGAGCAATAATCCAAATGTGGTCTAACCAGGATAATATAAAGAGGAAAAATTTCCCTGGAGTCTTTACTTTTTATGTGCTTAAAGATGCAACCAACTATTCTTTGGCATTTTTTGACCTCAACAAGAGTATTAATGTAAAAGATAGTTTGTTGTTCACTACAACACCCAGATATTTTTCATTTTTTGTTTCTGTAAGTAGCACATTATTTAGTTGGTAAGTGAAGTTCAAGTTGTTATGGCCTAAGTGCATTACCTTATATTTCTGTACATTAAAAAGCATCTTATTATCTGTTGCCAAGACACCTATCCTATTTAATTCATTCTGAAAATTATATGCAGCCTGTATATTATTAATTATACATCCAATTGTGCAGTCATCTGCATATTTAGACATCCAGATATTACTAGATGGTTGCATTGTGGAAATCAACATATGAAAAAGGATAGGGCCCAAAACCGAGCCCTGAGGGACCCCACTAGTAAAATTACCCCAATTTGAGCAGTGGCCTCTAATGGTAACGTGTTGGCGCCTATTGTATAACCAAGATATGGACCAGTTTATTATATTTGGGTGGAATTCAGACTTATACATATGATTAATTAAAACTTGATGTGATACCCTATCGAAGCTTTTAGAAAATCTAGAAAAATAATATCTACTAGAAGCCCTGAATCATTATATCCTTGCTTCTTACAGAGTTTGCTACATAGGAGCTCCAATTTACATCTGGTAAATTTAAATCCCCTACCAGCACCATGTCTCCTTTATCCATCATTTTCTGGACACTATCCAGTAGCTCTTTGTCACCCTCCACTTCTTGCAATGGGGGTCCACAGATCACAGCCAGTCGAATGGCTGTTCTGGTTTCCATTTCCATCGTAACCCACAAGGCTTCAGATTCTACTTGTGTCCCTTGGACATCTGCTGTTTTTATATCCTCCCTCACATACAAAGGCCCCCCCCCCACCTTTTCTTCCCTTTCTATCCCTCCTGGAAATATTGAAACCTGGTACAGCTATATCCCATTCATCACTGTTGTTAAACCAGGTTTCAGTTGTGGCGACCCAGTCCAGTCCTGCCTCAGCTATTGAGGTCATGTATTTTATTTGCTAGACTGCATGCATTTGTCACCATTGCTTACCATACCCTGTTAATCTGTTTACGATTTTTCCCTCTATTCTGGACATTTTTTGTTTCTGATTTACTCACACACTGTGATCACTTAAAACTTCTTGTTCATCCCAAAAACCTTCTCTTATCTGGAATTAGAAGAGCGATGACCAGTGTGTCTTTTGCTAAGTCCGGTACAGTCGCCATCTCCCCCAATTTTAGTTTAAATGTCCCACAAAGACGTCAAACTTTTGCCCAAGTGCCCTCATCCCTTCCTTCATGAGGTGAAGGCTGTCATATGCAAAAAATTTCCTTTCCCAAAAATCCCTCCACTCACCGATATAATGGTGCCCCTTCACTTGGCACCAGTCACACAGCCATGCATTCAGTTCCTTGATGTCCTCATCCCTGATTTTCCCTGTGCCCGCTCCTTGCTCCCATACTGGGAGTACCTCTGAGAAGGTGAGAACGAATGAAAAAGATGTTAATTTGTCACCTAGCTTGGCTATGTGTACTTTGGCCTGCTCAACCTTTTGCCCTGCAATGTCATTTGTGCCTAGGTGGATGACAATGCCCTTGATGTCTCCCTCCTTGCACATAATCTTCTCAGTGCAATCCATGTCTCTTTTTGCTGTTGTGCCAGGGAGACATCCCACTACTATCTCAGTTTGAGCATCACCCTTCAGGTTAGGTTCCACACCATGGATCATGGAATACCCCACTATGATAATTTTCTGTTTTTCCTTACTCTTACATACACCAGAGTTTTTGTCTTTGGTTTGGTGGCATGCCTGATGCTGATGCTTTTCAATGCTTTGACCTTTACTGCCATTCTGTCCCAAGCCTAGGTCAAGTAAGGGCGCAAACCTGTCTTCCATTTTTATGTGAGTGTCATATTTACCCCATGTTCGGGGTGACCTGTTCACATGATCATTTCCTCTACCTATCGATTGCCATCCCCTGTGTCCAGCTTCTCTTTGGGGTAGTGGGGTGATATCTGGGCTTAGGCTGTGCTGGGGAGGAGTCCAGGAGTGTTTAACACCTTGTATTTGCTGTCTCAGATGATGTATATGCCCACAGGCATCATGGAGCTGGTCTCGGAGGTCATTGATGACCTAACAAGTGGGACAGCATCTCATTTCCCCAATGAATACCCTAGTAAAGAGTGACCCACAGTGTTGGCAGTCTGCCATTTTTGTTTTAGTTCTTAGCCCCGGTTTTTAATTTGAGGCAGCTGAGTGGACAAAACAAAGAAGAATGGAGGAGGTGACTAAGGATTTATTTTTTCAGATCTAAGTCCTGGTTTTTATGACTGCAGGGCTGAGCTCTGCAGATGTTTTACTATCACATAGAAAAATGGACCTCAGCAGATTGCTAACGGACTTCGTAAAATTGGAGTTTTATAGCAATCCCTCCACTGAGCAGTCTGTTTATCACACTATTTTTTCTCTGTTAGTCAGTGTTTCCCAGTGAGGAATGAGGTTCCCATTTCATTCAGATCGACACAGAATGAAGTGCTATTATCACTACAGGAGATCTGCAAGAAATAAAAACTAAGCTGTCTTTTTTCTTTCACTCTGACAGTGTTTTTAAGTTTTTAATGTAAAATAACAGTCACAATAACAGTGCATGTATTTCAGTCTTAATTTGTGCATAACAGGACTTGTGTGATAACATGGTTACTAACTTCAACTTGTTAGCCATTCTCATCATGTCTGTTTTAAGTGACCTGAAAGCTAATGTCTTGGTGTAGGCACAAAGGCAAGTTATTTTTCCAGTTTGTAGCCACAGATGTATCAGGCATTTGTAAAAAAAAAAAACATCAGGGGGAACATTTTCAAAGGAGATCCAGCACATCTGAGATGCACCGGCATATCTCAAAAATGTGCTGCAGCATGATATTCAAAAAGCAGAGATACAACGTGCAAGTCCAGATGTGCTGCAAGGCAACTATAATGTATGTAGCACATCTGGAGGGGGCATTCCCATGAATGCGCCGCACATCTCTATATTCAGCCCAAATGGGTGGTGCATGTGTGGCACATCTCCAAAGATGCAACCCCCCCTCAGTTAGGGATAAAAGGAGGTGGCCTAAGTGCAAACCACCCACAGGCAGCCAGCAGAACAGCAGTAGGCAAAGCAATGGATGGAGCAGCATTCCTCATGGTGGCAGTAATGAGGGGTGTGAGGAGATGGGCAGAACAGTAACATGGCCATGGAAGGGCCCATAGGTGGTATGCCCAACAGAGATGGTACCATGCCCATGTCACATTCAAACAACTGACTGACACATAGGTTGTGGGTTGGTACAGACTCAACAGTGCAATTCTGAGACAGCTCTGTGAGCTGTGCCATGATGAACTGATGAACTGTAGGCACCCAACACAAGGAGTCATGCCATGTTGGTGGAAATAAAGGTGACAGCAGCAATGTGCTTGCTTGCCATGAGCACCTTCCAGATGCCAGTGGGTGACACCACTGGGATCACACATTCCACCATGTCCAGTCTCCTCACACAGTTCCTCACCACTCTGCTGCCACATGCTATGGAGTTCATAACATTCCTTAGCACACATGCAGAGTGGACAGAAACCATGTAGCAATTCCACAGGGTGGCATGCATGCCAGGTGTGCTAGGGGCCATTGACTGCACACATGTGGCTATCAGGGCCCCACCTGGCCCAGTCATGTAGCATGCATAAACCAGAAGGGTTACCATTCCATCAACTGTGAGGTGGTGTGCTAGGTGACAGGGTGCATCACCAATGAATGCGCCATGCACCCTGGGAGTACAGTACACATGGCGCCTACATCTGGCACTAGTTGCCCATGTGCCGCTAGTTTGAGAGTGGGGACATCCCCATCAGCCACCTAGTGGGAGAGTTGGGCAGGACACTATGCTCACCCAACGCAATCTGTGACACAACACACAGCTGGTGGTTGTGCAGTGGGTTGGGGAGAGTGACAGAGGAAGTGCAATGGTCATGTTTAACTGTGGAACATGGGGGCCTGACGGACTGGGACTCACAGATAGTGAAAAGGTGGTGTGTAAGGCTCAGGGCAAGCAGGGCAGGGGTGCTGCATAGCAGGCACATGTGGTAGTGCGAGAAGCAACAGATGCCCCCAGCCACTAACATTGTCTGGGACATGGACAAGCACAATGACCAGACAGAACAGTGGCAGGTTGCCCAAACAAGCAGGGATGAGGGTCACAGGACTGGGGAGAGGTTGGCCTGGCCATGCCTGTCCAGGCCGCAAGCTGCACACAAGTATGGGTCCTGCAATGGCGGGAAAGGTGGTGCACAGGTGGGGAGGGGGAATGGCACCCAGGTGAACAGGCAGTGGCAGCATATAAGGCAAGGGGGTGCGGATGTGCCAAGCTATGGGCATGCCTAAGTGAAACTAACACATGTCTCTGTCCCCCCAGGTGACAGTGCACACCCCCTCTGGCCATGGCTGCTCACCTCCATATGATGGCTGAGTAGCAAGGCCAAGGAATGCTACAATAAGACACACATTGCAACACACAAGATCCTGAAGTGTGTGTTTGGCATGCTGTAATTGTGGTTCAGATGCCTGGACAGGTCCAGTTTGCCCTACAATACCATCCAGAAAAGACCTGTGGCATATTCCTGGCCTGTTGCATGCTTCACAACATGGCCATGGACCATGGAATACTTGTCTAGGCACAGGAGGGTGAAAGTACAGAGGAGGAGGAGGACGATGAACCCTATGGAGGGTGTGGGCAGCCAACCCTGGAGAGGAGGGACCCGTGACTGGCTGCAAGGGCACAGTGTCATAAGGACACCATTGTGGAGGAGCACTTTGGCAACCAGAGGTGAGTAACACAAGAGGCACAAACTGGGCAGCCAGTCATACACACACAGACACAGGGCAGGGGGGTAGGACACACACACATGCAGGCAGGCAAACACTGCACAGCAGCTGCAGAGTGCACGCAACAATGCACAGTCAACCACTGCAGTGCCACCAAGGATGGGGGGACAGAGTGTCAATGCAGGGACAGGCATGGATCAGAGCAAATCTGCTAGCACACATCCATGGCAAACACAGTGCTGCACTCATCACACCCATGCCACACCGCATAACACCACTGCCCCCACACATGCCCAGTGCAACACACAGACAGCATAGGCAGCTGTGACACCTGGGCACGTGTGCGACAAGATGCAGCCCTGGCCACTGCAGGCCTGGTGCATGGGCTGCAATGGCAGCAAGGTATGGGTACTATGTTAACTGCACTCATCAGGCCTCACCACGAGCCAGTACAGCTGCCGCAGCCATGTGGGTGGCCATGCCTTGGCTGGGAGGATGTCTTAGGCATGTCACCAGCCACATAGGGTGAAGCCTCCACCCTGGTAGGGGTTGACCCATGTGACAGTGACCGGGTGCTCATGGGTGTTGCAGTCCTGAAGTCCAGATGGAATCTTGGGGTGTTGGGGATGTAGTTGGCCAGGGATGGTGTCAGCAGCAATGGGGTCACCTGACGCAGTGCCCTGGAAGTGCCGCTGATACTGAGCAGGTTATGGCAGGAACTCCTGCAACCACGAGGAACCAGGGCAGCAAAGCCCACTGCAATGACCTCTGTTCTCCTGTCAAGCGAAGTGGTCGTGACCACCTGCTGTTGGCGTAACTCACCGAGCAGCTGCGTGAGCCTCATGGCTGCATGTTCATCTGTGTGTCTTTCCTGCACCCACATTCCATGGATTTCCTCCCTGAGTGCCACCTGGCCCTCCACAGTTGCCTGCAGGAGCCAGGTGTACTCATCCAGCCTGTCAGTGGGTGATGTGTCTGGGGCGGGAGGCTGATCAACAGGGAGTCACGGCCTGCTGTACCTCATCCCTTGTCCTTGAATGCAGCACAATGGGCTGCTGTTGGGGCAGGGACTATGTATGGGCATACACGACGGACCATGGGACAGGCTGGACATGGTCCCCTGCCAGCTGTTGCAGCACTGCAGCCCCCTGCTGGTCAGTGATGGCTGTCTCAGGCCTCACAGCAGCACCACATCCCTGGCCACCCCAGCCGCTGCAGCAGCTGCCAGTGGGGGTGCACACTGTGGAGGCACATATGTGGGTGCAGGACCACCCGTGCTGCCTCTTTCTGTCCATGTGGGTACCAGGACAGTGGTAGGGTGGGTACCACCTGTGTGTCCCCCCCAGTTGGGTAGCATCTTCATCATCACCCTCCTCCATAGCCAATGCAAGCACACTGTGGTCATCCTGGATTAAAAGACTGGACAAGTGGTCATCATCAGCCAGCCCCAGTAGGTTCAACAGCATGCGTGTTGTCCCATGATCTTCAGCAATGGCCATGGCTCCAGAGCATATAGAAGGCCTGGCCTTGACCTCCACTGGTGCCACTGGAAGGGTACCAGATAGTGAAACACCCCTGAGGTACTGGAAGGCAGAATGGATAGCATGGTGAGTGACACATAGCCATATCCAAGGTTGACAGAACGATGTGGGGAGGTGTGCATGTGTGCCACAGGTGTGTCCGTGCCACCACACAGGCCTGGGACCACAATTGTGGCCTGTGCAGCCCAAATACACTGGCGTTGTGAGTCCTGCATGTGTGCTAGAGCACACACTCAAGGCAATATGTGGCACAGGACCACAATGGCCTGGTTGTGGCCTGGCCAATGCCCCTCCTTGGCCCTGCAACAGACACCGCTGCCTCACTGTGGACTACCTGCCCAGTGTAGCCGGATGGTGCAGGGGCCCTACGGTGGATAGCTAGTTGGCACCACACATGACATGGTGGCCCCTGTGGGCATGCATAGCCACCTGGGGCCTGTGTTGTTTGCTGCCCCACCCTAGGACCTGTGGCATTCCACCTGCCAAGCACAACAGCACACAGGGCAGCATGTGGGCCCATGATGTGGCTGTGCTCTCTGGACATGGTGCTGGGTCCTGTGTGGCATACTAGGCACACCTGTGGCTATCACACACTGCCCCCCCACAGAGGATGACACATGCATACTCACTGTGCTGTGATGGGCCACCCCCAGTCTGGAACCCCAGGGATACCCTCCACAGATGCCCAACTGATGCTGGCCACTAGCATCTCCTCACTTGGTGTGAGGGTTGTGCAATGGAGGGGCCCCCACCAGTCTGCCAGAAGGAGGCCTGTAAGGCAGCCAGTTTCTCCTTGGCCCTTCTTTTGTCACTGGCCATCCTCTTTATGCACTCCTAGGGAATGCAGTTGTACCTCCAGTGGGCATTTACAAGGATAGCCACCTCATCCCAGCCCTTTGCCCTCTCCTGCTGGGTGCCTTTTGGCCCATGAGCAGTGCCTCCCTAAGGAAGTAGGCCTCCACCAGGGCACGCTGCTCATTCTTGGTGAAGTATGGCCTCTTCCTCTTCTGTGGTTCCTCCTTCTCATCAGACATCCTGTTGCCTGTGGACAGGAATGGGGCATGCATGAGCAAATATCCAGCATATCTGGAGGTGAGCCAAGTCCCACTGAATGCAAAGCAAAAGAGGCTGTAGCATGGGGAATGTAAACAAACTTACTTTCAAGGCTGCAGTTCCTATCAGTCATGTGTGATGTGGGGTGGCGCTTTTATGGCTCATCTCATGCAAATGAGGTGTGGAGCAGCCTGTAATGAGATGCTAATCAGTTGACTTGGGCCTGGATTGGATAATGAGATTATTAGCATAACCTGGCTGAAAATTGTAGATTTGCTCCAGGCTCATCTCATTTTGCTTGGTGCATCCAAATTGTACAGAGCATCTCTGCATGGTACATTTCCATGCATGCACGATATGGCGTAATGTATTTGACATGCGCATCATAGCATGTCCAATGGTAGTGGCTGTGTATTACGCATCTCCCAGTAATATGCTGTGATGCATCATTGCCCCCATATGGCACATGTCAGTGGACATGCACCATGTGGTTGGCTGCAGGTGTGGTATTGTCCACCCTCAACAAGATGGAGCTTGCGCGCGTATGCATGTGCATGTGTCAGTGGACAATGACCCCACTTTCCCACCTGGACTTTCGCTACTGTGCATGTGCGGTGTTGCGCTATAGGTGTCAATGGTGCATCCCTATGGAGCATGCTCAAGTCGTGCAGCAGACTGCATGGCGGGCCTATCACGCAACAGGTGCAGCCCAACCACACATTGTCCTGACTGCCTAGTGTACTGCAGCACATATTGCTGGCCTGTGTAAGCTGAGGATGGCACGTGTGACTGAGGAGGGGCCCAGGGCCCTAAACTGGTCTGAGATGGAGGTGGCCAACCTGGTGGCACAGGTTACACCCCTGGAGGGGCAATGCAGTTGTTTGGTGGGGAGGAGCCAGGAGGCATGGGCCCAACCAAGCTCGTGTGCCAGACTGGCATCCTCCAAACTGGGGTGCAGTGTCAGCACAGATTCGGGGACATAAAGTGATGTGATCCTTAACAGCTCTGGAGGCTCCGTGACCAGGCCTGCATGGGGGCGGTGCCATGCCCAGGAATGCATGTGCCGCATGCAAGCTTTCTTTGTCTGCTCTTGGGGGTATGTGTATGTGCAGTAGGTGTTTGTGTCCCTGCCCATATTCTTGCCCTTGCCATGGTTACAGGGCTGTGTTATTGCTGCCATGCATGCCATGTGTTGCCCTATGTGGACTGGTGGTCCACGGTGCTGTTGCCATGGCACTGTGACTCCACATTGTGTGTGGTAGAGCTGTGCTCTAGCCAGGAAATTGGTGTAGCAGTTAGGGACATTTGTCTATCTTCTTCTCTCCCTTCTGTAAAATCTGTTGCAACAGTACCTCTAGAAAACTATCCTGTTCTTTTTCTGGCACTGCAGTAGGTTGGCCACCTACGGCAGTCTTTTTGTATTCTCCCTAAATTTATTTTCTTCCATTCTTTGTTTCTTATTCACCATTCTGTCCCTCACCAGAAGCCATATGCCTTTCTAAGGAAATAACAGATATGGCTATGGGCAACTACAGTAGCTGACTGCTTTTTTTTGCTTGTGGAAACTCCCATATATTTTTGTAAACTGCTTACTTCTATGTTTTGATACTATTATTCTCCTTGTACATTGTATTTGCTTCATTTTCTTATCTGTTCTATGGATTCTCTGTAAACATTCTGAATGTATAATTACTATGTATTCTGTCCAGGTCCATCTCGTAAATGAGCATTACTCAATGGTGTTCGCCTGGTAAAATAAAGATTTTGATTGATTGATTGATTGCTTGATTGATTGAGTATATATAGGAAGAAGGCTGGAACCTGAATAAATAAGTATACCTTCACAAAATGCCAGGCTTGCTTGCTGGCTATTTAATAAAGAACTACATGTGCTTTATATGAAGAAAGATAACGTGCTTAAGGTACTTTCAGACAGAAAGTGCTGGCAGTGCATTAATGAAGTGCAAGGTGCTTTATAAAATGAAACTTCATGTTGTTTGAAAACAGTACCCTAAAAATCCTGCAAGGGAAGGGGTTTGATATGGTTAGAGTGCTAGATAAAAAGAAACTGATGTTGTTTAAACTATTGTTATTAAGTGCAGACAGAAATAAAGTGCAGCATGCCTAAAAAAAATGATTGGCACCATGTGATCCTGCTTGAAGCTGAACCAGCCTACAACTTCATCATTTCTTGTAAAATCTTTTTATTGGTAATAACTTAAAAACAACATCAATTGAAGGAATAGAAATTCCACTTTCATATACATTACACTTACTTTGTCATAACATATCAGCAAAACATGTTACAATCATGTGTACAATATAGGCTGATATACTCCAATGTCTACTTTTGCCTTAGCCTATCTAAGTTGAGTCTATGTCATGGGACCAGCCGGCCCAGTGTAGTCAATTCCTTCCCAGAGGGTGTTCCAATAAAGTAGCAGCCCAGACCCCTGGTTCTGCCCCCCTTCCTTCACCCACTCTGCTCCCCATAGCTGGAGGGCCAGGTGTTCAGATGGGGGAAAAAGCCCTTGGCAACTGCAGTCAATAGGGGTGAGCATCATTTATCAAACTTATCTCTGTCTCCATTTGCAGAGTGTTGTGTCTTCTCTATATTTAGGCATAGCTTCATATTATTTACCCATTGCTGCACTGATGGGGCATTCACTGACAGCTACAATTGGGCTATTGTGTTTTTGGCATTCACGAAAGCCAGGGGCCACAGAGTGCCTAGAGTCCTGTCTTGTTCCGAGTAGGGGTCTGCTCCCAGCATCAGTTCTAATGGGAATTTAGAGATTTTACAGCCCAGAACCCCAGACATTATTCTGTGTATCTCATGCCAGAAGGGAGCTACCTTTGGGCATGTCAAAGCCAGACATAAGAAGTCTACCCCATCTTGCATACACTTGGGGCATTGGCCCAAATTCTCCAGATTCATCTTCTGCAATTGTTTTGGGGTCAGGTAGGTTCCGTATAAGATGTTTAAGTGCACCTGTCTCAGTTTATTACTCCGGGAGCAGAAATTCAACTGTGTTATAGCTAGGTTCCATGCTGCTTTGTCCAGTCTTATGCTCAGATCTTGTTCCCACTTAGTTTTTATGCCACTCGTTGGTTGTTCAACAGTCCCCTGAAGTGCTTGATAGTAAGTAGTGAGAGGCTTAGAGAATGGTTGGGTATGTAAAGTCCCTCCTCAAATGGGGAGGGTGCTGCCTAGCCATGTGCTGGGTCTAGCGTTTCCCTGAGATTTCCCCGAGACGATGTCTCAGGGTTAAATTTATGAAGAAGTTCACAGGGTCCAGATGCCAATTGCGCCTTAGCTCTATGAACTCCTGTATTCTACCCCCTTCATATAACTGGAGTGGATAGCTAAGGCCAGACATCTCCATTGCAGCAACCATTGATGCATCTGTACAGTACTGGTCCCTCTGTTACAGACCACTGTGAGTAGGTCAGTGTAATGTGAGTAAGCTTGGCCATTATCCACTTTTCTGTGTGCAGCTGTCCATACCTTGATGGTAATCTGGGTGCATGGGTTCTGTACTTTTGGTGAGCTATTCAGTGATAAGGATCCAGAGATAAATTGTGTATGCAGTGGCCCTTGCAGTTCCTCCTCCTCCTCCTCCTCTAACCCCAAACAGACTGGCCGGTCTACTTGTGGTCATCCAGGGAAGAAGGCCAACTGTGCAGCCCAATAATAGTGCTGGAAGCTGGGGAGACCCAGACCCCACTTAATGGGTGGGAGCTGTAGTATATTCCATTTAATGTGAGCGGCTCTCCCTCTCCACATGAACCTGTGCATTACAGAGTTGTGCTGTTTGAAATGCAGTAGGGGGACTATGACTGGAAGTGACTGATAAAGGTACAGACACCTTGGTAGGACCATCATTTTTATTATGTTCACTCTGTACATTGGTAATAAAGGCAGGGGTTGCCATTTCTCACACTCCTTGGTCAGCTTCTGTACCAAGGTGCCATCGTTTATTGCATATAGCGTCCCCACATTAGCAGTTAGGTTAATGCCCAGGTATTTCAATTTGTTAACCATAACCAGGCTGCCCAGAGCCTGAGACAGTTGAGGCCTGTTTCTCTGTCCAATGGGGAGGAGCTCACTTTTGGTCCCACTGACCTTCTGGCTAGATAGAGTGCCATATTCTAACCCCAGTAATACTCAGGTATTCATATCTTCTGCAGTGTCCCTTTAAGACTGAACTGCCTGGAGAGATGGAATGCTATGCAAATGATGGAATCTTTACACGTGCTATTTTTCAAATGCTGCCTTGAACTAACTGCCCTGGTTCTAAACCCTCAGATTTCACTCTCCGACTGTCAGAACCAGAAGCTTGGAGATCCTCTCCTCATCTACTAGTCCTGACACGATAAAACATAAAAATACATAAGTATTATTTATCCTTTTTGTTTTGCTTCCTTTAGCTAGTGTTTTTGTTTTGCTAAACCGTTGTTTTAGTGTTAAAGTAATTATTTCTCTGTTTCTCCCAGTGCAGTTTAACAGATGGGAAACCAGGGCTTTTTTTAATGATTTTCGGAGTTCCCTGACTAAGGAATCCATTAGTTTTATTAAATTTATGTTTTTATATTTAAATTGTGAACCGCTAATCCTGGTTCTTGAACCACTAGCTCCGGTTCGTTTCTCGGTTCGGTTCCCAATTCTGAAAGTTTTTTTCGCAGTTCAGGAACTGACCGCACGCACTAAATAAGGTTTTAAAATCCTTCTCTTTTAGTGGTTATTTATTTTATTCATTTTCTTCATTCAGAATGTCTGAAAAAACAAAAAGAAGAACCGGTAAACCCGGTTTCAAACTTTGTACTGATTGTGGTGAGATTTTTGCCAAAGCAGACAAGCATAATCTTTGTGTTGTCTGTTTGGGCTTTAAACATTTAAAAACAGACTCTGATATTTGTAAAATGTTCTGGAAAAAACAGTGGAAAAGCACCTTGAAAGGCTCAAGAAAAGGATGTCTGTTTCCAAGGGTCCCTCGAGCTCTGACCAGCTGACACCCTCTGTTCCTGTGGGTGAAACCACTTTGATCTTAGCATCTGTAACTGCCACCCCTAAGATGGGTACATGTAACCCCCCTGTTACCCGGGGTTACTAGAATCCCAGTAAGACCTTGTGGTAGGCAGGGAAGACAGCTTGTGAAACTCCAGTTAAATGGATTTCACACTGTCTCACTCTGTTCTCAGTCTCAGCTGAGACTGAGGGATGACATCATTCAGAACTATCGCAGCTGCATAGGCCACACTGGAATGTTGTAGTTGGAGGTTAGAGTAGAACGTTGGGAAATTTGAAGTAGAGTCTGTAGAGTTCAGTAGAGTGTGCCATCTGGAAGAGGTGCTCTGCTGTAAGCAGGCCCTCAGAGCTCTAAGCTCTGTCAAATAGCTACTTTTGTTGTATAGGTGTGTGTTCTCACCTGAAGAGGAACACAAGAAGACCATATTGAAGTGGTGGAGATCGCTTTCAATGGTTCAGGGCCCCATCCCTGCAGGGATGGGGGGAAGGTATCAGCCTGTTTCCAGGGGCAACCCCCTTGGTCCGGCTATGTAAAATAAGCTGCCTGGTTTAAGTTTGAGCAAAGGCACCAGAAGCTCTGGAAGAGAGTTCCTTGAGGAGGAAATGCCTGTGGGGCCCCTGCAACTGAAGGGTGAGTTCTCTCTGCTAAAGGGCCATATGTTTTCACCTGCATCAAGATGAAACTAAAGGGACTGTTACTGTGGGGTCAGGAAATGACAGCCAAGTACAGTTTGGAAGATGTGGGGATTGGACTGTTTGACTCTGTGGGGGGTCTAGAGTAATGGACAAAGCCACTTATTAAGTATGTTCAAGTCCAGCACAAATGGGATGTAAAGACAGTAGATTGAATGTGGAATACATTTAAAAAGAATCTACACAGCAAAGTGTGTTAAAGCATGAGGTGTTACAGTCCAGAGAAATGGCCGGGTATGAATTGTGGGAGCGAGAGGTGGGAGACCCCCCCCATCAGTACTAACCAAATTCACCCCTACGGATTTGCTCTGGGACACCTGTTGCTTTCTCTCAGGTACTTGGCCAGTGCCTGAGGAAAGTACCCAGATGTGGGATTGATGAGGAAGAATCCTTATGGAGCAGAAGTGCTCATAGGTGGTTTAGGAGCCACCAGTAAATGTTTCCATGCTATATGGAAAGTGTCCAAGTGGCTGGCAAGGGAGCCGAGCCAGGGAACACCCAGAGCAGCATACAAGTTCAGGCTGTGTGCCCCTTAGATCCGCATTACCAGGAGTGTAGCCCCGTGGTGGACCATCTATGCTTTGTTTATTCTGTTGGATGTGAATAAAAGCCACACTTTAGAATCCCACTTCTGGTATTGGACATTACAGTTATTGCTTCCTTTGTCTGAAGTTACTTGGGTGCCCCTGTTGCAGAGTAGCCAAACCTAGCCTATGTGCCGAGTGACATATTTCTCCCCAAGCCCAGCCCACCAGGTAGAACTGTCAAGATAGAAACGGCATACCTGGATGGGGGTTACAAAAATGGAGGCACTGCTGAGGATTTGGGTTTGGAATTTAGGGAGGAATGTAAGAAAGGTCACTCGGACAAAGGCTAGTGTTTTGGTTATCTGGCAGTGGGTAGCCCAAAAAGCTGAAGCATTTAACTAATGTGCTGCTGTGTGCTGTTATCCATGTGCTGTTATTAAAATGCCAACTGTTTACCAAGGAGCAATAAAGCCTGAGAGTGTATGCCCTTGTCCTGCATCAAATTACAGTGTTTGCCAGCATTTAAAAGTGTTTGTGACAAAGAAAAGTGTGGAAAACTGTGGGTAGCAAAAGGAAAATTGTGCCCTTGATGTTGGAAATGCTTTCTGTGTGAACTGAGAGACTTGTTGTGCTTAATGGCCATGAAAAATGGTTGAAATGGGCTCCCGCCGTGGAGTTTCGCTTGAAATAAAAAGTGTGGTTTTGCAGTTTAAATTTGCCTGCTTGACGATCGCCATGAGGAGAAGAGTACAAGAGGAAAGAGGCTCATTTACATGGCATCGAGTGATTGGTGAGACTGCAATCAGTCCCTTCCCCAAGCCAGCTCCAGAGTGACTGCACAGCATTCGAGAGGAAGAGTGAGTGGAGTGTGCGAACTGGCTTCCCAGGAGGAGCATCGCAGTGACTGAAAACACTGTAAAAAGTTTAAAAACTGACTTTTCTGTTTAAATTCGGGCTCAACCCGCATCTCAATTGACTGGACTGAGAGTGTGGTGTTCAGAGGAACGATCGGTAGGACTGCCAACCCGCTTCTTTCCAGAGGCCTCCAAGACTGGCTGCAGGCCATTTTCCATTGCAGCAAACAGCTACTAATAACAGTGAGTGCCAACAGAAATAATTGCTCAAACAGTGTGATTTCACCAAAAGCCAGCTGAATCTGTGTGTAGCAGTGTAATCACTTTGCAAAGAAGGACTGTGTTAAGTTTTACCAGCAAAAGCAAGCATTCTAAGCAATCGACTATGAGCATAATTATAGGTTCAACGTCAGTATGTTTCAAAGCCATGAGAGAGACTGTGAGTTGTATCAGATATGCAGCAAGCATTACAGGCAATCCTGTGCTATGAAATACTGAGGCATTAAGGGACTGTAAACTAGAGCAATGTCTTCAGTGAGTAAAAAGTCCATGGTAAGTCATATAAATGTGCTAGGAAAAAGAACAGTGCAAGCTTGTGCAGTTTGAGCAAAGTTATCAGTAGAGTGTGTAAATCGGATGTGCAGTGGCTTGACCCAATTACAGAATGTTGATGCATAGGAGTGCTGCTACCGCCATTACAGGGTAGGGTAGTAATGTAAACACAGCAGCAGAGGAGTCATTTTGAAAGACAAAGAAAGTTTTCAGTGAAGTGGGACTTGAAATAATAGTGAGCGTTGTTTGCTTTTTCTCTGCAGTAATGGCTTCAGGACCAGCTCGCTACCCGGATCATGCCCGGGCTGTGATAGCAGTAGAAGTTAACAAGTTAAGGGACATTGAGAGATGTTACTATGGGGGATGACTTCCTCCTCATGTGGCGATTCCTGGATATCCAGTGCAAGTATGTTTGATGTGCTTAAATGCTGGAAGGGATGTCTTCATGGTACGTCACTGTTCTGGGTGCCTAGAGAAATATGGTTTGTTTAAAGCGCCGAAGATTTGTTTGGCTCCCACATGGACAAAAGTTCAAGAATCTGCCATTGGCAGCACACAGCACCAGGCGGAGCCTGTTGGAGAAGGCCCCTCAGGGGAGTGTGGCACAAAGCTAGATGGTACAGATTTACAGACAGAACAATGTGCTGATGTTTCAGAGTCTGAGTTGCAAAGAAACATTTCAGGAAGAGCATCAGTAGACCCTTGGAGAGAGAGGCCTAGCCCAAGTCTCATAGGTGAAGACGAGATGAGGGAGGCCTTTGAATGGGAGGTTTCGACCTCCACACCCAGCGAAGAGCCGACAGTCTCATGAGTGAGGATGATTGCTCACTCCTGGGCACAGATTCTCAGTGAGGAAGAAGAAGAGGGGGAACCTATGTGGCCTTGTGAAAAAAGAACTGGTACACAGCCTCAAGCTCTTGCCTCAGATGAATGCATGGAAGATAGTGGTGATTCCACTGCCCTGACTGTGCAAGAAGAAGCCAGGGATCCATTTTTTGTGTCATTAAGAATGCGTAGCTGGCAGAACCAGGACTGGCCACCACCAAGCCAGGCCAGAGGTCTCAGATTGACCAAAGCTAGTAAAGAGGAAAGACTGGTTCATAGGAAAGCGAATGAAATCTACGGGATGTCCTTTCCTACCTTTCCTCGGAGAGACTGGGAGGAGATTGAAACAAGCATTTGTCAATGCCGAATGTTGTCTTGCTGGCATTGGCATTCGTAGTGCAGGAGTTAGAGAGATGCATAATAAGAATGGCAGTGAAGTATTGAACTGATGTCAACCCAACCCCACCCTGCAGAGACTGACAGGCATTGGGGTGTCCCTTTGGGTGTTGGCCATAGTGCTCATGCAATTTCACCTCTCCTTATCCTGCAGACACCGACAAGTGGCACAGTGTGCATTGGGGTCTTCGGGCTTTACGCTCACCCCATTCCATAAGGAAATACACTGAGATGGGTGCAGTATAAGACAGTGGGGTAAACTTTGGAGCCAGAGCATCCAAGGCACATCTTGATGGTTGTCACTGGCTGCAGGGTGTGGGTGGGGGTGGAATGGCGTGAGCATTACCTCCAACAATCCCAAGTCACACCCCTGACACCTGTCAGTCTCTACATATGGGCGTTTGGCACCAAATTTTCAACATAGGCATTTTAGCATCTCTGCTCATATATAGTGTCACTGTTATTTCCTCAAAGTGTCCCGAGAAGTGATTTCGCACAGCGAACACGCTATTCTGCACCTGAAGTGCGAAAACACATTTTGGGCAGGATATGTGAAATGACGGCTGTACTGTTCATCAAGAGGTGTAGAAAAATGGCAATGGTGAAAATCCAGAGTGAAAATATCACAAATGCACGACGGTACTAGCGTGTTGCTATCTGCCAACGCACGCTCGTAACACAGTCATTTTATGGAGTATCAACACCAAATTTTCAACATAGGCATTTTAGGACCCTCTGCTCATGAACTGTATCACTGTCATTTTCATAATCTGGCCCAAACACTGATTTCCCACAGCGACCATGCTTATTGTGCCGGAAGCGGAAACGCATTTTGGGCAGGATGTGGAAAATGACAGCTGTACTGTTCACAAGGAGGTGTATAAAATGACAATGCTGAAAATCCAGCATTAAAATATTGCAAATGTGCGGGTTATGAGCTCATGGATTAACTGGCGCAACGATGTTTCCTAAAGGGCATTTGTTGGATTTTTATCCACCAAATTTGGAATATAGGTTTTTGAGAGGCCACCTCATGAACACTGGCACTGTCATTTTGTTAATGGGTCCCAAAGCTGATTTGCAGTGATTGCGTAATCACCTTTGAGGCTGATTAACGCCATGACAGTGATAGAATTCATGAGGAGGGGCCTCTAAAACCCCATGTTGAAAATTTGGTGCAAAATTCCAACAAATGCCTGAGATATGCAGCAAAGTTGAAAAACCTATTCATTTCATTATACAGCTTACCAGCATTTCTCAGTTCGTGGTCGGCTTTGAAGAGTGCAGATGTGTTCCTGGTCCACTGAAGATCATTGCGCGGACTCTGGAGGTAAGTATGGGGGGGTGTGGGGGAGGCAGGGAGTGCGCCCAGTGGGTGGAGTGTGGTGGGGCCAGAGACTACAAGGGACCTTTTTGTTACAGGAAGAAAAAAAGTACATTCTGGGACAGTTTTTTTTATGTGGCATGCTGGAGTGGCCCCCAGCATGCCACATAACTGTTTTGGGTGCTGCAACTGACAGGGATTGGGCACCTCACAGCAGAAAATGGGAGGGGTGAATTTATACCATGGGGATTGGGCACCCATCGGCACACAATGAAAGGCGGGGGAGGCAAGAGCCTAGGATTGGGTACCCCCATGGCATATAAGAAATGTGGGGTGGTTGATTTATGTCAATGGGGTGGGCTCCCCATCGGCACACAAATGAAAGTGGGGATGCAAGAACCGAGGGGATTGGGCACCCTCAGCATATAGGAAATGGGGGCTACTTGTGGGCCACAGTAAGCCACTGGGGATTGGGCACCCCGAAGTTGGCGTTGAGTGGCGGCGCTCACCATGTTAGCTCAGTGGCGCAAGACGAAGGGTCCGCTATGCGCCTGACGAGCTTTGCTCGGATTGCAGCGGACCTTTCCTTAGATGTGCTCACCACATTAGCATGCATGGGGCATACAGGCTGATTGGGGAATGAGGGATGCACCTACTGATGCATGCCCTGCATTTGCCCAACAGCGGCCATGCCTCCAAATCTGCACTACCGCAAGATGTTGACTTGCACGCAAGCACAGCAAGCCAACATAAAGAGCAGTAAACCCTGGATTTGGGAAGAAGCAATGAAATGTGTGCATCCTGGTGCAAACAAGTATGTCAAGAACAGAATGTTTCACAAAAAATACAGCCAGTGGAAAAGAGGCAGGACACTGTTTATGGACACTGTTCGAATAGTGGATGGAGAGGGATGTGAAACCTTTCATAGTGTGAATTATGAGCGCCCAGACAGGGTAATAATTCAAGCACCTGACCCATTGTGCTATTGGCCACAATGCAAAGACCTTCCTGCGAATGTGCCCATGCCTACCAAATGGAAAGCAGAGCAGTGGTAGTCAGTGCTGCCTCTCCAGCCGTTGCCGTACCCATATTGTTCCACCAGTCTGGACGTCCAGGACTCAGGTGCCCCACATTCACTTGTTCTACAGTGTACTGGCTTTCCAGAATCCATCGACTGGCCCACCAGATGACTTCAGATCCAGAAAGGACACCAGCCCAGCTGTATCCTGATTCATAGCCTGGGTATTGGATGACTTCAGACCAGCTGTTTTCCTTTTTATTCCTGTTCCAAGGTTCCATCTCCAGAGATGACATCACCCCAGCAGTTTCCAGATGTGCCCTCCTGTCGTTTCCCGGAAGATGTCCGCCCAACTGTATCGGAAGAATGCTGCCAGGGAGAGTCTTCGGCTGAGGACCAGGTGTAATACCATTTTCGTTCTACAAGGGACTGGTAAGTGTAGACTTTTCTATTCTTATGACATTGCAGTACACACCCTACACTAGCAGACTCCAGATGTTTGAACTGTCCTCAAAGACTCTCCCCTTCAGGACTTTGGCCTGCTAGAACTGTGCTTCACCGGACTCCGGCCCAGGAGATACTCTTTAATGGACTTACCTTTGGGCATTGTGGTCACTAGATGGGACTTTTAGTGCACTCCATCCCCCAAATATGGTGTATTGTAAATAATGTCATTGTTTTCTACTGTTTTCTAATGTTTATACTGTTTTTTCTACTTTTCTAAAAAAAAAATCTTTTTGGGATTCTCCAGTGTTTTGATGGTAGGGGTTTAGATAGACTGTGTATGCAGATTAGGAGCGTGTGTTGTCTTTCTTTTTCTTGCAGGTGTTTCTGAAGAAGATAGAATAGAAGACAAAAAGAGGAGGAGTTCCTCAGTAGTACTTTAGAGTGTAGTGTTTAAAGTACTGTTGTTGTTGTTGTTACTGTGTGTAACTTTTTCTTCCACAGGTATGGTTGTGGGGGAATGTGAGAATAATGCATAGTGTATGGTATTAACTCCTAGTGTGTGGTTGCATGATGTCCAGGGTCAGGAAAGTCCCCTGTTTGTTTTGTTTTTGGGAATTCTAAGTTAGAGGCAGACAGGTTTTCCCTAGAGAGCTAGGGGGGATTGACAGGCTGTGGCTCTGACCTGCAGTAGGGGTTGCAGAACTGATCTATTAGGGCTATGCTCTGGACAGTTCTACTGGAGCCACTAGGTACCCATAGTCAGTGGCTAGAGTAGAGGCTGATACATCAGCCGAAGGCCTCTAGGCTCTTAGTGTTGTCTGCCTGTGCCTAGCACATGGTAGGAGGGCACCTGATTATCCCTCTCCGTAGGTAACACACAGGGTAGGATGGCCTAGGTCGGGTAACTAATGACTGTGGACAGTCATTTTCCTGGCCCAGGGTGAGTGTAACCCCCCTGTTACCCGGGGTTACTAGAATTCCAGTAAGACCTAGTGGTAGGCAGGGAAGGCAGCTTGTGAAACTCCAGTTAAATAGATTTCACACTGTCTCACTCTGTTCTCAGTCTCAACTGAGACTGAGGGATGACATCATTTAGAACTGTTGCAGCTGCATAAGCCTCACTGGAATGTTGCAGTTGGAGGTTAGAGTAGAACATTGTGGAATTTGAAGTAGAGTCTGTAGAGTTCAGTAGAGTGTGGCAGTCTGAAAGAGGGGCTCTTCTATAAGCAGGCCCTCAGAGCTCTAAGCTCTGTCAAAGAGCTACTTTTGTTGTATAGGTGCGTGTTCTCACCTGAAGAAGAACACAAGAAAAGCATATTGAAATGGTGGAGACCACTTTCAATGGTTCAGGGACCCATACCTGCGGGGATGGAGGAGGGAAGGTATCAGCCTGCTTCCAGGGGTAACCCCCTTGGTCCAGCTAGGGAAAAGAAGCTGCCTGGTTTAAGTTTGTGCCGAGGCACCAGAAGCTCTGGAAGATAGTTCCTTGAGGAGGAAATGTCTGTGGGGCACCTGCAAACAAAGGGTGAGTTCGCGCTGCTAAAGGGCCATGTGTTTTCACCTGCATCAAGATGAAACTAAAGGGACTGTTACTGTGGGGGTCAGGAAAAGACAGCCAAGTACAGTTTGGAAGATGTGGGGATTGGACTGTTTGGCTCTGTGGGGGGTCTAGAGTAATGGACAAAGACACTTATTAAGTATGTTCAAGTCCAGCACAAATGGGATGTAAAGACAGTAGATTGAATGTGGAATACATTTAAAAAGAATTTATGCAGCAAAGTGTGTTAAAGGATGAGGCGTTACATTCCAGAGAAATGGCCGGGTATGAATTGTGGGAGTGGGAGGTGGGAGACCCCCCCATCAGTAGTAACCAAATTCACCTCTTTGGATTTGCTCTGGGACACCTGTTGCTTTCTCTCAGGTACTTGGCCAGTGCCTGAGGAAAGTACCCAGATGTGGGATTGATGAGGAAGATTCCCTTATGGAGCAGAAGTGTTCATAGGTGGTTTAGGGAGCCACCAGTAAATGTTTCCATGCTATATAGAAAGTGTCCAAGTGGCTGGCAAGGGAGCTGAGCCAGGGAAAACCCAGAGCAGCGTACAAGTTTGGGCTGTGTGCCCAGTGTGTTTCAGAGTCTGAGGGCTAAAGTGAATAGGATGTGTTCTGATCTCCTTAAATCTGCATTACCAGGAGTGTAGCCCTGTGGGGGTCCATCTATGCTTTGTTTATTCTGTGGGATGTGAATAAAAGCCACACTTTAGAATTCCACTTCTGGTATTGAACATTACAGTTATTGCTTTCTTTGTCCGGAGTTACTTGGGTGCCCCTGTTGCAGAGTAGCCAAACCTAGCCAATGTGCCGAGTGACATATTTCTCCCCAAACCCCACCCACCAGGTAGAGCTGTCAAGATAGAAATGGCATACCTGGATGGGGGTTACATACACAAGCAGTTTCAAAGAGCTTGCTAAACTGGCTGACTCTCCGGTTCCCTCTGAAAAATCTAAAAAGACAAAACACACAGAACCTCCAGCTGAGAAGCAATTGAGGACTTCTGTGCCTACAGTAAAAATGCCAAGTGCAGATGAGATTGTACAGGCCTTTCATGTTATCCAGGCTTTACAAGGGCAGACTGCTCCTTTGCCTCAGATGCCAGCCAAACAGACTGGCTCTTCTTATCAGTCTTCTCTTTATCAGCAAGAAGAGTATCTGGATATTGATGTGGAGGAGGAAGGGGACCCCATTGAACCGGAGGTTTCCTCTGAACAAGAATTTGGCTCTTCTCCAAGGGCATCAGAGGATTTTTCCTCTCACTTTACCCTTTTAAGAAGGATGGTGGATGCATTAGACATCCCCACAAGTGAAGTTATGAGGATGAAGAAGAAGTTGAATACATGGAATTGGTGGGGTTAACACCCACTAAAAAGCTTCTTCTTCCCATTAACAAATTCTTCAAAAAAGATGCATTAAAGATACTGCATACACCAAATACTGTTCCACCTCTGGATAAGAGGTTGGATAAAAAGTTAGAAAGGCAGGGTGCTGAAACAAAACTGTCCACGGTGTTCGTTTTTTTTTTTTACCTGAAACAAAGAAAATGGTCCCTCGCTGTCGGGTCCCTCACCCGCACTCCACCCTCTATGCACCCCACCTCCCCACACCCCTCACTCCTATACTTACCTCCAGAGGTCGGCCGCCATTTTGGTGGAGCTGGAACACGCCTGCACTCTTCAAAGCTGACCGTGAACTGAAGAAATGTTGTAAGCTTGTATGGCAGCTTAGATTCAATGCTAAGAAGTGCAAAAGTAATGCACCTGGGAAGCAAAAACACAGGGGAAGAGTACACAATGGAGGGTGAGATACTAACAACAACAAAAATGGAAAGGGACCTAGGGGTAGTCATATCAGATGACCTAAAGGTGGGCAAGCAATGTGAGAGTGCAGCAAGGATGGCTGGGGGATACTAGGATGTACAGAAAGAGGCATCACCAGTAGAAAACAGGAAGTTGTTATCCCTCTGTATAGACAGCTGGTGAGACCCCATCTGGAGTACTGCATGCAGTTCTGGAGACCCATTCTCAGCAAGGACATAGACAGGATGGAGGCAGTCCAGAGGAGGGCAACTAAAATGGTGCAGGGTCTGCACCAGAAGACATATGAAAAGAGACTAAAGGAGCTTAATATGTATAACCTCAAGGAAAGGAGAGACAGGGGTCACATGATAGAAACTTTCAAGTACCTCAAGGGAATCAATAAAGTCCAAGAGGGTAGCATCTTTCAGAAAAGAGGTGTGCAAGAACAAGGGGCCACAATTTGAAGATAGGAGAGGGATGGCTCAGAGGTAATTTGAGGAAATATTTTTTCACTGAGAGGATAGTGGATGCATGGAATGGCCATCCTGCGGAGGTTGTGGAGTCAAAAACAGTGGGGGAATTCAAGAATGCGAGGTACAGACGTAAGGCAATTCTAGGGGTTGGGGGTAGGAGGAAGTAGGCTGTTGGTAACTAGGATCTGCAGCTTATCCATTAAGTAGGAAAATGGGCAGACTGGGTGGGTCAAATGGTCCTTATCTGCCATCAAATTCTATGTTTCTAAGTTGTACAATGGCATAAATGGGGGGGGGAGTTCAACTTAGGTGGATATCTCAGTCATTTTTTTGAATTTTGCCTCAAGATTTTCAACATGGGGTGCCTGGGACCCCATCTCATGAACCCATGTACTGTCATCTCGTTACTCGCTATCGAAAGGTAATTTTTCGGTTCCTGCACAGTATCAACTTTTGGGACTGACTAATGAAATGACAGCACCACTGTTCATGAGGTGGGGTCCCAAAAAGCTTGTCTTGCAAATTTGGTGGAAAATTTCAAAAAAATGACTGTGTTATGAATATGCATTGCGCAGTTTCAATGCACGCTCATAACTTTGACAATTTTTAATATTTTCACCCCAGATTTTCAACATTGCCATTTTTTCACACCTCTTTATGAACAGTACAGCTGTCATTTTTCACATCCTTCCCAAATGTGTTTTCATGCATGTGGTGCACAATGACACTGTCGCTGTGCGAAATCAACATTCAGGATGCATTAACAAAATCACAGTGACACTCTTCATGAGCAGAGGTCCCAAAATGTCGATGTTAAAAAAATTCCCTAAATAATCGCGATACGGGCATGCATTGCACAGTTTCTATGTACACTCATGACTTCACCAATTTTTCATATTTTCACTCCAGATTTTCAACATTGCCATTTTTGTACACCTCCTTATGAACAGTACAGCTGTTATTTTTCACCTCTTGCCCAAAATGTGTTTTCACAGATGTGTCGCACAATGGTGCGGTCGCTGTGGGAAATCAATGTTTGGGAGAGATTAACAAAATCACAGTGACACTGTTCATGACCAGAGTTCCCAAAATGCCTATGGTGAAAATTTTGTTAAAAACCCCCCCAAAATATTTGCATTATGGGTGTGCATTGTACAGTTTCTACGTACTCTCATGACTTCACCAGTTTTTCATATTTTCACTCCAGATTTTCAACAATGCCATTTTTTTACACCTCCTCATTAACAGTGCAGCTGTCATTTTTCACATCCTGCCCAAAATGTGTTTTCACACTGTGGCACCAACAGGCACATTCGCTGTGCAAAATCACCTTTCAGCTAACGAAGTCATAGTGCCACTGTTCATGAGGTGGGGTCAAAAACAGCCCATGTTGAAAATTTGGAGTCAAAATGCCAACACACACCCTGGATGTTATGGTTTCCAACCGTAACACCGCACTTTGTAGAGACTGACAGGTGTCAGGGGTGTGACTTGGCATTGTCAGCTTTAATGTTCATGCCATTTCACCCCACACACACCCTGCAGCTAGTGACAGGCATTGAGGTGTGCCTTGGACTCTTCAGCCCCAAAGTTCATGCCATTCTCCTATACTGCACCCATCTCATCATATTTCCTTATGGAATGAGGTGAGCATAAGGCCCGAAGACCCCAAGACACACTGCAACACTTCTTGGTGTCTGTGGAGTAGGGTGAGGTGAAATGGCGTGAGCATTATAATCGACAATCCAAAGGCACACCCCAATGCCTGTCACTCTTTGCAGGGTTGGGCTTGGGTCGTTGTCAGTTCAATACTTCACTGCCAATCCTATTATGCATCTCTCTAACTCCTGCACTACCAATGCCAATGCCAGCAAGCCAACATTTGGCATTGACAAATGCTTGTTTGCTGAGAGAGACAGAGGGAGAGAAGACGAAGAGAAGAGGGCAAGGAGATACAGAGAGAGACAGAGGGGGAGAAGAGAGAGAGAGAGAGAGGCAGAGGGACAGAAAGAGAGAGAATAGGGAGTGGGAGAGAGAGAGAGAGAGAGAGAGGAAAGAGGAACCATATCTCTCAGTTTTCCCTGATTTTCAGGGGTGTCCCTGATTTTACCTCAAAATGTTCCTGTCCCTCCTAAAATTTGTGTTTCTGTGACTGAATAGTGGGTATACTGTATACTCACAATATTGTCAAACAGAGTTACAGACTTGCTCTTCTGCAAAGTATTTTACACCAATACTTTTACATTGCCTGCTTCAGGGGATAGAACCAATTGTTAAACTGTGTCCCTCATTTTACTTTTTTGTCACTGATTTTTTTAAGCCATGTCCAAGTGCCACACACCACTGTAAATACCTGCAAGTGAATGTTTGGCATTGACAAATGCTTGTTACTACTGAGTTGATGAGGTGGGATAATAGGAAGGTTATGTTGATAATTTGGGTATTGTCGTCCTACAAATAGAGGGCCCTGTGCTTACCCATAAGCATGCATATATGCATCTATGGAGGGATGGGGCGCTCTGTCAGACAAATAAGAATACGATTACACTATCTTAAAAATTATGGATGCATGGAAGTGCAGGGCCCTCTTGGCCCTGCGCTCCAACAGGAAAATAAAGATACCATTAAGCTATCTCAAAAAGTAGGGAAATTCTTTGCAAAAACTGTGTTAATGCAACATTTAGGGTTCAGGCTAAAGCAACAAAGGCAGAGAAATGTGGATTTAGGGTTTCTAACCCTAAAACCCCAATGCCACCCCTAAAGCAAATCAGAAGTGGAGTCTTCCTAGGGGTTGTCAACCCTAAAGCTCACCCATTCTATACACTCCTGAAACATACACACCTAATGGGGTGAGCCATAGGGTTGGCAACCCCTAGCTGGGTCGCCACTTAGTATTCACGGAATAACCTACTGGGTAAGTGTTTTCTTTGAGAATGATCTAATTATACAGAGTTATTATTGATACTTCATTTGGCTATGACAGCAGTACTAATGTTTTGTTCCTGGAATGTTTTTTTTTTTTTTGATGAAATTCTCTTTTTATTGATTTCCAACTGTTATTACATCAGATTGACAAATATCACATGAAAATGATACAGAACTTCAATATAGTCCAGACATCGACCATTACATGAAAACCGGAGAAAAGATATAAACCCCCCCTCCCCCCAACCCCACCAGGAAGGTGTCACCACTGCAGGAGAGAGAGAGGATAGGTCTACATAAATAATTGAACTATTGTAGGGATGATTTACCCGGAGTACAAGCCAGGTAAGAACCAGACCAGACAATCTAGGGATGTGAGAGGTATCTGGGATTAATATTAAGGAAACCAAAGGGTGTATCGGAGAGATCAGAGAAAGAGAATATTCCTTCAAACCAAACTACTCTGGGAGCTTTTAAGATCCCAATCAGTGGAGATACAAAGCATACAGCTTGCCCCATTTTCTCTGAAAGGCCAGTGGAGAGGATCTAGTATTAGCAATCAACTTCTCAATTTTAAAACATTGAGACATTTCTTCCACCCAGTCAAGGTATGAAATCTCGAGATTATCTGTCCAGTGTCAAGCACTAGTCTCTTAACCGCCATTGAAATAAGAGCCATATGGTATTTCCTTTCCTTTACATTGATACCTGAATAAACACCTAGAATACAGACCTCTATTGTAAAAAGGTCTTTCAGACCTAATATGGGATCTAAACTGTCCTCAATGTCCTTCCAAAGAGGGGCAATCTTAGAGCAATACCAGAAGATGTGGGGGAGATTACCCTGTTCCTTCCCGCATCTAAAACATTTTGGGGAGTTGGAGTGATCAAATTTCGATTTCAACACTGGTGTAATGTACATATTGTTGACTATAAAATATTGGATTAACCTATTCTTATCTAAGGTATTGTATGTGTACAAGTCATTCCAGACTTGACTCCATGCAAACGAGGAACCTGGGGGAGATAGGGACCAAGATTTGGAGCCCGTTAAAGGGGTGGGGAAGATAAGTTTCAGAAGGTGAATATACAGTTTAGACAACCCATGGGGTTTAACTCAAGAATCTTTGATCACCGTTAATAACGGTTTAACAATTGAAGTGGGTACTGCTATCCCAAACTCCTTATCAATCAGATGCTTTAACTGGTATATCTTAAAAGGGCATTAGTGGGGATATTTAAGACTAACAGGAGGTCAGCAATTGAACCGTGTTACCCTGCACATAGAGGTCTTCAACTGAAAGTCCTTGAATTTGGGTAGCCACTTGGAAGATAAAGATTTGGCCCCTATTTTAATGTTGTGGTTACAGGTCAAGGCCTGGCCGGATCTTTATTATATCTGATTTTGGCAGTGACATAAAGTTGATTAAGTACTTTAACTGTGGCACCTACTGGGGAGTCTCAATCTCTAGGAGGGATGCAAAACGACAATAAAAAAAGGCTAGTGGGATCTATATTATGTTGTTTAATAAGGTCAAGGTCGAAGCTAACCATAGGGGGGTAGGTAACTCTCAACCCTCCTAGCCATTTCCTGCTTTGACTAGGTGACTAGACCAGTAATAAAATTCAAAATTGGGCAGGCGGAGACCCCCATATCTTTAGGGAGGCATAATTTGTAGAAAGCTCGCCTGGAAGGTTTATGGTTCCATATAAAATCAGACAGGATCAAGTGGATCTTTTTGGAAAAAGGCTTGGGCAACCAGATATCCAGAAGATTCAGGGGATAGAAGAGATGGGGTAGGACGTTCATTTTGACAATGCTAACACGGGCACCCACTGACAATGGCAGTTTACTCCATCTTTGCAGATCGGAGTTGATTCTGTCTATCAGGTCATCTAAATTAAGTTTCTTAACCAAAGCAGGGTCACAAGCCAAATAAATACCAAGGTATTTTAAGTGAGTTGGAGCCCACTTCATACCCAGATGAGAAATAGAGGCTCGGTCGTATGTTAAGAGGAAAATCTCATTCTTGTCAGGTTGAGCTTATAATTGATACCTCCCGAATTGCGCAATTATTCCCATTACCACTGAGAGGAGTCTGCCGGGTTAGATAGCTGCAGGAGGATGTCATCTGCATACACCAAAATCTTGGAAGCCTGTCGGAGATGGAACACCTTGATCCCTGCAGCTGTTTTAAGGTTAAGCAACAGGGTTCCAGATAGAGGTTGAAGAGGTAGGACAGGGGCATCCCTGTCGGGTGCCTGAGAGTAGTTGGATAGGGAGGAGAAGACACCATTGCAGTAAATCTTGCCGTGGGATTTGTATAGTGCCTTCACCCAACGCATGAACCTCTGGAAAACCAAATCTGGACATAGTACACCATAAAACTCCCAGCTAACCCGGTCGAATGCTTTCTCACATCCAGAGCAACCAGAGCCATGGGGACCTGGGAAGTTTGAGCTGCCCAGAAAACGTGAGAAAGCGATCTAATATGATCTGCCACAGACCTGCCCTGTACAAATCCCACTTGCTCCTGCTCAGGAGTGAGGTCCAGACCTGTTTAATACGAGAAGCCAGAATCTTGGACAAAATTTTAATGTCACAATTAAGCAGTGAGATAGGCCTGTAGTTGGTCGGTTTAGAGAGGGCTTTTCCGACTTGGGATCAAAATAATAATAGCCTCCAACAAGGATGGGTCCAATATTTCAGCTGATAATAAATAATTATATAATTCCAGAAGTGTGGAGCCAAATCCTGACAGAAGGCTTTATAAAATTGGCAGGTAATCCATCGGGCCCGGAGCTTTGTCTGGTGGAGACTATGAATGGCTCTTCCACTTCCCTCAGGGACAAGGGCAGAGAAAGATAGGCTATTTGATCATAAGAGAGGTGAGGGAGTGGATTGACCCGAAAATACTCTAAGACTGACTGGGAAGAGGGGATGTCTTGGTACCATAGAGATTCTGGTAAACTCCTTAAAACTGCCACAATATCTCTGGGCACTGTTTGACAGACCCGTCTTGGGCCTCCAGAGCTGGAACTAATCTAGAGTTCTCTGTTTCCTTAGCTTCAATGCCAGAAGTCTGCTCGGCCTCTCCCCCTGATCTAAGTACCTAGCCTTAGTTCTCAGTAGAGCAAATTCGCCTTTTCACGAATTAGGCCCTCGTACTCATTTTTAAGTTTGTGCAGCTGTTCTAAACTGCTCAGCGATTTGGAGGTAGCCAGAGAATCCTCTGCTGCCTTAATCTGACTCGAAAGGGAAATGAGATTTTGAGATCTGAGCTTCTTTCTCCTGGAGGAGATTTTAATAAATTCTCCTCTCAAGAAACACTTTAATGAGCACCAAAGGATGTCCATCCTGGCCACCGAGCCCCGGTTTGTATCCAGATAGTCTCTGATAAGAGATCCGATCTGAGTAAGGGAGTGCTCATCCTTTAATATCTGAGTGTTAAGTTTCCAAATCGTATCTCGTTGTGTTAGGGACAGGGGGGTGAAGCTGAACCAAACTAATGCGTGATCGGAGATTACTATAGGTTCAATACCTGCAGAGGGAACCTTGGTCATAAGAGAGGTACTTATTAGAAAATAATCTAACCTCGACCAAGAATTATGAAGCGGGGAAAAAAAGGTGTAGCTTTTATTGGAGGGGTGTAGGATCCTCCAGGGATCCACTAAACCCAACATGCTACCATATCCTCAACGTCAATTGTGCTGGAAGTAGTGGCCTTAGTGGCTTGAAAGTTTTATCCAGCTCTTGCATGGTGCTATGTTCCAGTCCCTCCCAGGATCAGGGGCTGGCAGAAAGGAGCTAAGTTTATCAATTAACTGCATAACAAAACTGACATTCTCTGACCGACCGTATACGGATCCTAAGACTATGGTAGAGTTATAAGAGAGCCTTGCACCAATATATATCTACCCTCTGGGTCTCGGGTGACCTTGGTCGGCTAAAGGGTATACTTTTCTTTATCATAATAGTGACTCATCTAGCTTCCTGAGTCTCCAGCCACAAAATTTGGGAGAAGCCTTTAACTTCAGTGTGTTAATTTCAGCCACCGTAATATGGGTCTCTTGCAGACACAGAATGTCAGCCCCCACTACCGAGCAATTAACCAGCATGCAGGATCTCTTCTTGACATCCCTGATCCCTCTCACATTCCAACTAATCAATTTAATTGCACCCCTAACCATACTCTATGAGCTGAAGTAATTCCAGATGAACTGAACCCTGTAGCCCCCTCTCTCTCCATACAGTGGCGACCCCCTCTAACCACCCACCAAGATACCCCAAAATATCCTTCCTACTAAAGAAGGTGAAAACAGAACTGGTAGAGCTAAGAAACTGCCAAACCAGAAACAAGACTCAAGTTGCATGAGATGAACAAAATTAGGTGGCAGTCCCACAAATCACCATCACAACACCCATGAACAATTCTCCCCCAGCCCAACTATTACATTGAAAATGAACAGTATGTTTAACACTCCAATTACCAACAACCAGAATAGCCAGAAAATCCATAACATCACCACTCCTCCCCCAGGGTACCCCAGGTGTCCCTCATAGTGCCCGTGATAAAATGAAGCACCAATCTTAAGATCCCAGAACCAAACAACCAGCCCCCAACTATGAGGAGAACAGTGTTTGCCATAAAGGACTCCTTAGAGGTACCCAGACTGCCCTGACAGGTCACAAAGTATGGCCCCACGCTTGTCTTGTATGCAGCTTTCCGCCTCCCTAAACAGAAATGCTAAGTCGCCACCTTGGGAGTACAAACCATCCCCCAGCCTCCTAAACAGCCCCAGGAGAAATTAAGGCGGTTAACAGTACCTGAGAATTATGGGAGAGCCCTTTGCCATCTCGATCCTGCTCAGTTGAGATCCGGAAATTGAAGGAAATCACATGGGACCTAGTACTGCAGACCAAATCAGTCCGACCAGAATAGGTCCTCCGAAACTGCTCCATACGCAAAGTTCCCCTAGAGGATCGAGTAGTAGGGCACACCAGGATATAGAAGCAGGCCGACTAGGCCTCTCGGCCCAACAACTAGGCCTACCACCACGCTGACTCGGGAGGGACACCCTAACGGAGAGCAGAGGCAACCACCCCAGGAGCGCCAGCCACCTACAGGACTCGAAGGCAAACCCAGTAAGGAAACAGCAATTAGGCCCAAAACCAAGGAATTAGAAGCAGGAAAAACTTTAAAGAGTCTCTAGGTTATTGAAAGCCTCCACCAACCCCAACAATTGTAATTATTACAGTCATTAACTTCCCAGTCATTTAGCAGGACGGGAGTCACTTAAACAAATCAGGGAGCAACTTAGACAGTCCAGACATTGCCTCTTCAGGGTTATCGAGGGGTACCAGACGCCTTCCACCTGCACCACCAGTTTTGCAGGATAGTTCATTCGAAATGCCTTTCCAGCCGCGATCAGCTTATTCACTATGGGATGAAATGCAGCTCGCTTTTGTCGCACCTCACGGGGTAAATCCTGGGTAATCCTCAGTTTAACTCCATTCCACAAGATGGATTCCAACTCTTTAACTTTGGCCAGAACGTGCTGACGGTCCAGGTAGCTCAGAAATTTAATAATGATGGGCCTGGGGGGAGCATTTGGAGGAGGCCTGGGTCTGAGGGATCTGTGGGCTCTCTCTATATGGTATTGTTGGTGGATAGGTGAGGGGCCCACCACTTTATTAAGGAATTGCTGGATAAATCTTATGGTATCCCCCCCCTTCTAGCTCTGGGAGCCCCAGGATTAAAACATTGTTTCGTCGACTTCGTCCCTCCAGATCTTCGGTTTTCAGCTGGAGTTTTTGAATTTGCTGACAAAGTTTAACGATTTCAGGATCAGTTTTCTGTTGCTATTTCTCCATAGACACAATTTGGTTTCGAATCCCCCAATCTCCTCGAGAGGTCCGATAGTCTTGCCTCATTGATTTGATTTTTGAGATCTCTTTGCAGGGTATCCTTGAAGGGGAAAGCTCTTCCAAAAAGCGCCTTCTGTTAAGGTGGTACCAGCTGCAACATTAAGACCCCACCAGTTGCATGTTTAGTGGATGAAGAAGGGTTTGACCCAGTATTCTTGGCTTTTGGAGGCTTTTCTGGTGTGGTAGGTGGGGTGTGCCTGACTCCTGAGGCCTTCATTTCGGTGTCAGTCATCGCGATCTTCAAACAGGCAATCTACACCCCAAACACTGTACCCTGAAGTCTCTTGATGTAGAGTAGGTGTTTAGACCTCGTTTACTGCTGAATTAGTAGCTTTGGCTTGATGAAAATTGAAGATTTGTGAGGGGGAAAGCGGGAGCTCTGGAGCAAGCAGCCTCTCAGCACCACTGCATCACGTGACTCCTTCCTGGAATGTTAAAGGTACTCAATCTCCCACTAAAAGAGCTAAGATTTTGTTACTTCTCAATAAACTTAATATTGATGTAGCCTTTCCCCAGGAGACCCATTTGCCCAGTTCACAATTTCTCAGCTTAAGAAGAACATGGGTGGGACATGTACTGGGAGCCGGATTGGATACCTGTAAATGTGGAGTTGGGGTACTGGTTGCACGTCGCATACCTTTCAGGCTGCTTCAGCCGATATGTGATCCCCAGGGTAGATATATATTGTTGAGAGCCATTTTAGGCCACACCGAATTGATTTTGGGATCAGTCTATGGACCAGTTGGGGATGACCCACAATTCTTTACAAGCCTTATGACTAGTTTGGCCTCCTGGTCCAATCTCCCTATATTACTCAGTGAAGAGTGGAACTTAGTCTTTTGTAATACACTGGATAGGTCCAAATCTAGACATACTCCCTTTACTCCCGCACAACTAGCTGTAAAAGATTTTATGAATACTATGGACCTTCCTGATCCATGGAGGACCCCTTTTCCTTCTACACAAGATTATTCAATTCATTCTCTGCCCCATATTACATTCTCAAGAATCGACTTATTTTTGTTAGGGATTGAGCAACTAGCGAGAGTACAAAGCTGCACCTACCTCTCTAAAGTTATTTCTGATCACCACCCAACTCTTCTGCAGTGGTCCTTGCCTTCTTCAGTTGAACAAGACAAAGTTTGGAGGTTCAATCCTCAATTACTAAAGTCCCAGAACCTAGTAGACCTCCTTCAAAAGTATATAGAAAACTTTCACAAGTATAATGCCCCCTCTATGTTGAAATTAGATGTATTATGGGGAGCCCTGAAATGTTCACTAAGGGGAGAAATTATTTGTTTGGCCTCCTTTAGGAAAAAGAAAATTTCATCAGAATTCTCTATGTTGTTACAGCAAATCAGAACCTTAGAACAATCCCTGTGTTCCCAATCTCACCCCACAGAATTCGAAAAATTAGAAAGCCTTCGTTTTCGATACAATATTCTCCTTAGTGATAAGGTTCAGCATCTCCACTTCAAATCAAAAGTTACCTACTTTGACCAAAGGGATAAGGTAGGGAAACTTTTAGCTCTAAGGCTCAGGGCACAAGTCACAGATAGGATCATGTCAACTATTCAAGATCCGGTAGGCAGCCTCCATACTTCTCCCAGGGAGATTGTTTCTATTTTTAAGTCTTACTACCAATCTCTTTATTCACGTTCCCCTTTACCCTTTAAGAGTACCACATTAGATTACTTTTTACAAGACATAGACCTTCCACATTTGTCCCAACATCAAATAGCTCTTCTACAAGCTCCCCTGAATTTAGAGGAAGTACATGAGGCCATCGATGCACTTCCTGTTGACAAAGCGCCGGGTCCAGGCGGCTATACATCTAACTTTTACAAAGCTTTTAAATCTCAATTGGGTATAACTTTATAATATGTACAAACACGGCCTTTTGGATCTTAGTTTTACTGAGGCTACTATCGTGGTGCTTCCTAAACCGGGTAAGGACCCTACATTGTTGCCGAATTACCGTCCAATATCACTTATAAACGTATATCTGAAAATTCTAGCAAAAATTCTGGCTAACAGGATGGCCAAGGTTTGGCACATGTTATTAAGTCCTGAACAAGTCAGTTTCATGGCTGGACGCTTATCAGTGGACCATCTGCGTAAAATTTCCCATCTCATTTCTGCGTCCAGGGACTCCCATACTCCTGCAGCTTTGGTGTCCCTGGGTATCATGGGATTATTTGTTTGACCTACTCCTGAGATATCGTATTCCCAAGCAGTTTTTACAGTGGATTAAAATTCTTTACTCACACCCATCTGCTCATGTACTATGTAATGGTTGTTCTTTCGCCATTCTTTCCCCTTCAACAAGGCATGAGGCAAGGTTGCTCCTTCTCTCCTTACTTGTTTAATTTATTTTTAGAACCACTTATTAGGAAAATTAACACCTCCACAGTGATATCCGGCATCTCGATCAATCATTCCCAATACAAACTATCGGTGTATGCCAACGACATTATGCTTCATATCACTCACCCATCCATATCCATACCAGCTACCCTTAGTATTATCCAAAAGTTTGGGGTCTCTCTAATAATAAATTGAATTTAGCCAAAACAGAAGTAATGCCCTTAAATAACCACACTCTAAAAGTGGATATTGAACATCTTGGGCTCACCTGGGTGAAGGATAAAATAAAATATTTGGGCATATATTTATCCCAATCCAGTTTTAAAATGAAGCAATATAATATGGATCAGTTACTCACAAATATTAGGATAGATTTAAACCATCGGATGCTACTCCCTGTCTCTCTTTGGGGACTTAACATAATTAAGATGAATGTCCTGCCCCGTTTGTTATACCCCCTTCAAATGCTTAATCATTTTCTTCCTCAATCCTGGTTTCTTCAGGTGCATAATATTATTTCCAAATTTATCTGGAAAAATAAGTCTACTCGAAGAGCAATTACTAAATTACAGAGGTTAAAAGAACAGGGAGGATTACAGGTTCCCAATATCTACCACTATTACCTGGCAATTAACTGTTCTGTAGTCTCACAATGGCTGAAACCCATGGAAGACTCCCCATTGTGGCTACAAATAGAAAAATCAATCTGTAACCTAATGGGAGTAGATTTTAAGAGTCTTCCCTATCTGACCATTAATAAAGTCCCTAAGCAGTATAAATCCATGCCTATCATGGCCTCTCTTCGGATCCATATGCAGATGAATAAAACTTTTGGGTGGCCAATAGTAAAGGATTCTTCTCAACCTATTTTGAATAACCCCAATTTCAAAATTGGGGGAAAAGTTATTACTTTGTCTATCTGGCCAGCAGGGTGTGGAGAGGTGGTAATAGATCTAACAGAAAACCACAAATTACTTGCTTTCTCAGCTATAAGGATAAAATACAATCTGCCAGCTTCTTTCTGCTTCAAATATCTCCAAATCTCCCATGTATTAATACAGCATTTTGGTAACGGCCCTTGGTATTGGTATATGCTTGGCCCTATCCTTGGTTCACTTTCCAAGAGACCCTCTTCCCACTATATTTCTTTTTATTATAAGGAGCTCCAGACATGAGGCAGTGAATTAGAAGGTGCTCCTTGTTATATTTGGGATAGGATTCTTCTCCCAACCTCTTTGGTCCCCTGCCAATGGCTACAAATTTGGAAAAGGTTGCATAAAGATGTTAGGTGGGATCGCTATAGATTACTTCAATTTTATGTATTGCATGACTTATACTACATGCCTGTAAAACTTAATAAAATGGGGAACCTTTCAGCTGACATGTGTACCAGATGTGGGTCCCAGAGAGGTACTCGTCTTCATATTCTCTGGGAATGTGACAAGGTAAGCCCTTTTTGGGAGGCTATCCAATCAAAACTCAACCCCCTACTGGGGTTACAGAATGCTTTTCAAACAGAAATCTGTATCTTGGGAGACTCGGGAGAAACTCTAATAGGAAACCAAAGGAAGCACATGTCCTTGATATCCCTTTGTGCTAAGAAAATTATATTGCACCACTGGTTAGATCAACAAACTCCCACGTATACAGAGTGACATAAAGAAATTCTATTTGCTCTACAAGCAGAATATTTCATTGCAAATATCTCTAAGCATAGCAATAAATATCAGAAGGTATGGGCACCTTTACACACCTTACTATCCATTTAGTGTGGTTTTTGGATCTGAGCTGGACCTGACATAGTGCTGCGGAGGTTAATGATTAATCTTCCATCTCTCCTTTCTCTTGAATTAATACTATTCCCAGTTTCATATAGTGTAGTGGTGACGGGAGGGTGGGGGAGATAAGGTGTTATTAATTTTCTGTTTCATATATTCTGTTTTGATATTTAGCTAGCTTTGTTAGATAATTTCAATATTGTTCCTGACAGTTATCCCTGGATTTTAATGTTGGGTAAAACTACATGAAGGTGTTTTTTTCCTGTAATATTCCATAGTTTTGTGTATCACGGGAGTTTTTCAGAACCACAAAGACTTGTTATGTACTATTGCTGATTACTAAACTGTCTGTACAAGTTGAATTATATACAATACCATAACTGTAATAGTGAATCTAAATCACAGTAAAGTTTATTACATTTGAAAAATATATAGACTACGCTAGACTACCCTGGATATCTACACTCACAGTGCATATTATTTCACACAGATGGGGGGCCACTAGACTACCAGGGATATCAACACTTATTTTTTATACAACTCAGGGGGGGCCACTAGACTGCCAGGGATTAAAAAAAACATTGGGGGGCCACTAGAGTGCCAGGACATTAGACATTATTACATTATTTACTATGATGGGGGGCCACTAGACTACCAGGGATATGTCATTAACTACTATAATTATTCAGATGGGGCAGAACGAAGCCATCTGAGCAAAATCCAGCCTCATTTGTGTTTGTAGGGCACCCCTGGGCTGTGAAAAGTGATTTTAAATCTGGCCATCTCGTCCCTCACTCTTTGTTCATGAGTGAGCAAATTCTTTGATCACGACCCTGCAAATTCTTTGAAGGTGAGATTCTTTGATCGTGATCGTGCATTGTGAGGGGAGGACAAGATGGCCAGATTAAAAAAATCAATTTTCTCAGCCCAGGGATGCCCTAGGAAGTCAAATGAGGGTGGGTTTTGCTCAGGAGGCTTCGTTCTGTCAAACAATGGTGGTGGTTTGCCGGAATTCCCTCAATTTTTTGATTTATAGCATTTTTTATTCTTTGTTCGTGAGCTTGCAAATTCTTTGATCATGAGCCTGCAATTCTTTAATCATGAGATTCTTTGATTGCCATCTCTGATTGTGACACAGAACAAGATGGCCAGATTTTTTTTTATAATGGAATAGATAGGGAAATTTTACCAATCTTTAACATTGAATATCTCGGAAACAGTTTGGTCTTTTTACTTGAAATTTGGAGGGTGTTTATGGCATGTCCTGTGGATGTAAATTACAGTGTTTACATGTCATAACAATTTTATTTGCCTGAGATATGGCGTGGTGCACTTTACATGTTGCGGACAGTGTTTTGCTTGTGGTGGTGGCTTGAAATTGATAGGATACCTAGCCCTAGTGTCATGGATGTAGTTTTCAGTCATTGTGTGTGTTAAATGTCAACAGGTGCGGAACTGTGCCAGTCTGACGAATGAAAATCTCATACATTAAAATGTTATATCTCGGACACGGTTTGGTCTTTTTATTTGAAATTTGGAGGGTGTTGACGGCATGTCCTGTAGATGTTAATAGAGGTGTTTATGTGTTGGAAAATATATTTTTTGCAGAGGTATTATGTGGCACAGTTTGTTTTGTGGACAGCATTTTCTATTGCTCTACTAGATTAACATTAGTTTGGTGGCTGGCCTTGCTGTTGTGAATGTACTTTCTAGTCATTGGGTGTGTAATGTGGCTTGGCACTTACAAGTTGGTGGGAGCCCGGGTCTCCCACCAACTTGTGCAACTTTCTACTTTTCTATTCTTTCTTAAAAGTAAGGAAATTCTATGCAAAAACGTTAACGTATCGTTATGGTTCTTCTACAGTGAAAAAAGCAATGAAATTCAATTATAGGGTTCCCACCCCTGGCACTCCATCCCCACCTTGCCCCATCAACAGGCATCGGGGTGAGCATTGGGGTCATTGGCCCTAACTCTCACCCCATTCTCCTACACTGCACCACCTCAGCTTGTTTACACATGGGATGGGGTGAGAGTTAGGGCCAATGACCTCAACGCACACCCCAATGCCTGTTGGTGGGGGCATGGTGGGGGTGGGGTGCAAGGGTGGAACCCTAAATCAAATTTCCTCACTTTTTTCATAGTAGAAGAACCCTAACTGATGAATTAACAAAACAAAGTTTTTTCATATATATATATATATATATATATATATATATATATACAGTCTGTTCCACTTGTATGCCTTTCGGTTGTATGCACATTCTGTTTGTATGCACATCTATGCCTGGTCCTGATTCTTTTGCTGTCTCTCTAATGTTAACATTTTCATTAATATGTCCATGTATTTTTGTTTGTATGCCCTTTTTTTATTAGTTAAAGTGTGACCCTAACTGCTAATATTTTTGTTAATCATTTTCTGAGTCTCCTATTCAGCTTATTCGTGCCACTTAATGTGTTAATTAGCCGCAATCACCTTTGGCTGGAGTTCATTAACAGCTATTTAAACTGATCACTGAACTCAGCTAGTACACAGCCTGCCATAGATAAGGCAAAGCAGACGGTGTTATTACTCAACCAGAAAGTTTGAGTTTTAAATAAATCTGCCTTCACATCAAGGAAAGAGTTGTCCATTCAGTTTGTGTCAATGTCTCTTGTATTGGGAGGATTATCAGGCATAGAGAGGCGATTCTTAATGACTGAGGATCTGGAAGTCCTAAAGATGGAAAACGGAATGGAAAGGATGCCCACATTGAAGAAACCCTGCTACATTGGTTCTCTTCAGCCCGAGACAGAGGTGTTTTGGTTATAGGCAATATGCTCATGGAGAAGGCGAGTAATCTGGCAGTCACTATGGGGATTGAGTGCATTGAACCCATGTCTGGATTGCTGTCCCAATGAAAAGAAAGGTACTGTATAGGGCATCAACATGTCCATGGTGAGAAGGGTGAGTCTGATCCAGGTGCAGCCGATGACTGGATACACTCTGTGACTTTGTGTCAGCATGTACTATATTGTATTAAATGTTGTGAATGCTTTACATTTTTTATAATCTCATTATGCTGTGCTCTGCATAATTTTAATTTTAACACATCAGTAAAAACTCATCTTCTACACATGCTGCCTCCGAGTCTTGTTGTGATACAGAATTACCGCAGTTTTGGATATATGCATTTTCAGTTTTATGCACATAAAACTACTTCCCCAACCATGTGCATACATCCAAAACTGACTGTATGTATATATTGTGTGTGTATATATATATATATATATATATATATGTGTGTGTGTATATATATATATATATATATATATATATATATATATATATATTATATAATAAATATATAATATTATTTATATATATATATATATATTTATATATGTATATATATATATATATATATATTACACATATATATATATATATATATATACACACACATATATACATATACACACACACACACATTATAGGGTGTGGTCACGCCCCTATAGTTAGGATTATGAAGCCACTTCTATGTTAAACTCAAACGTTCGCGTGTTAATAACCCTGGACACATTCAATGGATTTGCATGAAATTTAGTATGCACAGTGGGGCATGGTAGATCTCTTGATCTGCCAAATTTTGTTTTGGTCGGACTTACAGTGTTTGTGCACCAAAATGCTGAAAAATGCACTTTTCTCCAGTTATGTGGGCAGTTTGGGGGATTTTGCCCATGGTGCTGTGTGGCCATTGTGTGGTGTACCATTTTGTGAGATGGCTCATCTGAAAAAGATTTTGTGGCTGAATATGCTGCTTTTTGTTTGGTAAAAAAATATTAAGCCATTCAAAAGTTATTGCAGTTTTAAGCTCCCTTTATAAGTCAATGGGAAAATTTATATGGTTGTTTTGCAAACAAAGAATGGGGTTTGGGCCATCTCGTCCCACCTCACGATCAAAGAATTTGCAGCCTCGCAGTCAAAGAATCTTTGACCTCGAGAATTCTTTAATCGCGACCGCTGCCATCTTGTTTTTAAAATATGGTCAGAAAAAATTAAATATCTCGGCTCATGGGTCACTCCTGAAGTAAAACTTGCATGGGTTTTACTCAGGGGGCATCGTTGTATTGACCCATTGCTGTGGTTTCTTCTACACTGGTCAAAAAATAGAGTTACAAATTTTAAATTCTTTGATCGCTGCTCACTAACGATCTTTGATCGCAAGCCTGCAAATTCTTTGACCGCGAGATTATTTGATCGCGATCTTTGATTGTTAGGGTGCGACTAGATGGCCCCATGTAAAAATTCATTTTTCTCAGTCCAGGGGTGGGTTATCAACACAAATGAGGGTGGGTTTTGCTCGGTGGCTTCTTTTTGTCGAGGCATTGCAGTGGATTCATTTATTTATGGGTAAAACTCGAGTTTCACAATTTTTTATTCTTTGACCATGAGCCTACAATTTCTTTGATCGTGAGCCTGCAAATTCTTTGACTGAGAGATTCTTCGACCGCAATCTTTGATCGTGAGGGTGCGACTAGACGGCCTGTTGAAAAATTCAGGTTACTCAGGCCAGGGGTGGCCTAGGAACACAAATGAGGGTGGCTTTTGCTCAGGGGGCTTCGCTCTATCGAGGCATGGTGGTGGTTTCATGTACTTCTGCTTAAAACCTGAGTTTCACCATTTTTTATTCTTTGACCGCGAGCCTGGAATTTGTTTGCTCATGAGCCTGCAAATTCTTTGATTACGAGATTCTTTGACCACCATCTTTGATCTCGAGGTCCTGACCAGATGGCCATTTGAAAAATTCAAATTTCTCAGTCTAGGGGTGGGCTATGAACACAAATGAGCTGCAGTTTTGCTCAGGGGGCTTCGCTCTGTTGAGGCATGGTGGTAGTTTCATGTACTTCTGCCTAAAACTCGAGTTTCATCACTTTTTATTCTTTGATCCTGAGCCTGCAAATTCTTTGATCGTGAGCCTGCAAATTCTATGGTCATGAGATTCTTTGATCACCATCTTTGATCGTGAGGGAGGGACAAGATGGACAGATTTTATAATGGAATACACAGGCCAATTTTGACAATGTTTAAGTTTAAATATCTTAGAAATGGTTTGGTCTTTTTACTTCAAATTTGGAGGGTGTTGACAGCATGTCCTGGGTAGATGTGAATTATGCTGTTTTCTTTTGTTTCTCAAAAAGTAAGGAAATTCTACCCAAAAAACTGTGTTAATGCATTATTTTGGATTAAAACACAAAAAGTCAGTAAAAGAAAGATCTTTAGGGTTGCCCCTCCTCCCCTCTCATGGCCTCACCAGTCATCCCAAGATTGACAGATGATGAGGTGTGTTATTGGGGTTGTGAGGCATAAATGTCATCCCATTCTTTTCCGCTGTCCCTTGTCAATATGATTACACATTGAAATGGTATACCTCTGTGACTCCAACTGCATACTACTTATGATATTCATGAGTTGTATGGCCTCAGCCAGGTAATGCCCCCACTCCCCCAGACCAGGAATTGGATGCTGAGTAGAGAGCCACAGCCCAAATAAAGACATGGACATAAATGGTATACCTTCCTCATACCAGCTGCACACAAGTTAGAACAGTGAGGAGTTGCATGGCCTCAGCCACGGAATCCCCCTCCTCGCCCCTGAACAGGTACTGGATGCTAAGTGCAGATGTACAGCCCGAGTAAGGTCATTAACATGAATGGTATACCTCTGTGATATCAACTGCATACTAGTAACAATAGTCATGAATTGCACAGCCTCAGCCAGGTAATGCCCCACCCCACAAACTAGGAATTGGATGCTGAGTGCAGAGCCACAGCCCAAATAAAGCCATGTACATAAATGGTATACCTCCCTCTTATGAGCTCTATACAACTTAGAACAGTGAAGAGTTGCACAGGCTGAGCCAGGCAATACTCTTCCCCCATCCTGCTGCCCCAAAGAGGTACTGGATGCTGAGTGTAGAGCCACAGCCCAACTCAGTCTATGAACATCAGCAATATACCTATGTGATACCATCTGCATACTAGTTACTACACTCATCAGTTGTATGGACTCAGCCAGGCAATGCCCCCATCCTCCTCTCAACCCCACCCACAGACCAGGAGTTGGATGCTGAGTGCAGACCCACAGCCCAGATAAAGTGATGGACATAAATGGTATACCTCCCTCATACCAGCTGCACAGAAGTTAGAACAGTGAGGAGTTGCACAGCCTGAGACAGGCAATGCCCCCACTTCCCCAGACCATGAATTGGATGCTGAGTGCAGAACCATGGCTGAAATAAAGCCATGGACATAAATGGTATACCTACCTCTTACGAGCTGCTCACACGTTAGATCAGTGAGAAATTGCATGGCCTCAGCCAGATAATGTCACCCACTCCCCCTGTCCTGAGTGCAGAGCCAGAGTCCAACTAAGCCTATGAACATCAATGGTATAGTGTGTGATACTATCTGTAGACTACATACTACACTGATCAGTTGCATGGCTTCAGCTAGACAATTTACGCTCTACCCTGCAGACCAGGAATTGGATATTGAGTGCAGAGATGCAGCCCAAATAAAGACATGGACATAAATGGTATACCTCCTTCATACTACCTGCACACAAGTTAGAACACTGAGGAGTTGCATGGCCTCAGCCACGCAATCCCCCCAAAGAGGTACTGGATGCTGAACGCAGAGCTACAGCTCAAATAAGGTCACTAACATGAATAGTACACCTCTGTGATACTAGCTATATACTAGTCATGATATTCATGAGTTGTACGGCCTCACAAGGCAATGCTTCCACCCCACCAGACCAGGAACTGGATGCTGAGTGGAGAGCCACAGCTCAAATAAAGCCATGAATATAAATGATATACCTGCATCTTATGAGCTGCACAAAAATTAGAATAGTGACGATTTGAACAGGCTCAGCCAGGCACTGCCCCCACTGCATTGAAGAGGTGCTTGATGCTGAGTGCAGAGCTACAGCTCAACTAAGTCTATGAACACCAGCAGTATAGTTGTGAGATACCATCTGCAGAGTAGTTACTACACTCATGAGTTCCATGGCCTCAGTCAGGCAATACCTCCCACCCACCCAGAGCAGGAATTGGATGCTTAGTGCTGAGTCACATCCCAAACAAAGACATAGGCATAAATGGTATACCTCCCTTATACCAGCTGCACAGAAGGTGTAACACTGAGGAGTTGCATGGCTTCAGCTATGCAATGCCCCCCAACCCCACCAAAGAGGTACTGGATCCTGAGTGCTGAGCTACAGCCCAACTAAGGTCATTAACATCAATGGTATACCTCTGTGATAGCAAGTGCACAGTTGTTAGTACACTCATGAGTAGCATGGACTGAGCCAGGCAATGCCCCCACCCCCCAGATCAGGAACTGGATATTGAGTGCAGACCCACAAGGCCAAATAAAGACATGGAAATAATTGGTATACCTCACTTATACCAGCTGCACATAAGGTGGAACACTGAGGAGTTGCACGGCTTCTGCTATGCAATGCCCCCCAACCCCACCAAAGAGGTACTGGATCCTGAGTGCTGAGCTACAGCCCAACTAAGATCATTAACATCAATGGTATACCTCTGTGATAGCAAGTGCATAGTCATTAGTACACTCATGAGTAGCATGGACTGAGCCAGGCAATGCCCCCACCCCCCCAGACCAGGAATTGGATACTGAGTGCAGACCCACAGGCCAAATAAAGACATGGAAATAAATGGTATACCTATCTCATACCAGCTGCACACAACTTAGAACTGAGGAGTTGCATGGGCTCTGCCACACAATGCCCCCCACCATCCAAGAGGTACTGGATGCTGAGCCCAACTAAGGTCATTAACATCAATGGTATACCTCTGTGATAGCAAGTGCATAGTCATCACTACATTCTTGAGTTGCACGGCCTCAGTCAGGGAATGGCCCAAACCTGTCAGACCAGGAATCGGATGCTGAATAGAGAGTGTCACAGCCCAAATAAAGATGTGGACATAAATGGTATACCTTCTTCATACCAGCTGCACAGAAATATAACAGTGAGGAGTTGCATGGCTTCAGCCACAAAATCCACCCGAAGAGGTACTGGATGTACAGCCCAAGTAAGGTCATTAACATGAATGGTATAGCTTTGTGATACCAACTGCATACTAGTAATGATAGTCATGAGTTGGACAGCCTCAGCCAGGCAATGCCCCATGCCCAGACCAGGAATTGGATGCTGAGTACAGAGCCACAGCCCAAATAAATCCATGTACATAAATGGAATAGTTCCCTCTTATGAGTTGTATACAACTTACAATGGTGAAGAGTTGCACGGGCTGAGCCAGGCAATACCCCCCTGCCCCGCCCCCCTGCCCCAAAGAGGTACTGGATGCCGAGTGTAGAGCCACAGCCCAACTAAGTCTATTAACATCAACAGTATACCAATGTGATACCATCTGCAGACTAGTTACTACACTCATCAGCTGCATGGACTGAGCCAGGCAATGCCCCCACCCCACCTCCCACCCAAAGACCAGGAATTGCATACTGAATGCAGACCCACAGCCCAAATAAAGAGATGGACATAAACGGTATACCTCCCTCATACCAGCTGTATAGAAATTAGAACAGTGAGCAGTTGCACAGCCTCAGTCAGGCAGTGCCCCAACCCTCACAGACCAGGAATTGGATTTTGAGTACAAATGCACAGCCCAACTAAAGGCATGAACATGAATGGTATACCTACTTCATGCCAGCTGCACACAAGTTAGAATACTGAGGAGTTGCACAGCCTCAGTCAACCAACCCCCACCCCAGCCCCTTCCCCGGACCAGGCAGTGGATACTGAGTGCAGAGCTACAGCTCAAGTGATGGCATGATCTTCAATGGTATACATCCATATACCAACTACAGAGTAGTTATTAAACTGAAGGGTTGCTCAGCCTGAGGCAGGTAATGCCTGTGCCAGCACCTTGAGCAGGTAGTGGGTTCTTAGTGCACAGTCACAGCCCAATGAAAGACATGGAGATCAATAGTATACCTCTGTCACACCTATTGTATTTAAGTAATACTCAAGAGACATAGGATAAGGCTTAAAATTAGTTTTATTATTTAACTGGTTAAATATCTTTAGGCCAAATTATTTGGTTGCTCCTGGGATAGGCAAAAAAAAAAAAAAAACAACAGTTCTTCTTAGATATTGTTAATAATTTTTTTGTGTTTTATAATTTTTAGTATTTCACAAACTAAATCTACACTGTAACATTTTTCTGCTTATTATGTATTCAATTTAGGTTTTACATAGAATGAGTAAGTAATAACATATGTGAGTTTACGTAACAGAAGATGCATTGAACAACTTCTAATTTTACTTACATCTATTGTTAAGTAGTATTAATAATGTGTCCATTGACACTATCATGTGAATGAAATAGACTACACAGTTAGACATTTAGATAATCAAGACTAACAATAAATTATTGTACCTCTGAATATCACTATTTGACACCTATTTAAGACAAGTCATTAGAACAAAAACAGAATCTGTTTAAACAATTTTATAACATTTAGTTCTTCACTGCATAAGTACATGAGACAGTAAGAAACATTTAGTGGTTCTCATGAGCACATAAATATATTGTTTTATAGAAAAACCACATGTGTGGATTATATCAACAGTGTTAAAGTAAGTAGCAATATTGTACATATGATTAGAAACGTTTACTTTCACTCCAACAGAAACATTATGAAGTTTAATTTGTCTTTATGTATTAATTCTGTATAAATAATTTGGAAGAAATTGTTACATATTCTATTTGAACATCATTGTACTTTTTAAGTCATCTGTTGATATCTTTTAAGACTCGGTTTAGTTTGTCAGTGGTTATTTATTTGAAAGTGGACCAATCAATATCAAGAAGTCAAAAACATAAAAACGAAGAGAAGTAGCATACTATGTGTGGCAGAAAAATTGTATGGTACACATCAATATGTTCTTCTGGTCTTGAAATGGGAAAAGACACCCATAACATTAGCAGTATATATATATATATATATATATATAGATATAGATATATAGATATATAGCTATATAGAAAGAGCAAGTTAATGTTTGATCATACAATGGCAGGCACATATATAGCCATTAGTTGTACTGTTACTAGATCAGTAAGTTAGTTAAAAAATTTGAAAAATTGTTGCCGATATCATGCTGTGGTGAAGATATATATCACAGCCATTTTCTCACTCATGCTGACAAGGTTGATTCATCTCCAAATTGATGCATTTTTTTAAACTGTTTATCATTTGTGGAACTGGGAAAAATTCCTCATCCGACCTCCAAAATATGGACAATTCTATAAAAGCAGGAGCATACCAATAATTTGCATTGTGGAGCAGAAGTACACAATCATTATTGGCATTATCTGTTGAATAATGAGTTGCACACATCTGCACAGATATACAGAAATGCATACATACACTGAAAATAGGGCAGATAACCACATGTATACACCTCTATGTTCATTTATCAACATCACCAGTAGCACTTAATGCAGTGCAATAACATTAAATGTATGAATACAACAGTTTTGGGACAATTGATGTAGCAATGCATTTTTTTTGTCAACAAACAAAAATAGCTAAGAATCTATGTGAGAAACATAGGTTGAATCTGCATTTCAGCACTATATACATATCTACCAATCTGAGTCACATTGTATTGGTAGATTTTGTCACATCTAGTGTTGGCAGCATACTCCAAGAACAGAGACAGATAATAATGTTAGATACACTTCAACAAATGCAGAGCAGTGCCAACAGATGACATTATCATGTAGAAAGTCATGCTGTGAATGTGAGTCAAATAACTACATCTGCCAAGACATAACTCACTGACTGACGTGTGTAATATCCAGCCCCTCGAGTCTGCTTGGATTTGGCAGAAGTCACTTCAGTAAGTATCATAGTCAAGGTCAACAATGTAGATGACAACAGGAAAAGGAGTCACAACTTAACCTGATGCGTATTGTTCAAAGAAGTATGGCTCTTCACATAATATGTAGAGAACAGTGCTTAAAACTCTGATAAACATGTTACAATATTACTGATTCTGTCATCACCGTGTAAAAAATGGCACTGTGAAACAAATGAATACACAGACACATGTGCAAAATATACAAGATTAACTGAGACACCTGCAAAAAGATATGACTCACTGACTGTCTAATGATTACTGCTCAATACCCTCAAGTCTACTTGAGCAGTAACATGGCAGTCATTGTAGTAAGTACATCAAAGTTGCAAATGCTTAATATTACAATACAAATGTTTCTAGAAATTGTATTGCAATAAATGATGAAAACTATATTGTTTTGCATTCAGCGTATCAGAATGACACTGGGATAAACAAGTCCTTGCCTACTACAGTGTTACATGGGTGTAGTGTTATGGTTCTCTTCCGCAATGGCAGGAAAATCAAAGTAATTCACACGGGCTGTATTAATAGTGTACAAGGTCTAAAACACCTAGATCACCATCACTGGTATTGCACAATGGTTGTTTCAAATGAAAGTTGTTAGTTCTTCTATCAAATCAAAATAAATATGTAAACTAGTGGAAAAAAGACATCTAGCCACAATATACAGGCAGAATGGTATTGTTGCAAACATACTGGTTAAGTAAGCTGCTGTGATCAGATAGCATCACTCCTCCACATGTTGTGCAACACTGGTGCAATGGAGAATGATGACGTATGCATCTTTCAGATTCCTTGGTAATCTTTCTCTCATAGTGCATACTGTATCATTGCACTCCAACCATCCCTTTCTGAACCTTCGCTAAGTGACATTGTGGCCAGAGTGAATGGATAGGCCATGATGGAAGATAATTGCATGTGTGTCAAACTGACTTCCTGAGAATGCAGTTCTTCCAGCGATGAAGTCAGAAATTGGTGTTGTGATTTTCATGCCTTGAGAGTTAAAACATTGCAATATAATCATAATGTATGAACTGGAAGATGTAACTCTCAGAGAGCAAACACAAGAATGACCACATCTTCGGCACAGCCGACCATTTTATGTATTTGCAAACAACTTACAAAACTTCACGGATCTCTGTTCAGGGACATAGATAGACAACCACAGCATGTCCTGAGTTGCTTGTGATTCTTTGTGTCCACATGACAAACGTGTACTTGCACGCATAGCCAACTTGAAAGTGTTGACACAGATCAATACCATCATCTGCTAAACTGTTTATCATTCCCATCATGAACTCTGTGGCATCTTGTTGTGCATTGTCAGCAAACATTGATTGTCCTGCATAGTTTGCAAGAGTTAGTCGTAGAGGAGTCAAGCTTTGTAAACTGGACAACTCCTCTTGACTACCTCTAATGACTCTTTTTAATGCTTCAGAGAGAGGTGTCGACTGACTTGAGTTAAAGACATCAGCAAACTCAGGGATATGGAGAAGTGCCTGCATTGTAGCATTGGCATAGCAGTTTACTCCTGTGCTGTTGTCAAATATTGGCAGTGTGTGAACCCCAATGCATCTCTTCACAGGTGGAGATGTGATTTGTTGATGGAGAGACTGCTTACCAATAGAATGGTGAGGTGACAACTGTGGAGTCTTAGTGTGCTTCCTCTTTAATTTGTGCCCTGCATCCATTGGGACATCTGTTCCTGATGCATACCTGGGAACTGGCAACAAAGGAGCATTTGGTTGGTACAATATACGTAATCTATTGTACTCAACAATACATTTACTATCAGCATGTATCTTAGTTTCTGCAAGATTCACTATGTGTAGTCCAGATAACTGCCTCACAAGAGACAAAGCAACATAAGACATGCCATCCTTGAATATACCAGTGCCTATATCTACAATGGCACTATCAAGGCTGAGCCTTTGTGACTTGTGTATAGACACTGCATAAGCAGCACACAATGGAAATTGTTTCCTTGTCACATATATGTCTTTACAAGCTCAGACTTGACTGTCACTCTGTCTATTAGTAGAGGAGTTTCACAGTTGTCAAACTTAACAACCACAAACTCCACAGTTGTCTTCTGCACATTATACTGGAACTCATGGATGTACCCCATGGCTCCATTCACAAGACCTCGGTCAACGTCAATGTTTCTGTGAAGCATGATGCATGCATTCCTACACAGTGGTAGCACAGCTTCCAAACCAGCAGTACATGACACATCACTTGTGAGCTCTCTGAGACGGTCAACAATTGTTGATAAAATTGTTCATGTTAGACTTACACCATCTATGGTATCTGTGGATGTGAGAGTCACAATAGGTTCTTGTTCTCTCTGCATCATGATCTCACTGAACTCTGCATACTGCTTAAGTATTGGGAATAGACACACATGTACCCCAGATTTCTGCACATGTGCAAAGATATCATAAGCGCCCTGAATAAGAGCATTATTTCTAGCGATCATGAGCTGTCTTAGCATTTCAACATGAATGGCTGACAATACACCAATGCGAGCCTCATCAAGCAATGCTTTGTAAGACATGTCACCTTGCTGTCTCACATTCTGTAACAGCTCAACATGTGAGAAGAACTCCCACAGACTGACACCACCTATGCATCCAATGGTTTTCTTAGCCTCTTCAATGGAAAGAGTACAGAAAACATGCTAGCCATTCACAGGAGCCAGCTGCAGGAGAGCCCCAAGAACAAGAATATTCTTGCCACCAAATGGTATGTCATCATCAGTACCAAGTATCTCCTGTAGATGTAAGTGAACATATGTAAGAAGAACATTTGAAACCATGCTGATCTCATCTATTATCAGCAATTGCATCTTGTCAAACATTGACCTCAATTCAGAGGCAACCTCAAATGACAGTTTTCTGTAATCACCACTCTTGCCATGCTCAACTGGCAACATGGAAAATCTATGAAACATGACACCTCCTGTGTTATAAGCTGCCATGCCTGTAGGAGCAGCGACAATAACAGAAGTTGCAGAATTAGTAAGGTCACGCACACCTCTGCTTATAGCTTCAATTAAGAAACTTTTTCCAGTTCCAGGTCACGCACACCTCTGCTTATAGCCTCAATTAAGAAACTTTTTCCAGTTCCAGCAGCACCACTGACAAACATCCTCACAGGTGTGTACTCCTCACAAACACAATCTTTGGTACTGTGCTGAATAGCATGTTGCACACCATGTATCACAGAGTGATACACAAGTTTCTGACGTGAATTCAAGTCATCAACAATGTTTGTAGCTGACTCTGGGAACTGCATGTTTTATTGCATTGCACCCTCTACCTCTGACATCAGCACAGCTGGGTCATTGGGAGGAAGAGAGGCAGAAAGAGTCCCTTCTCCCTCAACATCAACCACATCTTGTGATGTTACTGGGGTATCATCATCCAAAATCTGCTTTGCTTTCTCCAGCTGATTTCTTTCCATTTCGAGTCTCTCAATGTAAGTGTCAGAGACGTGACTCTTAAAGGTATCATAACTTACCATGAACTCTTGTTCATATGTGTCAGATGATCCTTTTAATTCAGACTATGATCTCCAAGGCTTAAACAGAAATAATAGAGCAAAATAGTAATGCTCTTTGCTTTCTGTTGTATTCAAGCTGAGTTTGCAGTGGTCAATTAGCCATGGCTTTCACTTTTTCACAAGTGAACCATCAAACCCAGTGACTTTATATATGCCCTTCTCTGGGTCAGAAGAAACACCCCACTTATAGTCATACCATTGAGCAACTTCAAAGAGACACAGATCCTCCATAGCACTGTGGTGCTGTGGATAGTAATTGTCAATTAAGTTGCTCTTCAGAATATTTGTGGATGTTGGTCTTGTAGCAGCCAGATCCTCAATCTCTTCATGGCTCTTAAGCACACAGCACCTGTTCTGCTTGTAGTTCACATTCAAGTAACGAATGGACTTTGACTTCCCATATAGACATACACATGTAAGGGAGTCATTTGCTTCATAGGTGCCACACTCATGGTGTGACAGAGTCCTAAGCCCCAGTGACCATAGTCTAGAAGAAATTGACCTATTGCAGTTAGACGACTCTTCCCACATTTCTTGCAGGCTTGTCTGCTCATGCTTAGTGATGTATGATGTGACATACCTCACCAAAGCCATTGAATTATCAGCGACAAACTGAACATCAATGTTTGCCTGCCATATCAACAGAAGAGAAGGGCTATAGTCATTGATATTCACAAAAAATACCACCAACAGCTTAATCTGGTTCAAGGTCAGTTGGAATTCATCTGTATCCCCCCTTCCCGGGTCATGCCTGAAAATAGGCAGGATTTGTCTAGTGCACTTACCCGGTCAACAAAAACCAAATAAATAAATAAAATATAGACTTCTGATTCCCTGCGAGGTAGTTCATACACTAACTTAGTTGATTTTGCCTTCAAGTGGTGTCACATGGCAGAAAAGACATCATTCAAACAAGCATCCAGGCAAGCTCATCTTGGCAAACCAAAATGGCACCGAGTGTACCACTGTCCCTTGTTCACTTTCCTACAACAGTGCTTACCACACAGGTGTCATTGGAATTTCTGAACCAGCTCCCAAAGTGTTGCACTGTCATACTTGTCTGGAATCTGACATGTGACGTTCTTCAATATGAAGTTTAGGATTTCACTTGTCTCGCTGTCATCAATACATGGGGCATCTTTTTTTTTTTATATAAGTTTATTCAACATTCTCCATTTACAGAGCAAGAAACAGTTGCGTACAACCGACCCATGCACAAAACAATCAGTTATCATAGTGAGCATATTCAAAGCATTATCCAAATGTCTCTTGCTCCTCCCCTTCCTACTTTCTCCCAACAATGTTACAGGGCACCCATTATTGAAACACTGCTTAAGTTAGTCTTGCACCCAGGATGAGTGAGCACCTATCTGGAGTAAATACAGCTCATGTAGCCTTTCCCAAATCTTACAGTACCTCGGCAAGCACTCTCTTCTATTTGCACTGAATTTTTCCATGTTCAAATTAAAAAGTAACTCTTGTAACCAATCTGTGTATGAAATCGAGGTGCCATCCACCTAATGTTTTAGTACTACTTTCCCAACCTTTTCTCTAGGAGCAGCCATCTGATAGTAGGCTCTACGCGGGGTTTTCCCTTGCCAGATAAAAGCACATATAAGAGTGTGTACACTCTTAAACCACTTTAATGGCAGCCAGGTATTCAACATGGTTAAAGGATAAAGTATCCTGGGTAGCACATTCATTTTCACTAAACTTACCCTTCCCCATAAAGATATCGGGAGTTTGGCCCATCTTGTAAGGTCTTGCTGAATGACAGTCTTGATCGAGTCTAGATTCTGCTGGACCATCTTAGAATCACTCCGGGCAAGAAATACCCCTAAATATTTGAGCCTATGCGGGCTCCATTGTGAACCTAACACTGTGATTTCAGACTTGAATAGTTTAGAATTCAAGGGGAACACCAGGATTTTCTCTTTATTTATTTTGTAATTAGAGAATCTACTGTACTCCTCTATGATTCCCATGACCACCGGTATAGTGATAGTCAGGCGAGATAAGTGGAGAAGAATGTAGTCTGCATAGTCCGAAAGTTTGAACTCATGGGAGCCTACTATAACCCCTAGAACCCTTTGATCTTGTCTAACTTTTGCCAATAACGGTTAGAGATAAAGGTTAAAAAGAAGGGGTGAAAGGGGGCATCCCTGTCACATTCCAGAGCATAAGGGAAATGCTGAGGATAACATTCCATTACAGTAAATCTGCGCAGTCGGTTGGCTATACAGGGAAAAGATGTTCTTAATGAAAGGGAGAGGGAAACCGAGTTTCACCATGGTCAAATACAAGAACTGCCAATCTACCCTGTCAAATGCCTTCTCTGCATCCACTGATACCAGCCCAGCCAGTAGACAATGATCCCTGGTCACAGAGAGGACGGTAGCGAGTTTACGCAGGTGGTCAGAGGCCAGTCTGCCTGCCATAAAACCTACTTGGTCACAGTGAATGAGTAGGGGCATTGCTTTAGCTAAGTGGCTCGCCAGAATTTTTGCCAGAATCCTGACGTCATAATTTATTAATGAGATGGGCCTGTAACTAAAGACCTTGTCAGGGTCTCTACCCTCTTTAGGGATAACAATAATGAGGGCAGCAAATAGGTGTTTATCCACTCTCTCCGAGTTCAGGATACATTGAAATAATCTTCTTAACCCAGGAGCTAACTGACTGGCAAAGCACTTGTAAAAATCTGGGGAGAACCCATCAGGGCCTGGGGCTTTATCTAAGGTAAGCGAGTTTATGGTATTGATGATCTCTCCTCAGATATAGGCTGGGACAGGCCTTCCCCCAGTTTGGCCGGTAACAAAGGAAGTGAACAAGAAGCAAGGTATCTTTCTACCTCCTCCTTCAGGGGACTAGAACTCATCGGGCTGTACAACTCCAGGTAATACTTTTCAAACTCCTGGATAATCTCCCTGGGGTGGGTTTTGACCTCCCCATCTGACAGAGAAGTTATACTACTTATAATCCTAGACGACTCGTCCCCTTTTAATCTCATTGCAAGCAGATGTCCCGCCTTCTCACCCTGATCAAGGTATCAGGCCTTTGTCTCTAACAAGGCATATTCTGCTTTCTCCCTCAAGAGGGCACTGTACTGGTTTCTTAACCCTATTAAATTTTCCCTAGTAGTAGCAGGGGTAGCCGTGGAAAGGGTGCACTCTATTTCCCTGATTTGCTTGAGTAAATTCAGAGCATAATGCTCCCTCTTTTTCTTCCTTTCTGCCGCCAATTTAATAAGTTCCCCTCTTAGGACACATTTAAGCGCGCTCCATTCCATATCCCCTTTATCTGTCGAACCTAAATTACTCCCCTCAAAATGCTCTATGGTCTGAATGATGTTCTGTTTGATTAACGATGATCGTAATAACTGATTGTTCAATTTCCAGATTGTTTGGGAAGATTGGGGGATAGGTTGAATGAACAATGGACCATGGAGTGGTCAGAAATTATCCCAGGCAGTATTATTCACTGTGACAAGCCCGGGAGGGTGGATTGGCTGACCAGAAAATAATCAATCCTAGATCTAGATCCGTGCACAGCCGACATAAATGTATATTCTTTTTGCGAGGGAAAAAGGACCCTCCATGGGTCGCATAATCCAGCAGTATCCACTAACTCCCTTAGGGCTCTTTGAGCGGGCGTTAGCCCACTTCATCTTTTCCCCTCTTTGTCCAACTCCGAGTCAAATGGTAAATTCCAGTCCCCACCGAGAAACATCGGAGTGTGGACAAATGGGGACAAGACCTTTAAAAGATCCACAATGAAACTTGGCGTGTCCAGATTTGGACCGTAAATGCTACCAATTAACACCTTTGACCTAAAAAGTGTACCCAAAATAATCAGAAACCATTCCGAGGGATCCCTAATAACTTCCTCACAGACAAACAGTGTTTGCCTAATAATCAGGATCACTACTCCTTTGCTCACCTTACTATCTCCAGACAGATATACCTGCCCAATGCTCTGTTGTCTCAACAGAGCCAATTCCAATTCAAGCAAGTGGGTTTCCTGTAAACAAATAATTTTCCCTTTTTGCATTTGTAGGTGTTTCAATAGCTTGTATTGCTTTGTGTTATTTCTGGCCCCGTTTACATTCCACGTAATAAAATCACATAAGGTGCCCATACCCAGACTGAGTAATATCATATAGAACCTCAATAAGACCCTGTTTACCCTCTCCATTAAAGATTCAGATGCTTGACAGAGATCCAGTTTCTTTTGCCTGCTTAAACCCTCCCCCAACCCTCCTTTTCTTGCCCAAAAGATTTCTCTGTCCCATACCTTCCCCTAAAACAAACCCCTAATGAACTATACCCCAACCCTCCCCCTCCCAAACACGCTGTCAGTAAAGTTCACCCTCAAAACTGAGAGACATTCTGGTCCATGATGTCAAATGCATTAGCCCTCCTAAACTCTGCCCAGCCCCCCTCATCCCTGTGTATATAGCAGTCTCCATCCTTAATCGGCTCCGGCAGTAACATCTTTTCAATACTGGGAGCGCCAGGAGACAAGCAAGCCAGAAATATAACCCACCCCCGAGGACAGTGCCTCCATAGAAAAAAAAAGAAAAAGACCATATCCAGCTCAGTTAAATCCCCCTTTCAATGAGCCGAACCCCATCAGTCCCTTCATTCCAGTAACCAAAAACTGAAGGGAACTGAAAAGGATCCAGGAAAATAGGAAGTGGCTGTTTCATCCTTCCGTACATATCCTGTGATCCTTGTTGGCGGACGGGCAGCCTGTCGGTGATCCCAGTAGTAATCCTCCTCCTTTAAACCTCGGATCCCACTTATCCCTTGACTGTCCAACCCTATGAACCCCCATAAGACATAAAGTGTGAAGTTTCCTCCACCCAGTGCAGGAAGCCCCTCTCCTGCTCCCGAGGTGAAAGACAAATGTGAAATCACAAAGCGGAAGAAATGAAAAGGAAGACCTCAGGGGAGAAAGGCTGCTTCTCCAGCACTATTCAGTACCTCAGTGTCCTACTGCCTAATAAACAATTAACCTTCATGAGGCAAGTATCTGCAAGCCAGTGATGAAAACAGAACACATCGGGGATCCATTACGCAGCAGTTCAGCGCACAATCGTACAAATGAATCTTGAGCAGTGTCCACTTCTTAACAATATTTTGGCACTCTCTAGTGGCTATGCAACTAAATTTTTGCAACTGAATAACGTTAGATTCCCCAATAATAAAGGCAAGTAAACAATAACCCAACACTTTTTACAGTCCGCACGTTTTGTTGAAACTGAACGTCCATATCCCTGGAAGCAACTTCTCGCAGCTCCAGCTCAAACAGGGGATGTGAAAGCAGTCCAATCCCCTCACAATTCAGTCCTAACCCCAGACCCCTTTCCAGAGGTAGCAGGTCAGCAGAAGACAACGTCTCTTCAGCCTTTACCCAGTTAGAAAGACTTCGCCAAAGCTAGAAGCCATGTGAATCTCAATTAAAGCACAATAGCTTGCAGCAGCCCCTGCCCTTTCATTTAAACAAATCGGGAAGGGCAGTCCTTAAGCCTTCCTTAGCAGCCTGTGAGTCCTTGTATGTCACCCATGCTCCCGACAACAAAACTTGCAGCTGTGCTTGATATCCCATGCGAAATCGAGTGGAGAAGGCGATCAATTTTACCCCAATAGGGTGATATTCAGCACTCTTTTGCCTGACCATTAGGGGTAAGTCTTGGGTGATCCTCAGGGGTACATTCTCCCAGAAAACTTCTTTCAGCTCCTTGATCTTGAGGAGCACATGTTGCTTTTCTAGGTAATTCAAGAAACGAAGGATCATTGTGCGTGGGGGGGCACCCGGTGGAGGTATGACTTTCAAAGCCCGGTGGGCTCGCTCAATCATATATTTTGGGCCATATGGCGATGGCCCAGAAACTTTTGAAAGGAACTTCTGTATAAATGCAATGGAATCAGCCCCCTCTCCCTTCTCTGGAAGCCCAATAATAATTATGTTATTGCGTCTGCTCCTCCCCTCTAAATCTTCGATTTTTAGTTCCATTCTAGCTAACTTCTGGTGAATGGCCACCACCTCTGGCTCTTGCTTAGCTGAGTGAGCCTCCACAGACGTGAGCCTGGTTTCATTGTCTCGTGTCCTTCTGGAAAGATCTTCTAAAGCCTGGGTAACGGACTTCAGCTCCTCTGTAACCACGTGGAGTTTCGTTCGAAAAGGCTTGAACTCCGACGGAAATCTCACAAGCGTTAGCAGTTCATTATCGGTGGGCTCCATTTCAGAGTCGGGTTCCCCAGTGCTTGGAGAGGCCCTGGCTTTTTTCGGGGCCTTCGCAGGAGAAACTAGTGGGGTATGCTTCCCTTGATTCTTGCGCATTTCTCTCTCTCCATCTGTGCACAAAACAGGATCCCTTCATCCTCCAAGACTTTAAGAAAGGAGCTCAACTCAGTTATAATTAATGTACCAGCTTTCAATTCGGTATTTTACTGAAAAACAGTGGCGGGAGGTGAGAGCTGAGCAGAAAGGCTGTTAGGCAGGCACTTGCATCACGTGACTCCCAGTATTCAATACATGGGGCATCTTTTATCCACAACAACATGTGTATGTGTGGAGCACCCAAGGCTTGGTACTCAACCCTCCAGAGTAGTGCTCAACAACCCCAAGAGGAGGATTTGTATTAGACAGTATGAACTTCAAAAGAGCCTGGAACCGGTGGTGGAAGTAATGTGAAACAGATACTGGATTGAGTGAGCATATTTCATTGAGAGTCATACTTTGTATGTTCTCAGCATAAGAGTTTACCCATTTGAGAAGATCAAGTAGATCATCCCAGTAGTATTCAACACATCTCAGTGTCACAAACCATGTTGCTGGTCCAAACTCTCTCAGCATGCACATCACCTCAGAGTGCCATCTGTACCAATATTCTTTAGTACCCCACATGCTGGACAAAATAGAAGAAAGACTGACTTGTAGTGTTTCATCTTTGTTCTGCAACTTGTGTAGTAACTGTGCAGCTGTCACATTACTGGACTCTGTACCAAGTCTCAATGTATGAGCAATACTAGCAGATAGGACACTAAGTTCACTTTCCCAAAGAAGATGGAACAGGTACGCAATGTTTCTACAAAACTTGCCATCTTTATTTAGAACTCTTGAGGTCCTACAGTATACTCAGCTCCTGACACACGAACTTCTCACTCATCTAATTGACCACCTGAGCCAATGGAAACAGATCAGAAAACAACGCACCTCCAGTGCAGCTGCCCGTATACTTACAGGATTGCCCTCCACTTGTTTCATTTGATACAATTCAATGTTATCCATCACTGGATCCTTCCCATGCAATGGGTGTATGGTGAATTGCTCATAGACATTGTGTGTGGGTGTAATGTCAACCTTCTCCAATATTGCTTTGTCAGAGTCTTCTACAGCAGTTCCTGTAGAAAGACCAGCAAATGTGTCGATGTCAATGTCAGCATAAAAAACATTATGCTCCCTTAGATGTCACAAAGCATGCTTCATCTTCTCAACATTGACTATCTCCTGCCATATTGTTGTTGCCTTAGTTGGAACACCATTCACCAAGATTACTACACTATCATCCTGAGAAATAGTGTTAAGATTTTCTTGCAAAGGCAAAGGCAAATATACAACAGAGCCCCTCAGAGACCATACCAGTTCTTTCTTTGGTAGGTCTCGCATCCTTGTATTAAGCCTGATAATTGTTTGAAATGGCTTCATGGTCCAAATTAGAATCCATTCAAACAAGTTCAAGACTGCTATCTCAGGAGGAGTTGCTTCAACTTCCATTTTATTAAGTACAGATTGAGGCGGTAAAGTGTCATTCTTAATCTTGTTACAACAGTAAGTACACAGTGACACAGTTCCAACTTCAGCAAAATCTGTATTTAAAAGAAGATATGCATAGAGATGCCCCCACATAACATTCCAGTGTGAAATGTTCTGCAGGTCTATCTTGACACATTGCTCTTTATAGAAGAGGCGCTCACATGATACGTAAATGACATCAAATTTTTGTGTCTTGCTAATTTCAAATTTAGTAAACTCACTACCAAAATTCCTGAGAAATGAGAAGCTGAGCTTCTTGCACTAGTGATGTGTGCATCATATTTGCATGTTCATCAACAGGAACATTAGACCTCAATCTATGGGTTGTTTGCAACTGTTTGATGAACTCCACAAGTGCTTCTACATCTCCATCATCCAGCAATGCTTGAAAGTGGATATAGTCTCGGACAACAGATCTCACCTGATATAATCTTTGTACAAATTTGCGTATGCCAGAGTGATGCACTGCTACCATGCGGAAGTGATGAAACACACTGTCATTGTTGCTGCTCTCCAAGCATGTGAGAGAATGACCCATTAGGCCTTTGTGAGGTCGAATCTCATACTTGTCAATGGTGTTAATCAATTTATGTCATATAGACCTATTTGCGGTAGCGCATGCTAACAAGAAAGCTTCACTTGACATGCTAGATTCTTCCCTGACATTGCATGTAGTGTCACATGGTCACTTTTTAGCTGATGACTTTTGGTTGCTTGCAACATGTTCAATTTCAGTCTTATTATCAAAGTCAAGGTTTTCATGTGAGACAACTAAAATATTCTGAACTTTACCATCTACATCTATTGTCAAAGTGACATTTGTATTGTGCACATAGTATGTCTCTTCCCAGAAGTATGCTTCAGAATATTCTGAGTGCAACCAGTCTCCTTGAAACACCACAGAGATATTTTCTCTGTTCAAGTGTTCAAAAGACAAGAGTTTGTTTCTCGTCTCCTCAATCTTTGCACTTAATTTATTAATAACTGACATCATTGCAGCCCACAACTGAGAACGAATTGCAACAGCCACGTTAACAAATCGTCTTACTCTCAATCGCAACTTCATTAATGCAAGCTTACTGCGCAGTTGTTTTCACTTTGCGTCTCATTATACTAGAGATGAGAAGATCGATTCTAGCTCAATGAACAAGTTTTCTGAAAAAAGCTGCCTTACTGTGCTGTGCAGTAGCAGAAGTCACACGTCCAGCATTTTTTGTGCGTGTCACAGACGTATGGCTCACTGTTGACAGTGCTGGATGTTGTTGTGCACAGTACCTTTACAAAGTCTACTGATTTTGCACATTACTAGGGGAGGTGTTGTCTTTGTTCACATGTGCATGTTTTGTGATATGTCCACATGTAACAGAAGAAATTGTGTTTTTCTTCTGCTGACATTTTACACTTTTACTGTTTACATGGTGTGACAGCAAACCACCAGTACACCTTCTTCTTCTTATGTGTCCTTTAACTTTTCAGGAAATGGTCATGATAGAAACTCTCAATCATGTGTTCAATTTGTTGTCCATAGCAGTCTCCTAAGAAAGAGAAAAGGAAATGAAAAGTATTAGTGCTACTGACTGAGAAGTCATGTATAAGACTAATGTGGCATAGGTCCATAAGAAGTATATTCTACATAAGTCATTAACAGCACCGAATACAATGAAATGTCATATTTGTGAAATCAAATAATGTGAATGACAATGTTTAAGCACTTACAATAATTCTGAGTACTACACTGTAATCTGAACATAGGACCCGATTCTAGAAGAGTTATGGCTGGTGTAACAGCACTTGTGCCAAGTGGAGTGGTGCAAGTAACAACTTACGCCAGCAGTTGTGACTTGCGGGATTCTATAATGTGGCCTTCGACATATTGCAGGCCACTTGTGCCAGAGAGTAGTTACGCCAGCAGTTGTGCCATTAAACCTACTGCGACATGGCGCAATGGGGTTTACGGCAGCAGCTGCAGCCTATTCCAGTAGGATAGCAACAAAGTCCCCAATGTTGGGATTGTACAAGAACATCCAGAGGAGAACTGGCAACATAAGTTACACCAGCATTTAGGTGGTGTAAGTGTACATACGTCCTGTGGGAGTTCTGGTGACCCACTGCACCTACTCCAGGATTCCTCCCATGCCCAGAACACTCTCATCAGTGTCCCAAAGGGCAGCCCACAACCTCCCCACCACCCCCGATGCCCCACAGCAGACGTGCCCTGCTGGGCATCTTGCACCCCAGAACCCCCAAACAGCTAATGCCCTGGAGGGCAGCGCATATACATCATGCCCCGACCCCACAATGCTAGCACCCTGCAGGCAGCTGTGTTTCCCCCCAACCAGTTCCCAGCCCAAAATAAATGCCACAAATGGTAATCATAAAATAACCCCGAGATGCCTGGTAGTCTGCCACTCCCTCATCCCACCTAGCAGTGCTAGTCTACCCACATCCCCCACACCCATTCCCAGCTGGTGACTGGCACAGTCCACCTCTCATCTCCACAGTCAGCTGGCGACTGAGCACCGCATGAGCGCTTACTGTATAGATGCACTCAGAAATTAATGAGTGGGGGAGGGACACTAGACTAGGAGGCATCTCGGGGTTATTTTATTATTAGCCATTTTCAGCATTTACTTCAAGTCAGGCACCAGCTGGGGGAGACTGCGACTTGTGATATGCCCCTCAGGTATGGCCGTAGGTTGGTGTACCTTTATGCATGTCACAAGTTGTGTGAGTTAGCCATGGGGACCCTGCCCCTTCTAAAATAGGATGCAGGGTGTATGTCGCAACAACGTTTGGCACAAGTTGCCTTTGGCGGTGACTTGCACCAAGCTTCTAGAATCGGAGCCATGGTATGCAATTTGCAAACTGACTCTTTCCAAAATATCACAAAATAAGACACTCAAGCAACTAATTATACCCAACAGGGTGGGTAGTATTGAGCAATGAACATAATGCACAGGGGTTTAATGATGCATGACACTGCAGCTGGAGGCCTTTATAGCATCTGGAAGGCATGGTATTGCCTATGCTGTCCAATTTAAGTACATATGACCATAAAGGACATGCTGAGATGAGTAAAAACTCAAGTTTCCCAAAGCTACATGAGTGCTACATGTCAAATCTCACATTTTTCTCATAATCAAAGAATTTGCTGGCTCACAAACAATCCTCACAATCAAAGTGGGTCGCGATCAAAGAATTTGCACACTCACGATCAAAGATCCAAAAAATACAATAAAATGTTAGAAAACATTTAAAAAAATTATCACTGTGATAGCCACGTCTTCTAAGCAATAAAAATGCATATGGCTATATGTGTGTTGAAAACTGGTGAAAAAGCATGCATTTTTGTTAATTAGTCATTTTCCACAGTTCAAATCTCATGTTATTTTCATGATCAAAGAATTTACAAGCTCACGAACGATCCTCATGATCAAACCGAGTTGCGATCAAAGAATTTACTCGCTCGCAATGAAAGAATGAAAACTACAATAAAATGTAAAAAGACATTCAAAAATAATTATAACTGTGACATCCACATGTTCTAAGTAATAAAAACACATATTGATACATAGTGCATTAAAAACTAGCAAAAAAATGTATATTTTAAACTAGTCATTTTCCACTATTCAAATCTTGTGTTATTCTCACGATCAAAGAATCTGTAAGCCCGTGAATGATTCTTGCGGTCAAACCAAGCCGCGATCAAAGAATTTGCATGCTCACGATCAAAGATTGCTAAAATATTGTTAAATGTAATAAAACATTTTTTTAAATGATTTTCTTTATAATATTCATGTCTGATAAGCAGTAGAAAGACACATGGCTGCTCACTCTGTTAAAAACTGTGAGAATAATGTAATTTTTTAAACTGCACAGCTTCCACTATCGAAATCTCATGTTATTCTCACGATCAAAAAATTTGCATGATCACGGTTGATCCTCGCGATCAATACGAGTCGCGATCAAAGATTTTGCAGTCTCGCGAACAAAGAAACTGCTAATTTCACTATGTGACTTCTGTGAACCAATACAATCAAATAAAAACAGTTCAGCAGCCATTTTATAACTGTGAGACTAACTGCAGTGCCTCCAGGACATAACTGTAAGTACACAACTATTTATTGTCTGAAAACACTAAAAATTAACTAATATGCTGGGTGAGAAAATTATCATGCTTGTAAACTTGTACTTTATGCACTCTGTTATGTATAATGCAGTGTTTTACCAATATCTTCCTATCTTTTGGTAAAACAAGTTGTTTTTTACTTTGCATAGTTCTTGTCTGTGGCCGTTTGTACTAGTTATATGCACAGTGTCACAACACAAATGAGCATCTCACCAAGAATATACTGCCCCAAATAAAATATTTCTGCAAGACTTTTACATTTCAATAGGGCATCTGCTAACTTTTAAGCCTTCTAGCACAAACAGCAGATCCTGTGCATTATCTGTTTGTCACCCATAGTTCCAGTAGGTGAATTGTTATGTTACACCGCCATAATTGTTTTTAAAAAAATATGTATATTACTCTATTAATAATGTTAACTAGAGGTTGCAATCTTTGCTTATTATCCAAAGTTTTTTTAGTAAAGAAATGATAATCAATCCTGACTTATTAACTGTTTGGCTGTAATCACAGACAGTTATAAACTTAGTTGTGCCACAAACATTATTAATTAGTAACTGTCCGAAACCACATACTGACCAGTGAATAATTACAGTTGTGTCTATAGTAGAGTAACAGAAAATTTTAAAAAATGCTGAATGTTTTAAATTCTGAAAAGTATGTCAATAAGATAGATAGTTGTGCTTGTACTCACCACTCAAACTGCTAGCTGAGAAAGAGAGGGAGTAGAGCTTCACTGACCAAAATGACTACTAACTCCATCCAATGGAAATGGTTGTTGTTGGTAGACCCCGGAGCATCTGTCGGCCATCAGAATCATTGGCTGAAATTGAAAGCAGTTGCAATTAGTCATAATTGCACTGAATTGCAGCCATAATTATGGGCAGTTATATTTGTGTGAAGTTGACGATTCTGTCACGGCTATTGTCTTGCCTGACAGTGCTGCTGTCAGTCACTTTTGAATTTGTGTGCGCTCTTACTTCCAGCCAATTAATGTATCCCTAGTTCCTCAGCGCCAACCCTAATGAGAGAGGGAGGAGCCAGGATGTGCACACTGCCTGCAACTGCAAAAGGCGGCGAGACGGAGTTGAACAGATGCGCAGCAGTGATGAGGTTTGGAGTGAAAGGGTGCTAATTGGTGAGAGTGTGCCCCTTTTTTTTATTTTGTTTCTTCGTGGTGCATTCAGGGACAAATTGGCAATGTTCTTCTAAAGATTTTTATTTTTTTACTTTAAAAGAAGAAAACCGGATTGGCTTTAGTTCCTTGTGTAAATGCCTTTAAAGCGCTTCTAAAGCCAGTATTTTTGTACTTTTGTGGACGGACGCACACACAGACATGGGAAGCCAGGGCTCCAAGGCTGCCAAGGGAGAGGTCCTCACTGAGAAGTCCGTAGATGGTGCGGCAGGATTGCCATACAAATCCAATGGGCAGGTAAGGAATATCGCGTGGCTGTGTGCCTTCTCCAGCAATATTCAATGCTCTTGGGGGGGTCTGACTGGGACCCAGCGTGGGCTGCATTTGGTACTGGGCACGATGCTGGTCCAGTCCTAATCTGGGTAAAATTGGGTGTGGGAGATTTTCTGTCCGTCTGTATTACAGAGCTACCCATTGCAGTTTGCACCGTGGATGGATAGGATGGGTGGTCCGTTTGTCGGGTTCTGAATGTGAACCCAGCGTAATTCAGTGGGGCTTAGTTCAGTGTCGATGGTTGTCCAGCCGTTTGTTTGGCGGGAGACAGTGTCTTGGAGCCGAGAGCCTGGACTTGAGAACAAAGGAGATGGCTTGTCGCCGGCTGACGGCGGGCTATATGAATTGGGACAAAGGGCGTGCGGGAGCAGCATTCGTCGTCCACTAGCACCTCCCTGGCATGCAGGGCTATAGCCTGCCGGAGGGCGAGTAATGGACGTGAGGCTGCAGTCTACCAAATGGGGTCCCAGGGTCTGCGTTCTAAAACAGGTGCGCCTGCAGGGGCTGTAATCTACAAAAGGGGGTGGCATGTGCGCTGGGTCTGTTACCTACAAATTGTGTGGAAGAGTTTTAATTCATGAATACTGTGTTCATGGGGCTGTTATGTACAAGTGGTGTGGTGGGGACTGACCTCTATCCCAACTTTGTAGGGATTGCGGAGGAGGGGGCGGCAACTGCAGCTCACTCTACATCATGAGCCAAGGGTAGTGGGCATCATCTGATCTCGCCTGCCAGATAGGGCGGCTCCGCACAGCTTGAGTTTTGTTTTTTTGGGGGGGTCGTTCGGTTCTGAGGGGAGCGCATATCACTGTCACAGCTGTTGGGGGGGTAAGGGAGCATGTGGTTGCTTCGGCTCTTTGCACAGGCATGTCCTGGGTCGGCGCTCATGCAGTGTCCACGTGGAAACTGCAGCGGTGTGTTTTTTTATTTGCTTTTTTGTCATGGACGGCGATAGAGACACTGAAAGAACCTCTCAGTGCCCCGTGTCTTTATTTCTTTTGTTCCCCAAGATGGGCGGCCCCTCCCCCTCTGCTGCCGCCACGGTGGAGCGACAGCATCCCCAGCTGGGCCCGTGTGTGTAACAGCAGGCACGTTGCTCAGGGGTGCAGTGGACCGCTTTGCAGTTCACGGCTTCACCGGTGCCTCGGGGGGAGAGCCACAGCTGTTAGTTCGTGGGGTGGGTGGAGGATGGAACAAGTACAGTGCCCCCTGGGGCATCCGAGCCAAAGGCAGGGGTTGGGGCTTGTGTGTACACATTCCTCTAAAACATTAGTCTGTTTTAGATTGGCTGTCTCTTGTCTTAATTTCCACACACCTCCTTACGCACTTTAAAAGTTCATTTTTTCATAACTTAGATCGAGGCTTAATCTGTGTATTCTGCTGTTCTGTACACCATAGTCTGGGAGCACAGCATACCAATGAATGTTAATACCACTGTGCAGGGTTCATTTTTGCGAGGGTAATGGGACGATTAGCAGGTTTTTAATTTTGACTCACCTTTTCGTCTACCTTGGGGACAACCTGTTCACTGCTAGATGCTTTAAAACTGCTGTTTATGGGCTTGGTTGAACAATGTGACCCATTCTTTTTTCACTTGACTCATTTTTATACCCAGTGGGTTAGTGTCCCACAGTTATCTGAGGTACGTATGAATCCTGAAATGCAAGAATGCATAGGATAGACATAAGGCAATTCTAGTGGGGGGTAGGAGGAATTTGGTTTAACTAGGATATGCAGCTTATCCATTAGGTAGAGAAATGGGCAGACTAGGTGGGCCAAGCGGTCCTTATCTGCCATCAAATTCTGTTTCTGTTTCTTGAGTAGTCATCAAGGCGAGGACTAATAGTAGTGCTCAAGTTAATTTCTTAAGTTGCAGCCATCAGTGGGTGTCTGGTTCAGTGTAGGGAGGACACCACAGCAGTAGAGTTGGGCACATGCAGGATGCGAGGCAAGGTCGGAGCTGGGGGATCCAAACCACACCATCGAGGGACTGGGAGAGAGTGAGTGAGAGGCCTGAAGGACTCGAGAGACCCACTACTGAGACCAGAGAGGGAGCGTGAGGAGACTCTGGAGAGTTGTGGATTGACACAGACCATGGAGCAGCTGGCCAGGGACTAATTTAGGGGACAGTGGGATACAAGAGGTGAGGTCAGGCCATCATCAGTCAAGGGAGATGGGAGAAGGTGAAAGTGAGCCCACTGTGGGGGAGGTTGAGCCAAGTGGCCTACTACTACTACTACTAGGCTGGGCAGGTAGGATATACTGAGGAGGTGCCCTATTGCCCACCCATGCCAGCCAGTGGACAACAGGGGGAGAATGATCAGGAGACTCTCTCAGCTGGAGTGAGTCGCCGTCTGTTGGACTTGGTTGGTGTCCTTGTGGGGGGAGTTGTGAGAAAGTGCAGTAGTGGTGGGGCAGTGCAAATTTGAGGGAATGCGGGAGAGAGTCTCTGCCGTTGATGACTCAATCACCATTGGCCAGGACGGATCAGCAGCAAACCACTGTGCGAGGCTGTGTTGGATTGGCTGCTGGAGGGCACACAATATAGTCAGACTCAGCACAGCTGAGAAGAAGAAGAAGAAGAAAGTTGCGGAACCAATTTGGAGGGACAATGGAGGCCAGAGGAGAGAGACCAAGAGAGAGCTAACTCAATAAAGTATTGTCTGAGCTGCCTTTCTGAGATGCTGACTCCTGGTAAGTGAAATGTTGATGTCTGTTGTTGAGCTGAATTTATGACACAGGTAGCAAGCAGCATTAGCATATATTTTACTAAAGAAACAGTATTGTTTGGCAGCAGAGAAAGGATTTATTCTCAAAATTCAGCCATTTAGCTGTTGTGGTGGTGTTTTTTTTTGGGGGGGGGTTGGCAACTGAACTGGTTGAGGGTAGGTAGGGCTACAGACCTGGCATGGCTGACTACTGGACAGTAAGTGACTTGTGGCGTGCACAAAAAATTAAACAAAGTGAGAGATCATGGTGAGATTGAGGCAGGGCCGGGTGGTCATTGTACTGCAGTATCCAACCCCAGGGTCTAAGGCTGCCCTGTTTATGTGACTTCAAGGGTAGGGGGTGTAGCATCCCACAAAAGGGTTTAAGGGCAAGGTTGTTCATGTTGATCTGAAGGTGTACTACTGCAGTAACAAACGCCAGGTTCTAAGGCTGTTTGTGTAGCTTGAAGCTTAAGTGGTGTACTGCACAAGTGCATCACCCACACTGGATACAAGACTGGTTATGTGGCTTTGCTTTGGGGGTGTACAGAAGCATCTCACATGCTAAGGCTGTTGTTGTGAGCCTGCAGATGTACTGCTGCTGCAACCCACACCATGGCAAGTCTACGCCTGTTTATGTGGCTTCAGGGGTGTACAGCAGCATCCCACAAAAGTAAAAGGCTGTTTATGTGGCTTTGGTTGTGTACTGCAGCATCCCACACTGGATAAAAGGCTGGTTATGTGACTGTGGATGTGTACTACAGCATCCCACACTGGATTCAAGGCTGTTGGTCTGAGGCTTTGATGGTGTACATCAGCATCCCACACCAGGGTTTAAGGCTGTTTATGTGGCTCAGGGGTGTACTGTAGCATCCCACACCAGGCTTTAAGGCTATATATGGCTTTGGGAGTGTACAGCAGTGTCTGTCCACACCAGGATCTAAGGCTGTCTATGTGGCTTTGAGGCTGGGCTGGGGGTGTGAGGGGTACAAGTCAAGTGCACTCACAAGGTACATAATGCAAGCAAGCAAGGCCAAACCAAAACAATGAGAATAATAGAACAAAATAAAGTGTTCGACAGCGACTTATGTTGTTAGCATTGAAAACATTTGAGGTACCCATCCTACAACAAGAAAGATGTTATCCCTTCAGAGTATCTTTTAATTTACATTACTATTGACCTCGGCTCTTGGTATCGGTTAGTTGGTGCACTGCAGTGAATGTTTTCAACTCTTCTGCTCCTAAGCTGTGACAAGCTTCTCCTGGTATTTACTAAGTAAATAAACATGCTGCCAAGTTTTTCCACTAATTTCACTAAAAAAAGTATAGCTTGCTAGTACATAAATCAAATTTAACAACGGCGGAAGTTGAAAAAATTGGTTGGATTTTTTTTAGTGAGTCGCAGTCACAAATTTTAAACTAGTTGAAAAAATCAGTCATAATGTGTTGTGAGTCAGTCATAATTGTTTTTTCAACTGACTCTGGGGTCTACTTGTTGGCAAGCAATTAAGTGTGACCAATGACCAAGCAGTATTCTCCCAACAAAACAAAAAGATTGTTTAATAAACAAAACACCAATAGAAACAGCCTTTACAGACATAACAATTGATTTTTTGCTGTGTTAGCCAATATGGAATCAGAATGCTAGTTGTGATTGTTTCTCATTGCATTTATCTTAGGCCCTGTACACATCAGGCTAGTTAAAACGTTTTAAGGTGCTTCAAACGTTTAACTAAGCTATACTTCTGACGCTCATCCGCATTTAAGCCACGGTTTCAAACGTGTTAAGAAACCGTGCTTAAACCCTGCTGTGAGCTAGTCTCAAGTCCGTTTTTAAAAACGGTTTGAAGGAGGAAAGCGTGTTACCTTGTAGTGTGGACGGGCGTGCGATTTTTCCCTCTATTACAGTGCCAACATAACCGTGCTGCAATCACGGAGGATTACCAGGTTTAAAAACGTTACTTGCTGCTGATGCAGACGGGAGTTTACCGTGTTACAACAGAGTTCGAACTCAGCGAACAATAATGTGGATGGGCTGCTGTGGTGAGTTTGAAAACGTTTTGATACCGTTATTTAAAACGGTACAAATCTTCAGTTGTAATGTGTACAGGGCCTTAGACACAGAGCTCAGCACTAGTCATTCTGCTGATTAGTCTTGGTAGTGTTCAGTCAGAGACAGAGACATTTCTGGAGTATGCCTGTTCAGTCAAGAACCAGTACCTGCTGTAGCTGTCAGGGAGGTATACCATTGTTGTCATGGTTTTAGTGATGATCTGGCTCTGCACTCAGAATCCAGAACCTGATCTCACGTAGTGGGAGCACTGACTCACTGAACCCATGCAACTTGTCAGTGTTGTAACATATCTGCACTTACTATCAGGGCAGTAAACCATAGACTACAGGTGTAGTTGAACTCTGCCTGTAGGCTGAAAACCCAGTAGCTCATCTCAGAAAGCATCAGGGCATTGCTGCAAACAGGGAGTTATAACATTGATATGCGCAGATTTAGTTGCACTGTGAGTTGGCAGTCAGGATCCAGTACCTGGTTGACTGGAGGGGTGGCATGAGCTATGTGAATTTGTGCAACTCATCAGTGGTCTGGCATGTATCCACCTGGTATTGGAAAGGTGTACCATTGATATTAATGGGTTGCTTGGGATGTGGGTCTGCACCCAGGTTCTAATACTTGTTCGGGGGGGAGCATTGGTTGGCTGTGGCTGTGCAACTGCTCAGTTCTCTAACGTGTGTTCAACTGGTTTCAGACACGTATACCGTTACTGTTCATGGCTTTAGTTGAGCCTTGAGTCTCCACTCAGGATTCAGTACAGGTTGATTTGGTGGGGGTGCCATTCCTTGCCTAAGGCCGTGCAACTCCTCAGTGTTGTAACTCTTGTTCAGCTGTTGTGATGCAGTTATGCTATTAATGTCCATGGCTTCAGTTGGCATCCTGTCTGCATTCAGGATCTAGTATGGGAGGGGGCGGGCATTGCTTGGATGTTACCGTTCAACTCCTCAGTGTTGTAGTATGTGTGCAGCTGCTTTCAGGGAGGTATGCCATTGATGTCCATGTCTTTATTTGTGCTGGGGAGTGCACTCAGCATCCAGTGCCTGGTCTGGAGGGTGGTGGGGTGCAGGTGTTGGCTGCTTGAAGCTGTGCAACTCCTCAGTGTTCTAACTTGTATGGAGCTGGTATAAGGGAGGTATACTATTTATGCATGAGTTTAACTGAGCTGTATGTCAATAGTCAAGATCTAGTACCTGATCTGGGGGAGGGTGGTATTCCCTGGCTGAGGCTGTGCAACTACTCACTGTTGTAAATTGTGTGCAGATGGTATGACAGAGGTATACTGTTTATGTCCATGGGTTTAGTTCAGCTGTGGCTCTGCACTCTGGGTCTAGTACCTGTTCTTTTGTGAGGGGTTGGGTGGTATTGTCTGGCTCATGTTGTGCAGCTACTCAGTGTTCTAAGATGTCTGTAGCTGTTATCAGGGATGTATATTGTTTTTTTTTTAATTCTCATATTTATTCCTCCTCTCTGCCCCTCAGCTCTGGTCTCCTCGGGAGACACCAAGGAGTCATCTCTCTGTGGTCCGCCCTGCCCGGACAATCCTCTGTTGCCCATGTAACCTCGGTTTACCCCCCCAGGCAGGGATGAGGTGAGCCCCTAGCACCCCAAGCAGTCAGTAGCATCGGTTGGGAGGGTGCCGGGTGGGTGGCCGCAGATCGAGGGCAAGCTCTGGTGCTCTATCTCCGCCAGAACTGAAGGGTGTTTTCCCTGTTATTCTTAGGGAGTGGCTGGCGCCATGACGTCAAGGCATGTTGCTGACATCTGCCACTCCCCCACTCCTTCTTCTGTGTTGTCAGTGCTTGCTGCATCTCCGGCCTCCGCCAGAGGGGAACCGGGCACCAACTCGGGACCCCTGTCTCTCCCAGGAGAGGAGCGCTGTCTTCTGGATGCTCAATCCTCTCTCTCCCCTGCCGACCCCCAGCAACCCGGGCTTGCTACTGAACCCATGTCACCGGCATGGTGCGAGGTGTGGCGTCCAACGCCTCAACCCTCAGCAGCACCTGGCCGGCCAGGGATGTATATTGTTGATGTCTATGGGGTTTTGTCAGGCTGTAGGTCTGAACTCAGCATCCAGTACCTGGTCTCAGGGGGGTGGGATCATTGCCTGGCTGAGGCTCTGCAACTCCTTAGTTCTGTAATTTGTGTGCAGCTCATATCAGAGAGGTATACCATTGATGTCTATGGATTTTGTTGGCATCTGGCTTTGCACTAAGGATGTAGTACATGTTTTTTTCGTGGGGGGCATTGCCTGGATGGTACCGTGCAACTCCTCAGTGTTGTAGTATGTGTTCTGCTGATTTGAGAGATGTATACCATTGATGTCTATGGCTTTGTTCAAGGTGTGGGTCTGCACTCAGCATCTAGTGCCTGGTCTGTGGGGGGTTGGGGTATTACCTGCTTGAAGGCGTGTAAGTCCTTAGTATTCTAGTTTGTATATAGCTAGTATAAGGGAGGTGTACTATTAATGTCTATGTGTTTACCTCAGCTGTGGCTCTGCACTCAAGATTCAGAACCTGATTTCGGGGGGCGTGGCATTGGCTGCATCATGGCACCTAACTCCTCAATGTTCTAACAGGTGTGCACCTGTCATGGCAGAGCTATACTATTGATGTGCATGTCCTTGGTTAGTCTGTGAGTCTGCACTCATGCTCCAGTAGCTGTTCAGAGATGGGGAGGGGCATTCCTTGGCTAATGTGATGCAGTTCATGAGTGTCATAACTAGTCTGTATATACTATGTCAGAGGCATACCATTGATGTCATGGCTTTAGTTGAGCTGTGGCTGTGCACTTTGGATCCAGTTCCTGTTTGGAGGGTGGGGGTGGCATTGCCTGTGTGAGTTTGTGCAACTGATCAGTGTTCTAACATGTCTCCACTTGGTATCGGAGAGGTGTGACATTGATGTTAATGGGTTGCTTGGGGTGTGGGTCTGTTCTGAGGATCTAGTACCTGTTCAGGGGGAGAGGCATTGCTTGGCTGATGCTGTGCAAATGCTCAGTTTTCTGACATGTGTTCAGGTGGTTTTAGACAGCTATACCATAAATGTTCATGGCTTTAGTTGGGCCGTGACTCTCCACTCAGGATCCAGTATGTGTTGATTTTGGGGGAAGGGTGCCATTCTTGGGGTGATGCCATGCAACTCCTGAGTGTTGTAACTGTTGTGCAGGTGGTATGATGTAGTTATATCATTAATGTCCATTGCTTTAGTTAGCCTCTGGTGTGCAATCAGGATGTAGTACATGTTTTGGGGTGCGTTATTGCCTGGATGCTACCGTGCAAGTCCTTACTGTTGTAGTATGTGGGCAGCTGCTTTCAGGGGGGTATACATGTTCTACAGGAGGGAGCTATAGTGTGGCTGATGTTATGTAAGTACTCAGCATTCTAAGATGTGTGTTCTTGCCATCATGGAGGTATACTGGTCATGTACAAGGCTTTAGTCAGGCTGTGGGTTTGAATTTAAAATCCAGTAACTCTTCTGTTGGGGGGGGGAATTGCTTGGCTGATGCTGTAGGACTAATCAGTGTACTAACATGTGTGCGGTTTATATCAGTGAGGTGCGGCATATATATTGATGGCTTTATTTGACTTTTGACAGTTTTCTAACAGCTAATCTCTATTTGTTTTAACAGATTGCAAAGACTAGAAGAAGGTTTTCTTTCATTTATCATCAAACAACTCAAAAGTAAGTAATCGTGTTTTTATTCTTTAAATAGTCAAAACCTCAGTACACAATGATGCTACATTGAACGATGATTTAAGTACTATTACAATTGTGTATTTGTCACTGTTTTTTCTAGGTAGTGTTGTCTCACCTAGAGACAACAGTGTGAGGGGGCGGCTGATGCAATTCTATTAAAACACTAATGTTTGAAATATTTTAGCAGTTGTGACTGCAACAGGCAACACAGACAACCAGTATTACAACACAGATTTGTTCAACTGCGTCTTGTGGTTAAGGCAGATATGAAGAGAGCAGAAGCACATAATCACATGGCGCCACAGTGAGTGGCAGCCAGTATAGTACTGTTGCCTGTCTGGTGACGGTTCATGAACTTGAAGACAATGCATGCTGTCATCCTGCTGTGTACACTGGGGTTGCATACTTGTGGCACAGCACCTAGATAACTCTAGAGGCCCTGCACTTATCCTTTGGAAGCACATACCCACTACATTAGTAATATGCCTTTTAATTGCTTTCAAAATGACACTGCACCAGGTGTGAATATGACATGATCTTCACTACCACTACAGATGAATCACACACCACTTGTGGCATTGACTGGTGCATCTTTATAAGGTGGACAAAGAAATCACTGTGCCCTGATAGGATGAGACTTGATTGCACATATTGCATTTAGAGAGTGCCACCATTACCTGAAACAAGTCCTTGTCAGCCAGGGCGACTGACTGAATACCTAATCCATTGATTCCCTAGCATGTCAAAAACATGGATAGAGCCTTTACATATATATAATCTACTGGTTGAATAATACAGAGGTTTGAATTCATCAGTGATATGGTTGCCAATTACATAGTGTATTGAGTGTTAAGAAAGACAAACAGATGCCAGATATAAAACATCCATCAAGGGAGTATTTGACCTTATCTAGCAACATTTAATAGTTTTTCTTTTTTTTTGTGACTCTGAAAACTTTTAAAATGTATTTTTTTTGGGAGATTGAGAATGGTCAAATTTAATATAAACAATAACATGAGTGGTTGTTGGTAGTACTGAGATTCCCTGTCACCCAGACGCTAAAGGCACCCTACCTGCAGTTCAGTGCACACCTATGCATATGTATTTGAACATATCTCAGTACAATGTGCACCCAGCAATGTGCTATTGCTTACAAAATACAGGGGCACATTAAGTTTGCAGTGCCACATGAGAGATTGACCTATACAGCGACAGACACATTTCACAAATGTGCCAATGCATGTCACTTGCACTACATACATGTCATTAATGAGTTGTGTACAGATACTCAAAGCACAATGAATCTTATTCTAAACATTTCTAAACTAAAAATAATTTTTTTCACACAGCTGTGAAATGCCTAAGTTCTGGAGTGATAGGGAGGTGCCGGCCCTAGTTCAGGCTGTTAAGGAGCAGGCAAACCTTGGGTTTGTCATGAAAGCGACTAACCTGAGCCTCATACATACCTGGGGTAAGGTAAATCATGAATTAAATTAACAGAATACTATTTTTTTTAAGTATTAAGCATGCTACAATGATGATATACGTGGAACTGTGGTATAGCAGTACAGTTTACTAAGAGATAGAACACTGATAGTAGATGTCATAATATTAAGACGTGTAAAGAGAAGGAGTTATACAGCAGCTAAATGTTTTATTAATGTATAACATAAAAATGAATACCTGTTTTTAAGACTCATGAGAAGGCACAGCGACATGTTTCACATTGAGTAGTAGAGGGTGCTACTAGTGAGAGTGCAAGAAGTGCAACAAGTATGTAACCAACGCCTATATCTCAGACATCAAGAGTGGGATTGGGAGTGAGATGAGTCTCTTTTCAGATGACTCAAAGCTGGGTGCAGTGGTGGATGAGGAGGAGGGGAGGGTGGCCTTGCAGGAGGACCTGGAGGCTCTGGAAAGGTGATCGGGAAAATGGAAACTGAAATTCAATGTGGGTAAGTGCAAGGTTCTGCATCTGGGAGTCAGAAATCCAGACCAGGGGTATACCCTGGGAGGAGACATGATTCAAGTTACAGAGTATGAGAGGGACCTGGGAGTAGTGATAGATGTCAAAATGAACAACTCAGAGACCTCTAGGAGGGCAGCGGCAAGGGCAGATAGGATGCTGTGATACATCACTAGGGGGATTGCTTCCAGAAAGGCGGAAGTGATCCTTCCACTGTATGATTGCTTGGTTAGGCCAAACCTCGAGTATTGTGTACAGTTTTGGAGACCACATTTAAAGAGGGACATTACACTCCTAGAAAGGGTCCAAAGGAAGGCAACCAAAATGATCTGGGGCATGGGGGAGAGGACCTATGAGGACAGGCTCAAGGAGCTCGACATGTACACCCTGGAGGAAAGGAGGGACAGAGGGGACATGATAGAGGTCTTTAAGTACATGAAAGAGATCAATAAAGGAGTCCCAGTCAGGGTGCTCCAAAGGAAGAAGGGTGGGGCAATGAGAAGTCATGGGTATAAGCTGGAAGGGGGCAGGCTCAGAGAGGAGGAGATGTTATTTCACTGAAAGGGTGGTGGAGCCATGGAATGCACTGCCCAGGGATCTGGTAGAGGTGGATACTGTGGACAGGTTTAAGAGAGGATGGAACAGGTACATGGGGATGGCAAATCTGACCAGGCCCAATACAGGTGGAACATCTGGGACTGGGGACAGTATAACATAAGGGGGAAGGTGGAACACCAAAATTAGCCCTCAGTGCGGGTGGTGAAAATTGAGCAGACTCAAGAGACTGTTAGGCCTATTCTGCTGGCATTTTAGTATGTTAGTATGCTAATTATAATGGTACAGATTTGCTGTCACTTAGCAGGTATTGTGCATGACAATTCTGACCACTGGTGTTCACTGCAAACTTTATTTTTACAGGCGTGATTGTGTGGCAGTTTCTCTCTTCAAGGCATCTAACAACACAGGTACAGATGTACTGTTTGAAACTGTGAGGTGAAGGGACACTAGATTCTATAGAGTGACACTCAACTATAGTAAAATTCAACATATACGTAAGGAAAATTAAATGTATGAAACTTGATATTAAGTCAGTGTTATGCATTAACTGCAGAAGTGGTATCCACTAGCATTTTAAATTGGCTCAAAAACAGGATTGCACAGGACAATAGGCAGGGTCAACAGAATAGAAGCATTTAGGTGACATGTTGCTGCAGAAAACTCCTTCTAGCTGCACATACGAGCAGAGTTAATAGACATCAAAACATTGACCTGCTGACAAACCTTGTGTGTACATATTTTCAGATGTGGACATATCAAAGACATACTATAATACTGTGTTACTAAGTGGTGTTGTAGTATATTAGTGAATCTACATATTTAAGTATTACAAAATTATTCACTGTACTTTCTTTTCTATGTTTTTATACAGGTTAGCCATGCCTTGGGGAGAGACAACATCACTCGATCTCCTGATGAGTGTCGGAGGAACTGGAAGATCACCTGCCAGACCTTTTTCAAGGTGAGGGCCGCAGCAGGTGATATGAGCAGGAGCGTCCGGAAGTGATACGACATAACCTATGCTATGTGGGAGGAGGTGGGGAAGCCTGAGTTCGGTGACCGCCATCATAGTGGTAAGTATATCTTATTAATGGTCTTAAAGGAAAATGACACCTTCATATCTTCTAAATGTTATTTGTTCCCATGTCACTAGACAACTCTTTTCATGTAGCTGTTAATGATGTATGCAAATGTTTTTCTCTGATTTTACAGTTCATGCTAGACCCTGTGATTGCCCTGGGGGTTGTCATATGCTAATGTAGCTGTCAGGGACAATGAAATTTCAACAGCTGTTAAATGCAGACTGCCAGGCAGTCACAGGGCTTAGTATGAACTGAAAAACAGACTTAAAGATTTGCATACAGCCTTAAAAGCTACATGAAAACAGTTGTGTACTGCTATGGAAACAAATAACATTTAGAAGACTTGAGGGTACAGTTTTCCTTATAATTTTTAATTGTCACATGTACAAACATATGAACATACTCCATTTGCCAGCAGATAAAGGCTTAGAGGTCTATCAAGTCTGCTTGAGTGTGCAGCTAGCAGCCCTTATTTTGCAGCTGCTCCTCCCTCCCACCCTTCCCTCCTTTGAATCTCTCCCTTGTCCTGTCCCACCCCTTCTGAAGCAGTCCACTGTTCTGCTGGATACTACTTCTGCCAGTAATGCATTCCACCCAGCTACCACTGTCTCTGTAAAAAAAGTGTCTCCTCATCTCCGTCCTGAACCTTACTCACTCCAGTTTCATATCATGGCCCTGGGTGTCCGTCCCGTCCATTACTTTGAACAGCCTCTCTGTTCCTGTCTTGTTTATTACTTTCATTTACTTAAAGGTTTCAATAATGTACCCCCTATGCCTCCTCTCCTCTAACGAGTACATGTTCAGCTCTCTGAGCCTCCTCTCGTATGCCAAGTCCCCCAGCCCCTTGATCATCATTGTTGCCCTGTGCTGCACCCCCTCCAGTAATTTAATGTCCCTGTTCAGATACGGTCCCAGTACCCTTTTACCACATCTCACTTCTTTCCAAAGTTGCCCCTTCTGAAGTTTAGTACCCTTGTGCACATTCAGTCCTTCCTTGGCCATATCCAATGTGAGCCATACTGAGTGGTGGTCACTCCCTGACACTGGTTCTTCCACCCTAAGTTCCCTCACAAACTCCCCATTTGCTAGTACAAGGTTAAGGGTATTCCTTAACCTAGTTGGTTCACTGACCATTTGCATTAGGAAGCTGTCCTGGAAGGCATGCAGCAGTACCTGTCACCTTCTATTGTTGGTTGCTGGGGTACTCTAGTGCATTCCTGGCATGTTGAAGTACCCCACAATCACCACACTACCTCTCACACAGGTGCTCATACAACAAATCCGTTACAGCAGTTAAAGAAATCCATTAACAATCTTGGTATGTTGGTAAGTTTTTGTCACAATCTTATTAGGTGATTTCATGTTCCTCACAGTGCAAGATTTGTACACTGTTATTATTATGCAATTCAGTCACCTATGAGTAGAAAGAACAGATTGTTGCCTGACAAGATAATGATGTTATGACATCTAAACATAATGGTACTATTATTGACTCTAGCAATCTCTAAATACCATATATTGAGCAATTTTTACTTACACATTTTGAAACATTGTCAAACGATTTGTTAATGTTGATTTTTGGCTGTACTGAATTGATTGCCAAAACATAGAAACAGCTAGTATGCCTTGAAAAGGGTCTGTCTGATCTCAAGGTTTAGTCATGCCTGATGTGTTCTTTGGCACCAGCATACACCTGAGGTTCCATGAACACAGCAAGTATGGCTACATCCTGGTGTCATCCACACAATTAAGTGCTTTGTTACACGTCGTATTCATTGTTAGCAGAAAGTGGTTGATATTCTGATGTATTGCTATTAGGAAGAAAAAACAAAATAGTGTCCCATTGAGTTGTGTTACTGCATTTGATCTGTTTTTTAAAAAAAACAGTTTAGGGTAGGCAGTCGCTACTACTACTGAGTTGAATAGCTCAAGCAGATAGAGGAACTATTTTATTAGAAAACTGATATTGAGCAAAACTTTCCCTAATAATTTTTTCATTTATTTATTTTTTTGTCACATTGGTCTTTTTATGTTGCTTGCACGCATGTGCAAGAAACATAGTGCCATCATCGGAGATTTCGGAGGTGTGTCACCTCCTCCTCCAATTCAGGCAGTGTCCTGGCAGGCGCGGCCCCTGTAAGCCAATGCATTTTGGAGCTGTCTAGACCGCTCCAAATGCAGTATCTCTGATTGAAAGGGGAGCTACGCTTGAGTGAGCAGCGATAAGAAGCTGCCCACGCCAAGTAGCTCCCCCACCCACAGGCGCGCGCCGCAATGCATTGTATAGCCGACGGGTGCCCAATCCTGCCGGATGAGCTGCGCTCTCCCCCAGTAGTTGGTGCCACGCTGGGAGCCCACCCCAGCATGGAAAACGATCCCACGACGCTCTTTTTTTGTTTTTACCTGTAAGACAAAACGGTCCCGCTGTGCATCTTCCGACCCCCTCCCACAACCCACACCCACCCACTGCGCACCCAGCCTCCCCACACCCCCTCACCCCATACTTACCTCCGGAGCTCGGTGCGATGATCTTTGGTGAACGGGAACACGTCTGCACTCTTCAAAGCCGACCGCGAACTGAGGAAATGCCGGTAAGCTGTATAATGGGCTAGATGGGGGAGGTCAACTTTATTGCATATCTCAGCCATTTTTGGGAATTGTTGCACCAAATATTCAACATGGGGTTTTTGGGACCCCTTCTCATGAATGATGTCACTGTCATGGCGGTATTCAGGCCCGAAGGGTGATATCGCGCAGTGACTGCGCAGTGACTGCAAAATCACCCTCGAGCCTGAATACCGCCATGACAGTGACATCATTCATGAGAAGGGGGCCCAAAACCCCATGTTGAAAATTTGGTGCCAAAATTCCAAAATGACTGTTTTATTAGCGGCACGGCTATGCAGTTCCTACGCAGGCTCGTAAGTTCACGAATTTCAATATTCTCCCAGATTTTCAACATTGCCATTTTACCACACCTTCTTATGAGTAGTACAGCTGTCATTTTTCACATCTCACCCAAAATGTGTTTCCGCCCATGTAGTGCAGAATGGCGCAGTCGGTGTGCAAAATCAATGTACGGGACAAATTAAGAAAATCACAGTGACACTGTTCATGAGCAGAGGTCTTAAAATGGCTATGTTGAAAATCTGGTGAAAAATTCCTAAAATGACTGTTTTATTTAGCGCGGCGTTATGCAGTTCCTAAGCACGCCAGAAGTTCGCAAATTTTCAATATTTACACTCCAATGACTTCCAAATACCTAAACAGCACATAGAAGCAAGCAACATTCGGCATTGACAAACGCTTGTAGTGTGTGAAATAGTATCTTGCAGGGTGGGTGGTATTGGACTATGTCGTTCATTGCAGTGGCTACGAGGTACTCTATCTGTGTTGTCGGACCTCGTTACTAGTCTGGCAACTGCAGTATAACCCAATGCCATCTACCGTATCAGGTATTATTGGTCACATATGTAAACCTGTGTCTTTGTAGTACAAGTGTGACGTTTGTATGTCACAGATGGTAATATAGTCCATCACAGCTTCAAGAAGTACTAAGATGATACTGTATACAATACAAACATAAGTACGACTTCGAGTGTTTCTTTTTTTCTCACTCAGCCAGTACATCAACTGCCCCTGCTTCCTCCCAACTAGTACAGCTGGTGCCACTCCCGGAAGGTGCGGACCAAGGGGCTCCAGTCAAGCAGCTCCTCGTGCTCGACTCTGCTGGTGAGTTAAATGATGTATTGGCATCTCTCTTTTAAGTGATCCTCCAGTATGTACTGTTCCGTGCTGTAATTGTTGTGTGGCACAGAGTGTACAGCTAGTCAGTCTTCTAACTTGTGGCAGCTCATGTCACACAAATACTATGTTCATCTTAAGAGTTTTATTTTTGATGTGGGTATGTGCTCTGGATGTTATGCACAATCTTGATGGTCTTGCAGCCACTGTCAACTGAACAGATCCACAGTTTAAGGTGAGCTGTAGGTATGCAGTAATGATACAGTACATTTTTGTTCAGAGACGGGTGTATTGCCTGACTCACACTATGAAACTTTTCACTATATCCAAGATCAATGAACTGGTCTAAGGAGGGTGCGGGAGGGGGCACATTGCCTGACTGAGATATTAAAAATTCTCAGTTATCTAACATGTCTACAGCTGATGCCATAGAGGTATGCCATCAATATGCACAGTTTTACTTAGTCTCTGGCTGCACACTCAGATCTAGTAGCTGTTTTAGGGACATGACACCATTGCTGGGTGATGGCATGCAAGTGCTCAATGTAGTTAGTTGTATGAAATTGCTATAAGGAAGGTACAGCATTCATACAACGCCTTTCATTGGACTGTAAAACTGAATTGAGTATAAAGTATGTGATGCAGCGGTGGAGGGGCATAGTATTGTTGACTGGTACAAACTAATTAGTGGCTCAGCTTGTGCACACCTGGTATTAAAGACACATAGCATTGATCTAGACTTCTTTAGCCAGCCTCCGGCTCTGCACTCAGGATATAATACTTGTTTTCGGATAGGGGAAGGGCATTGCCTCCTTGAAGTAACGCAATTTCTCACTGTCCTCACATGTGCACAGCTCATATTATGGTGGCTATACCATCGATATACGCAGCTCCACTTGCTGTATGACTGTGTGGTGACTATCCAGTACCTGGTGTGCGGAGGTTGAATCATTACCTGGTATGACTCATGTAAGTTCTCAATTAACTAGGTTGTGTGGAGCTCATATCAGGAAGCTATGTCATTACTGTTTATGTCTTCAGTTGGCTGTACCTCTGCACTGAAAAAACACTATCTTATTCGAGTGGAGGGCGAGGGGACCATTATCTCTGTGAGCCTTTTAGACTACTCAGACCTGTGGGTGTATTTAGCAGCTGACACAGTGCAATTTGTCACTGTACTAGTATATGTGCAACCTGTATCAGTAACATATTACATCTATATTCACAGCTTTATTTTCTGTGTGTCTCTGCACTCAGCATGCACTAACTGATGTCCATAGTTGGGAGTATTGACAGAGTCATGATTTCTGTGTACACGCAATGAGGAAAGAATGCTGCTGATGTCCACAGTCTTAGTTTTCATGTACCTCTGCACTGGGGATATGATACTTTATCTGAGGACTTTGTGGGGGAGGGGTTGAACAGGGAGTATTCTGTAGTTGACCTTTTAAAACTACTTGATCCAATGAGGAAAATGGGTGAGACACTGTCTGCATGAGGCCTTCAAATTCCTCATCAGCTTTCCTTGTGTATAACTACTATCAGGGCAAGAATTTCATTGATGTCCATATCTTTAGTTAAGCTGTGGCTGTCGATTCAGGATCCAGTAACTTTTCTGATTTGAGAAGAGGGGTTAGGGTGGGTTGAGGATTTCCTGGTAGATGCTATTGAACTCCTCAGAATTAACTATTATGTAGAACTGGTAACAAAACCCAGGGGAAGATTACACAATGGGGGGAAGGTAGTAACAACAACAACAAGCATTTGTCAATGCCGAATGTTGCTTGCTTCTATGTGCTGTTTAGGTATTTGGAAGTCATTGGAGTGCAAATATTGAAAATTTGCGAACTTATGAGCTTGCGTAGGAACTGCGCAATGCACGCTAGTAAAACAGTCATTTTTAGGAATTTTTTCACCAAATTTTCAACATAGCCATTTTAAGACCTCTGCTCATGAACAGTGTCACTGTGATTTTGTTAATGTGTCCCATACATTGAGTTTGCACACCGACTGCACCATTGTGCGCTACATGGGCGGAAACACGTTTTGGGCAGGATATGAAAAATGACAGCTGTACTGCTCATAAGGAGGTGTGGTAAATGGCATGTTGAAAATCTGGAGTGAAAATATTGAAAATTGCAAACCCACGAGCGGCATGGGAATTGTGCAACGAGACTTAGAAACAGTCATTTTAGGAATTTTTCACCAAATTTTCAACACAGCCATTTTAAGACCTCTGCTTATGAACAGTGTCACTGTGATTTTCTTAATGTGTCCCATGCATTGATTTCAATATACCACCCGACTGCGCCATTGTGCACTACATGGCGGAAACTGCTTTTGGGTGAGATGTGAAAATGACAGCTGTACTACTCATAAGAAGGTGTGGTAAAATGGCAATGTTGAAAATCTGGAGTGGAAATATTGAAAATGTCAAACCTACGAAGGCGCATAGAACCGCGCAACGCGCTGTAAAACAGCGTCATTTTAGGAATTTTCACCAATTTTCAACATATCCATTTTAAGACCTCTACTAATGAACAGTGTCATGGTGATTTTCTTAATGTGTCCCATACATTGATTTCGCGACACCGACTGCGCCATTGTGTGCTACATGGGCGGAAACACGCTTTGGGCAGGATGTGAAAATGACAGCTGTACTGCTCATAAGGAGGTGTGGTAAAATGGCAATGTTGAAAATCTGGAGGAAAATATTGAAAATTTCATAACTTACGAGCCCGCGTGAGGAACTGCTCAACGACGCCAGAAATAGTCATTTTTGATTTACATCACCAGTTTATGCAGATTCACGAATGATGTCACCGTCATGGTGGTATCTGGCCCAAGGGTGATTTCGCAGTCACCGCGCGAATCACCCTTTGGCCTGAATAACGCCTATGACAGTGACATCATTCATGAGAAGGGTCCCAAAACCCCATGTTGAAAATTTGGTGCAAAATTCCAAAATGCCTGAGATATGCAACAAGTTGAAACCCTCCATCTAGCCATTATACAGCTTACCGGCATTTCCTTAGTTCGCGGTCGGCTTTGAAGAGTGAGATGTGTTCCCGGTCCATCAAGATTGTCGGCCGGAGTCCGGAGGGCATGGGGTGGGGGGTGGGGAGGCTGGGTGCGCAGTGGTGGGTGCGGCTTGTGGAGGGGTGGCTGGGAGACGCGCCACGGACCATTTTCATTTTACAGGTTTAAAAAAAGACGTGCAGACGCTTGCCATGCTGGGGTGGCTCAGCATGGCACAAGGACATTGGGGTGGCGTTCAGCCGACGGGATTGGGCACCCCGTCGGCCATGGTATTTGTTGCCATGCTTGGGTGGGCTCCCAGTGTGGCACAAGGACGGGGGGGGCGTTCAGCCGACGGGGGATTGGGCACCTCCGTCGGCCAAAGGACTGCTTGCCACGCTGGGGTGGGCTCCCAGCGTGGCACCTACTACAGGGGGACGCAGCTTAGCCGACGGGGATTGGGCACCCCATCGGCTATACAGTGCGTGCGGGGGGCGCACGCCTGCATGTGTCTGGGGAGGAGCTGAGCATGAGCAGCCGATATCTTATCGGTGCTCACTGAAGCATAGCTCCCTCTTAACTAATCGAGAGGTTACTGCATTTTGGAGCGCTGTCATAGACAGCTCCAAAATGCATTGGCTTACAGGGCCACGCCTGCCAGCACACTTACTGAATTGGAGGAGGAGATGACACACCTCCGAAATCTTCGATGATGGCACTATGTTTCTTGCACATGCGTGCAAGCAACATAAAAATGGAAAGGGACCTGGGGGTAATCATATCAGAGGACCGTAAGGTTAGCAAGCAATGTGAGAAGGCAGTAGGGAGGGCTGGGGGTATACTGGGATATATAGGGAGAGGCATCACCAGCAGAAAACAGGAAGTTGTTATCCCACTGTACAGACAGTTGGTGAGACCCCATCTGGAGTACTGCATCCAGTTCTGGAGACCCCTTCTCTGCAAGGACATAGACAGAACAAAGGCAGTCCAGAGGAGGGCAACTAAAATGGTGCAGGGTCTGCAAGAGAAGCCATATGAGGAGTAACTAAAGGAGATTAATATGTATACCCTTGAGGAAAGGAGGGAGAGGGAGGACATGATAGAAACTTTTAAGTACCTCAGTGGAATCAACAAAGTCCAAGGGGATAGCATCTTTCAGAAAAAGAGATGTGCAGGAACAAGGGGACACAATTTATAGATGGGGGCAGTTCTGGGGCAATGTGAGGAAGTCTTTTTCACAGACAGGGTGGTGGACTCATGGAACAGCCTTTCTGGGGAGGTTGTGGGGTCCAAAGCTGTGGGAGAATTCAAGAATACATGGGACAGACATAAGGCAATTCTTGTGGGGGGTAAGAAGAAATAGGCTGTTGGTTAACTAGGATCTGCAGCTTATCCTGTAGGTAGGGAAATGGGCAGACTAGGTGGGCCAAGAAGTCCTTATCTGCCATCAAAGTCTATGTTTCTACGGTAGTACAGAGGTATACCTACACATACTAACATCCACAGACAAGTAATGTTTTCTTTTTTACTTTGTTTTTTATGGAGGATGAACCATCTATGAAGAGTGCTGCTGGAGGAGCAGAACCTATAGAGGAAGTTGAACATTGTGGAAATTGACCCCTCTGTGGAGGCAACAACAGACTCTCCAGCAGCTGGTCATCCACCATGTGCTGCAGGTCTGAATGAGCCTCCAGCTGAGGAGTGTAAGTAACTTCTATCATAACACAGATATAGTTGAATAGTTAATAAAAAAAATTGAAATACTGGTTTACCACTATTCAAGATCTTCTGATAACCAATCACTGTCTATGACAATGACATCTATTGCATGTGCAGAATAGTCAGTAGCACAGTAAATGATGTATATACAATGGTCGCGTGTCACAGATATGATTTACCTACACAAGTGCTGTTTGACGATGCACAGCCAGACAAGTGGTGCAAGACACAACTGGTATGTCCGACATTAATCAGGACAAGAGTAGATTATTTATCTCACACTTCACCATTGTATATCCTTTTTATGCAACAGAGAAGCTTTGTGGGAGTGCTGGGGCATTTGCTGGTCATTCTTCATGTTTTGTGCATATGTCTGTGAAAAAAATTAAAGTTTAATGTTATTTCTTCTTTTTATGTTGATTGCACACATGCACAAGAAATATATTGCGGCAGCTTGCCAGAAGCAGGTTGTGGAGGCGTAGCACTGTTGTGGCCAATGCCCCCACAGCCTTTAAAGGCTTGGCCCACTTTCCCCAGTGGGGTGGCATGCTGCTGCTGACACTAGTTCAGCCAGCGTGCCACCACCTTGAAATGTTTCAGCCGCTGCAATCAGGGGCTGCCTCATCAGTGCAGTGTCAGCCATTCGCTGCAATGAAAGAGCGACCCGTCATTGCAGGGCGGAAAGTTGGTACTGTAATATTGTTTGTGAACATGGCGGTAGCCATGCACCATGTTCACAAACAATATTCGTGAGCTCCAGTGCTGAGGGGTGTCCAATCCTCTTGGCAGCATGTGCCCACCCCAGTGTTTTTGCCAACGGGGGCCCCAATCCCTATCGGCTTCAGTCCCCCTCCTAGTGAAAGTTGCTGATGGGGGAGCCCACTCCCCATCGGCATTATGTACCCCCTCCCAGTTTGTTTTGCTGATGGGGGAGCCCACTTCCCATCGGCATAATGCCCCTCTCATGAAAACCCAGTAGATTTGCACCGAGGGGGTGCCCAATCCCCCTCGGCTCTTGCACCCCCTTTTTGTGCTGACGGAAGTACTCAATCCCCCGTTGGCTACAGCTGCCCCCCAAAAAACACTCCATTGGCATGCTGGGAACCCACCCCAGCGTGCCACATGCCCCTGTAAAAAAAAAAGTCCTGCAATGTTGTTTTTTTTGTAACCTGTGACAAAAGAAAACAGTCCCTCGAGGTCTCCCTGCCCCCTCCCACAACCTGCACTCACCCACTGCATAGTCTGCCTCTCCACACCCCCCTCACCCCATACTTACCTCTGGAGACCGGCGCAACAATCTTTGGTGGACCGGGAACACGTCTGCACTCTTCAAAGCCGACCGCAAACTGAGGAAATGCCGGTAAGCTGTATAATGGTATAAATAGTTTTTTTTTCAATTTTGATGCATATCTCAGGCATTTTTTGGAATTTTGGCACCAGATTTTTTACATGGGGGTTTTGGTAACTCTCCTCATGAATTCAGGCACCGTCATGGCAATATTCGGTCCCGAAAGGTGATTTCGCAGTCACTGCGCGGAATGACCTTTTGGGACTGAGTAACAAAATGACAGTGCCACTGTTCATGAGGTGGGGTCTCAAAAAGTGTATGTTGCAAATCTGGTGGAAAAATCCAAAAAATTACTGTTATAAGAGTGTGCGTTGCACAGTTGCTACACACGCTCGTAACTTCGCCAATTTGCAATATTTTCACTCCAGATTTTCAACATTGCCATTTGTACACACCTCCTTATGAACAGTACAGCTGTCATTTTTGACATTCTGCCCAAAATGTGTTTTCGCTCTTCTGGTGCAGAATAGCGCAGTCACTGTGGGAAATCAGTGTTCAGGACATATAAAGAAAATCACAGTGACACTGTTCATGAGCAGAGGTCCTAAAATGCCTATGTTGAAAATTTTGTGATGAAATTCCTTAAAATGACTGCGTTAGGGAGCATGCATTGTGCAGTTTCCACGCACCCTTGTAACTTCGCAAATTAGTAATATTTTCTTGCCACATTTTCAACAGTGGCATTTTTCACACCTCCTTATGAACAGTACAGCTGTCATTTTTCACATCCTGGCTGAAATGTGTTTTTGCATTTCCGGCGCAGAATACCGCAGTCGCTGTTGGAAATCAGTGTTTAGGACAAATTAGGATAGAGTGAGTGAGAGAGTGGGAGTGACTGAACTCAGCTGAGCTCTGTCAGGACTGCTGCAGATTTCTTTGTGGGTAGGAAGAGGTGCCAATGCAGGCAGGAGCCCAGTACAAAATGGAAGCCTGCAGCGCTTGGAGACACAGAACAAGTGGGGGAGTGAGTGAGCTTAACGGAGCTCTGTTGGGGCTGTTGCAGATTTCTTTGTGGGCAGAAAAAGGCAGCAATGCACACAGGGGCCCAGTGCAAAAGGGCAGCCTGCAGCAGTGGGAGAAAAAGGATGAGCGAGTGAGACAGGGGGAGTGAGCGAGCGCAATGGAGCTGTGTCGGAACAGCTGCGGATTTCTTTGTGGGCCGAAAAAGGTGCTAATGCAGGCAGGAGCCCAGTACCAAAGGGTAGCCTGCAGCGCCAGAAGAAACACAACAAGCGAGTGAGAGGGGGAGTGAGTGAGCTCAACAGAGCTCTATCGTGACTGCTGCAGATTTCTTTGTGGGCAGAAAAAGGTGGCAAAGCAGGCAGACGCCCAGTACAAAAGGCCAGCCTGCAGCGCCGGTAGAAATGGAACGAGCAAGTGAGAGACGGGGAGTGAGCGAGCTCAATGGAACTGTGTCGGGACTGCTGCAGATTTTTTTGTGGGCAGAAAAAGCCACCAGTGCAGGCAGGAGGCCAGTACAAAAATGCAGCCTACAGTGCTGGGAGACACAGAATGAGCAAGTGAGGGAAGGGAACTGAGTGAGCTCAACGGAGCTCTGTTGGGACTGCTGCAGAGTTCTTTGTGGGCAGAAACAGGCACCAATGCACGCAGGTGCCCAGCAGAAAAGGGCAGCCTGCACTGGCATGAGAAACAGAATGAGCGAGTGAGAGACGGGGAGTAAGCAACCTCAACGGAGCTCTGTCGTGACTGCTGTGGATTTCTTTCTGGGCAGAAAAAGGCAGCAACGCAGGCAGGAGCCCAGTACAAAAGGGCAGCCTGCAGCGCCAGCAGAAATGGAATGAGCGAGTGACAGAGGGGGAGTGAGCGAGCTCAACGGAGCTCTGTCATGACTGCTACAGATTTCTTTGTGGGCAGAAAAAAGCACCAACAGAGTCAGGAGCCCAGTACAAAAGGGCAGCCTGCAGCACCAGGAGAAACAGAATGAGCGAGTGAAACAGGGGAAGTGAGTGACCTCAACAGAGCTCTGTCGGGACATGGATTCTTTGTGGTCAGAAAAAGGTGCCAATGCAGGCAGGAGCCTAGTCCAAAAGGGCAGCCTGCAGCACCGGGACAAACACAACGAGAAAGTAACAGAGGGTAAGTGAGCGAGCTCAACGCAGCTGTATCATGACTGCTGCAGATTTCTTTGTGGGCAGAAAAAGGTGGCACCACAAGCAGGAGCCCAATACAAAAGGTCAGCCTGCAGCATCGGCAGAAACGGAATGAGCGAGTGAGAGGGGGGAGTAAGCAAGTTCAACTGAGCTGTGTCGGGACTGCTGCAGATTTCTTTGTGGGCAGAAAAAGCTGCCAACAGGGGCAGGAGCCCAAAACAAAAGGGCAGCCTGCAACGCCAGGAGAAACAGAATGAGCGAGTGTGGGGAGTGAGCCACCTCAGTGGAGCTCTGTTGGGACAGCTGCAGATTTCTTTGTGGGCAGAAAAAGGTGCCAATGCAGGCAGGAGCCCAGTACAAAAGAGCAGCTTGTAGCACCGGGAGAAACAGAATGAGCAAGTGACAGCGGGCCAGTGAGTGAGCTCAACAGACCAAAGCAAACAACATTCGGCATTGACAAATGCTTGTTGATACTTGCAACAACATATGCTGTATAATCTTGACTATGGATCGGTGGGGATGCAGGTTCCCTGTGTGGTTGTGGGCAACGTTCACGGTGGGCAGGTGGCCACTCACGTCTGGTCTGCTGTGTTATGTCCTGCAATACTACAGCCTACCTTTTGGTGGTCAGGTGTTGATGCTTCTCTGCAAAGGCTGAGCTTTTAGCCCTGATATTGAGAGACATGCAGGGTTGTGCCACCATATCCAACACACATCTCATACTGAATATTAGTTCTCAGAAAGATTAATACGGCTCCCAAAGATTTACGCACTGAGCTATACTGTGTATTAAAACTTTTTGGGCATGGTGAATCACAGCATATCTGATTAAATTGAACACACTGGGGTATATTGCTAATCTTTATACATCATGATACATTTCTTAGCAACAAGTAGTGCTTGAGTGTGGTTTGTTTAAGCAACATACTATGATAGAGTGAATGTATATTGGTGGATTTACTACACCTGGTGTGTTTTGTATGCAAGTTATATTGGAGTGTCTTAACAACACCAGAAGTGGTGAATCCAACCATAGACTCAGTTTCATTCATAGTATCTTGGTATCTGGTTGGAAGGCGGTTATATGCACATATTGGTGTTGTACAACTTTCAAGTGTTTTGTTTGTTTAAATAGTCATATTTATCTTTAACTGTGGATATACTGCTGAATTAATCAAGGTCCTGTCAAGTGCTTTTACTAATGAATCAACAAGATTTCCATGTGGTATTGTATGAAACTAATCTTAGAATGGTCCCAGTCAGTAACATCGCGGAACAAAATAAAGTGGAGAAAAATTAAACGACAAAAACAGTGCCATCATCAATATTGGCAGCACAAAATGTAGCATCCCAGAACAATACAGGCCACATGACATGCAGGTAGCAAACAACATCCACTGCATGGAGGCACTGCACTGGAACACGCAGCAGCATGCACCCGTGCACAGGAATAGCACAGGGGTGCAGGGAGATAGAACAGGGCAGGGTGCAACCACCACTGGGGGAAGCAGGCCACTGGACACCTACCATGGTAATCTAATGGCACAGGCACCTACATGGTGGGGTAGCCCCACCCAGAATGCTGAGTGATGGAGAATGTGCACCGGGGTAACCACTGGGGGACAGGTGGACCATGGTCACCATGTGGATGGCCGTGTATAATGCAAGGGCCCAGGAGCACAAGCCAGCATGTCCCCAGCAACACACACACAACACACAGGACAGGGGAGATGGCATGTGCTCCTGGTCCCTGTGGTTCCAGTGCAGTGCCTTCATGTGGTGGACGTTGTTTGCTACCTGCGTGTTGTGTGGCCTGCATTGTTCTGGCACTCTACTTTTTGTGCCGCCAATATTGATGGTGACAATGTTTTTGCTGCTTTATTTTTGTCCACTTTATTTTGTTCCACGATGTTACTGACCGGAACCCTTAGAACAGCTACTTTATTTATTTTATTTTGCTGTAGTTTTGTTCACAGGTATGCCAGATAGTAATTCTGCAGATAAGAGCAATCTATAATAGTACTGTTGTTGTTGTTCAATGTCAAATTCACTGTTGAAGCAGTCTTTGTGCATACAGATCAGGGATATGTGTGCTGCACTTGTGTGAGAATAAACTTATTTGAACAGTAGCATCTCACCTTGAGAAACCTCATGAGTAGCAAAGAGATCACAGAGAACTGTACAAATAACTTTATCATCACAGAACTGTAGTATGTATATTTTTTTTGTGACTGCACTTTTACGCTTGACTTCTATTATATATTATTGAGCTCTTCAGCTTGTGGGAACGTGGTGAGGTGCAGGGAGAGGGTGAGGGTAGCTGGGTGAGGCTATTGTCATCTTTTATCATTGTCCAAGTGTTGCACAGGCTGCCATACACATGGTCTTCAGGTCTTTGTAAGAAGCAGCATTTATCAGGAGTTATGAAATGGGCATTGAAATTCTAGCATTCCCATTGGCCAGTGACTGTGTGCTAATGTGTCTAACAACACAGGAATAAGACCAGGCAATACCCACTGGGCATTGATATGGGTGATGCTGCACACAAAGAATGTTCAGAAATCAAAAAGCCGCCATCTTGTTTTGTGCCACAAGCGATGCCACCCAGACTGTGATATTCTACCAGGAACTGTACACAAACTCGAGAGTAGCGGGCTGGTAACGACACCCCAAGCAGCACTGCCGGTTCTAACAGTGTCATCCTGTGAAAAATGAAAGCTTACAACTACTACTATGATCTAGGCTGTGAATGTCAAGCTACCCCCTGCCCAGCACTCACAGCGACACTGAACTGCTCCTTCTCCCGATGTAGCAGCTCCCCGACAGCCATGAATCTGAACATGGAAGGGACTGTGTGCCACGGTTTACCATCACTCTCCAGTACTCCACTGTCCCTGGGACTGTGCACCGGGCTTTACTGTCACTCTTCACTACTCCACTGTCCCCAGCTCGCTCAGCGTCCAAATAAAAGTTGAGCACCGGCTCTTTACCCGTAAAACTATTGCTAGTTGTGGGGGTTGCCATGACAACTACAGAAAGACAAGTAAGGAAGCCTTAGCAGCTCAGAAGTCCAAGTAAACAAAAGAAAAAAAAAAACTCACGGAGGAACTATTTTATTAAACATCAACACAAACATTTAACTTTTTTACTATTAAATACTATATATTTCAGCTATCACATACATCTGTATTTTTGATAGCCATTTCATAAGTGCAATAAGCCAATCCAGGGTCTGTGAGTTAGACACTTTAACACACAGCTAGGAGGCTGGACACACTCGGCCGGTGGCCTCGTGCCTCACTATGCCTCCTAGCCGTGTGTTAAAGTGTCTAACACACACCCTGTCATGTCTTATTGCTTACCTAGTGTAGGGGTTCATACTGACACATTGTGCTGGAAGAAGGGGCAGGTTACAGGAGCTGAAGGGGGGCAGAATGTGTCATCAACAGATTTTAATGACAGTATAATAAAATGAAGACAGCTATACTGATCTACTATAGATGTTAATAGAGGTTCTCTGTCAGTAATAAAAAAAATAAATGCTCTTCACTACAGCATATTAGCAGAAGAGTACAGAACATCTTAGTTTAGTGACGTCTCTTCTTGTCATTTTTCTCTTTCCACAGGGCAGTTTGCTGTTCTGCATACGATCAGCAGTACTCTCAGCCAGCTGCTCGAGGCCATGCAGGGTGGTAACAGGGCTGCAGCCCAGCACGCCCATGACACTGCAGCAAAACTGAATTTTATTATCGATCAGAATAGTGAGGTGATAGAGTTGCTGCAGCGTCATGGGTGTGTAGGGCATGCAGCCTTAGTAGCCACCTGTGGTCTGGAGCAGAGCAACAGGGGCCTCACCCAAGCTATTCACTCACTAAGGGAGCTGGAGGAGGCCTCTGTTGCTTCACTTGAGACCACGCATGGTCTCATGGTGTGGCTGTCTGAGAACCAGCTGGAGGCCACAGAAGCCATACACCATCTGCTTCGGCAGGACCTGCAGCACATACCGGAGGACCAACCCTCTGCAGAGCCTCAGCAAGATGAGACCCTCGAAGGTGCCCCTCCCACACCACCACCACCAACTGCAGATGAGGGGCACCAAGACCCACCTGCTCCTGCGCAGCCTTCCTCCTCCTCCTCCTCCTCCTCCTCCCCTCCCCAGGGTACAACAGCCTGAATGCCCAGCACCTCGTTATCACTCCTGGCCATTCTTTTAAATATTTTTCATTAAATTATTTCTTTTTTCTTTTTTTTTATTTATATCTCCCCCGTCCTAGTGTGAAGAAACACTGTTATTTAACTGCTTTTATTTTATAAATGTTTTATTTATTTTTCCTTCCCCCTGTCCCTTGTGAAGAAACACATTTATTTATTTTAGTATTTTTATCAGAGAATTGGAAAATAATTCTTTTTATACACAAATTAATACTTTTATAATTATATATTATTCTTTTACAATGACGTAGTTGGCTCTTTCTTAAAAATATGTGTGTGGTACTGCTATAAGAAAGTATTCCATTGATGTCTGTCACTTTAGTTGGTGTCTTTCTCTACACCTATTATTCTGTGATTGATTTATGGGGCTTCAGGGCATTGCTTGGCTCAGCCTATTCAACTCGCCACTGTCCTAATGAGTGAAACTGGTATCAGTAATGTACAGTATCTCGTATATGTCAACTCATTGACTTTAGCTCTACACTCAAGATACACTAAGTGATCTGGACATGTATAGCAGAATTGGCTGATTGGCGCCATGCAAGTACTGAGAGTCCTACCATGTGTACAGCTGGTATCGATGATGTATACAATTGAAGTTCACAGCCTCAGTTTACTTGTGGCTCTGTAGTGAACATTAAGTACCTAGTTTCGGGAGGGGCAGGGCATTGTGTGGTTCAGGCAATCTAACTCCTCTGTGTTCTAACAGGTGTACAGCTACCATCACAGTACTATACCATTGATGTTCATACTCACAGTTGCTCTGTGGTTCTACATTCACGATTCAGTACCTGTTTGGGGCGGGGCATTGCCTGGCTGATGCAATCCAACTCGTGAGTGTTACAATTAGTCTGCAGTTCATATCAAAGAGGTATACAGTACATGTAATGGGTTTGGTTGGGCTATCTTTGTGGACTGAACAGCCAGCACATGATCAGGGGGTGGTGGGGACATTGTCTGGCTGAGGCCATGCAACTCATGACTGACTGTCATTACTAGTCTGCAGCTGGTATGAGAGAGGTGTGCTGTTCATGTCCATGGCTTTAGTTGGGTGTGGCTCTCCACTCAGGATGCAGTACCTGTTTGGGGGGAAGGGCACTGCCTGGCTTAGGCCGTGCAACTCATGCGTGTGATAACTAGTCTGCAGTTGGTATCACAGAGGTACGCTGTTGATGTTCATGCCCTTACTTCACTCTGGCTCTCCATTCAGGACCCAGAACGTATTCAGGGTGTGGGGGGGCATTGCTTGCCAGAGGCTATGCAACTCATGAGTGTCATAACTAGTCTGCACTTTGTATCACAGAGGTATACTATTGATGTTCATGTCATTAGTTGCCCTGTGGCTCTGCACTCAGGATCAAGTACCTGTTTGGGGGGGGAGTATTGCCTGGAGAAGGCTGTGCAACTCCTCAGTGTTCTAAGTTGTATGCAGCTTATATGAGGGAGGCATACTGTTTTTGTCCATGGATTTCATTGGCTTGTGAGTCTCTACTCAGAATAGAATTGCTGGTCCTAGAGAAGGAGGAGGAATTGTCTGGCTGAGGCCATGCAACTAATGAGTGTTATGACTGGTGCACAGTTCATATCACAAAGGTATACCATTGATGTTCATGCCCTTAGTTGGGCTGTGGCTGTATACTCAAGATCTACAACCTGCTTGGGGGGGGGGATGCATTGCCTGGCTGAAACCATACAAGTTCTCAGTGTTCTAATTTTCCTGCAGATGGTATGAGGGAGGTATACCATTGATGTACACAGCTTTAGTTGGTCTGTGGGTCTGTACTCAGCATCCAGTTACTGGTCTGGAGAGGTTGGGGGCATGGTCTGGCTGAGGCTATGGAACTCATGAGAGTCATAACTACTCCACAGTTGGTATCACAGTCCTATGATGTTGAAGTACATGGCTTTAGTTGGGCTGTTACTTTGTACTCAGGATGTAGTACCTGTTTGGGGAGGGGGGGCATTGCCTGGCTGAGGTTGTGCAAGTCCTCACTGTTCTCACTTCTGTGCAACTGCCATAAGGGAGGTATGCCGTTGATGTCTATGGCCTTAGTTTGGCTGTGAGTGTGCACTCAGCATGCAATTACTGGTCTGAGGGGGTTGGGTATTGCCTGGCTCAGAACATGCAACTCATGAGTGTCATAGCTACCATGCAGTTGGTGTGAGACAGGTATACCATTGATGTTCATGGCCTTACTTGGGATGTGGTTCTGCAGTCAGGATGCAATACCTGTTATGTGGGAGTGGGGTAATAACTAGGGTGAGGCATTGTTGGCAATTTCTCTTTTTATAAAGGTTTCATGAAGTTGTTTAGATGTACTGTAGTAAGAGAACCTCTCATTGTCATTTCTTTCTCAAAAAGTTAGGAAATTCTTTGCAAAAAACTGCGTTAATGCAACAGTTAGGGTTTTTTACAGCGACAAAAGCGAGGAAATTCGATGTTAGGGTTTTCAACCCTAACGCTGACTCCCTCCCACTGCCACACATACACACACCCACAGACACACACATAGACACACCCCACACACAGAACACACAACTATGGGGGCAGTACAAGGTAAGACAACCAATCACAGACAGACACCATAATGCAACAGAAATAACATACAACTTCTTAAACATACCACAACAGGCATCCATCATCGTTTCACCAACTGTATCACTTCTGCTGCCATTTCAGCCTCTTCGACGTGTAGATCCTTCTACATGACAGCATACTGTAGATAGTAAAGCACATGTGTTGATCGTGGTGTAGAGCCCTTTGTCCTCCCACAATGGTCTCACCAACTTGTCCATTTCTGCATAAAAGCATAGCAGTATGCTACCAATTTGGGCATTTCTGCATGAGAACATACTTCATGTCTCCACTAACGTGCTCATTAGTGCATAAGACTATAGCTCCATTGTATCACCAATTTGGCCATTTCTGCATAACAGCACAGCATCATGTCCACACTAACTTGCCCATTTCTGCATAACACCATAATATGAATAGCAAAATACATTTATTGGTAAGAACACGGGACTGAGCCCCAACTAGCTCGCCAATGTCTGTACCACAGCATAGTCCATGCTCCCACCAACTTGCCCATTTCTGTGTAACAGCTTAACGTAAGTACTAAGACATATGTATTGGTGGGAGCAAACCCCCAGCAACTTGACCATTTCTGTGTAACAGCTTAACGTAAGTACTAAGACATATGTATTGGTGGGAGCAAACTCCCAGCAACTTGACCATTTCTGTATAACAGCATAGCCCAAACTTCCCACCACATTCTTCAATTCTGCATAACACCATAATATAAGTAGATAAACACATGTGTTGGTGAGACCCCAGGAACTTTCGGGACACTGCAGTTGCACCAACTTTCCCAAAATTACCCATTTCTGCATAAGAGCATAATATATGAAGTAAATCTCATGTATTGGTGAGAGTGTGGGGCCTTTTTGGTTGCTGTGCTCCATCAACTTGTCCATTTCTGCATAACAGGATAGTCCCATGTTCCCACCAACTAGTCCATGTCTGCATAGCACCATAATATAAGTAGCAAAAACATGTATTCGCAGCAACTTCGTATTTGTCCATAAAAACATAGCCCCATGTTCCCAGGACATTTTCCATTTCTGTATAATAGCATCATATGAATGCTGAAATAGATGCATTGGTAGCTCCATCTCCAATGCTTCTACCGGATGTTGGTGTACCCACCCAAAAGACCAGGATGGCAGCAGAAGTGATACAGTTGGTGAAACATGATGATGGATGCCTGTTGTGGTATGTTTAAGAAGTTGTATATTATTTCTGTTGCATTACGGTGTCTGTCTGTGATTGGTTGTCTTGCCTTGTACTGACCCCCATAGTTGTATGCACATATGTGTGTGTGTGTGTGTGTGTTATATATATATATATATATATATATATATATATATATATACACACACATTTATATCATATATATCTATACATATATATCTATCTATATATATATATATATATATATATATATATTTGGAGGCAGTATAAGCGCAGTGGTCTAAGGCTCTGAGCTGCAAATCTGGTGACATCCAGCAGACCAGACCTGGGTTTGAATCCTACAGCTTCCACTTGCATACTGTGTGACCCTGAGCAAGTCACTTAACCTTCTTGTGCTCCCAGGTCGCTCCTGTAAAAAAGCTTTCAGCTTAGTGTGCTATACCTGGTTAAATAACTAAATAAATAAAAATAAACAAAATAAAAATCTATATATATCTGTGTGTATATATATATATATATATAGTAGAGGCAAAAAACTCCATTTAATGCATTAGTTAGGGTTGTTCCACAGCGACAAAAGTGAGGAAATTCGCTGTTAGGGTTGAAAACCCTAACTCCGAATTCACCCCCACCACACACACACACACACACACACACACACACATATATATACAAGTATGGAGGAGGACCAAGTCAACACAACCAATGGCAGACATCCAGCAGCAGGTGTCAGAAATAACAAACAATTGTTTAAATGTACTACGAGACATCCCCACCCACCTGACCAGGTACTGCATGCTCAGTGGAGATCAACAGCAAAACTGAGGCCATGTACACCAAACGTACACATCCCTGATTGCAGCTACACACAACATACCACACTTAGTAGTTGCATGGCCTTACCTACCGATGCCCCACACCAGACAACACCACATGTGATGGGCCACCTGAGCAATAGAGTTGAGCAAAACCAAGGAATTGTACAGGTATAATATCTCTGATTATAACAAGGGTTTGAGAAATGCAGCTTTCTAATTGACTGTAAACACTGTAACAGCCTTATGTTTAGTTTTTATTAACATACATGTAGAGCCTAACCATATGATGAACATGCTTTAATGTTGTTTAAAAAAACAGTTTTATTATGATAGCAATAAGCCACTCCCAGGTATTATGTTAATGGTCAGTTTATCACTGTCTAGCGACATGTGGCACTCGGCTATGCCTCGTTCAACATTAAACCCCTACATGGTGATTAACAGACCATTTAACATAACCGTTGGTCATGCCTTATTGCTTAATTGTCTTTATGACTAGATACTCTCCCTCTGCTAGGCACTACAGGAGTTTTGCAACACAGTGTCACACCCAGTTACACCATACTCTGTCTACTTACTGGAGAATGGCTGTGAATATGAACTCAATGAAGATGAACAGTGTAACTTGATCATTACAGTCATCGAAACCTTAGTGTGATTATAACTGACAGAATCAGTGATAGAGAATAACCCTTGCTGTCCTAGTACACTTATCCCATTGTGAGTTAAATCAATACTAAAAGATATTCTGTTTATATCTACACTATACCTACTTGATTGCTGTTGTACCACAATTGACATAGTTATCACTTTGATAGCATCAGTGACAGAAGTGTGGCAAACCCAAACACTACATATACAGCCTGAGTATGAAATAACTGTTAAAAAAATTACGCTGTGTCCATAAGTAGCATAGATCACTCATTGCAACAATAGTAAATGTATCACTGTTTGAATAAGTTAGTCATCACAGATGCAATGAGATTGTCTTTATCAGGTACAACATACTGAGTAAGTGCCTACAGGAAATTCTATCCTATAGACATCTCCGATACAGGTACGTCATTGTTGGCTCAGTAGTCCTATGATATTTAGAAGTTGCTTGGCCTGGTCCATGCAATTCCATTGTTTCTTACAAAGAATACTTACTGCATCTTTAGTATTGAAACACACTGAAGGTCTATGTATGTACATTAGCAGTACAGCTTCATCAGTAAGAATGCATCTGATACTGGCAGTATGAATTTCACAGCGTTGAACAGGCAATGCTTTTCCATACGTTTACATCAGCCTCTCTATCTTCAGTAAACAGTTGCAGTAAATGTACTACTATGAAAATCACATACTAAATGTAACACTACTTTTATCTCGAGCATGCTAGTGTCTTGTAGTTAATATATGTACTTCTCTTAATTAATGTATACTCATTAGTGTTAAAACCTTTCTACAACTGTGATCATGCACCTTTAGCATTTATATTGACTAACGGCACAGTACCAGTTGTGGTGTGGTGTGGGGCATAGTTAGGTAAGGCCATGCAACTACTAAGTGTGGTACGTTGTGTGCAGCTGCAATCAGGGATGTGTACGTTTGGTGTACATGGCTTCAGTTTTGCTGTTGATCTCCACTGAGCATGCAGTACCTGGTCAGGTGAGTGGGGATGTCTCGTAGTACATTTAGACAATTGTTTGTTATTTCTGTCACCTGCTGCTGGATGTCTGCCATTGGTTGTGTTGACTTGGTCCTCCCCCATACTTGCATGTGTGTGTGTATGTGTCTGTATGCTGATCCTAAGTGTCAACCTAAGGATCAGCAAAATAATCATTCTTAAGGTCCCCAATGTCTGCACCCAGTTTGGGAGGGCTGCTATCAGCTACTCATTAGCAATTGTTTGGAATTCACTCCAAAAAAACCATGAAGCTAAATAACCTCCTACCCTTAATATCCTTCAAAAGATTATTCACCACCCTATTGCCAGAACTCTGCACCTGCTTCCCAAGGGCCCTAAACCCGGCCCTACCTACCCCTTTTCTTTTTTTTTCGTGTTCCTATATGCTGATAAAACCTCCGTTTCCAGTCCCAAGATTCACCCTCAAAATGCCTGCTAGGGTCCTATAATCTACATATTACTCCTGATGTGCCCATTGCCTCTGTCTCACAGATTAAAAGTTTTAATGTGCCTTGTACATATGTATATTGTTATATATAGCACTTATGTCATTGTATTACTGTTTATGTTACCCCTGTCATTGTATTACTGTTTATGCTACCCTTGTCAATGTAATAACACTTGCACTTCTTGACCACTCAGGTTCATCTTGTAAATGAGCTATGCTCAATGATGTTCGCCTGATTAAATAAAGATTTTGATTGATTGACTGATTGACTACGTGCTACTATATATAATATATATATATATATATATTCGATGTTAAGTTGAAACCCCTTTGCACCCTCAGCCCCCAACTGGAATCGGAGTGCTGGGAGTCATAGGCCTAAGTGTCCACCCCATCACATGTGGAAAGAAGCTGAGGAATAGGAGAATGGGGTGACAGTTAGACAATGACCCAATGCACACCCTGATTCCAGTTGGGGGGTGGGCTGAGGGTGCAAAGGGGTTTCAACCCTAACATCGAATTTCCTCACTTTTGTCACTGTGGAACAACCCTAACTGATGCATTAAATGGAGTTTTTTGCCTCTAATTTGTCTTCTTTTTGAGAATGATAATGAGAAATAGTGAATGTAATGCAGCGGCGGGAGCACGGGGGTGATGTCTTGTCGCATTGTAACATTGTGCCTGCAAATGCAAATCGTAATGTGCCTGATGACGCAAAGTGAAACAGAAAGAGGAACAGTACTGTAGACAGAAATGTTAAAAACAACGGAAATGCAACCGCAAATAAAAACGCAAAGGGCAACGCACATGGTGGCGTAAACGTGAACGGTAAGTGAAATGTGTACTGAACCACAAGCAGAAATGGTAATGGTAAGAGTAATGTAAGCGCACAGGCTAGTTTTCCCCAAAAGCTGTATAGAGAAAGACAGTGAGTAGAAAGAATGTATGCAAAATAATGACTCTCGGAACACAAAAATCAGTAGTTGTAATAGTAAATTGCTTATATCTCAGTAACCGTACGACATAGAAAAAAAATTTAAAAAGTCATATGTATTATCAATTTCCTGGCTAGTTGTATACATAGCCCCTTAGGGGGCTAAAATGTTTTGACAAAAACTCTGTATCTCGCACCGTTTTCGAGATACAGGCCCTCAAAGGCGCGGCGAACTCCGTAATGTTATCCTATGGGGAAAAAAACAGAAGTTCGGACTGCCATAACTTTTGAACAGTTTAATGCTTTTTCATGAAATCTTTGAAAGGCACATTGGGGGCCACAGCTGAACGTTCTCTGAAGATTTCGGGCCAGTCGCGCAAACCGTGCGACCTGTAGGCGCGACCGTAGAATTCCAGAAAAAGCGTAAATGTGTGCACAGATCATGCTTAATAACTCTGCAGCTGTGTATCTGACCAGTACGAAACTTGGTAGATCCCAAGGACTATGGTTCTTGATTGTGTATTCCAAACATCAGCCAAATCTGTCAAACGGTTGCAAAGTTATTAAGGTGCAAAGTTTTGGTGTTTAACATAGAAATGGCTCCTCAACCCTAACTATGGTAGCACTACCGTGCTACCATAATATATATATATATATATACACATATATATATATAAAATGGGAGTGCAATAGCAGCCTTATAGTTAGGGTTGGTACAGCCTTTCAATGTTGAATCTGAATTTTTTGTACCTTAATAACTTTGTCATTTCACAATCAAATAACTCAAAAAGTGGTATGTGTTGTCATGTTGCTAGTGTCACAAGATGTGAAAAGTTTTATAATGGCAGCTTTTACAGTTTTTGAGATGTAAAGTGGTCAAAAAACCAAAAAAAGAATGGTTTTTTCTCTTAGGACAACATGGGAGTTTTTGCTCTCATCTACAGCACACACAGGATTAAGTTTTGCTCTGACATTTACAGGGATGATGGAGTGTGTGCCAAGGGTGTGCCTTTAGATGGTTTGGTGTAAAAATATATTGTCAGTTTTGAATTAGAAGGATTTTTTGTGATAGATACAAGACAGGCTGCTGAACGGTAATAACATTTACCGTTCGAACAGTAAATGTGCGAATGGTGAATGTAATTCACCATTCGTACTTTACTGTTGGAATCATAAATAGTTGAATGGCAAATACCATTTACTGTTCAAATAGTAAATGTTTGAATGGTAAAAGCCATTTACTGTTCGCACTTTACTGTTCATACTTTACTGTTCCAACAGTAAATGGTCATGATCTGCTTCAATACTTATAGAGCTGCTCTTTATCTATTCCTTCTGACAGTCATATCTTAACCTTTATGTTTAGGCATTCATATCGCAATGGAGTTTCTGAAGTTTATCCTGCCATTTTCTTAAATTTTACGCTATACAGTTGAGCTGTTTATTCTCGTTTGACTCGCAGCTTGCAGTAGCCAAGTAAAATTTGCACTCTGCTATTTTCGGAAATCCAGAATGTTACCTATGTCAGTAGGGTCACCCTCACGCACCGTTCCCTGTCAGGCAGGATCTGGTAGTTTTGAACTGCATATTAGCTGTGGTGCTGTATGGATGTTCAATGGCAGTATTCACTTGTACTTGGATAGTAAATATCTTATCTGTTTTTCCATGTGGGACACAGTGTTGTATGAATGTATTTACATTCAGTTATTTATATATTTAAAATGTGGGTTTTGTTTTGTATGGGTGGCTTGTGTGTATTCCATAGCACAATCAGTCACTGCTGTCTTTCTAGCTTGTGCAGCTCCTAAATTCATTCAATCAACCTGCCCTTGCCTTTAATTGACTCCTCTGCGTCCGGTTTGCATGATGGATTGAATGATGACCACTTTATTTCAACAGCGTGTGGGGGTGGGAACCAATGCATGTGTTCAGCATACTAGATAATTTTATTCTCTTTTTTGAAAGCTTATTACAGTGTAGACTGGTGTATGTTTCTTCTGTTTCACTGAGATAGTGAGCCGATCGTTGTTAGACATGCTGTGCTAACAAGTGTTGTACCATTCTTATTAACTTTGCCCTTTTAAAAAAAAAAAAGAAAATACCAATTATGTTTCAACAGTTGTTTTGGCGGAATGCTGTTAAGGTCTCTGTGTCCAATGCACGGAGTAAGCAGTGATAGTGTTTATGTCGTGGGTTGAAATAAGCTAAAGAGTGATTAAAATGCTAGTCAGCTTGAATGGTCAAAGCGCACCAGCCCTGTTTACTAAATTTATGAAAGGGAAAATAGAAGCAGTTTAGATTAAAATGATAACAGGCAGTGCAACTATCATCCTGAAATACAATAAATAAATGGTGCCACGGTACTCCATTCAGCACTTCATAACTTCATTCTAGATGTGAACATTTGCCAATCATTTTGTTATAAAGGATTCCCACAGGATATTTATTCTTCCCCTGTATGATGATTAGCTATATACTTTATGCACTCTGGAACCCTTCTACCCCCCTCTGTGTGCTTCTACCACCACACTAATCCAAGTCCTGAGAATCTTTTCATTGAGTTGTCTCATCTGTCAAGGTAACTGTCAGCTGTATTCATCTTTATGCTATTTCCACCCCCAGTCCAGCCCCCTTGTCACTCAGACCCCCGGTTTTATCTGACAGCACTGCAAATGGCTGTTCCTTACTCCTGTCACTTCTATGACTTAGATAGGACACTGCAGCCTGAGCCAGTTGGTGGGTGTGGGAGGGGGTGCCAGGCAGCCACAATCACTATCAAGAAACTATGGAAATCAACAAAAGCAGGAAGCGGCCAAAGCGTGTATGTATTGATCTGGAAAGGGAGAATAGAAATCTGTAACTTTCTAAACAACTTCACTGCTGAAAACGTTTATGGCACAGTAGATTGGAATTTTTACAAAAAAATAAAAATAAACACACAGAGTAGCACAGCACAAAACTGTTGTGCAAGTCTGTGTGATCTTTGTATTTCTATTAATAATTCCAAATAACCGTGTCAACTATGGATTCAGCAGTTCGGCATCTTTCACATTTCATTGTTCTTATCCCCATTCCCAGTTCACTGTTTGCACACATTGACTGATGCCTGGGGTTGTTGTTGCAGACATTGACTTTCCTGACTTTTCATTTTTCTTCACAATTTACTGAAAGCATTTGTGGTTACCGTGCCCCCACCACCACCACCACCACCACCACACACATCCATCCTTGCACTTTCAGGTTGCATTGCACTGTCTGATACACAAAACCATGACACAGAGTACTGGATACTGTCAGTATTACAGAACTGAGCCTTGTAGGGCATTAACACAAGAATCAGTACAGACAGCTTTCTGGACTTTCTCCGGGAAACTGTCCAACTATATAGAACTGGAAAAAAAAACACCCTAGACTACAGTTAATTCATAGCACAGAACATGTAAATTGCAAAGTTCCCAAGTTTTTTGCTACTCATACCATTTTAATAATTTCCAGTTGTTTGATTGACATCTGTCCTCACCAATGGCAATTCAGATACGCTAGACAGTGATTTGTTCCCAGCTTTGCAACCTATTCATTGCATGAATTACATTGTTGAAAACTAGCCTGTAGGGTTAATAAAATCTTGAATTGATTCCATAGTAGCATCCACTTTATGACTAATGCCAGTGACACACCTGGACGCGTTTGCTAAATCATTCTTAATGCACTATCTGTCTAAATTGCATCCCTTTAATTTTTTAGCTGTGGTCACCACTGCCCCCCCATTTCTATGTGTTTGCCTACATCGGGGTGCCCAGTCCCCGTGTTGGCAGTCAGTCCCCTGACAGTGTGGAATACTGGGTAGCCCACTCCCAGTGTCCCCCATTATGTTCTGCCCCCCTACTCTGTGTGTTTGCTGACATCAGGGTGCCCAGTCCCTGTGTCATTAGCCAGTCCCCCCTGACAGTGTGGGACACTGGGTATCCCACTCCCAATTTTATGGCTTTATGATCAAATTGTAACATAATAATGTTGCACGTATTTATTGAAATTTGTAGTATATTGTAGTTGCTTTTAAGCTGATCAATAAAAACTTTGAACTTGAACACTCCCAGTGTCCCCAGTCTTGTAGTCCCCTCAGTACCATGGAACACTGGGGAGCCCACCCCATGTTCTGAAATATATTAATAATGTTCCTGTAAAAATGAAAACAGTCCCTCATCGTCTCCCCTACACCCGTCTGTTATTCTGACCCTCCCTCTGCGCACCCACCTCCCTGCAACCCCCTTAGCCCATACCTACCTCTGAAGACTGGTGGCTGCAATCTTCTGTAGACTGGGACACATCTGCACTCTTCAAAGGTGAATTACGGACTGAAGGAATAAAAGTAAGCCATATAATGGCTGTCAATGGGGTTTGCAACTTACGTTGACATCTCAGCCATTTTTACGATTTTTTAACCCAAATTTTCAAATTGGGTTCTTAAGACCCCACCTCATGAACGTTAACACTGTCATCTCATTAACTGGTCTGAAAAGGTGATTTTGTGGTTGCTGTGTGGAATCACCTTTCAGGACTGATTAACAAAATGTTAGTGCCATTGTTCATGAGATGGGGTCCACAGAATCCCATGTTGACAATTTGGTGCAAAAAGTCCCCACACTTTATTTATTTATTTAAAAGTTTTACCAGAAAGGCATACTGAGCAGATACACTGCTCAATTCCAGATGTATCCTGGGGGAGGGTTGAGTACAAGGAGAGTAAGAGTACAACACTGAATAATGAAGTCCTAAATACAGTAGTGGATTACACAATGCAATACAATATACAATACAATGTAGATGTAGCAGGTACAGTGTAAGAAAATACAAAATAAAACAGTGCAGTGGCTGGAGTTTAGGGTAGGGTAGTTAGAGACTTTAACTAAGATACACCCATACAACATAGTGCTGCGGTTCTGTGCTTATTACTATAATAAGAGGTGCAGCCTTAGGGCGGACAGAAGATTTAGCTGCATGCACAGGGGGAGAAAAAATGTGCTTTGAGGTGTTGTGTGGGGGAGGTGTACAGAATGCCCATGGGAAGGGAATTCCACAGTTTAGGCATGCTATATTTGAAGGCTGCCTGACCTGCGGTGGTGGACATATGTGGCACAGATAGGAGCCTGGCATCATTGTTCCTTAGTGCATAAGCTGGATGGGCAGGGGCAGTCAGTATAGAAGTGAGGTAGGTGGGCAGGGACTGGGTTCAGAACTTGGCTGTGGTGTGAGCGCAGTGGGACAGTCTACGTTCATGGAGGGAGGAGAAGCCCAGAGTCTGGTAGAGGGCGCAGTGATGGGTGGAGGGTGGACAGTCCAGGGCAAAACGACAGAAGGAGTGGAAGAGTGGGTTCAGTCTGGCTAGGGAGTACTTGGGAGCGGCACTGAAGACTACGTCCCCATAGCCAAAAATAGGGAGGATCATTTTCTGCACCCTGACGTGGCATGCTGGCAGCGGGATGCAGCCATGATTACAGCATAAAGCTCCCTACCTAGGGTGGAGCTTTTTGTGGATGGCATTGATGTGCACAGAAAAGTCGAGGTGCTGGTCAAGGCAGACCCCGAGACATCTTAAGGAGTTACAGTCCTCCAGAGGTGTCCCAACCAGGGTTTGGAATTTGGGGGTGGAGGGAAGCTGTGAGAGTCTCTGCCTAGTGCCAAAAGTCATGGAGACTGTTTTTTTTTTGGCATTGAGGGAGAGTTGATTTGTGTGAAACCAGAGCTGAACACTGTGGAAGTCCTGCTGCAATCTGGTCACCACATCAGTGGGCATGGGGCCAGATGTATACAGCACCGTATCATCTGCATACATGTGAATGGATGTGTGAGGGCAAGCAGAGGGCAGGTCATTGAGGAAAATTGAAAATAAGAGCGGTCCAAGGAGGGAGCCCTATGGCACACCAGTTGAGACAGGTAGAGGGGAAGAGATGGTGTTGCCAATACGGACCGATTGGGATCTACCAGTCAGGCAGGAGTGGAACCATTTGGCAGCTACACCGTAGAGTCCAGCGAGTGAGAGCTGGGACAGGAGGAGTGGGTGGGAGACCTCACTGAACGCCTTTGCCAGATCGACAAAAATTGCTGAGGTGATGTAACCTTGGTCCGTACCAGTATGGATGGAATCAATGAGCCTTAGCAGGGAGGTGGCAGTGGAGTGGATCTTAAAAATGACTGTGTTATGAGCATGTGTTGCACAGTTTCTATGCACACTCATAAGTTGGCCAATTTTTTATATTTTCACCCCATATTTTAAACATTGACAGTTTTTCACACCTCCTCATGAACAGTATAGCTATCATTTTTCACACCCTGCCTGAAACATGTTTTCATACCTGTGGCACAAAATGGCACAGTCACTGTGCAAAATCAACTTTCGGGATGGATTAATGAAATCTCAGCACCAGTGTTCATGAGGGGAGGTCTCAAAAAGCCCATGTTGGAAATTTTTGTGAAAAATTCCAAAAATTGACCGTGATATGAGCATGTGTTGAGCAGATTGTATGCACATACGTAACTGACAATTTTTCATATTTTTACTCCAGATTTTCAACATTGCCATTTTTGTACACCTCCTCATGAACAGTATACAGCTGTTATTTTTCACTTCCTGAGCAAAACATATTTTTGCACCTGTTTTGCAGAATGGCACGGCTGCTTTGCGAAATCAACTTTTGGGACGGATTAATGAAATTACAGTGACAATGTAATTTCTAGGCTGGTAGTATAGCCTAGAGGTTAGAGTAATGAGCTGTGAATGAGCTTGGTACATCCAGCAGACCAGATCTGGGTTTGATTCTCACAACCTCCACTTGCATACTGTGTGACTCTAAGCAAGTCACTTAACTGCCCTCTGCTTCCAGGTTGCCCCCGAAAACAGGCACTTGTGCCTAATGGGCCTTAACCAGTTACCAAAGACTAAAATAAAATAAAATAAAAAAGTGTTCATGATCTGGGGTCCCCAAAAGGCCATGTTGAAAATTTGGTGAAAAAAATCCCTGAAAATGCACAAGTTACATGTGTCTGTTGAATTTATTCGATGCACGCACATAACTTTGCGAGACTGGAGCACTCACACATTTAAATAAGGATACTATTATACTATCTCAAAAAGAAGGGAAATGCATTGCAAAAAAACTACATTAATGCATCAGTTAGAGTTTTTAATTACATTGTCAAAAGCTGGGATATTTGATGTCAGGGTTCCCAACCCTACCACCCCACACCCCTACTCTCCACACACCAAAGGGTGTTAGGGTGTACCGAGGGATCGTGAGGCCTAACTCCCACCCCATAATCCTATAGTGTACCACGTCAGCTTGTTTACACATGGAATATGGTGAGAGTTGGGCCTGATGACCCCATGGCACGCCCTGACATCTGTTGGTGTGTGGAGGGTGGGGGGGGTGAGGTGGTATGGCTGGGAACTCTAACATCGAATTTCCTAACATTTGACAATTTAATAAATCCCCTAACTGATGCATTAACGTAGCTTTTTGCAATGAATATGAAAATAGTCTTTCTGGCTAGTGCGCCTACCCGGTTAACAAAAACTAAATAAAATATATATATTGGCCCGGTAGGGCCAGTGTAGTTAGGGTTGCACGATCACTTCTATGTTGAACCTCAAAGTTTGCACTTTAATAACTTTGCAACCATTTGTCCGATTTGTCAGAACTTTTGCATGCACAACCACCAATTATATATCTCTGGATCTGGAAAGTTGTGGAATCGTAGGGCGTTCAAAATATGAAATATCACCAACTTTTGCGCATTTTTTGATAAGCCATAATGGACTGAAGAATGCTTTTGAGTGGCTTCAGATTTGTTTGTCTACATGTGGCCTGTGTTGAACTGGTGCATTTTGAAGATTTGGTGAACAAATATTGCTCCATTCAAAAGTTATTACATTTTTTCATGTCTCATTACAGCTTATGGGAAAATTTATATGTGTATTGCGAAACCTTTCGCGATCACATTTTTGTTGTTGTGCTCCCGGAATTTGTCTTGTGTGCCGCCAGCTCGTTTTCAGTTCGCATGAGACAAAAAACGTAACTCAAAAAATAATGCCCTTTTGGTAAACACCAACAGTTGTGTTTACCTAATTGGTCCCTGAGGAACATGAACCTGGCATTATTTTTTCACCAGCTGGTGTGGAAATACGTTTTTCGGACTTGTTGCAACATTTTGCCATTTTCTGATTGCGGCAACTTTTTTTGTTGCCACGAAAACAATCACGATAAAAAGAAAAGTAACCTCAACAACATTTTTCTGTGTGAAATAACATTTCCATTATAGAGATAGGAGTGCCACAGAAACATTAAAGCAATCATGATAACACTGCACGAGCACATTTTCTAATGTGTTGTTTTCTTCATCACTTTATTGTGCCAAGGTGGAGTGTGCTTTTGGCATGGAATTTTCAGGGTGGAAAGCCCTGGTCCCACAGATATGCCTTTTCATGGTTTGGTACCAAAACATTCAATGGGCCCATAGTTACAGCATTCTGAAGTTGAAAAATTGTCCCATAGGATAACATTGCAGCACCCGTGACACCTTTTGGCGCCCGTATCTCAGAAACAGTTTGAGTTACGGATTTTTCATCACAACAATTCTTAGTCCCTAAGTACAGAAGTAGGTTGGAAAGCCATGAATACTATGAATTTAGAAATTTTTTTCTGCCTTGTTCAGTTACTGAGATATTTAGAAATTAGTATTCAAATGGCTCATTTTCATGTCTGTAGGTCAGTATTACACCCTCAAAGTTAACACCCACAGTGCATATCAGTGCCCGTATCTCAGAAACAGTGCAAGATATGGATTTCATTGATTTATTTTCCATGGATGTCTCACTGTCATGATTACAACCGCACTAGAGTTTTTTTCCTAGCTCCTACGGTTGCTGAGATATTTGCAAATTAGTGTTACAAGGGTTCCTTGCCCTATAGGGTTGCTGTATAGCTTCGTAGTTATGTGTAAGTGGGAGTGTAGGGCCCAGAAGGTCCGCGCTCCCACAGACGCATATCATTATGCACAAATGGACAGCTTGGTGGTGGGCACCGCGCTCCCACCAACACACCATTTACTATTTATATTACACTTTTTCCAAAAGTAAGGAAATTCTTTGCAAAAAAACTTCATTAATGCATCAGTTAGGGTTGTTTCCACAGTGACAAAAGCGAGGAAATTCAATGTTGGGGTTTTCAACCCTAACTCCGAATTCCCCCCACACACACAATCACACACAACACACATACAAGCAGGGGACAGTACAAGGCAACACAGCCAATCAGAAACAGACACCGTAAGTTAACAGAAAGAACATACAACTTTGTAAACATACCACAAGAGACATCCATCATCATGTTTCACCAACTGTATCACTTCTGCTGCCATCCCAGTGTCTTGGGAATATGCTCCCTACTGCCTCTTTGTTGATAACCTTTACGTATTTGAATGTCTCAATCATGTCCACCCTCTCTCTCTCTCTCTCTCTCCTTTGTTCCAGAGAGTACATGTTTAGGACCCTCAGTCTCTCCTCATATGTTAAGTGACTGATTCTCTTAACCATCTTTGTCGTCCTCCTCTGGATGTGCTCAACCCTCTCCACATTCTTCTTGAGGTATGGACTCCAGAACTGGACCCCATACTCCAGATGCGGCCTAACCAACTGGGTGTACAATGGTATTATGACCTGCCTCCTCCTACTAGTGATCCCCCTCCTGATGCAACCCAGCATCCTGCTGCCTCTTGTCACTGCCTTCTCACAATGTTTTGTTAACTTCAGGTCCTGTGTAATGCTGGTGCCAAGGTTTCTCTCCTGTTCGGTTACCTTTAGTGGTTGCCCTCCCATGCAATAAACCGCTCTCCAATTTTTCCTTCCTAGATGCATGATCTTGTACTTCGAAGTATTGAAAGACTATTGCCACTCTGCACCATTCTTCTAGTTTGCTCAAATCCCTACGCATACTATCAACCCCCTCCTGTGTGCCTACTGTATTGCAGACCTTTGTGTCATCTGCAAATAGATACACCCTCCCCTCAAGGCCCTTTGCTATGTTCCCTATAAATATATTGAATAGTAGTGGGCCCAACACCGACCCATGGGGAACCCCACTGATGATACATCCCTTCCCCAAGGGTACCCCATTTATCACCACCCTCTGACTTCTACCCCCAGCCAGTTCTGCACCTACTGTACTACTGTCCACTCCGGCACCAGAAATCCCAGATTATGCTGCAGCCTCCTGTGTGGTGCTGAGTCAAACACCTTCCTGAAATCAAGGCATGCAATGTCCACCAACCCCCCTGATCCACCACCTTGGTGATGCTGTCAAAGATCTCTATCAAGTTCATTTGACAGGATCCACCCTCAGTGAACCCATGCTGGCATTGGTCTAACAGGCCATTTTATTTATTTTTATTTAGTTCATTTTTGTTGGCTGGGTAAATGCACTAGACAAATTCTGCCTATTTTCAGGCACAACCCGAGGGAAGGGGATACAAATGAATGCCAACTGACTTTGAACCAGATTAAGCTGTTGGTGGTATTTTAGTGACTACTTCCAGGTAGCTAGTGATTCTGTTTTTTAACAGTTTTTCCATGAGCTTGCCAACCACAGACGTCAAGCTCACTGGCCAGTAATTGATCACCTCTTCCTTCCACCCCCTTGTGAAGGGGTACCACATCTGCCCATTTCCAGTCACCAGGGCCACCCCTGATTCTAAAGACCTGTTGAAGAGGGCAGGCAAAGGAGCTGACAGCACACCTCTCAGCTTCTCAACACCCTGGGGTGTACCCCACCCGGCCCCATCGCCTTATGCACCTTCAGTCTCTCTATCTCGCTCAGGATCTCCTCTACCTGGAAGGGACTCATGACCACTCCATCCCCCTCCTTCTCTTTTACCCTTGTGTTACCACTCTTCCACTCATTCTCCTTTGTGAACACTGAGTAGAAATAGCTGTTAAGCAATTCCGCCTGAAGATTTCCACCAGCACTACAAAGACATGCATTCTTATTTGTAAGTGTACAGAGTAGAGCAATCCTCCTTGCACAGTCCTTACAAGGTGTCTGTTATCCTTAAACACTACATTTTATACTTGCATGTTTCTTGACTAGTGTCAGCACAGAATTTTGTTTCTTGCGCTAAATTACAAATGTGCAAGAAAAAAAAATCATGTGTTTAAACTAGTCAAGAAACCTTCAAGTATAATTCAATGGGCTATGCAACCAGAGTAGTGTTATGCTTGTGCAACTGTGATAACTGGCCATTCACACTCTCTGTTCCATGGGGAATTACCACCCTATAGGGGTACCGAAGGCAAGGAGCCCTCAGAGAGTGCTCTATCACTAGAGCTGCTGTGGGAAAATTCCCTTGGCTAAAGGTACCTTATGAAGGAGCCCCCCCCAACGACAGAGGCGCACCACTGGAGGAGGAGGGGAGGATGGTAGGGTAAAGAAAAAGTGCTTCAGAAGGAGGCTGAAAGGAACTGCTTATATAGCTCAGGAAGGGGTGTGGCTAGTTGCTCCCCCATTGAACCACAGGCATAGCCTTTCAATTCAATAGGCTACACAACGAATAGTGAATTGTTATGATTGCATGAATAGTAAATTGATATGAGTGGCATGATTACTTTAAATGCCATTGGGGCAGCAATTGGTTAATCCAGTAAAGAGCAAGCAGGGCAGTAATGAAATGCACGAACGTCTTCCATGTAGGCCATGAGGTTAACAAGTTATGCATGGAATGGATAACTGAAGCCATGTAGGCAAGGAGCAGCAAAGGAACAGGAGTCATTTAACTTACTTAAAGGGGGACAGAACTGATTGCTTATGTGCAGCTCTTTGAAATGTCTCAATTTTCATAAATTTATATTCATACCTCCAAAGTATTCTTATTTAACCATGCTTAAAGAAAAGCTGAAGCTGTCAGTTGTTTTGTATTGATTTCTTTGTATGGACAACATTCTGTGCAGTTCCTTTCATGGAACCAAGAATTTTGGAGTTTTGACTGTGTCACTGAATGGTTTCAGAACCTTGGGCACTGTACCAATAAGTTCATGCTCGCATTTCTGAACCATGAAGTGATATAGTCAAAAACTCCAAATTCTTGGTTCCATGAAAGGAACTGCACAGAATGTTGTCCATTCAAAGAAAACAAGACAAAACACAACTGACAGCTTCAGCTTTTATTCAGACACAGTTAAATAGGGATCCTTTAGAAGTATTAATATTATCTATTTAAATAGAGACATTTCAAACAGCTTCACATAAGTAATCAATTCCTGTCCCCTTTAAAGCATGCTTCTGTTACTCAGGTCATGATGCACAACTGAGACACCACAGTCCTCCGCTGTAGGAATAACAGGGAGCAAGGAGAAAAGTACCATGAGACCAGGTAGCCATGAAATAGCAGAAAGTGCCAGTACAGCAATACTGCATTTGTCCCAGTGGAGCTAGCACTGAGTAAATCATGAGCAGAGCTGAAACAGGGAGTAGCTGCTAGGTGAGCTGCAGAGCCAGGACTAGGTACAATTAATTAATGGCAGCAACCGCAGTTTGAGCTGAAACATACAATAACAAGGTTTGGCAGGAGCCTGGAGGAAAGGCACATGTAATGCACTGCAAACAAAGGGCAACATGATGCTAAGAAAACTAGACACCCCCCCCAAAAAAAAGACAGCACAAAAGAAACACACAAACACAACGGAAAATAAAAAGCACACAAGGAAGCACACAGCAGCAGCTAGAGACAAAATAATACAAACCAAAAACAGAAATCCAGCACAAACAAAGCAGAGCCCAAAGCACAGCAATGTGGGAAGGGGGAGCCCCAGCAGGCCCCAAGGGAGAAGACAGACCAATAGAGCCTCTAGCGGGCAAATAAAAAGTGCTTCAGAGGAGGCTGAAGGGAACTGCTTACACAGCTCAGGAAGGGGATGTGGTTGATTGTTTCTCCACTGAACCACAGGCACACCTTATCATTTTGTACCACATTATACTGTATGTTAAACTTGCAGAGTTCTTGACTAGTGTTAAAACTGATCTAACTTACAGTAGTTTTGACACTAAGTACATTTTGTTAGTTTTTGTTTTACAAATTATACAAGATCCGTCATAGACCTCACTTTTTTTTAGTAGTTTACCTCCCTCTTCCCCTGTATCATTTAGTTTAAAGCAGTCTGAATGCTGGAATTAATCCTATTCCTGAGAACCTTTGCTCCACTCCTGTTCAGATGCAGTTCATCTCTTCCAAAGAGCAAAAAAAAAATATTTTCATACCGGTCCCAGTTTCTCTGACATTTAAATACCGCTTGCTTGCTCCATCTCCATAACTAACCATTTATTTGCTTCACAGCATTTATTTTGGCCCTGCCTGCCCTGTTGCTGTACCTAATTTTTTTTTCTAGAGGGACTTCTTAAAGCCAAAGCCTGAGGCTAAAAAATTGCAAAAAGAGGCACCCTTGGCATGCAGGGGTTACTGAAAGCATTTGCAGTTTTAAAACTTTTCCATACTGACTGAAATAATTCTTTGTCATAAGGACACTCATTACAGAAGCCTGTCTCACATTTAACAGAGAAGGAAAAAACAAATGCCATACCCAGCTGAGTATTTCGAAATGCTATTTAAAAAAAAAAAAAGTATTTTCAACCCAACCCCTCTAATATCTTCCGCTGTTTCCTCAGTCTATAAAAGCAGTAAGCTTGCAGAGTTTCTTCGTCTGACATCTCCGTCTCATCTCTGTTCTCACCCCACAGGAAAGCAGTGAGAAATCAGTAAGTAACATAAGTAACGTGTTCTCGTTTTGTTCTACTGTTAAAGGATACTCTACCTTTCTGTCCACAGCACAGTCTCAGTTAAGTGGATTTGTTTACTGACAGAAAAACTGTAGCAAAAGAATGAACAGAATGAAGGGCTCCAGAAATTAATTGATAAAAAACAGTGTGTTGTTTTATGTTGTGACACAAGAAAATATCTTAAAACAGAATATTTTCTTTTTCTTAACTGAATGTAGACTTGTCTACCATTAATTTTCCTGACTACAGAGGATTTAGCCGAAATAAAATTCTGTTTGTATGAGAACTGTAATTAGGTTATTAACTTGTACTATTTATACAATGGGGGTGAATTTATGAAGTGTGTGTGATAAAATGTTATTTTGTATGTATAACTGTTCCAAAAGAAGATGGATGATTTATCTTCATTTGGAATGTGATTTATTCCACATTTGGAATCTCCATACAGTACACCAGAATAAGTGATTAGTACAATACTATGAATTCTGGTAAACACACCCACACTGTATAAAAGGAATACTTGTGGAATGCCTGGCTTCTCTACCTCCCCCTCCTGTCCTGGAAGAGGGGTGGATATGGGCCAAGAAACTTCATGTATGCTTGTTGGAGGATCCTGTGCAGCCCAGCTTGCTTGTTTTATAACTTAATAGGGCCTCTTCAGGGTGTCTTCGCAGGGCTTGAATTGAGCAGGAGCCTACAGGACCCCATTTTCACCACCTCTTAAACAAGCATTTGTCAATGCCGAATGTTGTCTTGCTGGCATTGGCATTGATAGTGCAGGAGTTAAAGAGATGCATAATAGGAATGGCAGTGAATTATTGAACTGACACCAAACCCACCCCCACCCTGCAGAGACTGACAGGCATTTGGGTGTGCCTTTCAGTCATCGGCCACAACGCTCACACCATTTCACCTCATCCTACCCTGCAGACACCGACAACTGTCATGATGTGCCTTGGGGTCTTTGGGCCTTACGCTCACCCCATTCCATAAGGGAATACACTGAGATATGTGCAGTATAAGAGAATGGGGTGAACTTTGGGGCCAAAGAGTCTAAGGCACACCTCGATGCCTGTCACTGGCTGCAGGGTGGGGGTTGGGGTGGAATGGTGTAAGCATTATAGCCGACAATTCCAAGTCACACCCCTGATGCTTGTCAATCTCTACAGGGTGGGGCGTTACAGTTGGAAACCCTAATGACCCAGGCGTTTGTTGGTATTTTCACTCCAAATTTTCAACATGGGCTTTTTGTGACTCCTCCTCATGAACAGTGGCACTACCAGTTCATTAGCCGAACGGTGATTTTGTACATCGACTGCACCATTTGGCTCCACAGGTACAAAAACACATATCGGGCAGGATGTGAAAAATGACAGCTGTACTGTTCATGAGGAGGTGTAAAAAATGGCAATGTTGAAAATCTTGAGTGAAAATATGAAAAGTTGGTGAAGTCACGAGCCTGCATAGAAACTGCGCAATGCATGCCCACAATGCAATTATTTTGGGGATTTTTTATAACCAGATTTTCAACATAGGCACTTTAGGACCTCCACTCATGAACAGTGTCACTGTGATTTTGTTAATCTGTCCCAAACATTGATTTCTCACAGTGACCGCGCCATTGTGCGCCACATGTGCGAAAAAACATTTCTGTCAAGATGTGAAAAATAACAGTTGCACCGTTCATATGGAGATGTAAAAAATGGCAATGTTGAAAATCTGGAGTGAAAATATGAAAAATTGATGAAGTCACAAGCGTGTGTAGAAACTGCATAATGCATGCCCGTAACGTAATTATTTTGGGGATTCTTTTAACCAAATTTTCAACATAGGCATTTTGGGACTTCCACTCATGAACAATGGCACTGTGATTTTGTTATTCTGTCCCAAACATTGATTCCCCACAGCAACCTCACCATTGCGTGCCACATGTGGGGAAAACACATTTCGGGCAGGATGTGAAAAATGACAGCTGTACTGTTCGTAAGAAGGTGTGAAACAATGGCAATGTTGAAAATCTGGAGTGAAAATATTAAAAATTGTTGAATTTTCTAGCGTGCGTGGAAACTGCATAACTCACGTTCGTATCATAGTCATTTTTTGGAATTTTTTCACCAAATTTGCAACATAGGCTTTTTGGGACCCTGCCTCATGAACAGTGGCACTGTCATTTCATTAATCAGTCCCAAAAGGTGATTCCATGCAGTGACCACGAAATGACCTCTCGGGACTGAATAACGAGATGACAGTGCATGTGTTCATGATAACAATGGCTGAGATATTCACCTAAGTTGAACCCCCCCACCACTCCATTTATGCCATTATACAGCTTACCGGCATTTCTTCATTTTGCAGTATGGCTTTGAAGAGTCAGGACATGTTCCCGCTCCACCGAAGAGCGCAGCGCAGGACCCTCCGGAGGTAAGTATGGGGTGAGGGGGGAGGTGGGTGCACAGAGGGTAGGTGCAGGTTGGGGGAGGGGTAGACAATGGACCGTTTGCCTTTTTTCAAGTACAAAATAAAATGGACAATGCACCGGGACAGTTTTCTTTCTTTACAGTTGAAATAAAACAAATGTTGGGCACACACTGGGGTGCCCTTTCGGGGTTGATGTTGGCCACACAATGGGGGTGGGGCGGGGAGGAACATGCTGATGCGGTCAGCTTTCTGTGAGCGGAAGCACACTGGGGTGGGCTCCCAGTGTGCCACACAATGTGGGGGGGGGTGGCAGACATGCTGACACAGGGATTGCACCCCCGATGTTGGCCTTCTTTCAGGATTGTGTGGCATCAGCAGGAGCCACTACCATGTTTATTGAAATGTTTCACCAGGAAAGGCATGTACAGGTGGCATGTAATCTGTTCCGCTGCATGACAAGCTCATCTCTTATTGCAGTGGCACATTTCTCTAAACGTTGGTGGCACTTTGCATACTACTTGTGTCAGTGCTTGCATGCTGGCTAATTGGGGAATGAGGGACACACCTTCTAAAGCATGCCCTGCATTGGCCACAACACTGACACACCTCCGAAAATTGCTACTACCACAATATGTTGTTTGTGCGTGCACGCAAGCCAACATAAAAATTTTATGATAGTTCCACCACCTCTGTTATCTTTCTCCAGTGACTACTATAGGGGCATTCCACCACCTAACAATGACAGTTCCACCTCCTAGAAATTTATGTCAGAGTTCCCCAACCTAAACATTTCCAGTTTAACCACTGCTTTTATGGTATAAGAGACTCTGAACAGGAACTTTGGGTGAGAAAACCACAAAGTGAAGCTGAGCTGAACTGGCTGCTCAAATCTCATAAAAGGAGTCACTTATATCATAAGGGATATGCTAGGGAGGCCCTATTAATATATTATAAATCACTCGAGTTAGCTAGAGTGATTTATGATAAGTTTTAAAAGGGACTTGAAATGTTTGCTAATTTTCAACTGTTTCTAATGTTTCCAATTACAGAAATAATGCTAATACCTCCTTATGATCCATACACAACTTTACCTGAATAAACACGCATGTGAAAAACTGTGGTTTGCCTTATTTTCATTCTATAGACAGCATCCAATTCTGTTCATGAAACCAGTAATTTGGAGCTGTTGCTATGTCATAGTTTGTGTACAGGATGCTAAGCATGAGCTGTTGACCTAACTCACCAATGACGTCACAGGCAATATAGTATTTTGAGCACGTACTGTAGTTCATTTACTGAAATATAAACTGTACACGTTCGTGTAGTGATCCAGAGATCACACTTCATTTGGCTTAATTTTTGAGTAGTAGCTCTTTCATCATACTGTACATGTTCATTCCTCTTTTATCATGCAGTACATGTTCACCACTCCTTTTTCTGCAAGGTGTTCAGACAGGGTCATACAGTATATCCAGGTCCTGACCCCGTTTATGGTCTGTTTAGGTTTAACCTGATGATCCATCCAGCCTCCTGCGGAGATGCATGGTCACCCTGTCTTGCAGTAATGCAGCTGTGGCAGTTGCATGTGTACTAATACCTCAACGTTCCCTCTTCCTTTGTCATGTGCAGGTGTCAGCAATAACCTGAGGATCCCTTTCTCCAACTTACCAGACTGCATTTAGCTTTTGGCAGAGCTTCCTCATTCTGCATTCATAACGGGGCTTTGCAGTTTTAAAACTTGTAACCTTAGTGCCTTAGTTCTCAGTCGCCCTTTTTCTATCAATGCTGCCTTGCCGTGAAACTGTGAGCCACATATTCTCATGTTTCTACTTCACTTTACCAGGTGAAGTGGTCATGGTTCTGATGCCTGGCTGTGCAACCACTACTCCCCTGACCTAGCACAAGAAATGTCACCACCTGGCTAGCAGCCATAACCATCTGTGTGTAATCGGACCACACCATCTGCCCTGTCCTCATGGGCATATCCTCCATAGAGTTGAACAGTGGAAGCCATACTGAAGAATCTGCTCCCTTTGGTCACCTCACAGGGTGTGCTTTGAAACAACTGAGAAGCTGCATGGGATATACTATATTGGACTAGATATCTGCAACAAATCTCTCTCTTGCTTACATCTGAGGGAAGTTTTCCTTACTTTACAGTCTTACACTGGTATTGCTTTGTGTTTAATTATTTTATTTTTTAATTCAGGAAGGTTTTTTTTAAAACTGCTTATCTTGTGAGCATCTTCAGAAGGGTTGAAATAACTGCATATTTGATTTTCCTGTGTGGGTAACTGGACTGTCTACTAGTATTCTGTGACAGTTTGCATCAAATTACTTTTAAATAGTTTACAAATCAGTTACTGGATGTTAGTTGAATTACTATAAAGGGCAGTACTCACCAGGGTGGTGGAGCAGTGGTGTATTTGATTGTTTCTAACAGTCACCAGTGGTTGTGGACTACCCATCCACCCTTCCCCACCCCCCACCCCCAGGTGTGATGTTTTCATTATAGCCAATGTTCTGACATTACTTCCGCAACAGGTCTTGGAGCAGAACTGTCATATTCTTAATAACTCTGGACAGTGCATAAAGGGTAAGTACACACCACAAAAAGGGAAAAAAAGACAACCAATAAATATTTATATATATATATATATATTGTATATTATAAGATAGAGAGACATGTGGGGAGTGGTGCAATGCACTGGCTGTGGGGCAGCAGTTTTCTGGGAGACATTCTGGAAACTGCATTGCTGTCCTATTTGCAGGCCACTGTCAGCTCTGAAGGAGGAGTTTTCCCACCTCCAGACTGAACTGGCAAGGACCAAGGAGGCCTCCCCCACCCAAAGAGCACCACTGCTACAACCTCTGCCTCAGAGGTTGCCAAGTATGAAGAGCCGTTGGACCACAGTGGGTTCTGGGAGGGTGCGGGTGGTGAAACAGAGGCAAAGCCCTCTAGTTGTACCTCTACACAAACCATACGCCAGTCTGGCAGAGCAAGGTTCCTCTATGATGGCACCCTAAGGGGAGACCAAGAAGAATGCTGAGGACATCCACAAGGGAGACCCACAGAAGGGTGGCAAGGGACACCACAGGGGAAGGAAACAGCTTCTGATAGGGGACTCAATTGTTAGAGGGGTAGACCTGGGGAAGGGAGAGGAGAGGAGAGGGAAGTAAGGTGCCTGCCTGGTGCCATGGCTTGGAGGGACAAGAAGCGAATCCTCAGGATTGCAGAAGCAGGATCACAGGAGAGGGAACTAGATATCATTGTCCACCTTGGGACAAATGACCTAGCTAGGCATGGGATCAGTGCAGTGCAGGATGAAATTGTGGAGTTGGAGAGGGGTCTCAGACAAGTAGCAAGCACGGTTACCTTCTCAGAGGTGCTACCAGTCCATGGCAGGGGTGAGGCTAGGGTACTACACACCATGCAGTTTATTGAATGGTTGCAAAACTGGTGCAGAACACAGAGCTTTGGCTTCATTGGGGGCTGGGGGTACACCTGGAGAGATGAAGGTCTATACTGGCATGATAGTCTGCATCTGTCCACAAAGGGAACCAAGATTCTAAGTGACAGGTTTAAATGATTCCTTGGCAAGCTTTTAAACTGGCCATGGGGGAGGAGCTAATAAGAGGCAGGAAATTTCAAGCCTCCCCCCACAAAACATGACAGGTAGAAAGGTAAACACTGAGGTACAGTGCTCAACAGAGGGCAGGACAGGGGTAAATGGAAAAATAGACAAGGGCAAAAAGAGCAGGCATGGGGGAAAAAAGGATAAAGCCAACATTAAATGGAGGGCAATGAGTACCAATGCCTGTAGTCTGGGAAACAAGCTTCCTGAGCTAGTAGCCTTGATGGAAGATGAACAATTGGATATTGTGGCAGTCACAGAAACATGGTACATGAAGAACCATGACTAGGATGTCAACATACTGGGGTACACAGTCTACAGAAGGGACAGTGAGGGGGAAAGAGGAGGTGGAGTAGCTCTATACATAAGGGAAGGAATCAAAGCTACAGAACTAAAAAGTAAAGGGGGAGGACAAGAGGCACTCTGGGTCACCTTGGAGACAGGGAATGGCATCACAATCCGCACAGGGGTTGTATACAGACCCCCATCTCAAGGGGAGGAAATGGACAAGAAAATGATAGAGGATATTCTCAAAATGGCTGAAAAAAGGGAGATACTGTTGATGGGGGACCTGAATATGCCAGATGTTAACTGGATGACATGTACTGCAGCCATATCCAAGAGCAGGGTCATTCTCGATGCCCTGCAGGGGGCAGGCCTTAGACAGCTAGTGTTGGAACCCACTCGGAGGGAGGGAGGAATACTAGACCTGGTACTCTCAAATGGAGAGAGGATCACAAATTTAGAAGTCAGTAGACATCTGGGAACAAGCGACCACTGCACAGTGTGCTTCACAATAAGCACAACCATGGAGACGAGCCATACAAAAACAAGCATACTGGGCTTTAGAAGGGCTGACTTTGGCAAAATGGGTGAATACCTGAGGAATACACTAGCAAATGGCCAAAAAGGAGGGGTGGAAGAACAATGGAGAAAAATCAGAACTGCCATCTTAGAGGCAACAAACCTTTGTGTGAAACGGATAAAGAAAACAAAGCAGAGTAAAAAAACCACTATGGTTCTCAAAAGAGGTGGCAGGGAAGGTTAAGGAGAAAAAGGCTGCATTCAAAACGTATAAGGAATCACAGAAGGAGCACGACAGGAAACTGTATCAATTAAAGCAGAAAGAAGTGGGAAGGCAGTCAGAATAGCAAAAGCCCAAACTGAGGAAAAATAGCCAATTCAGTTAAGAAGGAGATAAGACCTTTATAGGTACATTAGGAGCATAGAAAGGTTAAGGGAGGAATAGTGAAGATTAATAAGGAGACGGAGGTGGCAGAGGGAGACAGTGAAAAGGCAGAGTTACTGAATGAATACTTTCCCCTCAGTATTCACAAAAGAAGATGAGGAGGAGTTACCTAAACCAGACAATAGAAGCACTCTGGGTAGGGGGGTAGACACCAGTCCATTTACAGAAGAAAGAGTCCTGAAAGAACTCCTAAAACTCAAGGTGGACAAAGCAATGGGGTCTGACAGGATTCACCCCAGAATCCTAAAAGAACTAAGGGAGGACCTAGTGACACCACTGACCACACTTTTAACAAATCATGGAGGATGGGGTGGTACCTGAGGACTGGAGAAGGGCAGATTTGATTCCCCTTCACAAAAGTGGGAGCAAGGCAGAAGCAGGAAACTACAGACCTGTAAGTTTGACCTCAGTGGTAGGGAAAATGATGGAATCACTTCTGAAAGAAATAATCGTTCAGTACCTAGAGGCCAGCGGGGCACAGGACCCAAAGCAGCATGGATTTACAGCAGGAAGGTCATGTCAGACAAATCGAATTGATTTCTTTGACTGGGTGACCAAAGTAATAGACTAGGGAGGGGCTGTGGATATGGCCTACCTAGACTTTAGCAAGGCATTTGACACAATCCTGCACAGAAGATTGATAATCAAGTTAGCCAGCCTGGGAGTGGGTCCCAGGGTGGTAGCCTGGGTAGCAAACTGGCTGTACAACAGGTCACAGAAGGTAATAGTGAATGGAACACATTCCGAAGAAAGGGGGGTCACTAGTGGAGTACCTCAGGGCTCAGTACTAGGTCCAGTCCTCTTTAACATCTTTATAGGTGACATTGCAGAGGGTCTGAGGAAAGGTATGCCTTTGCAGATGACAAAGATCTGTAACAGAGTTGATACACGGGGGTAGAAAGGATGAGAAGGACTTGGCAAGGTTGGAGGAATGGTCAGACATATGGCAACTTAGATTCAATGCAAAGAAGTGCAAAGTAATGCACCTGGGAAACAAAAACCCAGGAGAAGAGTACACAGCAGCAGGGGAGGTACCAACAACAACAAAAATGGAAAGGGACCTGGGGGTAGTCATATCAGATGATCTAAAGGTGGGTAAGCAATGTGAGAAGTCAGTAAGGAGAGCCAGGGGGATACTGGGATGCATAGGAAGGGGCCTCACAAGTAGAACAAGCATTTGTCAATGCCGAACGTTCGATTGCAGGTATTTGCAGTGGTATTTGGCACTTGGACATGGCTTAAAAAAATCAGTGACAAAGAAGTACAAGCATTTGTCAATGCCGAATGTTGCTTGCTTCTATGTGCTGTTTAGGTATTTGGAAGTCATTGGAGTGCAGATATTGAAAATTCGCAAACCTACGAGCGTGCGTGAGGAACTGCGTAATGCACGCTTGTAAAACAGTCATTTTAGGAATTTTTCACCAAATTTTCAACATAGCCATTTTAAGATGTCTGCTAATGAACAGTGTCACTGTGATTTTCTTAATGTGTCTCATACATTGATTTCAAGACACCACCCGCGCCCATTGTGCGCCACATGGGCGGAAACACATTTTGGGCAGGATGTGAAAATGACAGCTGTACTGCTCATAAGGAGATATGGTAAAATGGCAATGTTGAAAATCTGGAGGAAAATATTGAAAATTGGAACTTACGAGCATGCGTAGGAACTGCGCAACGCACGCTCGTGAAACAGTCATTTTTAGGAATTTTTCACCAAATTTTCCACATAGCCGTTTTAAGATCTCTGCTCATCAACAGTGACACTGTGATTGTCTTAATGTGTCCCATACATTGAGTTCACACACCGACCGCGCCATTGTGCACTACATGGGTGGAAATACGCTTTGGGTGAGATGTGAAAATGAAAGCTATACTACTCATAAGAAGGTGTGGTAAAATGGTAATGTTGAAAATCTGGAGTGAAAATATTGAAAATTGCAAACTTACGAGCCCATGAGGAACTGTGCAATGCACGCCAGAAACAGTCAGTTTATTTTCACCAAATTTTCAAAATAGGCTTTTTGAGAGCCCACCTTATGAATGCTGGCAGTGTCATTTCATTAATTGGGCCCAAAAGGTGATTTCACGCAGTGACTGCGAAATCACCCTTCAGGCCCGAATAACGCCATGACAGTGACATCATTCGTGAGAATGGGTCCCAAAAACCCCATGTTGAAAATTTGGTGCAAAAATTCCCAAAAATGCCTGAGATATGCAACAAAGTTGAAAAAACCCCATCTAGCCCATTATACAGCTTACCAGCATTTCCTTAGTTCGCGGTCGGCTTTGAAGAGCGCAGACGGTTCCCCGGTCCACCGATGATCGTCACAGCCGTGCCTGGAGGTAAGTATGGGTGAGGGGTGGGGAGCAGGGTGCAGTGGTGGGTGCAGGTTGTGGGAGGGGGTGGGGAGACAACGATGGAAGGTTTTCTTATTTACAGGTTTGTTTTTTTACTTCAGACGACGCGAGGACGTTTGCCACGCTGGGGTGGGCTCCCAGTGTGGCAGCAGGGAAAGCTGTTTGGGGGGACGTGGAGCTGACAGGGGACTGGGCATCCCTGTCGGCCAAAACAAGATTTGCCATGCTGGGGTGGGCTCCCAGTGTGGCACCAAAGCTTTGGGGTGGGGGGGATCGCGCAGAACGGCCAGGACAGCAACAGCGGTGATTTTCTTTGAACTGAACACCACCGCTGTCATACACAGCACCCGCATCTATTGGTACAGGACCGCCACGCCTGCTCAACGGAGCAGTGGATTGCACAGGAGAGGCACACCTCCAAAGTGTGCTATTCTCCCAAGACGTTCCTTGCGCATGCGTGCAAGCGAACGTGAAAAGGGAAGTGGTTATCCCTCTGTACAGACAGTTGGTGAGACCCCATCTGGAGTACTGTGTGCAGTTTTGGAGACCTCATCTACACAAGGACATAGACAGGATGGAAGCAGTCCAGAGGAGGGCAACTAAAATGGTTCAGGGTCTGCATCAGAGACCATATGAAGAGAGACTGAGAGAGCTTAACATGTATACCCATGATGAAAGAAGGGACGGGGGGACATGATAGAAACATTCAAGTACCTCAAGGGAATCAACAAAGTCCAGGAGGGTAGCATCTTTCAGAAAAAGAGATGTGTAAGAACAAGGGGGCACAATTTAAAGATAGAGGGGGGACGGCTCAGTGGTAATGTGAGGAAATTTTTTTCACGCAGAGAGTGGTGGATGCATGGAACCGCCTTCCTGGGGAGGTTGTTGGGTCTAAAACAGTGGGGGTATTCAAACATACATGGGACAGACATAAAGCAATTGTAGTGGGGGGTGGCAGGAAGTAGGCTGTTGGTTAACTAGAATCTGCAGCTTATCCAGTAGGTAGGGAAATGGACAGACTGGGTGGGCCAAGTGGTCCTTATCTGCCGTCAAATTCTATGTTTCTATGTTGGAGACCAGTCTTCTACCTTGTCTGGCATCTTTCCTTCCTGCTGGAGTCTCACTTGTCATCTTTGGCTGCTGAACTTTTGCACGAGCTCTTCTCTGACTTATGCCCCCAACGGTGTCCCCTGAAGTCTTCAGGGGGAACCTATCACAGGCTAAATGGTCTTTGGACTGTTATCCTTGAGGGGAAATCCCCTTGTGTTCCCTCACTCTTCTTGTGGTCCCCCTATATAATCCCAGTTTACTGTGAGCTCCTTTAAACATCTCCAGATTCCCAGTCCCCAATTTGTCCAATGCCTAGGGCAGTAATATCATATCTTCCTCCAGGCAGCAACATGCGGAGCCTGTTTTACTAAGTGCACCATTTCTCATGGCACACGCAAGAGAGTTCATTCTTCTCCTCAGTGTCTGAACCTTTCTTACCATGCTCACCCTTTCTTATCCCTAGTGCCACAAGGGCATCCTCCTTTTCTAGGCTACACTCCTTCCACTGAGCTATCCCCTTAGAGCTAACATCAGACAATCAGCTCAGAGCTGGTCACTCACAGATGAACAACCTCATCCCCCTACTGGTAGGACAGGGTTGCTACTCTTGTGCTTTTGCTGTAGAAAGATTTTTCAGTCATCACTTGTTATGAATGGACATGACTGACAACACTTGTGGCTCCTCTGCGCTCTTCCACTTATGATGTCAGGCAGTCCATTAATAACTCCTAAAGCTAAAAAAAAATTTTTTTTTGTAGCCAACCCATGTCATATTCCCAATAGCCCAGATGTTCAAACAAACAGTGGGGCACAAACAAAATTAGTGACATGCCACGCTAACCGCGTACAGCACAGTCAGCAACCTGTTAGTGTGGCTGTTGCTATATGTCACTAAGTGGTTAGCACAGTCATGTGAAATAAACCACTACATCCATATACATTTTATTTATTTATTTATTTAAGACGTTGTTAACTGGGTAGGTGCACTGATCCCAGGAACTATTTTCAGGCACAACACGGGTCACGTAAGGCAACACAGAGTAGAAACATCAAAATAACAAGAACATAACAAGAACAGGTAATACATAGTGAAAGGTTACAGTTGTTACATTTGGCAATACATGGTAGCAGTAGTTGAGGGACAACAAATAACAAAGCAAAGTAAGGCTCATGATGATACAGTTTCAGTAAATAAGAGAACCTATTTGGCCCTACCCCTGGAACCTATAAAGTGGGGGGGGGGGAGGCAGCTAGTCCTTAAAGCAGTGGCAGGTGGATGCCAACAGTAGCCAGTCTTTGAGGCGAGTCTTGAACTGGCAGTGAGTGTTTATGGTGCACAGTTCAGTGGGCAGCTTGTTTCATAGTGTAGGGGCTGCTACAAACAGGGCTCTAGTGCCCATGTTCGTGGCTACCCTGGGGATTTTCAGGGAAGGTATACTGGAGGAGCGTAGGCAGCAGTGTGAGGTTTGGGTGGTGAGAAGGGGAGCAAGAGGGGATTTCTGACCAATACAGATGGCAGAATCAATAAAACTGCACAGTGTAAGGTCAAAGCAGGCTTGTAGTGGGAGCCACCCCAGTGTAGTGTAGAGTGTACAGTGGTGCGTGGAGAAAGGGGCCAGCAGGGAGAAGCGGCAGGCACTGTTGTATGCTACTGATAGTTTTGCCATGGTGGATGTGGAGGTCCTGGAGTAGATGGGAGAGCAGTAGTCCAGGATAGGTAGCAGGTTTCCCTGGATGATGGCAAAGCTGGCCTCAGGGGTGAGGTATTGCCAGTATCTGTAGGCAGCCCCTAGTTTTTGGTGAAATCTTAAAACCAGGAAGTTTATGTGCTCTGCAAAAGAAAGGGAGGGGTCAAGCACAACTCCTAGATATTTGAAGTGTTTGACGTCCTCTAGGGCATGGCCATCAGGGGATGTGATGATTAGGGGTGGGTTAGATTTGCATTTAGTTCAGAAGGGCTTAGATCTGAACAACATAGCTTTTATTTTTTTGGCATTGACCAGAAGGAGGGTGTCAGAAAATCAGTTGTGGGCTGCAGTGTAGCTTTGTGAAGTTCACGCTTGGGGCTCCCGCCATAAGTTCTTCCCCTGCTGAGATGATTCACTGCCACCCTTTACGTGATCTTACCCCTGAGGTTTTTATGGCGGCAGTTGATTTATCCAGTATGGGTGATGCATGCGTCGGAGCTGTTGATGTCGGGGAGGACACCTATAATAAGGTGTTATTCTGACACCATCAACTCCCTCGAACCTATCCATGTACTACCCAGAACTTCGTACCTGAGGTCTCCTTGGTATGATGGAGATCTTAGGTAAATGAAGAAGATGGGTCGGAGATTAGAGCACTGCTGGAAGAAGTCCCGTCTGGAGACGGACAAACTGGTCCTGCTTGCGCATTATTGCACATATCAGGAGGCAATCAACCGAAAGAAGACAGTATTTTTGTCTTGGGAGATTGCTACCAGGAGAAACCGACTAGCCTCACTCTTTCAGACTGTTGATAGACTTCTCCATCCTGTCTGTCTCCAGCCCAGGAGAGTTTCCTCAAATGAGGATTGTGAGGATTTTGCTCGTTTTTTCTCTTACAGGGTGTCTTTGATCTGGTGGAAGGTTTCTTCAGCCAGCAATTCCATTGCTGATAGTGGTCGCCAGTTGTGTTCTGAGTGCACTCCGCCTAGTTGGGGAGAGTTTAGGCCAGTGGAGATCCGTGAGGTTATTGAGGTGGCAGTCAATCTGAAGCATACCTTTTGTGAACTGGACCCAGTGCCAATGTGTTTCTTAATGAGATGCATTGACTCTGTTGGCCCAGTGTTTGCCCTGATTGTCCGGTGCTCCTTGAGTCAGGGTGTCTTTCCAGATGCCTTGAAGGAGGCTCTGGTGAGACCCCTTTTAAAGAAATCTTCTTTGGACCCGGAGATCAGGGCAAATTACCGTCCCATCTCCAATCTCCCATTTTTGGGGAAGATTGTTGAGAAGGTGGTATCGCTTCAGTTGGAGGAACATCTCATGACTCATGAGTTGTATGATCCCTTCCAGTCGGCTTTTCGGGCCAGACATAGCACTGAAACTGCGTTAGTTCGGGTGCAGAATGACCTCCTCAGGGCTAGAGACCGAGGGGACAGGACAATTTTTGTTCTCCTCGATCTCTCCTCAGCATTTGATACTGTGGACCATTGTGTGTTGTTTCTCCACCTGAGGGAGTTATGTAGACTCACCGGTATTGTCTTCAAGTGGTTTGAGTCCTTTCTCACCAATAGGAGGCAACGGGTTGTGATGGGAAATTTCTCATCTACACCCTGCCTCCTTTTGTGTGGAGTCCCTCTGGGTTCGGTATTGGCCCCAATGTTGTTCGCAGTATATATGCTGCCCCTGGTGGGGATAATTAGGAAGTATGCTCTGAGTTTTCATTGCTATGCTGATGACACTCAGCTATACTTATCCTTTGCCCCAGGAACATCAAACGCAGTGGATGTGTTAAATATCTGTCTGGCTGAGATTAGTGACTGGATGGCCTCCAGCTGGCTACGACTGAACCCTGACAAGACTGAGGTATTGGTAGTGGAGTTGAACAGAGTTCGTGATGGGATGGCCTCTGACTCTGCAACTGGACTTGTGCTAGGAGCTGCGTCATTGATGGCCTCCCCTTGGGTGCAAAATCTTGGTGTGATTCTTGACAGGAACCTGTCCATGAAGGCTCAAATATCTTCCGTGGTTCGTTCCTGTTTTTTCCATCTTAGAAACATTGCCAGGATTAAGCCCCTTGTTCCGTCTCTGGACCTCCCTACTCTGATACATGCCTTAGTCACTTCTAGGCTTGACTACTGTAATGCCCTCTATCTAGGGGTCTCTGGGGGTTTTCTTCGAGGACTGCAGCTAGTGCAAAACGCTGCTGCCCGGCTTTTGACCGGGCAAAGTAAATTTTGCCATATTACACCTGTATTGCGCGAATTGCACTGGCTGCCTGTCAGATGGAGAGTACTCTTCAAGGTGGGTTTTCTCATCTATAAGGCCCTACACGGGCAGGGCCCTGGTTACCTGTCAGTTCTCCTGGTACCTTCTTCCTCTAACTGTAATCTCCGCTCTTCTAATGGTGGCCTCCTAACTGTTCCAAGAGCGAGATTAAAATCTGCATGCCACCAAGCCTTTAGTGTTGCCGCTCCTGCTCTTTGGAACTCCCTACCAACTCTAGTTAGGAAGGCCCCCACTATAACTGCCTTTAAGGCTCGCCTGAAGACTTTCCTATTTTTGCAAGCTTTTGATGTGTAATGTTGATTATTTGTATGTATAAATTTTTAATCTATATATTTATGCGGTATGATATGCTGTAAAGTTTTGTGTGGCACCCAGAGCCCTTGGGATTGGGTGTCTTTTTAAATAAACTTGCCTTTGCGTTTGTAAGAGGGCTGCAGAGATGAGGGTAGGAGACTTTTTCTGATGGAGAAGTGCACGAGGTTGTCGGTGTAAAGGGTTGAGTGACATTTGAGACTATCCCCTGGAAGGGAGTTAATGAATAAGGAGAAAAGGAGGAGTCCCAGGATAGAGCATAGGGGATTCCAGTAGAGACAGGCAGGGTGGGCGAGCGGGCTGAGCCAATGCACACAAATTGGGAGTGCCCTGTAAGGTAGCTTCTGAACCAGATGGTGACCTCTGGAGAGCAGCCAAGATGATGTAATTTGGAGAGGAGGAGCGAGTGATTGACCAGATCGAAGGCTTTGGAGAGGTCAACGAAGACTATGCCAGTTGCATTTCCACAGTCCATGTTTGTGAGGATGTGGTCAGTTAGGAGTGCGAAGGCAGTGGTGGTGGAGTGACTCTTGTGGAAACTGTGTTGTTGGCTACATAGTAGGTCATATTTACCTATGTAGTCAGCAAGCTGGTGGTGGATGGCTTTTTCAAGAAACTTGCTTTGGTGAGGAAGGATGGAGATCGGGCGATAGTTGTCTGTGGATTGTGGGTCCCCGGCTTTATGAATGGGAATGACCTTCATGGTTTTCCATGTATCGGGCATGGAGGAAGTGGTCAGGGTGAGTTTGAAAGTGAACGTTAAGGGGGCGATGATGGCAGGGGAGATAAGTCTAAGGAAGACAGGGGATAATCTGTCTGCTCCAGGGGAGCCATGATTTGGGAGGCTCTTTAGGAGTTCAGCTATGTCAGCATGTGAGAGTATTTTGAAGAAAAAGGGGGGAGGTGGAGGTTGAGAGGTAGGCCCAGCGGGTGATGTCGTGGGGGCATGCAGGGGGACAGGATTTTTTTCATGCCGTTTGGGAGTTTGCTGAGGTACATAGTGAGGTCAGAGAATTTGTCATTGAGGGCCTTGGCCCCTTCTTGGGGATCGGTAGTGAGGCCAGCAGTAGTGTGTAGCTGTGGGACAGACTTACTTGAGGGGAAGTTTAGTAGCTAGCCAATGGATGCCCAGAATTGTTTAGGGTCCCTGAGGTTAGTTTGCTAGAGATTGTGAAAATGTGTCTGTTTGAGAGCTTTGGCCAGGTGTTTGCAAAGGTTCCTCTGTGCCTGTAATCATCCCGTAGGGTCGGGGCTGGGGATGCTTTATAGGTTTACCAGGCATGGTCCCTGTCTTTCATGAGGGTAAGGAGGTCTTTCATGACCTATCGTGAGTAGCCACCCCTCACCCTTCTGGTGGTGACTGGAAAATGCTTGTCCTGCAGAGTCAGGAGAGCTTGAGTGAACATGGATGCTGCCTGGGTCGCATTTGATTCTGAGAAAACGACACACCAGTCCAGTGCCCGTGCCTCAGAGAGAAGGACGGGGGTGTTTGGGCTTCTGAAATTACAGAAAGACAGGTATTTGGGCAAGGGCTGTTTCAGTTTTGATGACCAGAGAAGGTACGTAGGGGGAATGATCGCTAATGGAGTCAGCCATGGTACCAGCATGCAGGACACAGTCCTCCCGGTTAGTTACAATCCAGTCCAGGAGTGTGTGTGTGCCCTTGCGAGGGTTCTGCCTTGTGGGAAGGTTAATGGTTTGGGCCAGGTTGTATTGTTTTAGGATGGAGGCATTGTCAGGCTGGTGGAAACTGAGCCAGTTTAGATTGAGATCACCCAAGAGAATTGAGTCTCTGTGTGGGGATATGGAGCCCAGGCCAGAGAGGAAGCTGTTTAGGCCCTCGGTTCCAGCTGTAGGGGATTGTAGCATCACCTGATGTAGAGTTTTTTGCTAGTTCCCAGGGTGAGTTCAGTGAGAAGCCATTCACTAGGAGAGGTTGGGTTGGAGGGGAGAACTATGTTGGCTCATAAGGGTTCCTTGATGAACAGAGCTACTCCACCCCTCTTTTTTTTTGCCAGGTCTAGCCAGGCAGTGGGAAGAGTACCCAGGTAATTGGTAGGTGGCATCAGTAATGTGAGGTTTTAGCCATGTCTCAGAGAGTCCCAGGACGTGGGGTTTGTATAGCTCAACCCATGCTTCCAGGTCCTGATATTTGGAGGGGAGTCTGCATATGTTTATATGGGCGATTTTTAGGCCTGGGGCATTTGTCCAGGTGTTGTTGGAGGGAGCTATGTGGGAATTAGGGGGGGCCGGGGTTGCTCTCAATGTGTTCTGCATGTAGTAGCAGTGATAGGAATGGGATGCAGGTGCAGGAGGGAATGGCAATAGAGCAGGATATGGAGGTCAGGTAATCACCAAGTGACTGACATTCCATGTTTAAGAGGAAGGAGAGATTGATGTGACCTGGGTAGGAGAATTCTCATGAGGGGAGGAGTGTAGGGTGTACAGGGGGGAGCAGGATTCTGAGAGGTAGGCAGGTACATTTGATCCTGGGCCAGTGCTGAGGCACATACATCCGTCAGCACCAGAACAGATGCTAGGGAGATAGCAAACAGTGTGAGCTGGGGCAGGTTCATGGTGACAGCAGACGTTGGTAGAGAAGAGGTGAAAAATTTGGAGTCCAAAACGCAGGTCTAGGACACTTTTGCATGAGCAGTGCTGGGTGAGAACAGCAGACCAGTGAGGGAGCTTTAAGAGATAAAGAGAGAGAAGAGAGAGAGAGAGAGAGAGAGAGAGAGATCAACAAAGGGGGTGGGAAGACAGATAGCTTTAAGCTCCAGAGCTCTAGTACTGTGAGCCAATGGGGGCAGGACAGGGTAGGGGAGGGAGGAGCTTAAGTTGTATTTAAAGGTGGCCTAAGAGGGAGGTGGGGGTTGGCGAAAAATTTGGCAGCAGAAGCAGCAGCCGTGGAGGCCGAGGCTGTGTATAGGCCATACCTGATGCTTGTTTCCAGGGTGCCAGTGGCAGCAGGCTCCTTGGTGCCGAGAGAGGTGCAAAGTGGTGTCCAGGCATGCAGGAGGCGAACCGCAGATGATGGTAGGTAGCCCAGTGAGCTACTAGGACACCTGTTAAAAGAGGGACAGGACAGGGATTAATAGCACTCTGAAATGGTGGGAGTGGAAATAAAATTACCACAAAGACAAAAGAGCTGCAATTTACTAAAAGAGGGCCAAATCAGGGGGGGAAGCAGACAGCTAGGCGCCAGCTCTGTAACTGAGATTTGCAAAACAAGGGGGTCACAGTCGGGGGGGGGGGCAAAACAAAGGTAGAAATTAAATTGGTAGCTGCACTGGAGTATAATACAACAAATCGGCAGGCTATAGAGACTTTCAGCAAAGAAATCCTGAACTCTGAATCCTGTACTCTAATAATCTTAGACACAGCAACTGAGGTAGCAAGTTTAACACAATACAAAAGATGACTGTAAGCAGTAGCACAGGGAAAAATCTGCAGAGGGGAAGCTGCATGGAACAATTTGGCACACTGAAACTGAAAATCAGCCCTTGCAGGGAGACAGAATCCCCATAAGTGCAGGGTTTCAGCTGCACTGTAGGAGAGAGAGAATAAAAACAAATATATTTCTTTGCCAGTTCCAGATTGTTTGAACGAAGGCAGTCCAAATTAATTCACTGGCTTAATATCTAAGAGCTGAGTCCGGTATCAGGAGAGCAAAATGCCAGTCCATCGGGCAGTCAATCAGGACTCTCTTGCTCAGGAGCAACCAATGAGGACTTTTCCAGGGAATGGTGCCGATTTTCAAAAAATTCAGCAGCAGAAGTAGCAGCTGTGGAGGCCGGGGCTCTGTATAGGCCGTACCTGATGCTTGTTTCCAAGGGGCTGTTGGCAGCAGGCTCCTTTGGTGAACCTCTTGCATACAGAATGAACTTATGTATTTAATTCTTCCAAAACCTTACTTTTAACAACACACATAGTGGTGCACACCCCCCACCCCCTCCCAGCACTGGTGCAGTATTTCTAATTAAACAAAAAAAAGGTTCCTACTCCCTCCTTCAATCCCTGTTGGTATTATAAAAATCTTCCCTGGTGTCCAATGGCACCCTCCTCCCCCACCTAATTCCTGCTGGCATTATAATAGTATTTCCTCATTTCCACTGAACCCTCCCCATTCCAGGTAGCCTCATTCCCCCCAGTGTCACCCACCACCCTGAGATAACAGCCACCATTTACTCTCTGCTCACTTCCACTGCTGGCTGCCTGTATCCCCATGCAAGTCCTGTGTCAGTATACGCCACTTCATAATGATACAGGACTTGTAATCTGACTTGGTTTGTTTTTTTTACACAATTTTGTTTCACTCCTAATCTGGCCAAAACTTGAATAAAAATTTTCAGCTCGCCACCTCATGACCTCATCAGCAGTGTTTTGTAACTCCCACCCAAAATGAATGTTTGGTACTTTGGCTCTACTGTTTGGGGGCCAGAGGTTAAGGTGTATCGTTACTGTCCCTTGTGTTTGATTTCCAGTGTGGACTTCTTTGGACTATTATTAAAGCAAACCACTCTATTTGAGTGCACAGTTTACTGCCCAAAGTGTTCATTTCAGTTCCGAGAGGGAGGGGGTGGGATGTATGCAACACAGTCTGTGTAATTTTTTTATGTTTGCTTGCATGCATGCGCAAGAAACATGTTGTGGCAGCTTAGGAGAGAAGCGGGTTGTGGAGGTGTGGCACTGTGGCGGCCAGTGCAGCCGCTGAATTTAGAGGCTTGGCCTCCTTTATCCAATGTGGTAGCACGCTGCTGCTGACACTAATTCAGCAAGCATGCCACCAACTTGAAATAAATTGGCCGCTGCAATGAGGGAGCGACCCGTCATTGCAGGCCGGTGCCTTGCCTGCTGAAACATTTTAGGAAAACATGGCAGCGGCTGTCACCATCCGCTTACAGTCCCCATAAAAGCTGAAAGGGGTGCCCAATCCCCCTGTTGGCATGCCCCCACCCCAGTTCATTTGCCAATGGGGGAGCTCAATCCCTATTGGCATAATCTCCCCCCTATTTGTTGTGTGCCGAGGGGGGTGCCTAGTCCACCTCAGCATCATGCCCCCCCAAACAGGCTTTTTTTGCTGATGGGGGACCCGATCCCCATTGGCTTAAGTCCCCCTTCCCAAAAACACAGGTGGCACACTAGGAGCCCACCCCAGTGTGCCCCATGCAAGCCTGCAAAAAAAAAAAAACTTCCCGTGACATCTTTTTTTTTTGTTCCTGAAAGAAAGAAAATGGTCCATCACTGGTCAGGTCCCCTTCCCCAACCCACAGCCACCCTCTGCACACCCCACCTTCCCACACCCCCCCTCACCCCATACTTACCTCTGGAGTCCAGCGCGATAATCTTCTGTGGACCAGGAATACGTCTGCACTCTTCAGAGTCGACTGCGAACTGAAGCAATGCTGGTAAGCTGTATAATGGCATAAAAGGTTTTTTTTCAACTTATGTTGATATCTCAGCCATTGTTTCGACTTTTGGCACCAGATTTTCAACATGGGTTCTTGGGACCCCTCCTCATGAATTCAATCACTGTCATGGTGTTATTCAGTCCAGAAAGGTGATTTCGCAGTCACTGCGCAGAATCACCTTTTCAGACCGAATAACAAAATGACAGTGCCACTGTTCATGAGGTGGGCTCCCATAAAGCATATGTTGCAAATTTGGTGAAAAAATTCCAAAAACTGATGGCGTTATGAGCTTGCATTGCGCAGTTTACACACACACTCGTAACTGAGAATTTTTGAGATTTTTATTCTAGATTTTCAACATTTCTATTTCTACATACCTTCTTATGAACAGTAAAACTGTCATTTTTCACATCCTGCCCAAAATATGTTTTCGCACATCTGGCGCACAGTGGCGCAGTCACTGTGGGAAATCAATGTTCAGGACAGATTAAGAAAATCACAGTGACACTGTTCATGAGCAGAGGTCCCAAAATGCCTTTTTTGAAAATTTGGTGACAAAATTCCACAAAATAACTGTTATGAGCCTGCGTTGCTCAGTTTCCTTACACATTCGTAACTTCAAGAATTTGTAATATTTTCACTCCAGATTTTCAACATTGCCATTTTTACACTCCTCCTCCTCCTTATGAACAGTACAGCTGTCATTTTTCACATCCTGCCCAAAATGTAGTTTCGCATATCCGACGCACAATGGTGTGGTCGCTGTGGGAAATCAATGTTCAGGACATAGACCCTCTGCCCTGGCGGAGGAGCTGGAGCAGAGTCTGGTGGCAGATGTTGGGAGACACTGCAGACTGGGCAGAGGAACGGTGGTGGTGTTGGGGGACTTAAACATGCCAGGAACAGACTGGGAGACTACGACATCCTCTGTGACCAGGGAACAGAGGTTGTTGGATGTCTTTCAAGACGCGTTCCTAACACAGGAGGTGGGGGAACCGACCAGGGAGGCACGGGTACTGGATGTGATCCTGGCAGACAGTGACCAGATTGGGGGCCTGGAGGAAAGGGACCCATTGGCGGGGAGTGACCATGCCACGGTCTGGTTCTGCCTGGACCTAGGAGGGCTAGAAGGCTGCGCAAAGACGGAGGTATCTGACTTCAGGGGGACGGATTTTAAGGAAATGGGAAGGATCCTTAAGGAGCATTTGGATGTGATTGGGTCAGACATGGACGCTGACAGTAGGTGGGAAATCATCAGGAGAGGGGTGCAGGATGTTACGAGCACCTGTGCAAGAGTAAGACAAAAATGCGGTAGGGCCCGAAAACCCTCCTGGTGGACCAGGGAGGTCCAGGAGGTGGTGCGGGGAAAGAAGGCAGCCTATAGGCAATTTAAGTGCTCAAGGAGTGAAAGGGATCGAGGGGAGTATGAGCTGATGGCTAGAAGGGCCACTAGGGTGGTGAGGGCGGCTAAGGCAAGGAAGGAGCAGAACCTGGCCAGGGAAATTAGGAGAGGGAACAAGGGGTTCTTTAGATACATTTGGGAAAAACGAAGGGTGAAGGGGCAGATTAGCAGGATTACATCAGGGGAGAGATGGGCACAAGACCCGGGGGAGCAGGCTGAGGTACTAAATGAGTATGTCACCTCAGTTTTCACCAAGGAAAATGGGGGTGCTGCATCATACATGGGAGGAGACAGAGATACTGAGGAGGGGGGACCCTTACCGATCGGCGGGTCTGGTGAGAGGGGGAGGCATCACTGGCAGGTCGGGGGAGGGCTAAGCAGGGAGAAGAGGTACCAGAAGTGGAAATCACAGCAGAGAGAGTGAGGGAAGCCCTCAGCTCCCTTAAGACAGAGAAAGCACCGGGGCTGGATAAATTACATCCCAGAGTGCTGAAGGAACTTGTGGATGTCCTGGCGAAACCCCCTGGCGGAGCTTTTCACCACCTCTCTGAGGACAGGATGGGTGCCCCAGGACTGGAAGGTGGTGCATATAGTGCCTATCCACAAGGGGGGATCAAGGGAGGTGGCAGGGAACTACAGGCCTGTCAACCTGACATCGGTGGTGGGCAAGGTGATGGAGGGCATTGTCAAGGAGAGGCTAGGGGGGGACCTGGAAAAGTCAGGGTGCCTGGACAATAGACAGCATGGATTCGTCCTGGGGAAATTGTGTCAGACAAACCTTGCAGAGTTCTATGACTGGGTGACGAGTGCCTTGGACCTGGGTAGACCAGTGGACGTCCTCTTTCTAGACTTCAGCAAGGCATTTGACTCTGTTACTCACGTGGGCCTGTTGGATAAGCTGGGAGAAATGGTGGTGGGGAACTAGATGATCAGATGGATAGGCAATTGGCTCCAGGACCGGATCCTGAGGGTCGTAGTTGGCGGGATAGTCTCATCCCCAAGGAGGGTCATTAGTGGGGTCCCACAGGATTAGTCTCTGGGCCCCTCCTGTTCAACGCCACGCCCTGACATAAGGACAGGAATCAGGAGTGAGATGGTCTTTATGGATGACTCAAAACTGGGGCGTGTGGTGGATGGGGAGGAGGGGAGGGTGGCCCTACAGGGGGACCTGGAGGCTCTGGAAAGATGGTCTAGAAAGTGGAAGCTGAGGTTCAATGCAGGGAAATGGAAGGTACTCCACCTGGGGGCCAGAAACCCGGGCCAAGTGTACACCCTGGGGAATGCTACAAGTCTCGATGGCTGAGAGGGACCTGGGGGTGGTGGTGGATGTCAAGATGAACAACTCGGAGACCTGTAGGAGGGCAGCAGCCAAGGCCAACAGGATGCTGGGATGCATAGCTAGGGGTATCACCTCCAGAATGAGGGAAGTGATACTCCCTCTGTATAACTGCTTGGTGAGGCCGCACCTTGAGTACTGCGTGCAGTTTTGGAGGCCACATTTAAAGAGGGACATTGAACTCCTGGAGAGGGTCCAGAGGAGAGCAACCAAAATGATTTGGGGCTTGGGGGACAGAACCTATGAGGAGAGGCTCGAAGAGCTAAACATGTACACATTGGAAGAGAGAAGGGACCGGGGGGACATGATAGCAGTCTTCAGGTACATGAAGAGGGTAAATAGGGGAGGAACAGACAGGGTGCTTCGAAGGAAGGAGGAGGGGGCCACTAGAGGGCATGGGTGGAAGCTGGAGGGGGGAAGATTCAGGGGAGAAAGGAGGAGGTGCTACATCACTGAGAGGGTGGTGGAGCCATGGAATGCGCTGCCTAGGGGCTGGTGGAGGCAGAGACAGTGGAGGAGTTCAAGAGGGGTGGACAGGCACGAGGAAGGGTCTGGAAGCAAAATCCAATGCAGCAAGAATATCCGGAACTGGGAAGGGAGAAGCCAGAGAAGGCGAGGGGGGCAGCAAGGTCAGCACCCAGGGTGGGGCTGACCAAACGAGCAGACACGAAAGACCGTTAGGCCTATTCTGCTAGCATTTTAGTATGTTAGTATGTTAGGGCAGATTAAGAAAATCATAATGACACTGTTCATGAGCAGAGGTCCCAAAATGGATATGTTGAAAATTTGGTGAAAGAATGAAAAAAAATTACTATGTTACGATCGTGCGTTGCGCAGTTTTCACTCATCCTCATAACTTTGAGAATTTATCATATTTTCACTCCAGATTTCCAACATTGTCATCTCTTCACACTTCCTTATGAATGGTGCAGCTGTCATTTTTCACATCCTGCCCGAACTGTAGTTTCACACATCTGGCACAGAATGGCGTGGTCAATGTGGGATGTCAACATTCGGGACAGATTAATAAAATCACAGTGCCACCGTTCATGAGCAGAGGTCCTAATGCTTTCATTAGGTGGGGTCGCAAAAAGGCCATATTGAAAATTTGTAATGCAAATACCAACAAACACCAAGGGCGTTAGGGGTTTCTAGCCATAATGTCCTGCCCTGTTCAGACTGACAGGCATCAGGGATGTGCCTTTGGATTTCCAGCTGTAATGCTCATGCCATTCCACCCCCACCCTGCGCCAGTGACAGGCATCGAGGTGTGCCTTGCACTCTTCAGCCCCAGAGTTCACCCCATTCTCCTATACTGCACCCATTTCAGCGTATATCCTTATGGAATGGGGTGACTGTAAAGATGAACACACCAAGGTACACCTCAACACTTGTTGGTATCTGCAGAATTGAATGAGGTGAAATGGCGTGAGTGTTAAGGGTGACAAACCAAAGGCATACCCCAATGCTTGTCCGTCTCTGCAGGGCGGAGGTGGGCATCTGTCTAACTCCTGCACTTCCAATGCTAATACCAGCAAGCAAGCATTCAGCATTGACAAATGCTTGTATTGCAAGTCTCCTGATATTTTATTGTTTTCAAAAGCATCATCAGTGTTAGTAGTGTAGTTTTATAATCCTCGCCATGCAGCATGGCTTCAGCTGTATACAGTGTAATAAAATGCAGAATTTACACAATGTCTTGCAGGCTCATGTTTGATTTTTAATTACTGTACTACATTTCAACATTTTTACTCACAAGACCTTTGTACTGGCCTTGGCACTGCTCCTCTGAATCCAATCCTGGTGGATCAGACATTTCCCAGTCCTAAGGCAGGATTCACAAAGAAAGCTGAAACTCCCGCAGATGCGGGAAAAAGGCTTGCAGCAGTGCAGAAATGCTACTGCACTGTATTCTTAAAGAAAACCAGCACAGCTGTGGCTCTCTGCAAAACGTGCCACAGGTGTGGCAATATAACAGCCACAGGAATTGTGCAAGTGCTGCGTATCCGCAACTGCAGATCCGCAGCTGCGGCAATGGCTGAGAAGGCACAGCAATAGTAAACCTCAGTAGCTGAAGCAGCAGATTTTAACATTGCTGCTATAATTTCAAGCTGACAGCACACACATTGAGACCTGCAACCAGTCCCTCAACTGGAACCACTGCAGCACCACAGGTACCAGCGATACCATGGCACCACAGTGGCCAACTGTCCCTGCTGGTCATCCCTTCCTGAGGTGTTCCTGTGGCCTGTGGGGGTAGCACTCGCTGCAGGCTGGTCAGGTTCTACTACCTGTGGGGCTCCATCATGGGCTGCACTGGGTCTGGTGGTTGTTGCCTGTTACCATATCATGTCAATGTGTGCTTTAGTTCCTGTAACATCAGCCACTGCTATACTATCTGGGATGCTATTGCCTGAGCCTCACCTTCACCTTGATTGATTTCAATTGTTGGGGCACTACTTCAGTTTGCTGAGGGAGAGTTACACCTCATTCCACTTTGCGTAACAGTTTTTCTGCAACTGTGGCTGAAAACTGGCTGCGAATAGCCTTTCAGGGGCTGTGCCTTACGTATCTCACATGTTTTTTTCCTCAGGGACTTCCACAACTGCACTTTTTTCCACAGTCCATAGTGTTTTTTTCCACAGCTGCAGAGGTTTTTGTGAATAGCACTTGGAGCAATCTCCCCTTTTTTTCCATAGCTGAGGCAGTTTTGGGGACTTAAGGAAGGTTTTGTACCTTCTGAAAGCTTTGAGAATCCTGTCCCAGGTTCCTAGCTTCTCTGTACTGCTTCCTTCCTGCTCTATAGGGTCTGTCCTCAATCAGCCAGCCTCCTTGAGTTCAAAGCACCCTAGTCCCAGCTGGGCTGCCACTGCTTCAAATTTATCTACTCTCTTGCTCACTACTACATGGCGCTAACCTGATGCTTGCCTCAGCCCTAACCTAAACAAATATTTTTTTTCTAAATAAAAAATATTAGGATTGCCTAGCTTGCAGCATCATACTTGCTGCATCCACTCTCAGATCTGTTGTTTGTCACCATGGATGATCTGAACATCCTGATTCAGCGGCACTGAGTCCTTCTTTCCAGGACACTACTTGCAGGATAGTCCATCCACGACCATCACTGTAGTCAGAACCAATGCTACTCACCTGCGCTTAACTGACAAAATGATGAGTTAGTGCCAAATTTGCAGAAGACTGAGCAGCAAAACTGATGCACCAGTCAATAGCAGGGCATTGAGAATGAGCGCACAGAATTCAACCATACTCCTTCACCTCTTCCTCTGTCTCCCTGTAGGTGATCATGTGCCCTTTGCTCCATAACTTCCAGCAAAACAAAATCCAAACTCAAGATCAAACACAGGCCAGCCACTCAGCTTGCAGACTGTGTGGTAACTGAGCAAAGTGCCACAGCTAGGCATCATCCATCATACACAGTATACCTGCAGAGGGCCCCCAGAAAATCACTGGCCCTATCTGTGACACTTGGCCAGCTGGTTATGATTGTTCTATGATATTTGTAATATAGAATGTGATATGTGAGGTGTCTCACATGAGACATCCTGTGCTCCTGGGTGACAACCCACCCCCCAGGTTTTAGACAGAATAACAGGATATCTTAAACCAGGAGGTCTATGTAATGTAATCATCTCCCCTGAGAAGTTGCATTTTATGGCCATGTTATGACCTGCACTGCTCTGAATCTGGGACACTACAATATACATTTTATGTTGCTTCTTTGAAGTGGAAACAAAATGGGACTTTAAGTCTGCCAGAGGATGGAGATAATAAACTTTTATGACGTCTTAAGAAGAAGAACATTTAAATCTACTGGTGTTAAAAAGCTATATTGCGCCTAAGTGAAATATGGCACAGTTGTAATAAACAAAAACTTTTGATGTCTTGGGAGCAGGAAACCCCACAAGATAAAAGGAAAGGCTTGAATTAAAGGCTGTCATAATTTGGGAAATTAGTTTTTGCTGAAGTCATAGTATTTAAAATATATCCTAATAGGAAGATCCTTGTTTGTATAATTTTTCATATTCAACAAGGAGGAGCTAGATGACACACAAAAGGGGAGGAGAGACACAGTTTAAACTGAATACTGTGGCTGAACTTAGTGAGACATTTCTTGTTGGACTCTTAAGAAACAAGAATGAACTTAAGCACTGTATGAAGGTAATACATTAGAAAGGAAAAGTCTAATTGTATTGTGGTAGGAGTTTATGTTTGTACTTTTCCTTGTTTTCTTTTAAGTGATTGTATGCTTTGTGATATAGTGTTCTGTGTTTATATTTTACATATTTTTATCCATTTTTAAGTAAACATTTCATTTAAAAAGACTGCCTGGGTGTGTCTTTGAAGTTCTTTTGCATGTGAAGTATAGACGGCTAAATTTGACAACTGTTCATAATCTTAATGGTGTTACCAGACTGGGAAAAGTAAGAATATACCTAGGGTCTTTTATAGAGTTTTAAGGGTTCATTTTGGATACCTGGTTAGGTGCCCTTAGGCGAAAGACATCTGGCATCCCCCCGAAGAGCAGATTATCTGAGTCTGTACATTTGGGTACGCTAGCATAAGGTTCACAGTTTGAATCCCCATAGAACTTGAGACTAAAAGTGATTCAGACCCACAAGCAGACAGGAGGGTTACCCTGTTCTGTTACCTGTTCACAATACCGGACATTGGCACTGTGGGAGCAGAGGGCCTGACCTGCTGAGGTTGCTTGTGACACTATCCACATGCGTACTTTGCATAATGGAAAATCTGGCTGTAGTGTGTACTCATGGTACTGTAAGTTTAAAGTTCAGACTTGAAGGATGGAGTTGGATGGACTAGTCTCAAGAGGATCATCAGTGTGCTACTAACAGTTAGCCTAACTTGGATGGACTGTCAGCTGCTGTTGTTAAACAGCTGTTGCCCATCATTTAAGTGAAGAGGGGGCTCTAATGTTTGGAGTGGACTAGGCAGCTGGGGGATTAGGGTATATGGGGATGGGGGATTATTCTTGGAGCTGCAGTAGGGGGCCAGAGGCACTCCAGTTGGGGGGGTGGCCTCATCTCATTGTTAGAGACTTCATCATCATCCTCATCATCGTGCCACTAGACAACCTGTCCTGCCACCACAATCTACTACTCTATAAAGAGAAGGTAAAGTAAGGGGAGGAGCAATGGACTGGAGATGAACTTTGAAGGCAGCCTAACCCTCTTTTGGGTCAGAGTTGGATTCCAGTATCAGAAGTTCCCCAATCTGATGTTGTTCCAATGGAATGGATTTCAGAGAATCTAAGCAACCCAAAGGATAGGAAGGAGAAGAACTCAGCTCATAGGGAGACAGGGGTAGACAAGGGGGGAGAACATAGGGAAGGGGGAGCTAGATGGGGGGAATCAAATCATTTAGGTGTTACAGAGGGAAGGGTAAAGGAGGGATGAGTTATGGTATGGTGGAGGTCATAGAGGACTGTATAGCAAGGGGAGTTGGAAGAAGTTTGGTGTGTCTCTTGGGAATGATGGCAGAAAGGATCCCAATGGTTCAATCGCTCATGCAGAGGGTGGGAGGGAAGTCACATGTGGTCCTCCACCATGGAACTAATGACCAAGCTGGATGCAAAGTGGGGTAATTCAGGGGAGTAGGGCAGATTTGCAAGGGAGGAAGCCAAATCTGTAGCCTTCTCAGAAGTGCTACTGGTTCATACAGCTATTACAGCAAGAAAGTATAGCATAGAGGCATTCAATAACTGGCTGTGGAACTGATACAGGGAGGAGAGCTTTGGGGTTGTTTGGAATTGGGGACAGTCTGTGATCATAAGGCTCTGTATTCACCAGACAGGTTATATTTAAGCAGGAAGGGAACAAGGCTGCTCAGTAATTAAATTGGGGCCATGTTAGCGGTAGTCTAAATTTTTAACTGAAGGGGGGCTACAGCCACAGCATCCAGGGTTTCCCAGAGAAGGGGACTGTCAGCATAAAAATAGAGAGAGAGAGGTCAGTAGATAGGGATAGAGGTTGGTGCAGGAAGACATGTGAGGAAAGGAAAAACTTGGAAAAGTGCATTGGGGGGAGCGAATCATACAGAGGAGATGGGGAATCTCCAGTCCAAGGAATGAGAGGAATAAACAGGATTGGTGGAGGGCTATGTCCTTCAATGTGAGAAGTCTCTGAAGCAAAATGAATGACCTGCAGGTCATGATGGCAGAGGGAAGGCTGACTTGGCAGTGGTCACCAAGACCTTAGCCACCCCAACCATCACTGAGAACTCTCCATTCTGGTGTACACCTTCTTTAGAAATGACAGGGAGAAGGGAATACTGTATTCAGGGAGGGCATAACAGTCAAAAGAGAGGACATGGGGGATGGGCCTAGAGGCACTGAGGGTCCAGTTATATATGGCAACAGGAAGGAACTTAGGGCTAGGGGTTTTATATTGGCTGCCAATGCAGGATGAGGGAAATGGCAGAGAGATGAGAGATATGATCAGGCAAGCAGCAGGGAAGGGGAGGTGGTGATAGTGGGGAATTTCAACTTGCCCAAGACAGATTGGGGGGTCCCAGTTGCCACTTGCAATGGGAGCCAACTGTTTCTGAATGCAGTCCAGGACAGGTTCCTGGTCCAAGGAGTAAATAAAACAACTAGAGAAGGAGTCTTCCTGGACCTTTGTTTGCAAATGGTGATCGTAACAGGCATATCTGTGTAAAAGAACCAATGGGAGGCAGCAATCATCAGACAGTGTTTCTGCATAGATATGGGAAAAGAGATCCTAAAAATGAATATGTGTCTACTGGATTTAAGGAAGAATGACTTCAACAGAATGGGTGGGATATTAAAAGAGAGAAGCCTTAGGAAGCATCTGGACATAGACTAAAAGTGGACCGTGATCAGGGACGGGATCCGGGCAGCCTCAGAAATTTGCCTTAAGCAGAGATGAAAAAAGCCAAATCAAAGCAGTCACTTTGGTTAAATAGAGAGGTGGACAGGGTGGTTAAAGAAAATAGGGCCTGGTATAGGATGTCCCAGAAAGCAATTGACTGGAAAACTTACATAGAAAGGCAAGGGAGATGGAAGGTGGTCTGGGAGGGAAGGGAAGGGAAGGGAAGGGAAGGGAAGTAAGGGAAGGTGGAGTGGAAAGGATGAGAAGGGACTTGGCAAGGTTGGAGGAATGGCCAAATGTATGGCAGCTCTGATTCAACACAAAGAAGTGCAAGGTAATGCACCTGGGAAACAAAAACCCAGGGGAAGAGTACACAATGGGGGGGTGAGATACTAACAACAACAGAAATGGAAAGGGACCTGGGAGTAATCATATCAGATTACCTAAAGGTGAGCAAGCAATGTGAGAAGGCAGTAAGGAGAGCTGGGGGGATACTGGCATGCATAGGGAGAGGTATCAACAGTAGACAACAGTAAGTTGTTATCCCTCTATACAGACAGTTGGTGAGGCCCCATCTGGAGTACTTCGTGCAGTTTTGGAGACACCATCTCCGCAAAGACATAGAGTGGAGGCTGTCCAGAGGAGGACAACCAAAATGGTGTGGGGTCTGCACCAGAAGACATACGAAGAGAGATTAAAGGAGCTTAATATGTATACCCTCAAGGAAAGGAGGGAGAGGGGGACATGATAGAAACTTTCAAGCACCTCAAGGGAATCAACAAAGTCCAAGAGGGTAGCATCTTTCAGAAAAAAGAGATGTACAAGATCAAGGGGGTACAATATGAAGATAGAGGGGGGATGGCTCAGAGGTAATGTTAGGAAGTTTTTTTTCACAGTGAGGGTTGTGGATGCATGGAATAGTCTTCCGGAGGAGGACGAGGAGTCAAGAACAGTGGGGGAATTCAAGAATGCATGGGACAGACATAAGGCAATTCTAGTGGGGTTAGGAGGATGTAGGCTGTTGGTTAACTAGGATCTGCAGTTTATCCATCAGGTAGGGAAATGGGCAGACTACGTGTAGCAAGCGGTCCTTATCTGCCATCTAATTCTATGTTTCTATGTAAGGAGAAGGGGAAAGGAAATGTGAATTACAGAGGGGCTAAAGTAACAGAGAAACATAGAATCTGTCAGCAGATAACGGCCACTTGACCCACCCAATCTGCCAGTTTTTTCTACCTTTATTATTGCTTCTGACCTACTTGATCTGCAACACTGTCTCCCCCCCCACCCCCTTTACCTCTACAATTCCCTACCACTGTTTTTGCCCCCACTACCTCTGCTGGAAGGCTGTTTCAGGAATCCACTACCCTTTCTGTGAAGTATTTCCTCACATCTCTTCTGAATCTCCTCCAGCTTCATGGCATTGTTCTAGAGCACCTTTTTCTCTGCAAAATACCCCCTTCCTGTACCTTATTAATCTCTATGAGGTATTTCAAGGTCTCTATCATATTCCCCTTCTCTTCTAGTGTGTACATATTGAGCTCCTTTAGCCTCTTCTTATAGGACTTTTGATGCAGACCCTGTACCATTTTGGTTGCCCTCTTCTGGACCGTCTCCACCCCATCTATGCCCTTCCTGAGATGTGGTCTCCAGAACTGGATACAGTACAAAAGGTGAGGTCTTACCAGTGATCTTTATAGGGACAGCATCACTTCCCTCTTCCTGCTGGTGATAACCCTTCCTATACACTCCAGCATCCCACTAGCCATCCTGACTGCTTTGTCGCATTGTCTGGCCACCTTTAGGTCCTCCAATATGATTACCCATAGGTCTCTTTCCTGCTAGGTCACTGTCAGTATCACTCCACCTAGTTTGTACTCTGTCCCAAGGTTTCTGTGGCCCAAGTGCATTATTTTGCACTTGTTTTGCATTAAAACCTACCTTCCAGTAATGGGGCATGGACTTCTTCAGATACTTTAGGAAAAAAGGGTTATGAAGAAGGGCACGGTTAAATTAAAGAAGGGAGCTGGGTGGGAGTAAAGATAAGGCAGAGGTACTTAATGAATACTTCTGCTCTGTCTTTACTAAAGAGAAATATGAACCATTGTCATAAGGGAGGATGGGGAGGGGGGTTATGGTAGAGGAAAGGATCAAGGTAGTCTGTGTTGTGAAGGGGCTCAGGACCCTAAAGGTGGACAACTTCCCAAGACGGGATGGCATGCACCCCAGAGTACTAAGCAAATTGGCAGCAGAACTGGTTGGCCTGCTGGTGGATCTGTTAAACAGTGCACTGGATATGGGGGTGGGGGTGCTGCTGGCGTAAAGAACAGCACATGTAGTTCTGCTGCAAAAGATCAGGCTTAGGGATGCCTGGTGAATTATACGCCTGGCAGTTTGAGAGCTGTAGTGGGCAAGCTGATGGAGACTATCCTGAAAGAATGGTTGGTTGAATTCCTTAAGGTTAACAAACTCCAGGACAAGAGACAGCATGGGTTCATGGCAGGGAGGTCATGCCAGACCTTTGACTGGGTGATGAAGGCTGCTAACAGGGGGCAGGTAGTAGACACACTATATTTGGATTTCAGTAAAAGCCTTTGATTTGGTAGCACATAAGAGGTTGATCAAAGTTGGAGGGCTTAGGGATAGGTGGCAAAATGATCATGTAAGTGGCTAATTGGCTCAATGGGAGGACACAAAGGCTGGTGAGGGGGAGCTCTCAGGATTGAAAAGTTATCAGCAAGGTTTCACAAAGGTCAGTGCTCAAACTTGTGTTGTTTAATGTGTTCATAAATGACACAGGAAGGCATTAGTGGCAAGATTTACCTATGTTTTTTAAAATATATTTTATCTTTATCAAGCCCCCTGTCTCTAGCCTGCTACCTTCATCCTTTCCTCAGCCTCAGTCCCATCTTCCATCTTCTCTGAGACTTAACCACTACCACTGTCTCTCCCACCCCATGGCTTACCTCCTATGGTGGGGCTCTTTCATTAGCGTTCTTGGGGTTTCTCGGTCCCCTTGAGGCAACTCAAGCCAATGTTGGTGGAGTGCTGCCACAGTTGATTGTGTGAAGCCTGCTAGCCATGGTCAGAGTCATCCTGCCTGGTTAGGGTGTTTTTCTTACTTTTTCTCCTGGCCTGAGATACATGCACATGAGGAATGCCAAGGTGCACCTGCACACTGAGCTTGTGTGATGCACTGGCCTCCAGATTGTGTCTCCTCCCTTTCGCCCTTAGCTGCACTGCCACCCATGGCCACCCAGGTGGCAATCTTCCAGTGTGGGTGGTGACTGTCCCTCCCTGGAGGAGGATAGTGTCAGTGGGGATGCTCAATTCTCCTCACCCCTGGCCAGCCCCTGACAACTCAGCCTTGTTAACGAACCTGGGCCATGTGTCTAGCAAGCGGTTGTGCTACAGCTGTGCTGACAGGCTGGCCAAGATTTGCCTCTTTGTGGACAATGCCAAACTTTGTGAGACAGCCTGTGTAATGTAGAAAGGCAATGGTCAAGGCAAACAGGATACTGGGGCGCACAGCTAGGGGTTTCACAAGCTGAAGGAAGGACATGATACTGCTATTGTATAGAAAAGGGCCACAAAAATGATTCAAGGTCAGCAGAACAGCCTGTACAAAGGCTGAGAAGGCTTAATCAAGACCTCCTGTTTTCTGCAGTTTGGCCGCATGTGGAAATTGCCACAGAAATCAAGGCAAGCCACAGAATTTTGGGATGGCTGCAGAAATTACACAGAAACTTCAGCAGTAAGTTACACAGAGACTTACTGCACTTATTCTGCTCATTATTCTGCCCAAGGTCCATGAGAGGAGGGAGGAGTAGGGGATAATTCCTGGGGCCAGCACCCAGAGGGGCCCAGGCCTCCCAGCACTGTGTATGCAGGAAAGGGGCTGTGAGCTGGTAGGGGCCCCAGAGTCTGAACGTTCCCTATTGCCCAGAATTCATCTGAAGGGGCCTGACTGCCTATGTGTAGCTTTATAAGAACTAAAATTCACCCTTAACCTTTACAACCTCACTAACCTTCCCCATCTAGACCTGAGAACCTCTTTGAGTCACCCTATTTTTATGTTTGCTTGCACACACGCGCAAGAAACATGTTACGACAGCTTGCTAGAGTAGCGGGTTGTGGAGGTGTGGTCGTGTTGTGGCCAATGCCTCTACTGCTTTGTGAGGCTTGTCTATGTGGAACCAATAAATGAGCATGCTGTCTATGACAGCAGTGCAAAAACGTGACACCAACTTGAAACATTTTCGCCGCTGGAATGAAGGAGCACCCCCTCATTGCAGGGCATACCTTACCTGGTGTTACATTTCATTAAACATGGCAGCTGCTGCCATCCACCTCTAGTCCCCAGAAAGCCAATGTAGGGGGGTGCCCAATCCCCCCTGTCAGCATGCCCCCCACCCAGTTAATTTGCCGACAGGGAGTCCAATACCCATCGGTATAATATCCCCTGTAAGAATTTATGTGTTGAAGGGGTGCCCAATCCCCTCGGCATCATGCTCCCCCCAAACACAGACCCCTTTTCCTTTTTTGCTGATGTGGTGTCCAATCTCCATCAGCTCCAGTCCCCCCCAAAGAAAGAAAGAAACACCTAGGTGGCTTGCTCCGAGCCCACCCCATTGTGCCAAATGTCCCTATAAAAAGAAAACCTACCCGTGATGTTTTTAAAAAATTTTTGGGGGTTTACCTGTAAAAGAAAAAATGGTCCCTTGCTGTATGTGGCACCCTCTGCCCCCTTCCCCAACCTGCACCACCCTCTGTGCACCCCACCTCTCCACATACCCCCCTCACCCCATACTTATTTCCAGAGCCTGGCGCGATGATCTTCAGTGGAGCTGGAACATGTCTGCACTCTTCAAAGCCGACCGTGAACTGAAGAAATGCTGGTAAGCTGCATAATGGCATAAATGGGTTTTTTCAACTAAGGTGGATATCTTGGCCATTTTAGCAACTTTTAGCACCAAATTTTCAACATGGGGTTCTTGGGATCTCAGTCACTGTCATGTCGTTATTTTGTCCCGAAAGGTGAATTTACTGTCACTGTACAGAATCACCTTTCAGGACTGATTAAAGAAATGACAGAGTCACTGTTCATGAGGTTGGCTCCCAAAAAGCCTATGTTGCAAATTTGATGCAAAAATTCCAAAAAATGACTGTGTTACGGGCATGCATTGCATAGTTCTGACGCACACTCGTAACTTCCAGAATTTTTTATATTTTCACTCCAGATTTTCAACATTACCATTTTTCCACATCTCCTTATAAACGGTACAGCTGTCATTTTTCACATCTTGCCCAAAATGTGTTTTTGCACATCCAGCACACAATGACGCGGTCGCTATGTGAAATCAATGTTCAGGACAGATTAAGAAAATCGCAGTGACACTGTTCTTGAGCGGAGGTCCCAAAATGCCTATGTTAAAAATTTGGTGACAAAATTCCACAAAATGAGCATGTTACGAGCGTGCATTGCACAGTTTCCAAGCACACTTGTAACTTCCAGAATTTTGAATATTTTCACTCCAGATTTTCAGCATTGCCATTTTCACACACCTCCTTATGAACAGTTCAGCTGTAGTTTTTCACATCCTGCCCGAAATGTGGTTTCGCACATCTGCCGCACAATGGGCACAGTCGCTGTGTGAAATCAACATTCAGGACAGATTAGGAAAATCACAGTGCCACTGTTCATGAGCAAAGGTCCCAAAATGCCTATGTTGAAAATCTGGTGTAAAAAATCCCCTAAATAATAGCATTACGGATGTGTGTGGTGCTGTTTATACGCATCCTTGTGGCTTCACCAATTTTTTTATATTTTCACTCTAGATTTTCAACATTACCATTTTTTTACACCTCCTCATGAACAGTACAGCTATCATTTTTTACATGCTGTTCAGAATGTGTTTTCACACCTGTGGTGCCAAGTGGCATAGTCGAGGTGCAAAATTACCTTTCGGCTAACAAACTGATAGTGTCACTGTTCATGGGGTGGGGTCACAAAAAGCCCATGTTGAAAACTTGAAGTGAAAATAGCAAGAAATGCTCAGGGCATTAGGGTTTTGACCATAATGCCCTGCCCTGTAGGAACTGACAGGTGTCAGGGGTGTGACTTAGGATTGTCGACCGTAATACTCATGCCATTCCACCCCCACCCTGCAGCCAGTGACAGGTATCTAGTTGTGCCTTGGACTCTTCAGCCCCAAAGTTCACCCCATTCTCCTATACTGCACCCATTTCAACATATTTCCTTATGGAATGAGGAGACTGTAAAGTCGATTACCCCAAGGCACACCTCAACACTTGGAGTCTGCAGGGTAGGGTGAGGTGAAATGGCGTCAGCGTTATGGGCGACAACCTAAAGGGAGACCCCAATGCTTGTCTATCTCTGCAGGGTAGAGCTGGGATTGGCATCACTTCAATACTTCACTGCCATTCCTATTCTGTATCTGACTAACTCCGGCACTTCCAATGCTAATATCAGCAAGCAAACATTTGGCATTGACAAATGCTTGTTTTACAATCTGTGATATGAGAACAAATGACTGTGGGAAAGATGATCAAACATTAAGGGTTAGTTACTTATTTTGGAGATAGGTCTGTCTACATTATAACATCTTAATGGCTTATGGGTTTCTTTTTCAATGTGTGCATAAACCTATTTTTCTCCTCCAAATGATGTACTAACGTGGGAGAATACCGTCAATCATCCTACTGTAAGGACTGTGTAATTAATTTGTATGGCATTCTACATGTACCCTTCATGCATATTGTTTAAAAATGACATTGTAAGAGTAATAAAAAGAAAGCTGAACAAAGAACAAGAGCCAGTCTAACACCTTGGCTATACAAATGTTTCCTTTTAGCTGAAGGGTTAAAGCTGCTGCCCCTCAGACCAAGAAAGCATGAATCCCTGGGCATGGCACTGCAGTGTGAAAGCCTGTTATTTGTCCCCCCCTCATTATCTGTTTATGCTCCTTGGCCATGGCAGGGGCCTCCCTTCAGCCAGTATCACCACCACCACCTTCTCAAAGTCCACTGTTCCCCTGATTACCTGGCAGCTAGGTACCCCCACAGGTTGCCCCCCCTGTGGAAGTGGTGAGGAGAGGGAGTGCCATCCTCCCCCCCAAAGTGCATATCCAGGAGTATTGCCACAGGCTCTGGTGATGTGGTGGGTGGAGGTGTGGTGGGCGGGTATCATTCTCCCCACTGTGCCATCCAGTTTTCCTCTGTTTTCTCCCCTAGCCCAAGGTTGCAGCATGCGGTGAATGCAAACACGTGGAGGTGTGCATGTGCTGCACTTCCCCATCCACCCACCCGATGTTACATCTGCCTCCCAGTGTCCTTGCTCTGGCTCCTGGCCTCCACGTGCTGTCAGCTGAGATGGGGATGACTCAACACCCCTACCCAGGAGAGGAGAGCTGTCCAGTGGCTAGTTCAATCTTGCTCCTGCCCCCCAGCAACACAAGGTCAGGCTGAACTTGGGTCACTGCATGATGCAAGGTAAGGTGCTTGCCTCAGCCCTCAGCATCACCAAGCTGGCACCTGTTATTCATTTTAAAGATGATATCCCACCCCCAAAGTTGTGGAAAAGACATTACAGTTCTGATGGCATGCTGTGTCAAGATTTCCTCTCCTCATCTCTGGCAGTTGTCTAGGTGGGCATAAATGATCTTACTGTATGATTCAGAAAGAGTTGCGGATTTCCCAGTTGTATGGAAACACACCTGAAGCTAGGCACAAAGAGGTCAGAATCATGAATACATTTTCATGCGTTATACTAAAGTGCACTGTGAAAAGTAGAGAACAGCATCTTTTAATGTTTCACTCAGCACCCCCCCCCCCACACACACACACTAGTGCTAGTAAAAATAGAAAGTACAGAGAGGAGGCAAAGTGACCCAGCACTTCATGGACAAAACCACTTTGCCATGGGTGTCACACTACGATAACATCGTAGCTTTAAAGGGTTGATGGTGATCGAATGGCCCTACCCCTAAAAAACTGAATGCCCTTGCTACAGGGAGCACTGTCTTAATTTAAATCACTTACTTCTGTTTAAAACAAAGGAATACATACTCTGTACTTCCTATTTTTACTCCCACTGGAGGTTTAAGTGAAACTTTAAAAAAATTATTTTTTACGATGCATTTTAATATGAAGCATTGCAAATATACTAATGAACCTGACCACTTTGTGCCTTGCTTCACACGTTTGTGAGCCATTAGACCCTTTGGCCAGGTGTACCCACTTCACAGAGCACCACTAGACTCCTGAGATGTCAACATTCAGATTCCCAAGTTATCCTGGCCAGCATTTCCTCCTCTAAAACTGTCTCAAAATGCAATTGTACATGGCTGTGTACATAATATTATTGAGCCCACAGTGCCTGCACGGTTTGTCTGTATACAGCCTAGTTCTTATTACAGCCAGGTTCTATTCAGCTCTGTGTCAAAACCCAAAATGTTCATGTTTCGTAACTATTTCCTACCTAGTAATTTGCATTCATTTGCATACGAATTGCAGCCATAATAAGTACATGCTGATTACTCATTTGCACTTCATAGAAACATATATGTTGATGACTGAGAAAGACCATTGGTGCATCTGGTCTGCCTGTAATACCCTATCCTATCACTGTGACCTACAGTTTACCTTGAGAAAGTCTACCAGACTTTCCCTTATTATGACCTCTGGTACCTTCCCTATGACAGACATCAGGCTGACTGGTCTGTATGTTAATACTGCTGCAGAAACCACTCTTACACTTATAAGAGTGGTCTCATGTGCATTCTTAGGGTATGTGAACCACAAACCAAGGGTGAGCGGTTTTGATACCCTAAGAATGTAAATGATGCCACTCTTACAAGTGTCCCCATGGCAGTATTTATTATTGATCGAGCACAATTAATAATATATTTATATATATATATATATATATATATATATATATTGTTTCGAGATTGTTTTAAAACTATCCCAGAATGTGCCCACTTCCAGGGCATCTGCATGTGAGACAGTCTTTACAGAATAAGAGTGTCTCGTGCAGAGGAAAGGAGCTCTCTGATTATTTGGAAGCATTCCCTTGATCTATAATATCGTTTCCTGGCTCTCCTTCCTTTTACTTTTGGGGCAGAGGAACCACATCAGCAGTTCTCCAATCACTGGGAAGCACTTCATTGTCCAGCAAACAGCTGGAAACATTTGCTAAGAGGTGCTGCTAGTGGGGCTTGTTCCCCCACCAAACCTAGTGTTGAATTGTTGGGTATAACAGTCGTTTTTACCGCTAGTATTTCACTGGTTAACTCCACCACCTCCACCACCACCAAATCTTGTGTTTAATTCTGAGGTGTAAAAGTCAATTTTAACAGTAGTATTTCACTGGGATGTAAGATTCTGTAAGAATATATGCTACTATCTCTCCTTGATGTCCAAGACACAACTTGAAATGAGCCAGGGGTAATCAAGGGTAAGTCTGTATGAAGACCGCCAAAGAGATCACAATCCGCTTTATAATATTCACTGTAATATTCTTAATATCCAGATTGAAGGCAAAATGTCGTAAACACAGTCAGAGACAGCCGTCGAAAGTCTTGTACAGGCCTTCAAAACATTTGCTGGCAAAGATGCAAAAAAAGACACGCTGAGCATTGATGAGTTCAAGCAACTAGCTAACACTCATTTCCCAAACTTTCTCAAGGTAAGACAAAGCAATAAGGAAAAGGGCCAAGCCCCCTCTTTCACACTCTTTACTGTTCCTTTAAAAAGGTCTTTCTCTCTCCAATTAAATTAGAGCAATGTGTAAACCAAAACTCATTTATCTTTCATGCACAGTGCAGCATGCCAGGCTCAAATGTTCCTTTCACAATTTCTGCTGTGATATCTTACAGGATACTGCAGGAACTCAGTGTAATCCAATGGTAATTTCTTTAATTCGTCACACAGTAAGCAGTGACATTTCATCCAGAGTGCTTGTTCCTGGTGGGTAACACTGTACTTCGCCACCATACTTACCAATTAGGGAAGGTGTCTGAATTTAAACAAGAGCAAAGACTATGCAGTGGGCTGATTTTTGATTTGTTTTGGTGTCTCTGGTATTTTTTATTTGTTTGCATTTTAGAGTTTGTGAAATATTTTATTTTACATTTCAGACTTGCTTCTCTTATTAGTGATGACAAATGATCAAGGGTTTGAAAGGTTTCAATAAAATAAGTAGAGTTATCAATAAAGTATGCATTCACATTATGAACAGTAGCATCATATGTGTGCCACACCCATCTCAGCCAAGGTCTAATACTACGTTATATGGTCTAACACAAATACAAATATTTAAGAGTGATATCTGTATTTGTAAGAAGTGTCGTTATTTACTTTTACTTTTGTGCAGCCCTAACTAGAGCTTTTGCAAGGCCCTTAACAGGAGTTGTCCTCCGCCTTACATCACCACTGGACTGCCAATGATGTTGTGGTGGCTCCTGGGTGCTTATTTACTACTAGTGGGGTGGGGTGGGGGCATATCCAGAGAGAATAAAATGCACAGTGCCTCCACCCAGAGAGACTTTGTAGTGGGTTAGCTGATGGTCTAGTACAACCCCCTGAGATGCTGTACTTGCCCACCTCCCCATGGTAGTCACAGTCCTCAGTAATTCCACTTCACAGAATGCAATAATACCCCAAAAGGCATGCACAACAGATTGCCAATCAATAATGACAGCAGCACTCAACAAACAAAACATGTTTTATTTATACAGCGACACCTGCAATGGGAAATAGATTAGCACAGAGCTCTTGTTTTACTGAGCCCCAGTTTGTCACCCTTTGTAGGCCCAGCAAGATGTGGCCTTCCACAGTGACTTTAAGATATGCTGTTAACGACTGCACTGTATTGGATCTCCTGTACTGGGGACCACTACCCTCTCCCACCTAGAACTACGACTTCCCTTAACTCATTTTGGAACTCCCTGTATGGCAGCCCTTGGGTACCCAGTGTTGTACTGTGGCAGACTTGTAGATGTTGCAATGAGCTGGTAGGCATTGGTGCACTTTTTATCAACTACAGAGTACCTGCCATGCAATTCTTAAACTGGCATTGAAATTCCTGAAAGCAATGTATTTGTAATCTGCAGTGCTCCAAGATCAGGTAAAGCATTTTCCTGTAGTGCACCCTAATTTTCCCTGTTTTTTCCCTGTAAAACTGGGATGAAATTCCTGTAGATTTTCCTGTATGCACAAATCAAAGTAAGTACGTAATTGGTGTCATTATGCCAGTCAATAAAATCACTAGTACAAATGTTCAGGCTGTTTTATATGTTCTTATTTATTTTAAATATAAAAAATTACCTACAAAGTATAATATTTACTCCTTAATCACAGACTGATACATTTTGTGTTCTGCTCACAATGCATGAAAGGGGCATAGGGATGCACAAAAAGCGCATACCCCACCCTTGCCCCTGCACCCCGCCGACAGGTGCACCCATACTGGCATTCACTAATGCCAACCACCTATCCACAGCTCCTCCCCCAGTGAACAGGACTCTGCAGGGTGGCTGGGGGGAGAAGTTGTCCCAGGCAGACATCCAATGGGATGCCCCCCCCCCGGGACCCATAGTGGATCTCACACATAGGGTGGCATGGGTCTGGGGCTGTGCATGCTCATAGCATGCACCCGGACCAGCGCGGCACCCTCCAGTCCCAGTGCTGCCTCACATAAACTTTCTGGGTGCTCACCCATCCAGCTGCCCCTGCCGCCTCCTGCTGCCCAGCAGTTGGGAGTAGCACAGTGTGCACTGTCCTGGTCCCCAGTGACTGAATACCTGTGTTCATGGGGGCATGCTGTGGGTTATGGCAGGGTCTCCCTGGTGTACCCTGCACCACCCTCTGCACTCATGTGGCCAGAACTACACAGGTTAGTGAATACATGTAGTGCTGGCACACCCCCGGAACATCCCCATCGCGGAGCTGTCTGCAGACATGGGGGATCGGGTGTGGTGGGTCTGTATGTGCCCCCTTCGTGCATGCCATGCAGGGGGCACGGGGAGTGTGGATTAGCTACTCACCCCAGATTTGCATGCATAGCCACTGCACACCAATTGTGCATTGGGTCTACAGCTCTGTGTACCTGTAGTGCCCCATTAATAAACATTGTTTCAGCGTATTGTTGTGTTTTTCATTGGCATGCTTAAGCACCCCCCTACACACACACACACACACACAGCTTTGTGCACTGAACTCTCAGAGGTAAAAACAAATATTCCCTTTTTTTCATTTATTTTACTAACCTTAGGCCAGACCAGGGTCTATGAGTCCCTTCTGATCTCATACATATAATTCATAACTCCTGCTTATCTTGATGAAGACACCCCATACCTTTCCCAGGCTCACAATTAAATAGAAAAACTGTCTAATTTTTTTCAAATAACCTCAACCTCTAGGCTGGTCAGAAAAGTGTTGCCTTAGTGATCTTTTTAAAACACAACTCTGCTCTGTGCAACAAACCGGTAGCACTTAAGCACTCTTTGTGTCCCCATCACCCTTTAACCCACCATCATCGAGTCTCTTGTCTGGCTCACTTTTTGCATTTCATGTGTTTAAAACTGACAAATTTGCAAAACAGAAGGTTTCTTTGCCTTGGTGGTTTGAGGCGTTGCTTCCCTCAAGCAACACTTAAGCACTCTTTCTTGCACCCCCCCCAAGCATATCATCATCAAGTGGTCAGTCTTTTGTCTGACTCATTTTGCACTTAGAATAAGTTTAAAATAGACTAACCTGAGGCTGCCCACAAGAAGGCTAGTTTACCTTCAGTGGTTTAGGCTCTCTGCCAGTCCAGAACAGTGGCATTTGAGATGCAGCTAGGCTGACTCAACGGTGTTGCTGTTTTGAGTGGGGCCACATGGCAGGTGTTTGGATCATGCAGCAGCTCACTGGTTCTTGATCAGAAGATCTGAATTCATTCTCAGAAAGATGCACTGCCAACACATTACTTTACTATCCCAGAGAAACACAGGCTGTAAATGGACCAACAGAATTGCTTAGTGTAGCAAAGTCAGCAAACTGAGCACAAGTTGGAGGGCTCTGTCTGGATCTTGGCAGTCATGAGATTCATAGTGGGCATTTTCCCGTAGTGTTTGTCCATTTCCCCTGATATTTTAAAAATAAAAGATTTCCTTCCCGTATCCTGTTTTTGTAGTAAAAATTCCTTAAAATACAGGAATTCCTGTAGATTTGGGAGCACTGAATCTGGCTTGATGGCAAATTTGCAGAGAAACTCTATAATTCCACACAGTTCCTTGGATTAGGATCAGACCCATGTGTACTCACACTTATCGGATAGATGGCTCCACAGGGTGCTGTGGGCCTGAATCACTCCAGTCTGTCAACTGCACCTCTGGGACTCACAGTACTTCACAGCCAGCTGACAGTTCTGCAACCAGGCACCATTTACTCTGCACTCTACTTCTCTCACCTTTGGAGTCGATCTGCCTAGCAGACAGGATTTGTCTCCCCTCCACCAGCTGCTATGCACTAACACTACAGCTGTTGTCTCTTGTGCAGGCCAGCACAGAGATGATCCCCTTCTGCAATCCAGACATGAGGTCCAAGGTGACACTCTATTTACCCCTGGCTGCACAAATAGTCCAATTTATAGATCTGCCTCCTCCCCATTAGCCCATCTTATGTCACAGCATGACAGAACAGCACAGATTGGTCCAGCAACTTGTCACTCAGAGCCCCTGATAGAGTTTCAAAAGGTGCCAATACTATGTCCCACCTTTCAAAGAAAACCTGCGGTGAAACTTAGACATGGAACTCCATCAGTTGGCCATCCCAGAGGTCTGCAGATCATGAGATGGAAGCCCCCATGGAGTTCAATATTTTCCTCGATAAACATGTATTCCAACAGAGTCTCTCCAGCCACTATTCCTCCACTTCACACCGAGAGTCCTGTGGGTTGGCACAATTCCTCAACAATCCCAACTCAGAAAAGGGAGGGGAGGGGTTATCCTTTCTTTGAAAAAGCCACCTCCTCCTACTGTTGGAGCAAGCAGTTGTAACCCCAGGTGGTGCTATCCCAAGGGCTACTACCCCTGCCTGCTTGACTACTAACAGGTTGAGGGGCCTAGGCTCTAGGGCGGGTGCCTCCACTCAGAGGTCAGGGTTTGTAGTGGTTAGGCTAGCTTGGTCACAGCCCTCTGGGACACTGAGACCCCCTTTAGTTCCCTCTAGTGGCTCACACAGTACACAGGAGTTACAGTCCTAATACCCCATGTATACACACTGTTCACTCATAAAGTACCACTTACCCTCGAGATTGATTCTGCAGCACGTCTCTGAGGATCCCCTATAAAATAAGGTTAAACAACATACACAGCGAAATACAATACTGTTTCCATAAGTACCAACACCACAGACAGTATATAGTATAACAACAACAAATCTGATTTATTTACAGGTCAGTAACACGGGAGGGGGAAATCAGGTTAATTGGTGGCATTAAATCACAGTACTGTGCACACATACAGTGTCTGAAAAGTCACAGTCTAGGTACCCAGGTTGGGGGTGGGCTAGCCAGGTCTGTTGCCTGGGGTTGGCCGGCAGGTGCAGATGGATAGGGCCCTGTAGAAGAAAATATATGCACAACACCCAGTTGTTATCCGGAGCCGGATGGCTCAGTCCATGAAGCAGTGAAACAATCAGAATTAGATGACACACTTGTGATTGAAAACAGGCTGCAGAGGAATACCCTGATTTGCACTCACAATACTCAAGCTGAGGACTGGATGGTGGATGTTCTTCTGGATTGCCAGAACAACAGGGCATGGAGACAAGGTCCTTGTGACTGGACCCCACTGCAGTTGATAGCAAATGGATTCAGTCCGAGACAAGCTGGGGTTTGCTTCCTGCTTCAACACACAGCACACAGTACAGGGGATATGAAATAGCGATTCCCCACAAGCACTACGCACATTCATATGTAAAAGGAAAGTACTATACCACGCAGGCTGCTCCTCGATCCCGATCGCACTTACTGCAAAATACCTGAGAGCACACACAGCAGCTTCAGTTCCTGACAGACTGAGCGCGATTCAGCAATTTCTCCAGTCTTCTACAGGGTGAGTCTGGTTTCCACTCTTCAGACTTCCTTCTTTCTCCTCACAAATCGGATTCAGCCTGAACTGGCATTTACAACAGCTGCAGGCCGAACCTCAGGGCCTCACATGCACTTCCCATGCAAAACTATACACCGCAGAAGCACACAGCTCCTTCTCTCTTCACTGTCACAACTGATCTGATCTTTACAGTCACAGATCAGGGCCTTTTCTTTAGCTCCACACCATTCTGTTGGCTGGTTTGGCGGCCACTCACAATAAGACTCCCTCTGTTGGTGAAAAAAGGCGCCAAGGTCAAAACTACATTTCCCAGAGTCACTGCCCATACAGTCCCCTAGTGGCCGGCTCAAAATTGAGAGTCCAAGTTCCAATTCATCCACAGACTCCAGTTTAAGGTTTCCCTATCATCCTGTTTGGTCCAAGTCAGCAATTCAGGACCAAAATGAAAGAGCTACACTGAAACAATTTGTGCTGAAATGAAGACAGGTTAGACAAACTACATTTTCTCAGTCACTCTAAATTATTTCTGGCAAACAGTCATACCTTTCAAAAAGGCTCCATCTGCACATGTAGTGACGGCAGAAACAGAGCAAATTGACAGCAGCTCAGGCAGGATTTGAGCATTAAATACACAGTCCCCCCCATACAAACTAATTAAGTCTTCTAGCAGACAGCTCTTAAAGAGACAGTACATGGAGGCTCAAATAGCACTCACTTGGAACCACATTTAAACAGCTCAGACACCGAACACCGCCCAGACTTGGAGCATTCAGGCAAACTCCTGGAAGACTTTTGGGAACCCCCATTGCAGGGGGGTTATACAGTTGATTGAATAATCCCACAGAATTGTGCAATTCTAGTCGTGTTTACACGGAGGCAGCGCTCTCGCATCAGTGCCACTCCCTTTGTGCTCTGCTGGCTGCTTCCCCGACAATTAACCATTTACACAGCCTTCCCCTTGCAGTGTTGCAGTTCTCTTTGAGGAGGGGTTGAAAATTCATTTGAAGATGAAGGAAAAAAAGACTTTGTATCGGAACGAGCACAGCAAAGCATCCATACCGCTACTTAACACGTTCACTCTGATACTGATACCCACATTTGAGTCAAATAAAAAAATGGATTCGAAGGTCACTTAAGGCACTCCACAAACTGTTTACACTGCCTGCTTTGCAGCGCATCAGCCCATGTGCATGGGTTGATATACTACACATTTGGCAGAGTAAACACAGCTTCTGAGGCTGCAAAATTTGTTCCCTCCTGCAGACCTTTTTTGTTATCATGGAAAAAAATAATTTCATTTTTAAAAATTACTTTTGAACTGCTTATGTTTGCTGAAAATAGAGGATTGGAGGAGGGCACATGTTTTCCCTCTACACAAATCCGGCAGTAGGGAGGAGGCAGGGAACTATAAGCCAGTCAACCTCACCTCAGTAGTGAGGAAGATCATGGAGGCAATGCTTAAAGAAAGGATAGTGGGACATCTAGAAGCCATTGGTGCCCAGGACCAAAGGCAGCATGGATTCACACTGGGTAGGTCATGTCAGATGAATCTGATAGATTTCTTTGACTGGGTGATGAAGGAAGTAAATCGGGGGGGGGGGCATGGACATCACCCATCTTGATTTCAGCAAATCCTTTGACACTGTCCCACATAAGAGGCTGGTTAACAAGATGGGTAGTCTAGGCATGGGAGACACAGTGGTAAACTGGGGTAGGAACTGGCTAACCAACAAGAGGCAGAAGGTGGTGGGAAATGGGGTACAATCTGGGGAAAGGGGGGTGACCAACAGGGTACCTCAGAGATCAGTCCTTGGGCCAGTCCTGTTCAATGTCTTCATTAGTGACATTGCAGAGGGGCTGGAGGGAAAGGTCTGCCTGTTTGCAGATGACACCAAGATCTGTAACAGGGTAGATACTCCAGAAGGGGAGGAGAAAATGAAAAAGGACCTGGGGAAGCTTGAGAAATGGTCTGAGGAGTGACAACTGAGGTTTAATTCAAAGAAGTATAAAATGATGCACCTGGGGCATAGAAACCCTGGGGAGAGCTACATGATGGGGGGGAGGGGGTTGCTGGCAGTCACCAAGGAAGAAAGGGAACTGTGGGTTATTATTTTAGATGACTTGAAAATGTCAAAGCAAAGTACAAAGGCAGCAGGAAGGGTCAGTGACATGCTGGGGTACATAGGTAGGGGTATCACCAGCAGAAGGTAGGAGGTAGTGATGCAGTTATAGAAAACCCTGGTCAGGCCTCACATGGATTACTGTATGCAGTTCTGGAGGCTGCACCTTTGAAAGGACATTAACAGGCTGGAGACGGTCCGGAGAAGGGCGACTAAGATGGTACAGGGCTTGCACCAAGAAACGTACGAGGAGAGAGTAATAGACCTCAATATGTACTCACTGGAGGAGAGGCGAGAGAGAGGGGGGGGGCATGATAGAAATGTTGAAGTACCTCAAGGGCATAAACAAGGTGCAGGGGAGAGACAAAAGGAGTACAAGAATGAGGGGGCATGACATGAAATTGGAAGGAGGCAGGTTAAGAGGGAATGTGAGGAGGTTTTTCTTCACATAGAGGGTAGTGGATGCATGGAATGGTCTGCCACAGGAGTTGGTGGGAGTGAGCACTGTGGTTGGATTTAAACATGCATGGGACAGGCATACGGGAACCATAGAGGTAAAGCAGAGGAAGGGTCAGAAGCCATAATCAAGTACAGGGCTTACAGGCAGACTGGATGGGCCTAGCAGTCCTTATCAGCTGACAATTTCTATGTTTCTATGCCATACATTTTTTGTCAGAATGCATCGGTGATTTAGTATAGAAAGAGACAAAAATAACATCATATCAGTTTAAAATGGTACTCACCCCAATGTGTAAATTAGAAATGCTCTTTGGGTTTACTGCAACACCAGTAAAAGCTGGATGATAATAGAAGGAAAGCCAGTATTTGAAACAGCTTCAACAGAAAAAAAATAATTTACTTTCAAGATAATCACAGCTATCCTTTAAAGGGGATGAACCATTTAACCATGTAATATGGTGACCTGGGATTGGGAATTGAGCTGGATTGCCACTTCAGGGGACTGACCTGGCTTAGGTAGCCACTGCTTGGTAGTGCATCTCAGCCAGAGAAGGGTGACAGCAGGTTCTGCTGCTGTAGTGACCTCCACAGCTGGGTCAGGAAGCATGAATCTCATTGCCATGGAGGATGCTTGACGTCAAGACTAATGAAAGCATGGCACACATCACTGGGTTGAAGGGTGGATCAGGGAGGCAGCTGGGGAAGTAAAACCTCCCAGCTCTCTTCATGATGGCTCATAGAACCTAAACAGAGTATATCCCTGGTTACAGGTTATGTCCCTGGATGGAAGGCTGGGAAGATAAAAAAAAAAACAACAAGCATTTGTCAATGCCGAATGTTGTCTTGCTGGCATTGGCATTGGTAGTGCAGGAGTTAGAGAGATGCATAATGGGAATTACGGTGAAGTATGGAATTGACATCAACCCCACCCCACCCTGCAGAGACTGACAGGCATTGAAGTGAGCCTTTGGGTTGTTGGCCATAATGCTCATGCCATTTCACCTCATCCTGCTCTGCAGACTCTGACAAGTGTCACGTTGTCAGTCAAACAACTGCTTTTGAAAAAATCAAAAGCCAAACCAACTGCACTTCACTCATCAGTTGCACATAAAGAATGTATCAAAGGCACACAGCTTACCGTGTCATCACGCTTTATTCAAGTACATAAGACTGTTATACCCGCAGCAGAAATAGGGTGCAAAAAGGCGACTACTCGTTAGAATAAAACAAAAAAACTGAAGACACCCTCATGGTGTTGTAAACATAGCAGGACTTTGACCAGGCTGGCCGAGCAGACAGCCCACGTGCGTGATGACGCACAGGATCAGCTGACATTTCGGCTCACGCCTTCCTTAGAGCTGATTGGTCAAGGTTTTCATTATCTTTTATACATAAAAGACATACATATTCATGACACAAACATGTTACAACCTCCCCCTGCTCATTAATATAAATATCCATTCACCCATCACACACAAGCAAATACACCAACAGAAATAAAAATGTCAAGTGTCACGTTGTGCCTTGGGGTCATCGGGCCTTACGCTCACCCCATTCAATAAGGAAGTATGTTGAGATGGGTGCAGTATGGGAGAATGGGGTGAAGTTTGGGGCCGAAGAGTCCAAGGCACACCTTGATGCCTGTGACTGGCTGCAGGGTGGGGGTGGGGGTGGAATGGCATGAGCATTACAGCCGAATTATACAAAGGCACAACCCTGATGCCTGTCAGTCTCTACAGGGTGGAATGTTATGGTTAAAAACCCTAATGTCCCAGGTGTTAGTTGGTATTTGCACTCCAAATTTTCAACATGGGTTTTTTGTGACTCCACCTCATGAAAGCATTTAGGACTTCCGCTCACGAACAGTGGCACTATGATTTTGTTAATCTGTCCCGAACGTTGATTTCCAACACTTACTGTGACATTGTGCACCAGATGTGTGAAAACACATTTCTGGCAGGATGTGAAAATGACAGCTGTGCTGTTCATAAGGAAGTGTGCAAAAATGGCGATGTTGAAAATCTGGAGTGAAAATATTACAAATTCTCGAAGTTACGAGCGGCGTGGAAACTGCTCAATGCATGCTTTAACACGGTCATTTTTTGGAATTTTTTTCACCAAATTTGCAACATAGGCTTTTTAAGAGCCCACCTCATGAACAGTGACACTGTCATTTCGTTACTCAGGCCCAAAAGGTGATTCTGCACAGTGACCACACAATCACCTTTTGGGACCGAATAATGACACGACAGTGACTGAGTTCATGAGGTCGGGTTCCAAGAACTCCATGTTGAAAATTTGGAGCCAAAAGTCACAAAAATGGCCAAGATATCCACCTAAGTTGACCCCCAGTTTATGCCATTATTCAGTTTACTGGCATTTCTTCAGTTCGCAGTCCACTTTGAAGAGTGCAGAAGTGTTCCTGCTACACTGAAGATCATTGCGCCAGGCTTCGGAGGTAAGTATGGGGTGAGGGGGTTGTGAGGAGGTGGGATATGCAGAGGGTGGGCATGGATTGAGGGAGGGTACACTGGAGACAACGAGGGACCGTTTTCTCTTTTTTACAGGTAAAAAAAGACACCACAGGACTTTTTTTTTACAGATGTGGTTTGGCACACTGGGGTGGGCTTCTAGTGTGCCACCTGTGTTTTTTTGTGAGGGGTACTGAAGCTGATGGGGACTGGATCCCCCATCGGCACACAAAACATGTCTGTTTTTGGGGGGGCGCATGATGCTGAGGGGGATTGGGCACCCCCTCTGCACACAAATTAAATTAATAAGGGGGCATTATGCTGATGGGAATTGGGCTCCCCCTTCAGCAAATGAACTGGGGAGGGGGCATGCTGACAGGAGGATTGGGCACCCCTGATGCTGGCTTTCAGGTGGGACTGTGAGAGGCAGACGGCAACAGCTGCTGCCATGTTTATTGAAATGTTACAGCAGACGAGGCACGCCCTGCAATGATGGGTCACTCCCGCATTGCAGCGGTGAAATTGTTTCAAGTTGGTGGCACGCTTTTGCACTGCTGTCATAGACAGCATGCTATTTCATTGATGCCACAGAGCCCAGATCGAAAAAGCAGTGGCGCCATTGGCCACAACACGACCGCACCTCCAAAACCTGCTATTCCTAGCTACCACAATATGTTGTTTACGCTTGCACACAAGACAACATAAATGGTAGGTTACAAGAAAAAATGTACTGTAGATCATGTAATAGGATTTCATGGTTGTATTAAACAAATATTTCCTGTGAAAACACATAGTATTAATTTTTCAAAAGAATTCTGAAATTACTTTCAGATTTGACCCTGTGGGTAAGTGTGATATATTATCTATGCAATGCCTGCCTATGAAACATAGTGTGGGCCAGTGTTTGGAGTACACAGCTGTGAACAGAAAGACCCCTGGTTTCAATCCCACTGCAACCAGTGGCTTGTGGTGTAGCCTTAAAGGTAAACTGTCAACCCATTTTGCATCACATTATTCAAAGGCTATGCATGCATTTCAATGGGTGGGAGCAACCAGCCACACTCCTCCTTCCAGCCGAACTCAGAAGCACTGTTTCTTTGCTGCAGCCAGAGGCTCTGCCAGAGCCGTGTCCCCACTTTTCTCCCAGTGTTTGTCTGCCACCTCTCCTTTGTGATTTTGGACATTCTGCTTGGTTTGTGCCTCTCTGACTTTCTAGGTCAGTATTTTGCTTTCTATCTTCCTGGCTGCAGTTTGTGCTTCTCTCAGTCACCTATTCCTGCTGTACTCCTGTTCTCATGTACCTTGTGTTTCTTTCAGTTTGGGTTCTTTTTGGGCCTTCTAGTTTTCCCAGTGTCCTGCCTTCATCATTTGCTTCAGACTTGTGCTATTCAGGTTCCCATTTTGCTGTTTTTTTTTTCATAACCTTTAGCAATCTCTAATTTAACTATAATCCTTACATGTTTATACCTGACTCCTAGCCAGGTAGCCACTTTCTGGGTTCTGTTGTTGTTCACTTCAGCAACTACTGCTCCATAGTTTTCAGTTCCCATATACTCCTGCTATCTCTAGCAGTTTCATTTGTTTGTAACTCCCCTCTGGGGGCTCACCTTAATTATCCCTGTTCCTGCCTGGTTGCCTCCATTTCCAGGTGTTATCCCTGAGCCTCCTGAATCCCCTAAGATTCCCCCCCCCCCGAACTGCACTTCCCTTGAGTTCAGCACCATTGGGCTTGGAAACTTGATGGGGAGTTGCTGACATTATTTTGGGTCTGCCGGTGATCACGCATGCGCGAGATGTGCTTGATATGCCGACCACAGATTTACGGTCAAAATGGAGAGAGATGCGGTGGTCCTGGTGCCCTTGCTGAGGTAATTGGGCATCAGAGAACTCTAGGGGGCTAGACAGAAGCCTCTGCAACATTTTTAAAGTTTAAAGGAGGGCATGTAGTGAGGGCTCACAAATAATTCATGAGCCCTCATGAATATTAATGAGTGTGTTGCTGCTGCCTGGGGAGTCTGAGTTTTGGCAGCAGTGACAGGGAAACTGTGGGGGAGATAATGTTCCAGAGTGGGTTCTCTTAGTAGGACACAAAAGGGGCTACAACACAGTGGGGTTATTGCTTAAATAAAGTATTTACCTTGGCTGCACAGACAGTTGAAGTTGGGGAACTGTGTTGGACTGCGTATATTTGAATGGGAGCAGACATATTGATGACATTATGACCCCACACAGCAGCCAGTCACATAGTTAGGTGCCTAAAACTGAATCAGAGGGACTCCTGGGAAAAGGAGGGGATTAATTCAGACACCTAAACCATGCCTCAATAAGCCATTGGGAAATATTGATAACTATGGCTATGGACAATTGATGGGTTCTATCAGCCAATCAGAACCGTGGATTCTCGACTGAAACTCAGTGAACTTTCTGGGATTGAGTCATTCTGTTCCCAGGCTCTGCACTAGTCAAGAGACTCCTGTGAGAGGAGACCTGGACTAGGAAGACCTTTCCCAGGCTTCCAGAGGAGACTGCTGTGTTCAGGAAAGGTTCAGCAAGGAAAAGAGAGTGAGAAACTGAACTGATACCTTGATTCCCCAGGTACTGTGAGCTGTTTGATTATTTTGGAGAAGTCAAGTGCTGTAGAAACCCTGCACTGGTGGACTGAATTGAGCTGAGAGGACTGAGCTGTTTTATCTGAGTGCCACAGTTGCTGCTGAGAGGTTGTTTAATCTGTGTGGGACTGCGATTGGTATTCTGAAGAGGCAAAGCATCTCTAGATGCCGAGGTACTAGCCAGGTGCTGTACATTTCCTGAGTGAACTGGCTGAAGTGGCTGAGAGCTATGTCCCAGCTGCAGCTAAAGAAAAGTTTGTGGACATTTTCTAACTGGAAAGTGCAGACTGGTGTGCAGGGGCCTGTTGTGTTTGGATACCCTGTTGATTGCACTTGGGCTTCATTGAACTAGTGCTAGCACCCACTCCAGTTGGCACTGGACTTTGCTTGAGCAACTGCCTGTGATTACTGCTAGTTTATACTCAATGCAAGGACTGCAGGAGGACCCTCACCATGAGGGAGTTCTCACCCGGAGCCAGGGAGGGAATCAGCGAACCCCTTCCAAGTGGGACTCACCATCTCAGGAGGTCTCCGCCACTTGCTGGGGTGCTAGGGCACCTGGGCTCCATTGCAGGGAGCTGGACTGTGGAGCCAGTCCAGGGTCTGGGCCTTCTAAGGCTGGTACTATCCTGCCACAGAGCTCTACAATGGGCCAGAAGCATCTGAAAGTGATAAGCGAACAGAACTACAATCAAGGTTACCAGCTGCAAGATCTTCGAGCCAGTTCCCTCCTGCCAGGGGAACCAAGGCCAGCCTTCTTCTGCCCTATTTTGCACTGACTGAGGAGCTCAATACTCCAGGCATTTGAGATCTAAGAACAGTGAGTACGCAGGACCTGGCTCCTGGAAAGAGTAAAAGGAAATTTAATTTTTATAATCAAAGCAGTTTTTGCAAAGTTTCAGGGCCCAACAGCCGGCCTACCTGTGGCACTGTACCAGGCCTGCACCTAGTGGGTACCTCTAAGGACATTCTGGGAACACTGGTATCAGTGGGAGTGGGCTTGACCTACAGGCCCAAATGTTTGTTGATATTACTTGTTCTCTCTAACCATTTCTTTTTACTCACAGCCATCCTATGTCCCGGTATCCCTTCTCTAGTCCTTACCTCCAATAAACCTGTGATTTATCATTTGAAATTGTGTGTGCAGGAATTCTCTGAGTCTGTCAGATCATTACTGTTCATGGGTTATGGTGTTATTGATCAGTTGAGTATTCAGAGTGTGGGGTGGTTGGTAGGGGAGGTGGACCAACTAGTCACTTGACCCACTTCTACTTTTCTCTGGGTGGAGGCACCTCACTATTTTTATTATCTTTGGCATAGACCCCCTGAACACCACCGTAAAAGGACCCAGGCCCCTTAACCTGTTAGAGGGCCAACAGGCAGGGGTAATAGCCCACTTTCAGGTACATGGCTGGGCTATATGTTGTTTCTACTGCCTCAGCCTACCTGACTGCAGTGCATTGGCAACTAACACTAACCTCCCTTATGGAACTGGTTGGCAAACATTCATCATTCAGTACATGCTCGTATCATTCACTCTCATTCCATGTTCTAGTCATCATTCGATGTCTCAATCAGCCATTCAGCCTTACCTATGTTTTGTTTCAAATGTGTGCTCTTGGCCATCAGGCTTCACCGTTATTCTCCAACAACTTCTGCATTCAGATGTATGCCAGCCAAAACCACAGCATGGCTTTCAGTGCTCCTGCCCTTTAAGCTGATGGCCTCATTCTGCCCCCTTGAAGTCCACATATTGTGGGTGGGTCCCTCGACTCAGGCAGGGTCCTTCTCTTTCTGCTCTTTGGGTTAGAATGTCCTATGCTCCTGGGGAAGCTTTAGCCATGCAGATTGACTCAGAGGCATCTCTTGATGTAGCATTTAAGAATTTAGCTGCCAGAGATTGGGGCCTCTAAGTCTATGGGGGCTCCTTTAGCTGAGCAGACAATCTCAGTAGCACCTTCAGATTCTATTTCCCCTACAGCCACTTAGAATCACCCGGTCTCCACCTTCTTCCCTTTCTCTGACCCTCAAGGGTGAAGATTATACAACTCCGGGTCCTCAAGGGCTCAGCTCCTATTCCTTGCCCTTCAAGGGTTCAGTTTCCCATCTAGGCCTCCCCTCATGGAGGCCAGGTGATTGCCTTTCAGCAGTTTTTGCTCTTCTCCTCCTGCCTCGGGGGGGGGGTTGGCCTCCTTTGTAGAGAACCTCCATTAGCGGCAGAGATCGGCTGGCAGCACCCCCTTGGCTTTCTTCTTAGAGGGATAGACAGAGAGCCCTTCCTCTAAAAATCTTCTCCCTGAACAGGGTCTCTAAACTGAAGTAGCTGAGCCATCACTAATTTATCCCATGCCCAGAGGGAAGGCAAGCAAGGCCTTGGATCCCTAGAGGTTCCCCCCTCATAGGGTTTTTGGTCATAAAAGTTAGGTAGTCTTTGCAACAGGTAGTATTTTTACCCAGGTAGGTTTCTGCTATGAGTTAGGAGTTGAATGATGGCCCTCCTTCCACTGCCATTCCCTCTGTCCTTATGGAAGTCGTGCCTCTTCTGCTATCAGTTCTGATATCTGTCAGTCATTACTCAATTCAGTCTCTGTCTGTTTCCAGTCATCACTAATTGCCATCAATATGTCCTCACCCAGGCTCTGTGGTCACTACTTGCTGCTCAATACTTATTTGAGACTCCTTCCTAAGGTACCTTTGGCCCAAAGGAATTGTGTTCAAATGGCACCTCTAGGGGTGGAACTCTCCTCAAGAGGGTTCCTTTGCCATCAAGGTACCCTGACAGAGTGGTAGTTCCCCATGGAACAGAGACTGTGAATGGCCAAAGTATTCACCTATGACAATCATCAACACATTCATTCAAATGCCTTCAGACTATCAACAAAGTTGCACAAGCATGACTACCCACTAAGCTGTGTAAGCCCATTGAATTCAAAGGCTATGTCTGCAATTCAGTGGGTGGGAGCAATCAGCCATGCTCCCTGCCTGAGCTATTTAAGTCAGCTTCTTCCAGCCTAACTCAGATATATAGTTTCTTAGCCCCACCATCCTCCCTTCCTTCAGCAGCACACCTTTCTCCTTGGGGCTCCTTCCTAAGGTAACTTTAGCCTAAAGGAATTATGTTTCCACTGCACCTCTAGGGGTGGAACCCTCCCCAGGAGGGTTCCTTCACCTTCATAGTACACTGACAAGGTGGTAGTTCCCCGTGGAACAGAGAGTGCAAACGACCAAAGTATTCACCTATGACAATCAACAACACATTCATACAAAAACCTCAGACTATCGACAAAGTTGCACAAGCATAACTACTCACTAAGTTGCATAAGCCCAGGGGCTGGCCGGTGGTGCTAAAGGTTGAGGTGCTGGATGCCATACCTCGCGCATCGCTGACAACCTGGGTTCAGGAATGGACCTGTGCTGTCGGGGGTTGGCAGGGGAGGGAGAAGATTGAGTGTCCAGAGGACTGCTCTCCTTTCCTGGGGTGGGTTGAATGGAGTTCCAGGCTGCAAGTGCCCTGAAGACCCCCTGTAAAATAAGACTTGTAATGCAACAGTTCAATGGCAGAACAATTTCTCCTCCAAGAAGGTACACACTAGACAGGTTAAATGCAGAAAAAACACAATATGATTTATTCAGGGGGATGTGAACAGAAGTGGGGCATGAATCTAGCAGATGATTAACAGATCTGATTAATTCAGGCTGAATATGCATGCACAGTGAGTCCCTTGTATACAGTCACACAACCCTTGGCACCCAGTTGTGAAGCAGGCTAGCCTGAAGTGTTGCCTGGGGTAGGCCAGCATTGCAGCCGTTGTTGGGGCCCATAGGAAAGAAAACAATTATCATGAACATCAACCCAGAATTTGTAATCAGGAGCCGAATGGCTTAGTTTGTTGTAATAAATCCACACAAGTAAATCAGATGACACACAATGATTGCAGCTTTGTTGCAGGGAGCTACCCTGTTTAGTACTCATGCTACCCAGACCAGGAGGCAGGACTGATGAGATGAAGACCACTGGATGTTGTACTGGATTGCCAGAGGAAGCAGGGCTGACACGACTCACTGTGATGGTCACTACCTGATCGATGGTGTTGAGCAGGGAGCCGAATCCCTGAGAGGGTCTTTCGTTGGAAAAGTCTCTGCAGTGGGAGTGACAATCTAGGCCAAGATGGCAAGGCCCAGACAGAGTGAGCAACTTGGATGAAGTCCGTAACGGGTGCTGGAGCAGCTTCCAGCTAGCATAACATTCATGGGGGTGGGGAACCAAATTGTGACCCACACAGCACATTCAGCACATTTATAAGCAAAACAGTAATTAGCCACAGTTCGGATAACAATCTGGTTGCAATAGAGCAGGGTCTCTGTGAAAGCCTTTCGATCTGAGGCTCACTTCGATACCTGGCAGGCAGATCACTTCTGGAGCAAGTCTTTGGTCTGCTTTTAGGCAACGATTACACACTTTTTCTTCAGCTTCAGGTCTTGATAACCTTTATCAGATTTAAGTCCGATTTAACTCTAACGCTTCTTTACACTGGAAGATGGTAGCAGGCAGGCCAAACACAGCCTTCCTGCCAATTTCCTGCGCTACTACGCAGAAGCAGTTGCTCGAATCGCTCGAGCTGTTCACTCTCCAAACTCCAACTCTCAACTGACTCACTGCTGCAAGCAGCTCTGGGTTTTCCCAGTGATCCAAAAGGTTTGGTTGGCTGATGGATCTGTCTGTAACAGAAGGGCTCCCCCTCCAGGTCCATTTACGTGCCAAACCTTAAAAACTACAATTCCTACAGAAAATCAATCCCACAAGACCTCTGGGGACAGTCTCCATTTTAGGTCCTCCAAGGTTCCGATTGGTCTAGCTCTGGTAGTCCAGAACCAAAATGGTGGCTCTATGCAAAAAATCCATACTGCAATGGAAGACAGGTTTGACAAACTCCTATATTATTATTAATAAAGCAGATAAACAGTAAACAATCACTTTTCCTAACAGAGCTCCCTCAACACACTTGGCAACTGCAGAATGGAGCTGAAGTACCACTTGCCTGGCCGGTCGCGAGCCTTAAACTACTCAGATCCAGCCCAGACTAATTTCTTTTTTTTTTTTTTTTGTTATTTGCCCAGCTCTCATGGCTTCAGTGGAGGCCTCGTATCTCCTTCTACTCCGTTCCCCAGGGCAATCCCCAAGGCATCCCATCCCCAGTTTCATTTATGCACATGGGCCAGGGGTGTTACATTTTTCCCCTGTTTTTCTCCCATCTCCCTGGGACGCCTGCCCACAGGACAATTGTCCAGGCTGACGACAAGCTGATGCACACTGACTGCCATGCGGTTAACGGCGTCCCCCCCTTCCTGACTGCAGTAGAGCCACCGGTGCCCCGAAAGTCCATGCATCCATAGGCTTCAGGGGCATCAGTTGCTAGAAACACCCCTGGTATTTCATTCCAGAGGGAGGAGATCTTCCACAGGGACACTCAATCCTTCCTCACCCCACTGACCCTCAGCAACCCGAGTCCGTTCCCAAACCCAGGTCGCTGATGTAGCGCAAGGTGTGGTGTCCAGTGCCTCAACCCTCAGTACCACCAGGCTGGCTCAGACTAATTTCTAAAAGCAAAATGACTCTCTTAAAGAGACAGGCATGGAGGCTTATTATAGCACTCTCGTGCAGACACATTAAACTACTGCAGACACAGAACAGTACACCATCCTGACAGTGAGCATCAGACAAGCCCAGGAAGACATTGTAGAAACCTCTATTTGTAGGGGGGTTACACTTGTAATATCCAAAATTCATTGATGTTCCTGGTTGTTTTATTGACCTCCTTTCTTAGCAGAACTGAAAGGGGTATATTATGAAACATTTATTTATTTATTGAAATCTTTCACCAGGAAGGCACACTTAGCAACAAGTTGCTCATTTCCCTGTATGACCTGGGGGAAAGGGGTACAATAGGAATGAAACATTAATCATTCAAATTACAAGATCAGCATTAATATACAGTTGTAAGGCAGCTGTTTCTTTTCCAATTGTTTAACCAGGAGTAGCACACTAAGCTGAAACTTGTTTACAGGTGCGACCTGGGAGCCCAGGGAAGTTAAGTGACTTGCTCAGGGTCACACAGTATGCAAGTGGTGGCTGTGGGATTCAAACCCAGGTCTCCAGATTTGCAGCTCAGAGCTGAGCTCAGTAGTGTTACAAACAGTGTTACAACAGTGTTGTGCATAATAGGTAGAAAGAGTGGACAATAATAAATGCCGGGGTTAATAAGTAAACAAGTGCTTACATGAAAGAAAAGGAGAGGGAAGGAGAAGAGTTGTGTCCCTGGAGACCCCTTCAGGATGCAAGGAATCCTGCAAGGGGACTGGGGGGACCAGAGATAAGGGGGACAAGGCAGTGTCCCAGAGAGACCCCTTCAGGATGCAGGGAACCCTGCAGGGGGGCTGTGGGGATAGATAGAAAGGGGGATAAGGCTGTAGGGATTTAAAGAGGGAAAGACAGAGAGAGAAGGAGGAGGTGTGACTTAATGCTAGGAGGGGGGCTAGGACCTAACCCAAGAGAGGACCCTTCAGGATGCAGGGTACCCTGCAAGGGGGTTAGGGAAGGTCAGCAGATAGGGATTAAGAGAGTGATAGGAGAGGGAGGGAGTGAGAATTGGCCCTTGAGGGGAAGAGAATTCACAATTTTGGCGGGGATAGGGCCTAATCAGTAGTCCATCAGGATGCACTGGACCCTACTAGTAATCATGGAAGGTCAAGATAGTGGCTAGATGGAATAGGGGAGATATGCTTAGGCTCAGTTTGACCCCTTTAGGATGCTGAGATCCCTTCAAGAGGACTGCGATGGCCAGGGAGAAAGGTAGATGGGGAGGGGAAGGAGAGGAGATAAGACTAGGTGCAGTAGGACCCCCTCAGGATGCTGTGAAACCTGCAAGGGGGACTGAGAAGACTAGGAAGAAAGGTAGATGGGGAGGGGAAGGAGAGGAGACAAGCCTAGAACCAGTAGGACCCCTTCACGATGCTGAGAACCCTGCAAGTGGACTGTGAAGGCTAGGGAGAAAAGGTAGAATGGGAGAGGGGAAGGAGAGGAGACATGCCTAGGCACAGTAGGGCCCCTTCAGGATGCTGAGAACCCTGCAAGGGGACTGCAGAGGCTAGGGGGACAGTTATATGGGGGAGGGGAAGGAGAGGAGACAAGCCTAGATGCAGTGGGACCCCTTCAGGATGCTAAGAACCCTGCAGAAGGATTGCAAGTCTAGGGAGATAGGAGGGATGGTGGAGGAAGGGAGTAGATAAGAGATACAAGCACCTTGGGGGGTAGGAGAGGGACCCATGAAGAGCATTCAGGGTCCCTTACATTCTGTGAGAGATCAATGGAGGCTGGTCACCCGAGTTTCACTATCTTGATGCCGGCTGCCTGAAACACCTGTGCCGACATTGGGATTTTTGCCCACGGCAAACTTTTTTACATGTTTCGGGGGGCTTCAACCCACACACACCCCTTAATTAAAAGGACAAACTCTACCACGGACAAAATCCTGAAGTCAGGCAACTGTGTTTTGGGCACCCAGTATTGGGATTGTAAGACTCAGGGAACAGAATTTCTATGCTTTAAATGGATACCATTGAAATGCATGCTAAGAGTGTAATTATAACCAACCTTGTTTTGTTTCAAATCTTTGATTTATTCATACTGCATACTTCTTGAACATTAGGCACACCTCAAAACAGTGCAGCCACTCATGATGCAATAGTCTCCTCTCTTCCCACTGCATGAGTGGCTAGTTTGTGTTGGAGTGTTCCCCAAGTCCAGGAAAGATGTAGTGGCGTTTGATCAATGACTGTAAACAAATACATTGTTGAGTGGTCACACCAGTATAGTGGGAAATCTGTTTTTTAAGCAATAAGGAATGACCAGGGGTTATGTTAATGTTCTACTGAATCACCCCCTGGGGTAGTATTGTGGCATGAGGTGCAGCCGAGTGCTATATTGCCACAGGGGGTTGATTAACTTGAACATTAACATAACCCCTGGGAGTACCATATTGCTATTATTATAATTGGGCTAATTTTTTTGTCATTTTCTCATGACATACAGTGTTTATTTTAGTTATTTTTAGCCCTTGAGATAAAATAGTCCCTACACCAAAGGTTTACATGGGGAAAACAAATATGTTCTTTGGCTGTGAGTTAGCAGTGAGTCTGTTGTGGGGGTGGCTTCATTCTTTTAGGCTGTACTACAACTCTTTTATTCAATTAAATTCAAAAGTCCATTTCTTTAGCCCCACTGGTAGTACTTCAAAGAAGTGTCCTGCAACAGAGTTTAGTTTAGTAAATGCTGTATCCCATCATCTAGCACAGTTCAGCCATAAAAATAGGAAAAAGTAACAGTTCAGTGTTTAATTTGACCTTTCTTTCAAACATGAGTAAATGATTCCTGGCACTGTCAGCCTTGCTCTAATGGTTGCCATCAGTTCCAGACATAGAGAACTGCAAATGTAAGTAGGACCTTGATTCTTTAAATCAATACTCAAGTGATTAGGCTCTACAAGTATGTTAATAAGGAGATTAACATAATGCTCTAAGAATGCTGACAGCCAATCAGACTTCAGCATTCTTGAGACCCTTATAATTTTCCCTTTAAAACGGAAAAAGGAATCCGAATCAAACTACCAGCTCCAGTATATCAGCAGTCTCTACCAAATGTGACCAATCATAACATGTTTTATTTTAACTAGAGACACTGAGGCCTAAGGAGGTTGACAGTGTCCCTTCAAGTGAATCACTTGCTCTCCCTGTACTTCATTAAACCTACTGTAAAATTGCACAGAAGTCAGACCATGCTGTAAATTAAACATTACATCCTAGCACTCTCTTGGGCAATCATAAAAAGACTAACATAATAAAGAATAATAATAAATCATAAAAAAGTTTAAATAATAAAGAATAATAGTATTTAAAAATAGTTGATGATTTTATAATGCAGACTATTGTTCATCAGTATATAAGCTGATCCCACTGAACTAATTTTGATATATATTTTTTTGTGTGTCTGTTTTAGGGGAAAAACCTGGATGAAATGATGGAAGACTTGGATAAGGACAGCAATGGGCAACTGGACCAAAAAGAGTACGGGAAATTCATTGCTAAAATCATCAAGTATCAAAAGTGATGAACAAACATGAACAGAAATAGAATGAACCAGCAGCACATGGTGTAAGAGTGTTGTATGCATATAATAAACCAGGAAATAATAAAGCTGTACATGGAACATTACAAGGTTCATTGTGGTTTCTAAAGCATGATGGGTAATAATTACAGGTGGTGCAAAAACATTTCACTTTGAACATTTAAGAATTCCACTTCCAACAGTATTGCACAGAATTAAAGGGAAAAGTCCACGTAAACACGGGGCCCACCTCAGTGTGAGGCAGGGCCCAATTAAGAGTTTAAAAAAAGTATATTTATTTTACTTTTGGCGATCTTGATTATTTTAAAAATGTATCTGGTTGATCCTGCCTCCCTGTCCGCCCAGCATTTAGAATTCAGTGCTGCGAGCGGTGCACAAACAACTACCCATGACTGTCCCAAGAATGATGTGTCATGTGGTGATCAGCCACAGGTCTGTCCTTTAGATCTATGTAATCTGCAACTTGTAATAGCTCCGGTTTGGAAAGTACAAGTCTCGGCGCTATACCAAGACCAGAAATAGACTGACAGTCCAGTACTAGATCGCTAAAGGTGAAAAATATACTTTTTCTGAAACTCTTAATCGGGTCCTGCCTCTCACTTTGGCTGGGCCCATTATTACATGGACGTTTCCCTTTAAGTGAAAATTTCAGAAATTCCACAGAATTCCACTGCATTGGACTTCAAAAATTCTGCACAGCACTATATCTAATCCTGGATCAGCAGCCTGGCAAGCAGCTAGCCAACCCTTGCACCACTTGTCCAACTGAATCTTCCTCCTTGCAATGACAATGCATGTCCTGAGACCACATCAATTCACTATGGGCAATTCACCCCATGACAGTTTGCTCCCTCTCTCCAGCCAAAATGGAATACTGCAGCACAATTTTATTTATATTTCTTGAATCCCCTAAATTAATACCTTACACTGGGAAGCGTTCACTTTCCTGTAACAGTTCCTGAGATCTGGAGGGAGCGAACTGCCAGGGGGCGAATAGCCTGTAATAGATTGCCATGCAGCCACCATGCCCCTTTGACCTTTTTTTTCCTTCTGCATATAGAAATGTTTCATTTGACCCAATGGTGTTATGTTATCCCTTTTCAAATAGCTGAAGACCATGATCACATGTCTCCTCTAATCTTCCTTTTTTTCCCTCCATGGAACAGCCCCCTAATTATTCTTTCATGATTGAAACTTTTAAATATGTAAAAGGGCTCAATAAAGTGGGAGACAAGGGTTTACTTAAGAGGAAGGAGGGGGTCAGAACTAGAGGGCGCAGCCTCAGACTGCAAGACAAAAGATACAGGGGCAATGTGAGAGGGCATTTCTTCACAGAGAGGGCAGTGGAGCACTGGAACAGACTACCAGACAGAGTGGCGGGGGCTAAATTGGTAGAAGAATTCAAGAGGGCACGGGACAAGCATATGGGGCTGAGTATCAGGGGAAGGGTGGGGGCTGGCAGGGAGGGGGAGGTGTAGGGGGAAAAAGGGCAGACTAGATGGGCCGGTATGGTCCTTTTCTGCCATCAACCTTCTACGATTCTATGATTCTATATAATAATTCTGTCACAAACATGGCTGCAGATTATTACCTAAACAGCACAGAGATACCTAAAACTATGTACTGTAGGAATAAAACTCTGGAGTACTGGTGAGAACTACAAATGGGAGAAACAAAATGTGTTGGAAGCAGCAGCTAGCAATGCAAACAAAATCATAATATGCATCAAGGAAACTTCTTAAACAGGCCTTGAGAGATTATGATGCTGCATTGCAGATCCTGCCCCTCCAAGTGTATTATTTTTCCAAGTTCCCAGAGAGGCGTCTAATTTTGTTTTCAGTGTCTTGAAGGGCTACAAATCATTATCACTTCAACCGCGGGTAGTCGATTCTGACCATATTGTACTGTATATTCAAGATAAGAAACTCAGCACAGTATAAAAGAGTGCATCTAACAGTCATTATAGAAACATAGACAATGATGGCAGAAAAAGACCTTAACGATCCAGCTAGTCAGCTCGTAACACCCTATCATATCCCGAGACCTTATGTCTATACAGGGTCTTTGCCTACACTACCTACCCCTTTGCTCGCATTTTTACTGCTACTCCAAGTAACTACTAAGCCCTTGACTCTGTCCAACTGTGTCTGAAACCATTAATGGTTTTAACACCCATCACCACAACTGGCAGGCAGTTCACTGATTCAGCCACTCTCTCTGTAAAATAAAACATTCTCACATCCCTCCTGAAACCCCCTCCACCAGCTTCCGCTTATGCCTCATGTACTAGATTCACTACTTTTGTATAATAGTTCCTTTCAATTCACCTTGTTCAATCCTTTCAGGAAATTGAAAGTCCCTATCATATCACCCCTGTCTCATCTGGCCTTGAGTGAGTACATGTTCAATGCCCTAAGCCAATCCTCATGGGATCGGCCCTGCTGGCCCTGAATCATTTTGGCTACCATATGCTGCACCAGTTCCAGCCTGTCCTTGTCTTTCTTTAGAAAATGGGCTATGGAATCTCTGGGCTCTGATTGGCTGATAGCTTTGCCAAGGTGGACATCTATCAGACAACAGAGCCAGGGTTACGAAAAGTGCCAGTCCCAACTGACCCCATCACTGAAATCAGGGGCCAGTTAGAATTTTCAGATGCGATCTGCTGCCATTTTTCCCACTGTCTAAATGAGCCATAAACTGCCTGAGCCAAAAATTTGACAGCTTCCAGGTTCCCCTCCTGCCAACCCATTCACTGCCCCCTGCTATAAAAAAACAGATTCTGAAACTCGTATTCACCTTGGTAGCCCTACTCAGCAAAGCCTCACACCAGAATATTCTGAAGTAAAAAAAAAAAGAAACCCTTCTTTTACTGTGACCTCTGCTGCTGTCCATTTCCACTCAGCTCCACAGCAGAGACAACTCCCTGTAGACAGCGATGCGAGTGACCAACCCCCCCAACACTCTATGCACAAATGTCACAGACTGTGACACGCCAATACTGCCTCTCCTTTTCCTCACTACAAACAGAAAGAAAACTTTTTTTTCCAGGTTTACTTTTTTTTTCCCCTCTGTGCCCGCTCACCTGATCTGCAGCTCCTGACCTTACGTTTTCCCAGGTCCTGCTTGGGTACATTTACGACTGTATCTCAAGCTCCAAACCTTCATGGTACAGTAAAATAAAAATAATAAAGTACACAACTCTGAGCTGGGGGGCGGGGGCGTCAACAGACTTTACTAAGTAAGTCGGTGCTCGCGTACTCCTCCCCATACTTATTGCACGTAGTCACCTGGCAACTGCATTAAAAAACGCATCAGACATGTAACTGTAAACATCTATTACTGGCACCTAGAAGTTACAGTAGTACGTTTTCTGTCTTTCCTGCTTAGAGACAGTTAAGGAACTCTATCACTTGTTTTGGAGGTGGTGGTGGGGTAGGAGGACAGAATGGCTCTATCACCTCTGTGTGGGGGGGCAACAGGAGATGGAACAGCAGAGAAATTGAAGAAATACTTTATCAAGAAAGGTTTTTTCTAGTATTTCAATTCATTTTCAAAGTGATATCCTTTATAATTCTATTATTTAATTAAAAATTGACGCACATGCCCATTTTCTAAATGCAATAATACTCTCCAGGGTGGGCAGTATTGTGCTATACTGGACCTTTCAGGGGCTAGAAGGCCCTCCACCTGTGGTGTCAGGCCTCATTATGCCCCTGGGCGGTATGGTATAGCACAATACTGCCCACTCTGGAGAGTATTATTGCTTATGTAGTTGAGGACTCCAGAATTGGGCAAATTACTCCAGGTGTGGTCTCATCAGTGGTCTATAGAAAGGTAGTAATAATCTTTTCTCCTGCTGCCCAAACCCCTCCCAATACACCCCAGCATCCTGTTTGCCTTACTTTAGGCCTTGTTAAGCTGGCTGAATTGTTTAAGGGAGTCACTTTCAAGGCCCCTAGAATTCTGCAGCCGCAGAATTTTGTGCAGAACTTGCAATCTACCGCAGAACTTCTGCAGTGCCGCAGAATTCACTGTTCTTGCTGATTTTTTATTAATATTTCTGTTTATTCATAGAATCTGGTTCCCTTCCCCTCTTTTTATATTCAAAATCCCTCTATGCTCAGAATGTGATGTTATCATTGCTCTATCATCATAAATTAGCTAATGAAATGGCTGCATTCTGCAACAGAAATGAAGAGTCACTTATTTACCACAGCTCCCACTGCCAGAGGAAGTGGCACAGCATATCAGGCCTGCTGATATTTGCTCAACCTGCACTACAGTCTAATGCAATTTTCAGTCTTGCGTTATTGCACTAGGGCCAACTTAAACAAAACCTTGTCAATAGCACAGACCTGTTAACTCTGTACCTCACTTTGTACAAACTTATTTGTGCCTTTAATGTATAAAGAAGTCATCTGAAATGAATAACCGGTAAAATGAATTTACCTGTCATTTTTAAGAAAAATAAAGTAATTATGCCCAGAAAAGTGGAATATAATAATGTGTAGACCTGCTGAAAGAACAGACCTGTTAAATAAGTGTGCTGTACACATTTTTGCTAGGGTTATTGATTACATATTATCACTGGTTGATAGAGTCAGCCAAACATTATGGAGAAATGTGTTCAGGGCTAGCTGTTGGGCCAGAGGGTAGCATGTTGTGTTTTCTTGCTGGCAACTCAGGTTCAGAGATTAGCTCTGGGTACTGGCTGGGCAGCACAAGGATTGGGGGAACATATCACTGCTCTGAGCCTGGGAAGGTATGGTGCAATGTTCTGTCACACGGTGGACACATTGTGATGGGCTGGAGAGATCTATCTCACAGTTGGTTCACATACATGTCATGGCCTGATGGTGTTTTTGTTACGTAATGTGTCAGGGGAAGCAGGTTGGCATGGAAAATAAGTTTTGCAGTAACTCCTCTATTCTGTTTATTCCATTTCCAGTGCAACTTGTATGAATGAGGATGCAATTTCAAGGAAATTAAAAAAATAAAATATATATATATATATATATATATATATATACACACACACACACACACACACACACACACACACACACACACAACACATCTCTCTCTCTCTCGCTCTTTTTCTCACTATACGCATACACACGTTTGTATGTATGTTACAGATTGTGTATAAATATATAAGTGATACACAGTGGAGACCTCATTAGTGGTATAGATACCATTCATATAGAAATACCTTATTTATCACATAAGGTCCTCTCTTCATATTTCATTTATGCAATAGGCTAGAACCTTAAGGGAGAGATATTTGTTTTGCTTTTTTAGGCATCAAATTATTTCTAAAAGTCTGTTAGTTTTTGAACTAGTGTTACTGTGCTTTCCCCCATCCTGATTGCTATAACCACTGTCATGAAAGTGAAGTCAGGATGACAAGCTGACACTGTGATATGGTAATTTGTTCATGGTGCAGAATTTCCACAGAAATTACAAATCATTGCCACAGAAGTTCTGTGGCAAATGGTAGTCTTGCCGCAGAACTTGACCCCACTGTGCCGCAGAAAAGTAGGGGGCCTTGCTTATGATGACTTCTAGGTCCCTTTCCTCAGAAATTGTGTACAGCTTAACTTTCCAATACACTCTGTTCTGGGGTAAACAACATTTGAGTTATGCAGTGTAACAGGTGTGGAGCCACAGGCTTTTCTGACATCTTCTGGAAACTGAGGTGCTACCCAATTTGCACTCACCTCTCTGGGATGAGGGCAGAAGTCATTGGATTCTGAGCTGAACTGGCAAGGATGCAGAGAACCGTTTACCCACCCAGGGACTACCTCAGAGGATGCCTAGGCAGAGGTAGAATGGGTGAACCTTGGTGGGCTTCACGAGGGTGAGGGTGGTGGGTAGGGTACACATTCATCAGCCTGTGCCACCTCAAAATTCCTTCACTGTGCTGACAGGACAGGACAGGACAGACAGGAGGAAGCACCCAAAGCAGTGGCAAGGGAGGTTGTGGAAGTCTTCAGAAGGGGAGACCCCAAGGTGGGAGAAAGAGGTCCCCAGCTCAAGAGGAAGCATCTGCTGGTGGAGACTCTATTGTTAGGGGATAGACATGGGAGGGGGAGGGGAGAGGGAGAAAGGTAAATCACCTCGCTGGTGCTTTGGCTTGAAAAGATGGAGAGCAGATCCAGAGGATTGCTAGGGCAGCAGGTCACAGAAGGGAGCTAGAAGTTGTCCACCTGGGGACTAATGATGACCTGGCAAGGAATGCAGTAGATATAGTGCAGAATAATTTCATGGAGCTTGGGAGGGCCTTAAGCAAGTAGCACACACAGTGGCATTCGCCAAGGTGTTACCTGTGCATGGCTGAAGGGAGGATAGGGCACTCCACACTAGGACTTTCAATAACTGCAGGGTGGGGGGGCTTCAGCTACATTGAGGACTGGGGTCAGCCTGCGAAGATACGGTCTTCTATAAGGGTGATGTCATGCATCCTTTGGGATCACAGTGCATAGTGAGAGGTTTAAATGTTACTTGGATGAGCATTTAAACCAGCTGGGAGAAGGCTGTATTACCATGGAAGGCAAAAACTATCCCCCCGCATGATGAAGCAACAAAGAAGGAGGTCCTACAGGGTAGAGACACAAGAAGAAAAGGATGCAGTCAAAGCAAAGGACATGGGGGGGGTATAAATCAAGGATGCATAAAGAAAGGAATAAAATAGATCAGAAATGGAGTAGACAATGACTGAAGAGGTTGGTCAGATGGAGACTCAGGGAGCAGCACAAGCAGAAGGGAGAAGAGGAGTTGCAGGCAGGGAGGAAGCAAAGTATGGAAAGCCATGTTTGCCAATGCAAGGAGTTTGGGAAATAAAATTCTGGACCTGGAGGCCATCGTGGAGGAGGCTAGCCTGGATTTGGTGGCCATAACTGAGTCATGGTGCACTGACAATCACAACTGGTACCTGACCATACCAGGTTACTCTCTGTTCAGGAGTGATAGGGAGGTGAGAAAGGGAGGAGGGGATAGTCTATATGTGAAGGAGGGAATCAAGGCTATGTAAGTGCAGGGGCACCTGGAGGAAAAGGAAGGGCAGGAGATGATGAGGGTCAGCTGGGAATTAGGAGTTAGGGCCACTATCTGTACTGGGGTTGTATACAGACCTCCAGCACAGGGTAAGGAGCTGGACTAGGGAAGCCATTATCAGCATGGCAAATAAGGGGGAAGTACTGCTAGTTGGGGACTTTGGTCTGCCAAAAGTGGATTGCAACCTCCCAGTTGCAGCTTTGGAAAGGCTCTGGGTCAGGACAGCACCACTAATAATATCACGGTCAAGAACTGTGCTGCAATAATAGCCTTGTTTTTTTTCCAGGGGGCTGTGCATCCCCCCAAACTGAAGGATTCTCACTCCGGGGGGGGGGGAGTGGATCATAGGGAAAGTTAAAATGTGTGGGGCCATGGACGTACAAAAGTGTAAGTCCCAAGTGCAAAAAAACGTTGGAGACCATGATTAGAACCCTGATCTCCACTGCTGCTGGTTAAGCTGCTCTATGCACAAGCCCTCCACACCACGGGAGCAGCTCAGCCAGCCTCCTGGATTCTGGTGCTGTTGTGCTGTTCCAGTACCATGGACAGCAAGCAGGTGAGTGCGTACTGAAAGCACTGTATATCCCCTCTTTCTGTCCGTATTAGCACTACACAAACTAGCGCTCTGTAGAGTGGCACTATTCATGTAATGCTAATCTAACTGGGTACCCTTTGGGCAGGAGCAGGACCATACTTGATGCCCTACAGGAGGTGTTCCTCAGGCAGATAGTCAGTGAACCCACTAGGGACAGGGCAGTGCTGGAGCTGGTATTTACAAACAGGGACAGTACACAGACATCATAGTAGGCAGTATCCTAGGTACTAGTGATCACTGTGCAGTGTGGTTCAACATTAAGATGGGAGCAGAGGCAAACCACTCAAGGATGAGGGTCCTGGACTTTAGGAGGGTGGATCTTAAAGGTATGGGAGACTGCCCCAGAAAAGAATTGCCAGGGAGGAATTGAGTAACAGTGGGGAAAAATAAGGTTGAGCATAATTAAAGCAATCAGCATCTGCAAGAAGGAAGTGAGCAAAAGAAAACAAAAAGGTTACTTACCTGTAACCACAGTTCTAGGAGTGGTATATACTTCAAATCCACACACTGGCAGTTCCACTGGAAAGTGCTAATTTATCAGAATGTCTTTAAGCTAAGCTCCTTCTTACACCCAGGTGGTATATGCTCCAGCTCCACTCCATGACTTCCGATCTTGCACGCTGGAAGCAGGAATCTGTGTGCCATTTGTCTGGGTGGCCAGGTGGGTGGTGTGGATGTGAACTATATACCATTCTGAGAACTACAGTTACAGGTGAGTAACCTTGTTTTTCTAGGGGCATGGTTATAGTTTACTATCCACACATTGGCAGACTTCCAGCAGCTCTCAGGAAGGAGGGGGCAAGGCACACACCCTTACTTGGCAAACAGAGATTGGAGAAACAAGGTCCCAAATGCAACATCCCAATGAGATTCTAAGTTGATGCTGTAACGGGAGATAAAGATGTGAGCTGACTTTCAGGTGACAGCCCTGCAAATCTCCTGGATACGGATGTCCCTGGAAGCAGCCACTGAGGCAGTTTTATGTCTGGAGGAATGAGCTGTAAGTCCTATGCCCTACAGGAGGCTCCCTACCAGTCAACCTACAGCAGAGGTCGATGTAGGATGCAATCCATATGCCAGTCATCTACTTTGCTGACAATCTGCCAGGCATGGCTACAGAGGATGTTACAAATAGCTGGTAAGCCTCACTCTGGACTCTAGCCTTGTCCTCAACATTGCAAGAGGGCATCCTCTGCAGGGCTAGAGTATGGAGCCTGCAATCAGCCTCCAAAGATGGATTGGTAATGTACTATATACTGGAAGGTTCATCACCTGGTTAAGTTGGAATTCTGAAACAACTTTCGGGAAGAACTTTGGGTGGCGGCAAAGGATGACCTTGTCCCTGTGGAAGACCAGATATGAAGACTCCACCAAGAGTGCCTGGAGCTCACTGATCTTCTGGCTGACATGATGGCCACCAAGAAGGCCATCTTAGATGACAGGTGTGACATTCCACAGCTATGCATATGCTCAAATGGCTTGGCCATGAGCATAGCCAGCTCCAGCAGTAGGTCCCATGGTGGTGGTGGTAGTTCCTGCACTGCAGAGGACTGGTGGACCAGGCCCATTAAAAAGCACCTGACCACCTTCTCCTCAGCCACCATCAACATACCAGCTCACACCCGGTATGCAGAGATGCTGCCAGGTGCACCTTGAGGGTTATTGTTTGCAGTCCCAGATTACCGGGGGACCAGAGGTACTCAAGGACACTTGCCACAGGGCAGCAAGAAGATCAAGCTCCTTGCCCTGATGCCAAATGGAAGACCTTGTGTTGCAAGAAGGCTGCCACCACTGCCATGCACCTGGAAAAGACCCTGGGCATGTACGAGAGGTGAAAGTGCATGACCTGCAACTGATAGAGAACTCCTTCTGTGCAGAAACAGAGGTACCGCCAGTGGAACAAATGGACTGGGATGTGGAAGAAAGCATCCTGGAGGTCCAGGGAGCAGAACCACATGCCCTACTCCAGGGGTGGTATAATCTGGTTCAGAGTGAACATCTGGAACTTGAGCTTCTGCATGTTTGTTTATTTATTTATTTAAATGTTTTACCAGGAAGGCATACTGAGTATATTGCTTGTTTCCAGATGCATACGGGGGGGGGGGAGGAGGAAGGGAAATCGCAATTTACAATGACATCAGTATAGGTATGCCAACCGCACAATAAAACATCATAGCAAAATCCCTTACAGCGGCAATCTCGACAGGTTTCTAGATTGTCGCTGTGAGGGACTCGAGGGTGAAATTTCACCCTTTCACCATATCCCTCCCCACTTCAAAATAACTCATACCTGGAGTTAGTAATCCCTTGAAGGTGGGGCTTGGTGGGCACAGCCCCCCCGCATGGGGGGTTTGGTGGGCACAGCCCCCTGATGGAAAACACACAATGTCTAACAGGGGAAATTTCGACTTTCAACATTGGGGATCTCACTTAGCCAAACTTCGACAACAGTGTTGTTGATTCAGCATGGTAAAACCATCAGTATATACAGCATTTGAATTACAGAATAGTATATAGAAGTTTGCAGTAGTAACAGTATATACAGTATTAGATGTAAGAATACAATAATAGCGACAGATACATTCTAAGTATAGTACAATGCATGAATTAAACATATTGCAAGTTAATAGAATATGTAAACCCAATACAGGACAGTACATAGCACTAGCTATTGAATGCAAGCACTTGCAATGAACAATCACCCCAAGTGCAGTTAATACCAAGCTGTGGAGGAGGAAAACAGCAATTATTGGTAGAGAATGAAGAATTCAGGTCAGCAGAACATGAATGTATAACTGGGCAAGGAGTGTGGCATCATTAGAGTGGGTGGTATTAAAGGAGTTGTTGGATTCTGAGGGGATTGCTGGCCTGAGAGAGGAAGTACCTAGTACTCGGAGAACGGTAATTGGGGCAGGCAATAGCAGCTGTACTGACTGAGATTCTGTAAATCCAGGATGTGGCATCAGCCCTGCCATCCATTTCAGGACCACCAATTACCTGAACATGTACCCTTGACTTGTCAGGCTTGTTTTGCCAGGGCATCTGGGACATGAGCTAGGGCTCCTTTTGCAAGGAGCTGAACGACGTCCTCCCAAAGGGTGGACACCATGTCCTGAGACACCGAGGATTCCTGAGGAGTGTTGGATCGGTGAGGCAGGAGAGCCTTGAAGTTTATAGGCAGCCCTCTGCCTGGTATCACATCAAGAGGACAACTACAAATGAGTGATTTGCAAATGAGCAAGTCATTTTCGCTGAAATGGTTAAGGGCTGCCCTGCAAGGGTAGCGACCTGGTCGAAGACAACCATTCAGAAGGGCAACCAGAAGGCAGGAATAGCGAGGGGAAGGATAGGATAGAGGGTTTCTATGGGGTAGTGTCCCTGGTGCTGCCAAACCAACCCATGTGGTGTGGTGGTGAGGGTGGCTGGCTTTGGCATAGGAGGATCTGGGTTCGGGACAGGGAGAAATATTTTGCCGCTGCCTGCAGCTCTTTTTTTTGAGGGGGAGTCTCACCCCCTCCCCAACATGCACCCCCACTGGAGTTGATAATCCTTCAGGAAGGGGGTGTGAGGGGGCAAAGCACCCCCCCATACACATCTATAAGTACTGGCCAGATGCAGTGTCACTGCTATGTGTACAGAATATCACCGAATTGCTTTTTGGAGATATACACTCACCATGATAGCGATTGCTCTTTTGCACTCGCTATTATGACATGGAACCCTCTGCCTACCACCTTGAAACTCCACTTGTCCATTGTAATGACAGACCAGTGTGGACAGAAGTTGTGAAGATGACCCCCCACACACAGGGATATGGGCCAGGGACAGGACAGACTGGAGGCAGACACCCCCTAACCCTCACTGGTCAGTTTTTAAGGGTGCATGAGCCACTGGGGCCAGAGAGGCACCACTTCCCCTCCCCCCACCACTTTTGAGCCCCCAGCCAGAGAACTTGGCATTGGGGTACCAGACTTGGTATTGCCTCTGCTGGGGCTGTTGTTGCCGAGGCTGCTGTGGCTGAAAGGTCCAAAACTGAAAGGCTTACTTTTTCAGTCTCTAAGCCTTCAGGTCCTTCTGGGACAAAGCCACAGTGTTCAGGATAGTGCTGAACTTCTCGGTCCTTGTGAAATAACCTTACAGCCCTGGGCTAAAGAGGTCAGTACCCAAGAAGGGGACATCAGCCAGCTTGTGCTGAGTGCCTGCTGTAAAAGTGGACAGACTCAGCCAGGCCCTGCAATGCATAGTAGCTGCAGATGCCACAGCATGGTCGCAGGAGTCACCCATGTCTAATGCCACCTGGAGCTGGCGTTTAGCCAGAGCTCGACTCTGGTCTCTGACCAACTTTACTGGCAGCTGCTTGTCAACAAGTAGGTGAAGAAGGATATTATCAAGCACTCCTGTGACCAAAGCTCATGGTATAGCTTGCCAGATGGAGACCAAGAGAGGAGGCAATATAGATCATCTTGGTCGTGTGGTCAAGATTTTTCGATTTCTTGTCAGGGGAACTTGTGCACATCCCTATGGTTTTTGCACTTCTGGAAAACCTAGTCAGACCCTCAGCCAAGAGGTGGTCCAAAAACCCCGAAATAGAGTCAGTAGGGAGCACATACTTGCAGACCATACAGGCAGTGGGTTAGGCAGAATGCTAGATGGTGCTAAAGCTCCATGGCCAGTGCCAAAATGGCCTTAGCCATGAAAAAGGTGACCCCCCCCCGTAGGATTCATCCCTATCAAGGATGTCTCTGAAAGGGTACTCAGACTTTTTCTGTACAGGTTTCAGGGGGACAGACATGGACTCCAAAATTAGCCGGAATAAGGCCCCAAATGCTTTGACTTTGCCCTTAGCAGCATGGTGGATAATGTCATCCGCATGGGCACCGAATCCCTCCTTACCTCCCTCCTCAAAACCTGTACCCTACACCGTAGCCTCCACTCAACTGGTGTTCCGCTTGAATCCTGAAGTTTTGGTTCTGGTCTATAATAAGGCCATTCCCTCTGCACTGGATTCCATTGCTCCCACCCGTGTGCGCCCTTTCTCCCTTCACCCTAGGTCCCCATGGTTTGATGGGGATTTGAGGGAGATATGGCGATTTGGACGCAGGTTGGAGAGGTGCTGGCAGAAATTCGGCTTAGATGCCGACCATCTTAGACTCCTAGAGCATTATCAACTCTATCAGTCAGCAATTACTCATATAAAGGCAGTATTCCTTTCCAGAGAAATTGCTGCTGCACAGAACCGACCAGCCCAGCTCTTTCTAACCGTAGACAGGCTGTGCAACCCAGCCTGTCTACAGGTTCGTCGAGCCTTTTCACAAATGCAGTGTGAGAAGCTTGCTCGGTTCTTTGCAGATAAGGTGGATGACATCAGGGCTGAGACCTGCACAGCACTCTCTGTGGGAGTTGCGGTGGACCAGCCTGCAGCTGCAAGCCCCCCATATTTTTGGAGTTCCTTCGAAAGGCCGGAAATTGAAGATGTTATTAGGATTGTCCAGGGTATGTGCACCACATGCTGTAGTTTAGATCTGGGCCCCATGGCCCTGATTATAGGCTGTGGGGAGGTTATCATCCCGGTTCTAGCTAGGATAGTCTGGTGTGCCTTAGACTCCGGTGAATATCCCTGCTCCCTGAAGGAAGCGGTGGTGACACCAGTGTTGAAGAAGGCTTCTCTGGACCCAGACTCCCTAGCCAACTACAGACCTATCTCGAACCTTCCCTTTGTGGGGAAGGTAATTGAGAAAGTGGTGGCTACCCAGCTAGACAACCATTTGTCCATCCATAACATCTACGACCCTCTTCAATCAGGGTTTCAAAAGAGGCATAGCACTGAAGCTGCGCTGGTTCAGGTGCTCAATGATCTCTTGATGGCGAGAGACCAGAAAAAATGGTTCATTTTGGTCCTATTGGATTTGTCAGCAGCATTTGACACCGTAGACCATGGGGTGTTGCTTGAGCGCCTGAGATGCATCTGTGGGCTGTCAGGTCTGGTTCACAGATGGTTTACCTCCTTCCTCACAGGTAGAACTCAGAGGGTGGTGTTGGGGGTATTTTCCTCTGATCCTACCTCTCTGTCCTGTGGGGTGCCTCAGGGCTCTGTGCTGTCCCCATGTTGTTTGCTGTGTACATGCTTCCCCTCAGAGACTTTGTAAGATGATATGGGCTGGAGTTTCATTGCTTTGCCGATGATACCCAGCTCTATCTGGCTTTTGCACCTGACCAGAATGAAGCACTCTCGGTGTTTAACAACTGTCTCGGTGAGATCCAGGGTTGGATGAGGTCCATCTGGTTGAAGTTGAATTCTGGGAAGACGGAGGTGATGGTTGTGGATCCCGGCTGCCAGATTGAGGGGTGGGGAGCAAACTATCCCTCAGATTTATTCTTGGGGGATATCGAGCTCCCTATCTCCAAACAGGTGTGTGACCTAGGGGTGATCCTTGACAATTGGTTGACATTGCATGCACAGGTGTCGGCGGTTGTTAAGGTATCCTTTTACCATCTGAGGAACATCACTAGGATCAAGCACCTTGTTCCGTCTGGTGACCTGCCCATGCTGATCCACGTCTTTGTGACCTTGTGTTTGGACTACTGTAACTCCCTTTACTTTGGGCTTCCTGGGGTTGATATCCACCACTTGCAGCTAGTGCAGAACTCAGCAGCCCGGTTGTTAATGGGGATTCCTCATTCCTCCCACATTACACCGGTGCTGTGGGATCTGCACTGGCTGCCGGTTCAGTGGCGGATCACCTTTAAAGTTGGTTTACTGACATATAAAGCCCTACACTATTTGGGCCCTGACTACCTGAAAGATCTTCTGGTTCCTTACCTTCCACAGCAACCACTCCGCTCAGCCAATGAGGGGTTGCTAGAGATTCCGAGGGTAGTTTTAAAATCTTCCGGCGCTGGAGCTTTTATGTTCGTGGCGCCGACCCTCTGGAATTCTCTACCCCATTGGATTAGAGAATGCATGACAGTGGGGGGGTTTTAAACAAGGACTAAATTCCTTTCTATAGAAAAAGGCATTCGGAGATGGTATCGACATTGACTGATGCTGTTGATTTTATTGTTGATTTTAATGTTTTTATGATGTTTTAATATGATGTTATTTTATTGTAATGCGCCTTGATTTTAGAAAGGTGCAATATAAATAAAGATTATTATTATTATTATTCACCAACTAACTATCCCCAGGGTATCTACCAACATGGGCAGCAGGGCCTGGTCTGCAGTCGCCCCTTCACAGTGGAACAGCCTGCCGGCTGAACTCCGAACCATCAACACTCACTTCAGCTTCAAATCGCACCTCAAAACATGGCTCCTGGCAAACTCCTCCTGCCACTGCCCCCAGGTGTACCCTCCTGGCAACACAAGGCAATTAACTCCTAGGGGTTTACCCACCTAGCCGCACCAGTCTCCCAACACCTAGGGGGTTTCCTACCTAGCAACTCCAGTCCCCTGCCTACACTGTGCCCTTCTACCTGTTTTTATTCTATAGGTTACTGATGTATCACCTCACAGCCTTGTACATACTGTATATTTATTTCTATGCATGACACACTGTATAGTTGTTACCCACTGTATAGGCTATGTTTACAACATGCACACCCCGACCTTTGTATCTACCTTTCCCCACAATTGCTGTTTGTGTACCAAGCATCATATTGTAAACAGCTTTCGCTGTCACTCACTGGACTTGTACCTTACCAATGCATTGTGCTTTAATTGCTGTATCTGAATCTATCTCCTCATGTGTAATTAGTTGTTCGTTTTGTATTCTCTGCCATCCTGTGCCATGATACGTGGCCCGGATCATGCCTGAAAACGGTCCCCGGGATCAGTGCACTTACCCGGTTATCAAAGTCATAAATAAATAAAAATAAATAAACAAATGACACTGGCCCATGGTCAGTAATCCACTTCCTCAACCAACACACGGTCAAGGTATGTGTCCTCCATGGCTGCATGAATGAGCCATTCAAGTCATCCTGATTTCTACTGACAGCCAGCCTGGCAAGTCAGCCACCACACAAGAGTCTTTAGCTAGGACTCCCACCAAAGGCTGCAGTGGAGGTGGCTCCACCCACAAGGGTGAGGAGACAGGTGTTGTGGACAACTGTCTTGGTGAGACTGCCGTGGGCTTAACTGGCACCAGTCAGTCGACTAGAGAGTTTGAGGTAGAGTCCTACCCTGCCCTGCCATGGCCCATTGCTGCCAGAGGAGTTCCTTGTAGCACTGCCTCATGCGATGGCAGAACCTCTTGTTGTCTGAAGAGAAAGAGGTTCAGGAACAATGATGGTGATGCCTCTCAGTTGAACAAGACCAAAGGCACAAGCGGCACCTTGACTTGGGGCACAACCGCGACCGTGACTCAAGGGCCAATGCAGTAGATAATCCACTGGGGGTGTGGTGTAAGTGCAGTGCTCAGGCTTCAGTGGAATGACCTTCGGTGGAGGTTGTTCCTGAGTGGAGCCTGTCAGAGAGCTCAATGGGTACACATCCTCCTAAGGAAGGATCGAGAACATCAGAGCCTTAAACTCCTCCTTGACTTCCCCCAACAAGGTCAATGGGGTCAAGAAAAATCTTGACTGCCAGTTCGGCTGGTATCAAGGTTGACAAACCTGATGGGGGCACCATGGAGTTTGCGACCTGGCCCTCCACTAAGGAAGGTTTGACTGGAGTTGAGCACTAGATTTGTGTCGATTGGTCGGGGGAATCGAGGGATCAGAAGAAGTATGATCTCTCCTGGTCCCATAATCGGCACTGGCGGTGATTGTGTTTCTTACTATGGCAAGCAGAGCTCTCCCCAAAGGCCTGGAGGGATGAACACATCTCCTGGAATTCACCAATGAAGGATGCTTTGATGCTGGCCCCAGCTAACAGCAACACTGAGGTCAACAAGGTGCCCACAACAACATTGGCTGCCACCTCTTCCATGGCCACTTGCTAGCTAATATACTCCAGCCCAGCAGAGGCCTTCTTGCAGCCTTTTTGGCCATAGTTTTGGGTCCTGATCAGCCAACCAGCCAAGGAGAAGCCGGACTGTGTGATCTTACAACATAGGCAGGAGCATCTTCTGGCACAGGCCAGAGCCTGAAACATCATGTGCAGCCCCTAGATAGTAGAGGCAAGACACGTGTGGGTTCATCTGCAATATCTTCTGGTGACACAAGTTGCCAAACTTGAAGCCAGGAGCAGGCTTCACTTCTTCATGTTCCATCTTCCATTGCTGAGGCAGGAGCAAAATTGAGAAAAAACAGATTACCGAAGAACCTGTTCAAAAAAGCAACAAAATTACCAATAGCACACTTTAAGCCCTACAAAACGTGGTCTTTTGAAGGAAGAGACTAGGCTCTTCCAGTAGATAGGAAGATCTGACGTCATGGGTGGAGCTGGAGCATATACTGCCCAGATGGTGGGAGGAGCTTAGATTAAAGATGTTCTGATGAATCAGCACTTCCCGTGGAACTGCCTGTGTGAATAGTGAATTGGAAGACTATGCCTGTAGTTCAATGGAGCAGAGCAACTAACCACACCCTGGCTCAGGCCATAAAAGGGCCACTCCTCCTCACTGCTCCCTCGATCATTTTTCATTATGGCCAGAGGCTCTGTCTCTCCCCCCCTTCTCCCCCAGTGCTTGGACTCTGCTTGTTTCTGCCATTCTCTTCCTTTGTGCCTCGATTTGTTTGGTTCACGTTTGTCTTTTGTTTGTTTTTCTCCTGTTTGTCTCCCTGTTCCGTCTGCCTCCGGCCACTGCTCTGCTTCACCTGTCTTCCATTTTCCATGCCCGCCACTCACTCTGTGGCTCTCTGTTCATCCCTCCCTTCCCTCGCTCCCTCTCACTGTATTTCACCTCCTCTCATCTGACACGTATCGCGGCCCATTTCTTCTGTCCTCCTTCTCTGTCTTGCTTCCCTGTGCTGTGACCGCTGCAGTGGCTGCCTGCATCTGCTCTGCCCCCCCTCTCCCTTCCACCCATCACCTCTTCCCTCTTCCTCTTTTTCTTTTCTGCAGGCTGTTGCCAATGACTAACTGGCACTTCAGTCAAAACAAATTAAAAACCATGCATGTCTTTCATCACCCTCAGCCAGGCCTATCTTCTTGTACTTGCCATCTGGCTGATTGCCCTCCCTGTTTTTGGGAGCTGCTTTCCTCTCTTCTCTTCTGGTCCCTCCCCGGCCCATGGCCCTCCGATGTGCAGGCCCATCAGCGTGGCTTCAGCCGCTCATGTTTCTCTGGTGTGCCTGCTTCCACTCTCTTGCTGCTTTCTTTTAGGGAGGTTTCTACCCTACCAATTCCCTTCACTGCTCACATATTCAAAATACCAGTCCGATGTTCAGGACCATGATGCATCTATCCTCCTCATTCCATTTCTGGCTCTGTGTTTCATTCATGTGCCCATTCACAGTAGGTCAGCTACTCACTTTATCTAAATCTTTACTAACTCACTCAGTGTTTTGACTGCCAGCATTTAATCAATTATTTATCTTAAACAACTTGCCGGCCCAGCTACAGCTGCTGGCATTGAATCAATTTATTCTATCTTAAACTTTATTTAGCTGTTTGGTGTGTCCCAGTGCCTAGTTGTGGCTTTACTGTTTTTCTCATGGTGGGGGACTGTGTTGTTGCAGAGGGCATTGTGGCTCCAGACAGTGGGAGCAGCTTTATAAATCTTATCAATTTAATCAGCACTGGGCTGGCCTGGCCTTCTTCTGCTGCTCTGCATAACCCAGCCTTCATGGCATTAATGTAATCAGCATATCAAGTCTAGTTGTTCTTGAACCTCACTTCTTCACATACCAGCTTCACAGCATCCTCCTACTTTGCTGTCAACTACAGGCTTCACCCAACCATTACCGTCTCTCCCACTCATAAAAGTTCAGTTCACTTCCAATTTGGCTTCTTAATGGATCTGGTTAGCATGCACTTCCGTGGTTACGCATTGCTATCTGCCTTATCTAGACCTACATCAGGGTCCCCATTGATCAGTCCAACCTACTTGCAAGTCTAATCATCATGATCGACTTTCTGAGCATGATCCACCTAAGGGGTCCCATGCTATATCTTGACTTTACTTTCTCTTCACTTTGGAGACATGCTAACTGTGTCCATTACTTAAATGGCTCAGGGCTAGCCTGTAGCTGATGGTCTCGCTCTGCACCCATGAAGTCCACCTCTTGAGCATGTGAAGCTTGGAGTGGGGTTCTTCTCATCTGGCCCATAGTGGGGAATGTCCTCACCCTGGGTCTACCATCAGTCATCAACCATACTGACGGCACCTCTAGATGTAGAACTTATGAGTTCAGCAGCGAGGGATGGGGATCTCATGGGAAAGGCCCCTTTAGCTGCTCAAATGGGTTCAAAGGCTCCCTTTATGCTATTCTCCCAACAGCCACCTCTGGTTCACCCAGTTTGTTCTTAGATTGGTAGGTGGGCTGAGTGCCTCAGTGGTCATTACTCTCCTCCTTCTGCCTTGGAGGTCGGCACCATGTGCCCCAAGTTGCAGAGATCACTCATAATCCTTCACAGCATTCCCATTAGAGGGTAGAGTGAGAGTGTTCCCCTAAATTGGAAATCCCCTGGATTGGCCTACTAAATTGCAGTAGCAGAGCCATCACTAAACTAAATGTTCTGAAGCCTGGAGGGGAATGCGACCTAGGCCTTGGATCCCCAGAGGTTTCCTCCTCAAAGAGGGTATTTCCTCTCCTCCATTCCAATGATCATAATACCTAGATAGGTGTAGTAATATTCCTAGGTTATGTAGTCAGGTTTCTGCTGTTGGATGGAGTCGGATGGTGGCCCCATAGATATTCCCTCTCTCCCTCATAGCTGTCCCTCTCTCCTTAGGAAATCATGCCTCCATGCCTTATATTCAGACCTATGAGCAGGTACCACTATTCATCTGCTGTTTCCTGCCTACTCTTCTCAAGCTCCTGAACATACCACCTACTGACCTCCATACAGGTCTTTGATTCAGATAAGTATTCAGCACCTCATATGCGCTGCTCAACACCCTTTTGGGTTCCTTATTGTTGGGATTGAGAGGTCATGGTGTAGGAGGTCATGAGCATATCATCAGTCAGATCTATGAGAACAGCATCTGTTGTGACAGTTAGATAATGACACTTGAGGTACTGTGACAGGTTCATTATTTAGTTAGATTTTATGAGCACAGTGTCTTCACACTGTAACAGATAGATTTTAGATCTTTTATATTATTAGTTAGACTTAATGAGCTCAGTGTGTGCTTCCTACAGACACATATTGAGACAACTAGAACTCATTTATTAGATTCTATGAGCTCAGTATAAGCACTGGCAGTTATTTTCTTAAACTATATATGCTTGCATTAATATATATTAGCCTTATAAACCTTAGCATTAGTTCATTAAACACGTATTATTTTAGGATAGGCACATTTATGGAGTTAAATACAGACAGAATGGGAGGAAATCATCTCAAATTATAAACCTTCAAAAGTGATGGTGGAAGAATAATGTGTTTGTTTATGCCTCAAATGTCCCATAACTCAAATTGTACCACACAGTTTCCTTTAAAAGGCTGCCTTGTTTAGAAATAGTCCAGATATAGTGTCACCTTCTCTCTGGTAAACATGTTATTACTGTACCAGAGAGAAGATCATTGCACCTATGAGGTCATTTTTGACCATCACAGAAAACATGTATTTTTTAAAAATCATGCAAAGCCTGTGAAATTAGTGAAGACAACCTGTCTATGGAATAACATACAAATATGGGCTAACTATGGGATCTCTCTCTCTCTCTCTCTCTCTCTCTGTCCTCTAACTTGCCAGCTCCCAGTCCCCTTACAGAGTTCTCATCATCCTGAAGGGGAATAGGTTTTGGCAGCCTTCTCCCTGCCCCTATATTCCTCCTCCACAATCTTAATACATCATAATACAGCACTTAGTTTCCTCCTGCCCATCTTTCACCCTTCCCCTGCACTTAACTGAGTGTCTCTGAGCCTATTAGCACTTGAAAATATATTGTTCTCTGTTGTACTGTTGCATTATTGTTCAGTCTGTTCCTCTTGCCTTCCAATTCTGTTTAGTTTTGGCCACTGTATTTTCTTTTATTAACTGTAATGTCTGTTATCCATGACCCCTTGTTTCCCTTCCTCTTGCACATCAAATCTATAACTATGCTGTCCACCTGCTTACTATCTGTACCTAATATATCTGATGTTTCCTGCAAAATTGTATAAATCTCTGTTTTTACATCCTCATTGTACCCCCCTCCTCCAGGTCACACCGGGAGGTGAGGAACTTGTTGTTCAGTGTGCCTTTCTGGTGAAACATTTCAATAAATAAATAAAAAATAAATTAACTGTTATCTAAGTTGTCCACACATTCTGATAGCCAGCAGTGGCATCACTACACCCTTCCTGCTGTGCATGACCCTGTTATCAAACAAGTATGAATTTTTGTACTTATTATAGCAGTAGCTGAGAATAGCAGGATACTTAACAATACAATAAGAAATGTATTGATATTTCCGTGTCTGATGTTTGGGTCAACTGATATGATGGTTCTGGACTGAAAATACCATATTGAAAACTCTGTGTTTTTACTTGAAAGTCTGTATAATAAATTGGATTTTTGTTACACTTTTCACAAACTTGTGTAAGACTTTTATTAGATCATATAAGTAATCCTAAAACAGTGTAATAATATAATAACATTTATGTTTTTCTTATCCCTAACATTTTGGCACCCAAAAGGTGTCTTTTAGACAGACACAGACTTGACCCCATCAAACTTCTGTTACCCAGGTCCATAACCTGTGTTAATAGTACTATTTCTGGAGCTTTTGTCCTTAGACAGCTCTGGGGTATTGTGTCCAGTTCTGGAGGCTGCACATCAGAAAGAAGACAGATAGGGTGGAGGCAGTACAGAGGAGGGCAACTAAAATGGTGCTGGGATTGCATAAAAAGCCCTACAAGGAGAACCTGAGGGATCTCAATATTTATACCCTAGAAGAGAGGAGAGTGAGAGGGGACATGATAGACCTACAAGCACCTCATTGGGGTGAATAAGGTACAGGAGGGGGGGATGCTTTCAAATGATAATGAGCACCAGGAGCCAGAGGGCATGCAACGAAGCTGGATGGGAGAAGATAAGAAGGCTGTGAGGATGTAATACTTCACTGAAAAAATGTCGGACAGCTGGAACAAACTGCCAGCAGAAGTGGTGGAGGCAAGAACAGTGTGGAGCTTCAAGCATGCATGGGATATAGACAAGAAAATATTAATAAATAGGCAGGGAGGGTGGATGGTTGTCAGAGACCAGTTAGGGTCTGTGGACACTCACTATGCAGGGACCATCTGGGTAGACTGAGTAGGCCACGCAGTCCTTTTCCTCTGACTTATAAAATGGGAACAACATTTCCTGTAATTTCATTGGCTAAATGGCTGTTTTAGCAATGTACTTATAAGCCCATAACTTACCAGCCAGCACTACATATGCCATGGAAAGCTCCATTACCATACATATCACTGTCACCCTACAAAACAATTTTGTCAACCTGGCATAAGCAGCCATATTGAATTTTAACAGCCTGTGGAGAAAAAAACATGTCTGACATACCTGACAGTCAATTTGACCTGCACTTTGAAGAAACTGTAGAAAATCTTCTTCAGAATAAAGTCTGCAGTGATCCTGAGAACTAGCCATCTGTAAAAAAAAAAGGGAAAAAACAGCTGCAGTTAGTAAACAAGTTACTATTACAGCTGAAGAGCTTGCAAAGCTTGAAACCAAAAAGGATGAAGTCAATACTCAGAAAACAACTATCTGGGCAACAAATGTGCTGATGAACCAGTGTGCTGTTTGAGAAATCAGTTCTATATAATGTACTGTCTGCTATGAATGATCTTTTCTCATTAATTGGCTCATTATGTCTCTCCATTATGTACTGTAAATTTATAGCCTTGCCTTCGCTGTGTTAATTCTGTAACCATGATCTACCTCTGTATGTCTGTTCCCCTCCATTCCTCGATGTGGAACCTTTGTGAAAGAGCAGTAATTGCTCAAAGGTATTTGTAATCTGAGGCCCAGATATTCAAACTGCACCACAAAGTAGCGCAATAGCAAGAGTAGGCGCAAGTGCAGTGCGCCTATGCGCAACACGCATGTTATTCAAACACAGCGAAGGCCAAGATTTGCTTGAGCAACACAACTGAATATCATGCCAACTGCACCATGATGCAACCAGGGATGCACAATGTCACAGGTCTGATGTGCAGTAGCACAACCAGAGATGCGCAGTGGAGCAGGTTAGCAGCGCATCGGCACAACCAGGGATGCGCAGGGACAGGATGCAGGGGTTCACCACCCATGGAAGACATGGGCATAGGAGCATGCAGCAGAACAGACAGCATCCCCCACACCCCATGAACCGCACAACCTGAGGTGAGCTGAAAGAACCACCAGCCCATGGACACCAGCAACAATTCCACAGCCGGGGCATGGTGCCCCAGCACACCCCCTGGCAAGCTGTGACCGGAACACAATGAGGTCTGGCCACCCTGTGCTACACCATCCCACCAATGCAGAGCACACCCTGCACAGTGATCCCCAGACACCCTGCCCAGGAGCAGCGCCCAACAGTGCATGTCACCCTATGCATGCCACCACCCTCACTGTGACAATGCAACCCTGTGCACCATGGAGCCATGCAAGGCAGCCCCACTGCGAGCACCCTGCAGTGGGTGGCAGCAGCCACCGATGCAACAACTGCAGACACAGTGCCATCCTGCATGCCCCCCCGAGGCACAGCTGAGAGATCGACCCTGTGTCGGCATACGAGGTACCCCGCATGTGACAGGGCCTTCCCCGGACCCCACCACCAGTGGTACAGCACCCTGCATACCCACTCAAGCACACACCCTATCCCAGCACTGGCCCCAGCAGCCAGCACAGATGCCCACAGTGTTGCACGGAAACATGCGCCACACAGGATGCAACACAGTGCACGGACAAACACCCACCCATACCCAAGGGCACCCCAACACAGGAACACAATAGCAGGGCAACAAACCCACTGGCATGTGGCCACAGCAGCCATGTACCCATGGCCAGCACCCCTCCATGGCACAGGTGTACCAGCCACACTGCGCATGCACCATGAATCCGTCCGCCACCAGCATGTGGCTCGAGCACAAGTGACAGACAGTGGAGCACACTCCCTGCAATAGACACAAGTGACAGCATGGAGGGGGGACAACAACAGTGGAGGCCACAGTGCCACCCGAGGCAGACATGCACCATACCAGTGACAGGAGGCAATCCAGCATTGCGCCGGTTACAGGGGGTGACCAGCATAGGCAGCCACCACTGACATGCCAGCAGACCGTGCATAGCACAGACATGCAAGGGTGTCAGCTGCACAGGCCATGGACAGTCTGACAGGGGCACCATGGACACAGTGCATGCACCATGGACCACTGCACACAGGCGTCCAGTGCACAGAGAACAACACACATACCACAGACAGTGACCGAGTCCCCCGCCCACACTATAGGCAGGTCCCTGCCGGACACACACACATGCCCATGCCTGCACCACCCCCGATGCCATGCACACCACTGCAGTCAAGCACCTGTAGGCCACTGCAAATCAGAGACCACCACAGCTGTCATAACAAAATGTATGTATTAAACAGTATAAACAATAAAACATATATACAAGGGTGGGGAGGAAAGGGCCACAAACCAGGTGGGGGTGGGCATGGAGCAGGGGTGAACAAATGGGAGAGGGGAGAAGGGGTGTGAGGGTGGGTCCAGGGGGTTAGGTCAATCAGGGGGCATGGAGGGCCTATTGCCTGCCCCACTTTCCACACCTGTGGCACCTCCGTCCACTGCAGCGCCGGACCCCGTCCCGCTTCATCCTCTGTAGTTTCTCCAGGGACGCTCACGCTAGCTGCAGCAGCTCCTGCACTCCACGCTCTATCACCATCCAGTGATGTCCACCTAGGACAAGGGAACAGAGTCAATACACGTGATTGTCCATCTCCCTGCAGCCCACCCATTGTGCATGGCATACAGCCATGGGCCACACCCCTGTGATGGTGTGTGACCACCCACAGTGACCGCGTCTACAAGACTTGTCTACCCAGGCACCAACAGCCATGTGAACCGCTGCACACACCCACCACCCATGTCCCGCACAGCACCACCGTGGCCATACAGTGACATGGCTATGTGGTGCGAAGGCACTGGCACAGCCATGTACCCAGTGCACGCACGACCACCAGCGACACCCACCCACACATGCAGTGCCATAGCACAGTGCTGAGTGTACCGTGTGGCATGCACAGTGGTGGGGCCATGTGCTGGTGGCCATGCCCCACCGCCAACCCTGCAACACAGCATGCACAGATGTGATGGGGAAAAAAGACACTCACCTGCATCCATACCCACTGGGTGCTGCTGTCCCATGGCCCCTCCGCCACATCCCCGTTGCTGTGCACCAGCCCTCTCCTGCTCAGCTCTGGCTTCCCTAGCTCGACGTCACTCCTCCAGGCCTAGGGTGCAAACACGGAGAGGGGAACATCAGTACAAACCAGTAGCAAAGCCTCCCCACCTGTGTGTGTGATCCCACACAGCCCAGCCATGCTGCAACCCCACCACAGCCACCACCGCCCACACTGGATGGCCCCCACCTCCCTGCGGGCTGGACACATGCACACCGCAATACCCGAATGGATGGATGCTACCAGTGTATGGATGGAGCACCTACCTGGCTGTGGCACGGTGCCTTGCCTGGCATGTGCCTGTAGTCACCCCAGCCTATCTGGGTCGCTCCGCCAGAGGTCCCCATACCAGTGGCAACACTGCTCAGCACTAGAGGCAATCCCTGTGGTCTCCTGCATGTTCTCTGTCACCTCCTCCCACACGGCGCTGCATGGCCTATTTAGTGGGTCCTGTCCAAACAGGGCCCCAGCATGGGGCTCAACAATAGCCATAAGGTTGGCTAGCTCAAGCGCGCTCCACTGTGGGGCTCTCCTGTGTGCCATTTTCCATGCAGTCCAGATAACAAAATGGTGCTCTGTAGCACATGTCCCCCACGTGCAGATGCTGCGTGGTACAGCACTGCCATTCCCCATTGCGCTGTCACTGAACAGTGCGATAGGGGTGCACCCATGCGGATGCATGGCGCCTAGGGGCAAAGGTCAACCACAGGGTCAAGGGTCTGTTGCGCATGGACCGCCACAGCGCTATTCGGACTCCCTGCATGTAGAGCAGTAGGGTGCCTGTGTGACACCCTGCAGTGGCCTATCACGCTGTGGCACCATGGCATCTACGGCACTCCAGGGCATGAGCGCCACACGCGAGAACAGTGCACGGGGCTGCAGAGGACATAGTTTGATATTGCAGTCTATTGTGGTAGGTGGCATGCTGTTTGGAAGTGTGGACTGTGATTGAGAGATGCATGGGACTGCACATTCAAAGGTAACACCTGTCATTCCCACAGGCTCTATAATGACCGAACGTGAGGAATAGGAGGAGGAACAGGGACGTGGGAGGAAGGAGGAGGCCCAACTTCACCCGGGCGGAATCAGATACCCTGTTTGAGGCCTATCTTGACAGGGAATGGCTGCTCAGTGGACAGTGTGGAACACCACAGGCCCGTGCTGCGGCATGGGGTGAGGTTGCGCATACCATGAACCAGCATGGCAGCCACCAGCGGTCCATGCAGGAGTGTAAAAAGAAGTCAGCATGGACAAGAGGAGGATAAAGGACAAGGTGGCTACAATCAGGACAGCATGTGCTGTAACCAGTGGTGGACAGCTGGATGTGCCACACCTGATGTCACAGGAGGAGTAGGTGGCAGGCAGCATCCGGCATTGTGCCATAGAGGGCATTCCTGGTGGTGGCTTCCAGACAGGTGGCAGCCCATCACTGCATATTAGGTCCTGTGTTGTCACTGTGTGGGTGGTGGGGGGAATGCCACAGGGTAGGGCGGAGACAATAACGCTACTGTGTTCCCTTACAGCTCCTGAGCATCTACATGGGTCAGCGGTGGTGGGTGTGTCCACCGAGGGTGATGCCCTGGACACGGAGGAGTGCCCATCCACCTCCTCCTCCTCCTCCACAGGTGTCCGAGGGACAGGACCACTGCATACCTGCCTGTCTGTCTGGACTGAAGATGGTGGTGCTGGTGTGGACGAGGCCCTGCCTGTGTTCCAGCGTGACAGCGCCCATGGACTCCAGCATGCTGGGACATGGACTGGTGCTGGATCCGGCACTGATGATGATGATGGATCACACATCCTGGACAGTGATATGTGTGGGATGCAGGATGGTCCCTCAGCAGGAAATGGCATGGGCGTAGCCGTGGGTGGTGCCACCGTGGAGGCCTGTGTGACATCACAGTCCCAGCCTGTGCCTGTATGCCCCAGTGGGACAGCACTGGTGTGCGTTCAGGCCCATGGGGCTGTTGTGGCCACTGTGGCAGCACTGGTGAGCCTTGGTGATCGGCGGCCGGAGGGGCAGTGCCAGCAGTCAGTCAATGATGATGGGGGGACAGTGTCAGGGGGTGGCAGGAATGCACCATGTGTGGATGTGCCCTGGCATGGCTCTGGTGTGCAGCACCCATCATCAAGGGATGCTGCACAGCAGGGCCAGGAACACCATGAGGGACAGCATGCCGAACCAGTGGATGACCTCTTTGATGAGCACAGCCACCTACTCCAGGCTTCAGTGGATCAGCAGTTGCGGCTTGTGACTGCAGTGGATGCACTCAGTGCGTTTCTGCATCAGGCAGAGAAGTGGTGCAGCAGAGACCATGGTCTGCTCCTGGCAGAGAAGGCCTGGCAGAGGCAGGATGTGACCACTGCCATTGACAGGCAGACACGTGCATTCACAGCTATCATGGCCACATTGGGCACCCAGTTCATTGCCCATGCACCACAGACACTGCGCAGTGTCATGTCCACCCCCCCATTCCTGGCGTCGTGTGACACCTCCCATGTTGACACCAGGTTCAGCTGTGGGCATACTGAGCACGCCTGCATGAGCATGTTCGGTGAGCTGCAGACCCCTGCGCGAACATGGTCACGTTCCCACAGTGTCACCCCTGGGGGACCGTCTGTGCCACGCCATGAGGCCAATGGTCAGCCTGGCACAGCTGGCAGGTCTCAGTGGGGCTGCCAACGCATCCGCAGTGGCCATGGCACTGTGCCGCATGACTGACCTGTCTCCCACCATGGCCACTGTCTTCTGCTGCACTGTGTGCAGTGTGTTGTGTATTGTGCGACGCACAGGTGGGGTACCTGGCCCTGCACACACACGGTCCCTGTGCACACCCTCCCAGCTGCTGGCCACTGTGGCATGTGCATGATGATGCCTGTGTTGCGCTGTCTGCCAGTGTGCAATGGTGCCCGGTGTCTGAGACACACACAGTGACGGCCACTGGGCGTGGTCATGTGTGGACCTGTGCGTGAGTAGGCATTGCATTCGGGGTTGGCGTGCCTTCTACCCCTTGTGCATATCTTGTGGTGTGTGTGTGTATGTGTCTGTGTGTGTGTATGTGTCATGTTTGGCCTTGCCTATCCCTGATGGCATGTGCGGTTCCACGCTCAGACCCATTCCTTTGCCGCCATCCACCCCGGGGTTTACCCATGCCTGTCTGTGGGTTGTGCCCTTGACATTGGTGGTTGCACATGGCCCTGTGACCTACCTGTTTTGGCCGAAGTGCTCTTCTGTGATGGTGTCCCAGTGCAGCTGTGACATCCAGATCAGGTGGGGGTCCCATTGCCCAGGGGGTGGCTGCCCATCACCGTCTGGACTGACGTCCTCATCGTCCCCACCGCTGTCCCCCTCTTTGACTTTGACGGCTATCCCACAGTCGTTGGCCATGTTGTGCAGGATGCAGCAGGCCAGGAATTGCCCGCAGGCCTTTGAGGGGCTGAACTGTAGGGCACCGCCAGATGTGTCCTGGCACCAGAAACATGCCTTTAGCATCCCAAACACCCACTCAATGACATTCTGTGTTGTGGTGTGTGCCTCATTGTACCATAGCTGTGATGGGGTAGCGGGGCACCGGTATGGTGTAAGCATCCAGGGACGGAGTGGGTAGCCACTGTCACCTGTGTGTAGAGGGTGGACATTAATATGGTGGTCTGCATCGCTCTGCCATGGGCTGTCAAGGCCGGTACCCATGGCACCTCTGACTATGCACCCCCCCACGTCTGCTCATGTCATCCTGCGTGATGTGCATACTCACCCACTAGGTGGCCAGTGGGGATGTCACCACTCTCGAACCTGTGGCATAGTGTGGACTGGTGCCAGATGAAGACATCATGTGCTCCCCCAGGGTGCGTGGCACAGACATTGGTTATGCACCCCCTGGCATCGCCCACCACCTGGCAGTTGATGCTGGCATACCCCTTCCAGTTTATGTAAGACACACCGTGCAGGTCAGGTGGCGTGCAGATGGCCACATGGGTGCAGTCAATGGCCTCGAGCACGCCAGGCATACGTGCTACCCTGTGGAACTCTTGCATGTGTGCTGTGCACTCCGCCTGTCTGCTGGGGAAACAGATGTACTCCACAGCATGTAGCGGCAGTGCACTGAGGAATTGTACGAGTAGGCATGACACGGCCGACTGGATTATGCCTGTTGTGTCCCCTGTTGGTCTCTGGAAAGTGCCCATGGCAAGCAGGCATATGACAGCTGTCACCTTTGTCTCCACTGTCAGAGCATGGCTCTGTCGTGTGGGTGCCTGCATCTCATCACTGCACAGCTCACAGAGCCTCCTCAGGATTGCCTGGTTCAGGCGGTACCAGTCCACAATCTCTGTGTCAGAGTAGTGTTCGAAGGTGGTGCGGGCTCGATACCACCTGTTTGGCGCATACCGCTGACAGGTCCTTCCACGGCTGTGCCCCCTCTGCTGCCTGCCTTCTCACACCCCTCATTACCGCCTCCATCTTGAAAGTGACATTGGCCATGTCCCTGGCTGGTGTTCCCCTCTGTCAGCTGTTATCCCATTCCCCCCGCTGTCCATTTGTGATGCTCCCCCTGCACCGGGTACACCTCCAGCCTTTGGCTGTGGCTGTCCTGCCTACTGCCACTGCCCTCAGTCCACTGTGGCACCTCCCAAGCACTCCTGCACAGTGGCACAGGCTCCTCACTCCTTTTCTGTTCTTGGTTGACTCCAGGTATGCCCTGTCCTGCTCCTGCCCAGTCCTGCTCACTGCTACCCTCTGCCTTGTTCCTGTCACCTCGATCCTGCCTGTGGCTTTCCTGTAGAATTCTTAAGTCTCTCTTTGTTCCTTTTTATTTTGGATAATTTCTGTTATCGCAATCTCCGCTAGCTCTATTGCACATGGCACATGCTGTTGAATATTGCACTGTGCCATTTATTCATGGTTCCTCCCCCTATGGTTAAACATGCATTCATTATTATTGAGCTCTTGCGATTGCAACTTCATGCTGTGCAGCTGCTTCCTGCTGAATCTCACACAATGGTGCATTTCCGTACTTGCGCTGGTGCAACTCTGTTGCGCATGGTGCATCCCTTTTGAATATCCGGGCCCTAGAGTCTAATAAATAAATAAATAAAATCTCATTACACAATGGCAAGAAATAATGCTGGGCTCTGAATGGTCTATCTGGGACTGGAACCGTGATGTTATCCCAGAATAACATCATGGATCTAGTCCCAGCATACTCGTCACCACATTTAATGTTAATGTTAAAAAAAAATCAGTCCACTGCAGTGCCTGCCACTGGCTTCTGCACTCCCAGCTTTCTTGTCATCGGCGCCCTCCCGAAACACGCAGCCACAACACAGAATCAGGTATAAAAGGAGTAAACTGCCATATAACTCCACAGAATCACTGAAAAGGGGTTTCATTGATTCTTTTTTTTTTTTTTTTATTTTAGTTTAACCAGGTATAGCACACTAAGCTGAAAGCTTTTTTACAGGAGCGACCTGGGAGCACAAGGAGGTTAAGTGACTTGCTCAGGGTCACACAGTATGCAAGTGGAAGCTGTGGGATTCAAACCCGTGGAACTACACAATGGTTTGCTCCTTTTGTAGCATTTTTTGTGTACTCTATTTAATAAAATAGTATTTATTCAACTATTCAGCTGAAAAGTGCAGCTTCTTGAAATTACTGTATGATTTTGACTGCAACTGCACCCTTTTAGACTGTGAAGCTGTTTTTGTCACCACACAACACAGAACTGTAAAAACATCCTACCCCACACTGGACACAAGCATCTTTTAACTAAAAGCCTTCATTTGAAATGGCATTTTGATTCTGTCCTCCGCTCTAGAGCTTTGAAAGAGCCACGCATAAAATAGCCAGGGTACAACTTGACTGCTTGCTGTGGCATTTCCCAGTACTTGCTCCATTTTTATCCTTTTATTCGTAAACCCCTCCCAGTATCACAGAAAATAGCCAAAACACCCTGGAGTTCATCCTGTCAGCAGCATGATACTTTTAAGTGACCTTTTCTGTGATCTCCTTCACCAGCCCCCCGTTGTCTCCTGGATCGAAGACAGCACATGACACAGTGCTTCTGTTAAATTTACGGTATTGGCATTCATTTAAATTTCTTCTCTCGGTACCACTACAAACATAGTAGAACCATACCAGGAGAAGCAAACACACCAAGAATGTCAGAGTGGGAGTGCTAAAACTGCATGCGTAAAAATTGATGGTCGCAAGAAACCTCACTGAATTCAGCTTCACTACAACCCGCTTCCACCATTAGTTCTCCCTGGCCACCCCAAACGGACTCCGTGTGGTCAGTCAGTGCATCTGTTTAAAGGCACACTGTGCTTTACATACTTACAGTTTCTGTAGTATTGTATTTCTTCTCCTGATACAAAACTCACGCCAACTGTGCCGGGGAATTGACAGGAAGGCATAAAAACAAAGAAAAACACAAACTGAAACTGCGATCTCAACATAGAATGGGGAGGGGGGCCAAAACAGAATGGAGTACACAACAACAAGTGGCCATAGAAACAAGGATAGGGAAGCAGGACCACAAAGCCACAGTAACACCATAGCAGTTCCACCTACTGCCCAAAACACTCAAGCCAAAACAATCAATCAGTATTATTTTTTAAAAGGTATACCTGCCCATTGAAAAAACACCAAAAGATATACTGTTAAATGTAGTTTTTCATTTTTTTTGTTTTACACAAGAGCCATTATATATTAGAATACGCTACCAGGTGTGTACTGTGACTAACATCACTCTTAGGTGTTGGATGCACTCGGCCTGCAGCCTTGTGCTCAACCACCTGAGGAGTCACATTATTCCAGCACAACACACACCCTGTCATGCATTATTTCTTTATTAAATTTAAAGACTGTAACACCCACTGAGCTCTATCAGATCCTACAGTGCTTCTATGCAGAAGTGTGGCAAACCTCAAGAATTTTGTACTTTAACTGGCTCCGTCTGGAGTCGCTGATGAGGTTACTCTACTTCCACCTTAATCTCTCCTCCACCACCCAGCCCCCTCCTAAGGAAACGTCACCACGGTGCAGCCAGCTTCTCAACATACTGCTGCTCCTCCTTCTGGGAGGGGACATGGTGGCCAATTCAGGCCCACCCCCCACAACACCAGCGATGGACCTCTTCTCTTATTCAAGGGTCTTAAAATCTGCCACATTAATATCAGGAGCCTACTCCCCATAATTCTCCCACAACAGGTGACATGAATTCTGGTGCAGGGCTGGGTGCTATAACAGGTCTGGCTAGCCCAATAAATCCAAACCACTCCAAAGAAAAAGCACTCCTGGTAAAACATGCAACTGAAGCACTGACAAATTGTGTACTCAACTGCTTTTAATTAGTGTGAATGAAACACCTCCAAGATTAAACAACACACTCTGCCTTCATATAAAAATTGCAATATAATTCTGCTAGTCCAACTGTGAAGTTTCACTGCTCACAGCGAGCTCTCTTCCCAGCACTTTGACTCAAACTCAAGTCTTCCTTTTTACCATGAGTGCTCTTTCTTTAGGACGGTACTCCCCAAGATTGATGGTCTTGATCAAAACTTGGGTAATCCTGAACCAACCAGACTTTCTGATATTAACTGAAAACTGGCTGTCCCCCACCCCCAACTGACATCCCTAGATACATATCCCACAGGCAGGAACATTCAAAGTGCAGGGGAGGTATCCTCATCTGCTCAGCTTCTCCATCTCTAACTGAGAAACCATCCCAAAATAACATGAACTCATCTCAGGGGTCCTTACCCACCCTCACTCCATTTCAGTATAGAAAACTGGTGTCTACTGCACACCAGGCAAATCTTCCGGTGTGGTCACAGATATACTCCAGAAAGTTCTGGACCCTCTTCCCAAAGATGGCATATCATGCTAGGTGAGTAACATGAACTGGTCAGCTGGCAGCAAGTTCCCCTCATACAGTAACCTTCACTCCAAGGTGAAAGCCCTGAATTTGATTTGCACCAACTAATCTGAGTGTCCACATGCTTCAACCCCAAATGAGACAATCACAGTGCAAAAAATTAGGTGCAGGGGGTGTGGCTTGGACCCGATGGCAATGGCAAGATAGATCTTGTGCTCTGCCCCAGCCTGGCATTTAATTACTATTTTTTACTATGATGCCGGATTGAATTTGTTTAGCACCAGCTGGGACACTGTCCCCTTTGCTGCCACCAACCTTTCGACGCCTTCTTTTGGGGTCAGTCACGCTCTGGCAGTGTTTTTACAGCTCCCATCATCTCGGGGCCTATTTAGCTGGACTAGGCCGACACCGGCCTCAGCGTGGGGGTACGAGTAACAGTCCAGCAGCCTACTTAAATGGCACCTAAGTGTCTCTTCACTGTTGCACGGGTTGCAATTGCCGTCGTTCGCTGAGGACAGCTGTTCTCACTGGCCATAGTCTCTCTCTCTTTTTTCTCAGGAGCGCTGAAAGAGGCCCACGGAAGGATGGCCGCTTGAGGGCAGAAGGGGCAGGAATGCCACATACCTCCTTCTCAACCACCCCAGGACCAGACGCAATTTGAAGAAGCACTCTCCAATATAACAAAGATGCTAGAGGCTGTGTTAGTTCGGGTGGATGACATCGGGTCCTCACTGGCTGGAAACGTGGCCAAGGTGCGGAGACTTGCTGACCAACAGAACGTCTTGGAGCAATGCACAGAGGAACTCGAGAGGCAGCATCTGTTAGTGTTACAGTACCTAAGAGACCATGAATCTAAACTCTCCAGATTATGGGAAAGGGCTGAAGACCATGAGAACAGGAGTCGGAGGAACAATGTTAGAATCCTGGGGGTGCCGGAGGGTGCTGAAGGCCCTAATATGGTTCATTTTCTAAATGACTGGCTACCTCAAATACTGGGAGAGAGGTGGAGGGAGCCCACTGGGGTGGAAAGAGCCCACAGGGTTGGTGGCAGAAGAGATGGTAGCACTACTCCCAGAACCATCATTGCATACCTCCTACGATATTCAATTAAAGAAAAGCTGCTTCATGTTACCAGAGACATGGGAGAGATTACATGTAAGGGGGCCACCATTTCTTTCTACCGTGACTTCTCCCAGGAGGTAGTGGCCAGAAGAAGAGCTTATGGCCCTTTGAAGTCTGGTCTTTTAGCTCATTCATTTCAATATAGCCACAGAAAGCTTACCGTACTCCAAATCACTAAGGTTGGCAAGTCCTTCACAGCAGAATCCCCACATGAGGCTGAGACATGGATTAGCAGCCGCTGGCCAGGTCTTCTCTCCCACACTACATCTCCCAGACACCTCTGGGCCCCAGGGGATCGCCCTGAGAAAGGAACGCACAGGAGAGGGCCATGCCCTGCAAGGGAGAACAATCCTAGACAGAACAGGCCCAGGAAAACATCCTCCTCTTTGGGTCCCTCTCTAGATTGCCCTTCACCTGGGATATCTTCACCTCCATCTGGCCAACGTCAGGCTAACAGCTCGCTGCCTGTAGCCGATTGTACTTCAGGTGACAAGATGCAGTCCGATGCATGTGAGTGGTCTAAACACCCCACTTTCCATTGCCAATGCCAGCACTCCAGAAGCCCGAGTTACCTTGGCCTTGCTAAGCCATCAGCCTCTCCCCCTGCGAAGCTCTTAAGGGCAGAGCTGAATCCTCAGCAAGTGCAGATACACCAGCTATCTCAGGGGAGGAATATGAGGAGCCTATGGATGATGTTACCCTGCTAGACTGGGCAGACAAGGTTGAGAACGAGGAAGAGGACACCGCCATCACAGCTGGTCTACTCAAACCAGGCCCTAAGTCTTTTGCTGAAGCGCTGGCTACTTCTCCGAGGTCAAGTGCACAGGACCAACAGTGGATTAAGGATTTAGAAAGTGCTAGCACAGAAGGCTGAACTGTTAAGGACTATATTATGATACCTGCTCCACTTTTCTAGATGGCCTAATCCCTGGGCATTTTGCTTAATAGCCCTTCCATGGGGTCCTCCATGTTGGCAGTGTTCACCACGAGGCCCTCTCCCCCTTCTGGTCATACCTCTCCCCCTTGCTTGCTCCCACCTCATCTGTGTCCCCTCACACCCCTGGCCCTGTAATCTTAATAGGTATGGCCCCCAGTTATAGGGAATACATAGTGTAGGGCCTAGGTATCCTCTCCCTGTGAGCACCCTCATCTCACGCCACCCACTCTCTCTAGTCCTCTAGCTATGGACATAACTAGATGGTGGTTTGACCAAACCCCATCCGATTACTGTCTATCCCCACACCTGTACTCCAGCATGGTGGCTGACTTTCCTAGACCTGTCCTCTGGTTCATTGTTTCTTGTTGGCAGACAGAGACTCCCCCCAACCTTTGCAGGCTCTAACCTCTATATCAGCCTGCTGGTTCCCCTTCCATTCCTTTTTTCTTTTCCCCTCAGTGTATTTTCCAGTTGGTGTTATATATTCCTGCCTGTCAGCTTGTTAGAGGGATGCCCTCAGATATTCCTGGCAGGAACGAGGCCTGTCTTTTTTAATTTTGAAATTCAAAGTTTTATTGATTTTACCAAAAGACAGTTACACAGGTATCAGGTAACGTGCACACATGATACATCAGTAATCATAACATACTGAACCTATACATGAATCAGCTATCTAAATCCCCCCAAACCTCCCCAACCCCCTTTCCTCCTCCTCCTCCTCCTCTCCCTCCTGCCCACCCCCCTGGAGTGTGCCTTACTTTATTAATGGAAAGAGGAGAAGAGACTACCAACTTTTCTTAGATAAAGTATCTGAACGATTGAGTTATCGCCCACTTACTGTAAGTATAAAGCATACAGCTTCCCCCATTTTCTATCAAAACTTACAATGTTATTGCAAAAACCTGCTATTGGTCGTTCAGATCTAAAAAAAATAGATATATCCCTTAACCATTAGCTATAAGAGATTGTTAGTTGATCCATCCAGAGTTTAAGAACTAGTTTTTTAACAATGATGGCTATTAGGGCCATGTGGAATCTGCGCTCCTTAACACTGATACCAGAATATAGCCCTAAGAGACATACCTCAATTGTGAAAAGGTCTTCTAGCCCTAACCAGGGGTCCAGTTTGGCTCTAATTTCTTGCCAGACTGGGGATACCTTCTCACAGTACCAGAATATGTGCACTATGTTCCCTTCTTCTCTGCCACACCTGGTACAGGTAGAGTCCGGTATCCTGCCCAATTTAGCCAGTCTCAAGGGGGTATTATACATATTGTTCAATATGTGATATTGAGTAAGTCTAAGTCCATCTTGAGAATGGTAACTATAGAGATCCTTCCAGATCCGAGCCCAGTCAAGGTTCACATCCGGTAGTAAAGCCTTCCAGATTGAATAACCAGGGCGAGGGTTAGAACAGGTAGAAGTCAGTACAAGGGTGTATACTGTAGAAACACAATGTGGCTTTAGGGAGCATTCACTTATTTGATCCATTAAAGGTCTGACTAATGATGGTCGAGGTTTAACCCCAAATAAGGTACCTATAGTATGTCTTACTTGGTACACCTTGAAAAAATCTTCAGCCTCGGGATGTCAAACTTGCCGAGGATTTCAGATGAAGAGAGAAGGTTGTCCTGAGAAAATAAGTCTTCCACACATACCTCCTGTAGTTGTGGTAGCCATTGAAGTGAAAGGCTTGACCCCCCCCCAATTTTGATATTGGGATTTAGCAGAACTGGCTAGCCCGTGTCATATTTAAGGGGTATCTTAAGGTGTGAGCAGCATTGTGAAAGTACTCTTAGAGAAATACTAATTACCAAGTCTTGTAACATCCCTAGCAGTGATGATTTTGTCAGATAAAAAAACGTAGAGAGGTTAATGTTATTAGATTTTAAGAGGTCATTCTCAATCTGGAGCCAACTGGGAATTTAATCCATATCTCTCTCAGAGAGCCATTTCCCCAGCTTAGTTAAATGATTCGCCCAGTAATACAAAAGGAAATTGGGGAGGCGAAGTCCACCAAGGGTTTTAGGCACACTAAGTTTATAAAAAGCACGATGGGGATGTTTGCCTAATCAGATAAATTTTGAAATCATGGAATGTAGACATTTGAAAAAAGAGATCGGAAGCCATAGATTTAACAGCTTTAAGGGGAAAAAAAGACAGGGGAGAATATTCATCTTAATTATACTTATCCGGGCCCATAAAGAAAGGGGTAGGTTCTGCCATCTCAGGAGATTCTGTTGGATAACACTGACCAGATCATCTAGATTAAGCTTCTGGGTGGTACTAGGATCCCTAGTTAAATAAATACCTTAATACCTGATTGCCTGGGAGGACCATTTAATACCCAAGTGTCCAAATTCCAATTTCAAAGTGTAATTGTTCAGAGGGAAAATTTTGGTTTTAGAGATATTTAATTTATAGTTGGATAGCTTACCGTATTGGTTGACAACCTCTAAAATGTGTTCTAATGAAGATGCCGGGTGAGCGAAGTGGAAAAGAATATCATCTGCATATACCGAGAGTTTGCGAGTCTGATTGTGGATAGGGATGCCCCCTGATTTGGGGGGACTGTTTAATATGCCAGAGTAGGGGTTCTAAATAGAGGTTAAACAAAAAGGGTGAAAGGAGGCACCCTTGTCTGGTGCCTGTGTATAAAGGGAATCTGGCAGAAAAGACCCCATTGCAGTAAATCTTGGCCGATGGGGAAACGTAGAGGGACTGTATCATTGCAATAAATTGAGGGGGGAAAGCCCATTTTCCACAAGGTTAAGCATAAGAATTCCCAGTACACCCTGTCAAAAGCTTTTTCGGCATCTAAAGAAATTAAAGCCATTGGGGACTGGGAAGATTGGGCTGCTTGAAAGATATGTGTGAGTGTCCCAAGGTGGTCAGCTGAGGAGCGTCCTGATACAAATCCCACTGGTTCCAGGCTTAGAAGCTGGGTCCATTGTGCTTTTATCCGGAGCGAGAGCACTTTAGCTAAGATTTTAATGTCACAGTTTAGGAGTGAAATCGGCCTATAGCTAGCTGGGTCTAATTTGGTCTTATCTGGTTTGAGTAAAAGAATAATCGTTGTGTCCATGAGGGTCAGATCTAATTTGTCAGTTTTGAACATGTAGCTATATAAATTAAGCAGAAGGGGGGCTAGTTCCTTAGAAAATGTTTTATAGAAATCAGAAGGGAATCCGTCTGGGCCCGGTGCTTTGTCCAGAGTAAGACTATTAATGGCCATTTCTATTTCGATGGTAAATACTGGTGAACTTAAAGAGGCTTGGCATATATCATCCAACACTGGAAGATCTAGAGACTCTAAGTAGGTTTCTGTATCATGAGAATTTGTATCATAGAGGCTCTTCCCATACAATAACTTGTAAAAGTTTTCAAAGACCTGTACAATCTCTCGAGGTTCTGTTTTAATAGAGCCATCAGGGGCCCGTATAGAAGGGATTAGACGGGAGCTTTCTAACTGACGCAGTCATAAGGCAAGCAGCTTCCCAGCTTTTTTGCCCTGGTCTGCATGTTTAGCTTTGGTTTTAACAATGGCATATTCCGCTTTTTCTCTTATTAATTCTGCGTATTCATTACGTAGTACTAACAACTCCTCTAAGGTACCTGAGGAAGTAGAGGAGGATAAGGAGTTTTCCTTCTCTTTAATCTGGGTTAATAAGGATAAAGCTTTAGGGGGATGTCACGTGATGCGCCTGGAGGAGTAGCAGCAGATTTTCGGGTCTCCCCTCCCCGCTATAGAACCTGCAGTTTAATTACAAATTTTCTTGGTTTTACCCCATCAGCGTTTTTATTTAAAGGATCGGGACTGCAATCGCTCGTTTATTTTGGTTCTTGGCTTCCGACGAAAGATGGAAGGCTCAGACCAGGAGCTGGAAGCCAAGCGGCCTCATCGGAGCTCATCGCCAGCAGTTACGCAGGAAGAATTAACTCCAGCTAAAATCTACAGTGATCTTTCAACAATAAAGGAAGCGCTGTTTAAACTGATAGAGGAGGTGGCAGATTTCAAGCCGGCGCTGACCCAGCTAGCCCGTCGGGTGACGGACGCTGAAGCCAGGATCTCCTCGATCGAAAGAAGCATGGAGAAAAGCAGCCCTGCCATCGTTGATTGTAAGAGGATGATAGCCAAGTTGGAGGAGCGCTTAGAGGACCTCGAGGGGAGAAGCAGGCGCAATAATTTAGTTCTGTTGGGGCTCCCTGAGGGAGAAGAGGGCCCCAACACTGTTCTTTTCCTCCAGAAATTTCTAAAGAAGTCAGTGGGGCCCTCGCCAAATGGGCCTGAATATGTCATCGAGAGGGGCCATCGAGCCCTTAGGGCTAAACCACCTCCATCGGAACCTCCAAGACCTGTAATTTTTAAGTTGTTGAACTATTTAGACCGAGAATTTATTTTAAAGGAGGCCAGAAAACTGTCAGTTATCCTGTGGGAAGGCAGAAAACTACGGGTAGTCCCTGATCTGACTCGGAAGGTGCGACTAGCTCGAGCAAGTTTTCGTCCCTATCACATCCAGCTTTGGCAGGGTATTAGGCATCGTATGCTATACCCAGCCAAACTGAAATTACCTTGAAGGATGGGATCAAGCGCTTGACTCAGTAGAAGAGACTTTAAAAGTACTCAAGAGCTCTCTACCAGATTTGTTCCCAAAGGATAAAGAGTTGAGAGCTTATCAGCTACTCGGGATTCAAGAGTGTGATGGACTGACTAGTGAAGCCTAGAGACGCTTAAGGTCTTAATATAGATTTCACCTAAGACTTTATAAAGTCATATTCCTCTCGGAATTATTATTCTTGTATAGTTTAAGCTCAGCTTTTTGGGGCTAGAAGGAAGGACCTACAGTTTATTTTGCTACATTTTATAGGGCCTCTGCAAAACATTAACTGGGATAAAGGTGTGTCAGTTAATAGTCACTAGAGGGAGCTCCCGGATTATCTTACTTTTCTGAGCCCCTTGTTTACAGGTTTCAGTTCATTCATTCTGGGCTATGACTCAGCGACTTCTGCCTCGTCTGCAATGTGAGAAATACTGGGTTATATTTTGATTTTTAGGCTAGTAAGGTACTTCTTTGTGTTTATGGTTCTTGCAGACGTTACAGGTTAAGCGAGTAGGAAGTAACTAGGTTAGTCTTGAAGCTAAAGTCAGTGTAGGTGAACTTACAAGTGAATGTAGGGCGAGGTTATTTTTCTCAATTAGCTTTTGGACACTAGCCCTGGCTTGTTAGCTAGGGAGCCTTCTCAGAAATAGTTACTGGTTAGTTTATACTTTTATGTTATATGGCCCTCGATTTGTAGGTAGGGGCAGGAGAGGGTATAGTGAGGATGGGGTTACATGTATAACTTTCCTATGACTTGTGCCTCCTTGCTCCCTCAGCTTCTCCGTGTTAGGTTAATTGTGGGGCCATGTTTAATTGTCGGGCTAGTCTTATATCTTAAGCACTAAACCGGTGTTAGAGTTTTCAGTAAGGTTTACTATTGAGACTAGTTCAGTTCATTTAGTCTCCACTTTGTGGTTTAGGGGGCTTTCCCCTTAGTGGGGGTTGAAGGGTTCCGCAGGCTAGTATCTACAGACTTAGTGGTATCTTTTGTTTTTGGGGGCCCCACCTCTATGGTGTACCATGGACCATAGTTTTTGGAGTTGGCTTCGAGCCAGTGGGGCTGCCTTTAGGAGGGTTCTAGGAGGGGGGAAGGGCTTTCATGGGGAAGGGGAATTTTGGTGTTGGTTTGATAGTTTCGGGAGTTTATTGTTAGGAGGGTTGGGCAGCTATCCATACTTCCTCTACAGTCAGGCTAGAACTTCTGTATGGCTAGCAATCTGAATATCTTGTCTTGGAACGTAAAAGGGGGAAGAGATAACCGGAAAAAATATATCATATTAAGCCATTTGGCTCAATTTGATCCATCAATAGTGTTTCTTCAAGAAACCCACGTACTCCCCGATCGGCTCCATTATTTTAGGAAAAAGTGGGTGGGCCAGGTATTTGGTGCTGGATTTTCCTCCAGCAGTCAGGGGGTGGCTATTTTGGTGGCTAGAGGGGTTCCCTTTATGTCATCTGAGATAATTTCTGACCCGAAAGGTAGGTACATCATTGTTGTGGGCAAATTAGGGGGTTAGCTGTAGTTGGGATCAGTATATGGCCCCAACTTAGAAACTCCCTCCTTTTTTACTCAGCTGGCCATGATTCTAGCCCCCTTCAAGGACATCCCTGTGATCTTGGGGGGAGACTGGAACCTGGTCCAGTCTAATTGCCTGGATCATTCCTGGTATAAAGGATCACACCCCTTCCCGGCTCAAAGGGCGTTGGTGGAATTCACATCATCGCTGGGCCTGATAGATCCTTGGAGATTGTACAATTCTACTACTAGGGATTTTACTTTTTTTCCCGGTCCATAAAAGTTACTCACGGATTGACTATTTCCTGGTTAGTCAACAAATTTTGTCCTTTGTTGAGGAGGCTATAATTTTGACCCGGATAATTTCAGATCACTCTCCCATCAAACTTCGATGTTCCCCTTTGTTCACCCCATTAAGATCCTATTCGTGGTCTTTAAACAATGCTATATTAAAGGACACTCAGATAGTAGCTCGTTTTCAAGTGTTTTTGGCCAACTCAATTATGTCCAATTGGGGGTCAATTAATGCAATAGACCAAGCTTGGGCTGCCCTGAAAATTACTTGGAGAGGGGAATTGATACGGATTGCATCAGTATGCAAAATGAAAAATAAGCATTTATTAACTAATTGTTTAAAGAAAATTGGAACTCTGGAAGCTATAGGGGAGAATTTAAGATCGGGGAACAAGAGCAAGAGTTGACCACTTTAAGGCGTGGTATGCAAACACTTTGAGCGAGAGAGTGAGAGCTCGCTTCAGGCTTAAAGTCATATATAGGTTGCAGCAAAGCCGGGAATCTATTGGCCTGGCAGTTAAAACAGAGAGCTGCGCCAAATGGGTGGCAGCGTTAAAGCATCCTGAAACGGACTGAGTTAATTACAGACTCTGAGAGTGTATTGGGCCTTTTTGCGATTTTTACAAAAACTTATACTCGAGTGAACCGCTCTCCTCGGGGAGCGAAAGCAAAATGTGGGAATTCTTGGCTAATATTTCCTTTCCTCAAATGTCTGAGGAATTTAAGAAGATGTTGGTAGCCCCCATCTCAAGTGAGGAGATAGCTAATGTTATTGACTTACTAAAGTTGGATAAAGCACCTGGTCCAGATGGGTTCACACCCCTTTTCTTTAAGATGTTTAAGGAGAGCTTGACACCTCTTCTGAAACAACTCTATGCATTTTGGCATGAGCAAGGGGTTAGAGATAAGACTCTCTTCGAAGCTAGGATAATTTTGTTACCTAAACCTGGTAAACCTGCAGATTTGGTGGGCAATTTTAGGCCAATCTCTAGTAAATATTGATGTTAAGATTTAAGCCAAGATCCTAGCCAATAGGTTAAAATCTTCATGGCTAGGGCTGTTGAGTCCTGAGCAGGCTGGATTCTGGCTGCTGCTCGGCGACCACTTCAGGAAATTGTTTTATTTAATTTCTGCGTCTGCGAACCCGGATTTAGAAGCATCCTTGGTATCATTAGACGCAGAAAAAGCATTTGATAGAGTAGAGTGGGCCTTTATGTTTGCAATATTGGGCAAATTTGGTATTCTGCATAGATTTATAGACTATATTCGGATCCTGTATTCGTGTCCGACTGCTAAGATTCAATGCAACAATCTAATCTCGGCTGCTTTCCCTTTATTGCGGGGTACGCGTCAGGGCTGCCCCTTGTCACCATACTTATTCAATTTGTATATTGAACCCCTAATAAGAACCATTAAGACGAATGACCAAATTCAAGGGATTTGTATAGGAGACTCTGAGTTTAAGCTATCAGCATTTGATGATGATTTGTTGTTGCATGTCCGGAATACTACAATATCGCTCCCTCATTTACTTAAATTAATTTCATGTTTCAGCGAATTCTCTGGATATAAACTAAACAAGAGTAAAACAGTGGTTTACTCTTTATCCTCTTACCTTCAGAAAAGTTGGTGTCTCTCTCTAGGATTGCAGTGGCAGACAAAATCCCTAACTTATTTGGGCATCCAGATCTCGAGGGACCTTGAGGGAATGGCAAACCTAAATTTTAAGCCCTTGTTTAAATCCATCAAAGAGGATTTGGAGAGGTGGTCTAAGCTTCCCTTGACTTTCTCGGGGAGGGTTAACACGATTAAAATGATGGTTTTACCCAAGATTTTTTAACCTCTCTTCAACCTAAATGTGCACCTCTCTAGGTCCTTCTTTGGGCCGCTTTATAAGTATTGTTCAGATTTTTTGTGGAAAGGTAGACCCCCTTGTAGGGCTTATTCCAAACTTATCTGTCAACGGAAAGTAGGGGGCCTCCAGATGCCGGATTTTTACACCTACTATTTAGCTATTCACGCAGCGAGGTCAGCTCTATGGGTATGAGAAGCGGAGGTTTCCTCTCCTGGACTTGCTCTTGACCGGGCGATTTCTCAAGGGGTTAAATTGGATTTGGAATCCTTCTTATATATCCCATGGTCTAAGGTTCCTACTGCTGTTAGGAATACCCCATTAGGATGGGATATTAAGGCTTTGCATCAACTTTATTCAAGACTAAATATTTCTTATATAAATGACCTATCTCAACCCCTTCTGAGAAATCCTAATTTGCTGGTTGGCAACCAGCCCATTAAAGAGTTTGTGACTGACTCTCCCTCAAACCTCGATTTTGGACTTTTTTCGGACATTCAATCTCTTCGCCTCTGTTTTGATTGAAAATTTGGGTGGAACCTCGAAGTTTGTTGCGACTGTTTCAAATTCGAAGAAGCATCAGGTTCTTCTTGCAGAAAGGCAAAGGGTCTGAAGAGGCAGGGAAGTTATTGAGGAAGTTGAGCGAGCTCGCTCTATCTGGTAATGCGGTCGCTAAATTATATAAGTATATTTTATCAAGATTGGTATCTAAGGTATCCCCTGTGCCCGCATATTGAGAAATAAACCTGTCTATAGGATGGACGGAGGCGATCTGGGAGAACGTTTGGGTAGATATTTATTCTTGTATTAAACAGGACAGGTTGAGAGATACCCAGTTTAATTTATTGCACAATCTTTATTTCTCTCCTGCCAAACTCTCCCGGTTAAACAGATCGAGTTCACCGGTGTGTAATGATTGTGGTAACCCCTTAGCTACCACTTTCCACAAAATTTGGTCTTGCCCAAAAGTGGCAAAGCTTTGGCAGTCGGTCAGACGGTGGCTGGGTCCGTACTGTGATTTATCGGCCTTTTTCAATGTAGGCGGCTTGTATATTTGGGATGTCTTCAAATTCCATCTAGAATTCAGAAATGCCAAATGGCTATGGTAGCCTCAGTAACCAAGTTATTGATTCTTCATCACTGGCAGGATGACTGGGTCCCTTCATTTAAAGAATGGTGGGACGAATTCCTAAAAGCGTTAAATGCGGAAAGGTCAGTGTTAACTTTCCTTAAGGCAACAGGTAAATTCCAGAAGTGTTGGGGCAGTTTTTTTCAGAGCCTGAGAGACAGGTATGGTTATTAGTAGGGGAAGTACCTTCCCTTAGGCCTTCTCCTCCTCCTTTCTACTTTTCTCCTCCTTTCAACTTTTCTCCTCTTTCTAATTTTGCCATTAATGTATTTTACCTCCATTGCATTGTTACCTCTTTTCTTTTTCATCTCTTTTATTGGGCTCCCGGGATCTATGGATTTCTGAGTTTCTCTCTTCCCATATAGTGTAGGATGCTAGCCAATGCCACGGTTAAATCTGGGGTCAATGAGGCAATTGATTTGTTATTTAGAGTATATAGGATAGCTGCTGGGGAGGGTACGGGGTTATATGTGTGTTATATTTTGGGGTTTTTCATTGTATTTTGGTTTTGGTTATGTACCTTTGTATTTTTGTATCTTTCTACTTTTATAATAAAATAAAGTTATTTGCAAAAAAAAAAGGATAAAGCTTTAGAATCCCTTAACCTTTTCCTCCTGGAGGCAGCCTTGATAACCTCTCCTCAAAGGTAACACTTCAAGGAACACCAAAGGAGGTCACTTCTCGAAACTGAATCCCTATTATGTTCCATAAAAGTAGCAATGAGTGCTTTAATGTGAGAAATCATGGAATTATCTTTTAACAACTGGGTATTCAGTCTCCAGATTGTTTCCCTCCAAGTATGGGGGTCCAGAGAGAGAGAGCCAGCCAGGCTACCGCATGGTCAGATATCACTATGGGTACTAGACCAGTCTGGCAGAGACCGGGCATAAGGGAACAGCTAATTAGGAAATAGTCTAATCTGGACCAGGACTGATGGACGTTTGAGTAAAATGTGTACAGATGGTGCGTGGGATTTAAGATGTGCCATGGATCACCCAGCCCCAACAAAATTATTAAGTCTTTCAAAGCATTCTGTGAGGATGAAAGTGGCTTCAGCGGTCTATAGGTCCTGTCCAGATCTTGTGTTGAGGAATGTTCCAGTCCGCCCCAAGAATCAAGGGGGCAGGTAAGAACGTTGCTATCTTATTAGCTAGATCCATCAGGAAATCCAGATCTCCTCCCACCGGACCATATATCGAACCCAAGACCACCATATTGTTGTTTAAAATACCCTTAGTTAACACAGATCTCCCCAGGGGATCAGTGATAGTCATAACTACCTGGAATGCGATATTCCTTTTGAGTAATATGGCCACCCCTCGGCTTGAAGATGAGATCCCTGCTGCAAAAACCTGGGCTATCCCCTGTCTGCGTAGGCAGAGCGATTCTGCACATGTCAAGTGAGTTTCTTGAAGCAGAATAATATCTGCGTTCAAAAGGGAGCAGTGCTCGAGTATTTGAAAGCTTTTCAAAGCATCTCTTGCTCCTCTGACATTCCACGTAGCTATTTTAATAAGGCTGTTAGCCATTGTTTCCCCCCACTTCAGGTATCAACCCTAAAAAATTCAGCATATCCCAGATCAAACCCTTAAGGCACACTCCAGCCCACCTCCTCCCCCCTAATCCTCCCCATAACATTGTTAGGAACATGTAAACCCAACTTAACAGAGTAAGAAATGCTATCCTGTATTATGTACACCCTTAAGTCCTCTATTCAAGTAATAACTAAAACTCTTAGTAGGAGTGTCAGTACCCCAGATGCCCATAAAACCCGCCCCTCCACCGCCTTAAAGAACCCCCATAATTATTTACAATGGGCCTCTCACCCCAAATCTGAACAGATGCATACCAAGCTAACTTCTTTGTGACTGGCCAAACCCCAATAGTGATTACTACCTCTGCCATATATATAAGAACCGAATAATAGGTTGTTGCCCCTCGCAGCTCGCAAAAGGTTGCAGTGGCACTCTGATCTAAGGGGCCATTGAGACGAATGGCACTTAGATAAAAGATGATTGAAACGCCATTTCCCCCCTGAACCAGTACGTTCTGCAGCATTCCCCGAGTCGCCCCAGTCTGGAGCCCTCCCCCCGTTCATTATATCTAAGCATCTTAAAGTTTGTGGGCAGCATTCTAGGTCAGAAAAACTCAACCATTTTGAAGCCAGACTATAGAAAGGCCCAGACTAGTTTTCATTAAAGTGCCCCTTATAAATAAACACTGTCACCCTTGTAATCCTTTAATTGGGCCATTCCTAACCTTTTAAAACTTGCTACAGCCTGAAAGCTGCAGTTTTTAAATGGGGACATAGCTCCTATTAGGAGCTACTCAATCGTGAATAACAAATCTCCTCAGGATCAGCGTAGCCGAGTAAGACTTACATCCAACTGATCTGGACTGCCTCTATCCATAATAACGCTGTACATAACCTAATTCATTAGTAGAATTAAAATTCAAATCTTAAACCACTGAATTATAATATAGAGACTGACCTGAGGCCTGTAAATACCCGTGCCTGCGGAATGACTGGGGGAAAGATAAGGAGGGTACCCACAATGATCCCTACTTATTGTCCTGCTGGGAAACCACCCCCCTTCAAGAAATGTTCCTGTTGTGGACCAAAGTGTCGCCAGGATCCCCTTGACAATGATATTGCACTGACCCCTCCTGCCAGCACAGAAACGAATGGAGTTCTCCCAGACAGGCCCAGCAAGTCACAGAAATTATCAGGCTTAACAGGTAGACAAATTAAATGTAAACCATCACTTTATCTACAAAACCACCACAGTTCTTTGAAAAAAGTTCAGCCTTCTTTAAACAGGCTAGGCAATTTTGAAGAGAGATCTGAAGCTGCATGTTCAGGCGTGTCATACGTAAACCAGGAACCCTGGACTGAAACATGGAGCTTAGCCAGGTACAGCATTCAGAAGGGGATACCAGCAGCAATTAATTTTTTAACGGTAGCATGAAAAGTGTCCCACTTCTGATGGGTCTCCAGAGGCAAGTCCTGTGTTATTCTGAGAGTGGCACTTTCCCTCATAATTTTCTGCAGTTCTTTAACTTTGTTGATGACATGCTGTTTCTCCACAAAGCTCAAGAACTTCACAATGACTGGTCTCGGGGGAGCTCCTGGTGGAGGTCGTGGCCTGAGGGAGCGATGTGCTCGTTCAATTTGATAGGTGGCATTTAGCAGGGAAGGGCCTACTACCTTCTGTAAAAATTTCTGCAGGAAAGCCACAGTATTGGCGCCCTCCTCCAATTCTGGTAGCCTGAGGATCAAAATATTATTCCGTCTGCTCCTGCCTTCCAAATCTTCGGTTTTAAGCTGTAACCTATGGATTTGTTGGCGCAGTTGTACTATCTCAGGCTCTACTTTCTCCCTCCACTTCTCTGTCGAAGCCACATGGGCCTCTGTATCTCCCACCCTCCTTGTAAGGCCGTTTAGGTTGCTACGGAGGGACTTCAATTCCGTTGAAATACTAGAGATAGTTTCCTTAAATGGTAACATTTCTTGCAAGAAGTGGTCCTCCATTAGTGGAACTGCAGCTGAGGTTGGAGGCGTGGCTTTACCAGTAGCAGCTCCTTGAGCCCGATGCTTTTTAGGCATTTTTTCTGGTGAGGCCGGTGGAGTGTGCCTGGGCAAGGCCTGTTTCATTCCGGCCTCCATCGTGGTAGGTGAAACCAGCTGCGAAGTTGATTATAGTGCTAGGCTGACACTGAATCACATGGATTCACCTGAAATAGCTTTGATCGATGTCTCTTTAGGCTGTTAGCTGAAAATTTAGGCAATAGAGAGGCAAGGTGTTGGAGCTCCATTTCAGCACTGCTACCAGGAACCCTGCATCATGTGATCTTGGAACGAGGCCTGTCTGAGGCCGGGCTGGGACAGTGCACCCATGTTGTGGTGTGACCTTTCCCCGCCCCTTTTTTCTTGGTGTCTAAAGAAGTGCAGCGTGGACCCTTGGGGTTTCCAATCGTACGTTCACCTCAGCACCATTAAAGTTGGTTCTCTGTTTTGGCTACATAAATCTGTTTTTTTCACATTACCATAGTTATCTGAGTGCTTTTAGCAGATTGTTCACTACAATTACATAGTGTGTAATATCTTCCATTTTCTTAGTAATTTAGGCTTTTTCCATCTGGTGACGAAAGCTGCAGCTACCTCACTGGCCTTTTTCTCTCTCCATTCGTAATCCCTCCTCTGGATACATCCGGTCTGGGGCTTCATGACTGAGCTACTACTCGGGTGCCCTTTCTCCTCTCTTTGCTTCAGGTTATCCCCCTCCTTCTACTGGGTGAGTACCCCCCTCCTTGTTTTTTCTAATTCCTGATTTTCTGGAAAACAGTGGCAGGTAACTCTAGGGCTGCACAGGGCTGGAGATGTCTCTCCTGGAATGTTAAAGGGCTTACTCATCTGGCAAAATGCACAAAGGTACTCCAGTTCTTAAAGTCACAGGGAGCGGATATAGCCCTTCTCCAGGAGATCCATCTGACCAGCAAAACTGTGCAGTGGCAAAGAAAACTGTGGGTAGGCACAATTGTAGCCAGCTGTGCCAACACTAAGTCCAGGGGCATTGCAATTCTGCTCCCTAAAGCCTCCCCATGGCTGGTTGAAGACAAACAGGCAGACTCTCAGGGATGGTGGGTGGCGGTCAGGCTTGCCTGTCCAGGGGGTAAAATGCTGCTTGCCAATGTATATGGTTATAACACGGACTCTGGAGAGGTTTACCCTGAACTAAGTCATGCATTCGCAGAATTGTTGAGTGGTTTTTCAGACATTTCTATCCTTTTTGGGGGCGACCACAACCTAGGATTAGATATATTTCTTAATAAGTCTCTTCCCACCCCACAGACCCATCCAAAGACCCTAGCGAGTCTTAAGGATCTCATGGAAGAATGGGGACTCTGTGACTTGTGGAGAAGGGACAACCCCCAGGGTCGGGACTACTCATTCTATTCTGTGGTCCACCATACACATAGAAGGCTAGACTTCTGGCTAGCCAACTATGCTGCTGCCCCTGGGATTTTGGAAACTTCCATTGGCAGCATTATTATATCTGATCATGCTTCCGTCTCGATTCTCTTCTCCCTTCCCGGGCAAGGGGCTTCTGCCACGAGGTGGCAATGTAACCCACTACTTTTGCAAGATAAAACTTTTCAGACCTTTATAAAAGAACAAGCCCACTCTTACTTCTCTCTCAACCCACCCGGTGAGGTCTTGGCCTCCACAGTGTGGGATGCGTTTAAGGCGGTCCTGTGAGGGAGGATAATCTCTTTCACAGCAGCCCAAAACAAGGCACGTTCCCAAGAGTTAGATACTCTACAAGCAGAGCTTAAACTTTCACCACAGCACTCCCTTGGGTCCCCCCTCCTACCCACCATTGTAGGTCTCAAATATCAAATGAATACACTCCTCAACAAAATGGCTGAACAGCAACTTTTGTGACCCAAGCACAAGTTTTGGACTGGTGGGGATAAGGGAGGCAAGCTATTAGCTTATCACCTTCGCAAGCAACAAGCCTCCTCTAGGATTTTGGCGCTTAGGGACAGAGAGGGACATATGCTCACGAATCCCAAAGCCATCAGTGAGGAGATGCGGCACTACTACCATAGCTTGTACCAGACCCAGTCCAAACTTTCAGCCGATGAGCTCCCCCCATGCATCTCGGCCCTGTTCAAAGAGATTTCCCTCCCAAAGCTTTCCCAAGATGACAGCAATAGTTTAGAGGCCCTGATCACGGTGGAGGAACTTCTATCAGCTCTCTTCCATATGGCAAAAGGGAAAGCCCCAGGACCAGACAGCATGACTGCAGAACTGTACCAGCTCCTCAAACATGAAATTACTACTCCCCTGTTGAATGCCTTGCAAGAGGCCCAACACACAGCTACACTTCCCCCTTCCATACAGGAAGCCCTTATAAATTTAATCCCCAAAAAATCTTCTGATGCATTAGACTCCACCACGCTGGACCCGATTTCGACTCCACTTAAACTGTGGACTCTTGCTGCGCTTATAGAAGCCAAACGGGCTATCCTGATGAACTGGGAGCAAACCAATGCTCCCTCCATGGCTGCTTGGCAAGCTACCCTCTCTAGACTGGCAATATTTGAGAGACTCACAGCAGTGGGAAAGGGCCAACTTCATAGATTTTTCAAAAAATGGGATGTGTACCTACATTTGCATCTAGGTGCAATCCTTTTTTTTTTTTCAAATAACCAAGCTTTATTGAAATTTATCAAACGTAACATATATATCATACAAATACATAATACAAAGGCACCATAAAACAATAAAAATAAAAAAAGAGAAGTAACAGAGCAAAACAAAACCCTAAAACCCCCTGGCAGCTATCCCTATGGCTGACTCACTTATATAATGAATACAAACATAATGTAACCTCGAAAAACAAACAAAATAAGACCCAATTATAAGTAATATAACTAAGTCTTCAAAGGAGGTAGCATGGAGGAAAGGATTCACCCAAAAAATGTGCCAAACTGGGGTTGATATCCTTCCCATAACTAGAAGCAAGTATTCTAAGCTATAACGCAATACCGTACTCTATCCTTCAAGCAATGGAATAGCTTCCCCAACATTGCAGAAATATTGGTGAAGCATTATAAAAGAAAGAGCCGATCTTTCTGCATTCAATGCACCATAAACTCTTCCTACCACTCCTGACGCGAGTCCAATCACCTCTCCAGTGGCCCAGAATTATCAATTTAGTTACTGCTGCTACCATAGCTAAATGACATTTAGTTAATTTACTATGTATTTTATCAAACACACCAAATATACAAGCCTCTGGAGTGAAGAATCTGTCTAGATCATAAAATTGACCAATCACTTGCTTCACCAAATGCCACAGTCCCACTACCTTAGGGCAGGTCCAAAACTTGTGGTAGCTGGTAGCCAGAGAATCATTACATTCAGTACAATTCGGCTGTAAAGCTACCATCATCCTTGAAAGCTTAGCTGGTGAAAAATATAGATTATGAAGTAACTTAAATTGAACTTCTTAATCTATCCTGCTTGACAAATTTATAGATATCGACCCAGCCTTTTCCCAAATTTCTGCTGATTTACCTAAGGACAGATTTAATTCCAGTGTATCAGAATTGGTGACACTTTCAAAGAATCTTTGACTATAATATACTTATACATTTTTGATATCACCTTACCCGCTTGCGTAAACCCTTTCAATTCCACAAACATAGGTCCCAAAATATTTTGTCCCTGCCTCTTACCAATATACGACTTGATGCAGCTTAAAATTTGACCTAATTTTAAGTAGGATTGACATTTACCTTCCAAATTCTCCGCCAGAGCCTGAAGTGAAAGAAACCTATTGTTCTGAAAGAGATCTTGTACCCGCCACTTCGTTTCCCCTTCAATTCCCCGTCTAGATATAGGTTGCTTTCCGATGGTCAAATTCGGATTTCCTACTATAGGTTGGGATAAATCATATCTCTGTGAGATTTGAAATTTCATGTAAAACTGTTGCAAGGCTTTAATATCCCATCCTAACGGGGTATCCCTCGCCCTCTTTGGAATTTTAGCCCATGGAACATAAAGTAAAGACTCTAGATCCAGCTTAAAGCCACTAACAAATAAACAATCTAAATGAAGGCCAGGTGTGATAGGTCCTCATCACACGCTCCAGGCACTTGCCCGCAGGTGGATCGTGAGGTAATAAGCATGAAAGTCCGCAATTGGAGCCCTCCGAGTCATCGCTAGTTTGTAAGTTTGAGGTAATTCTTCTAGGGGTCTCCCATTCCATAGGAAAGCACACATTGTTGAAATAACGGCTTGAAAAAGGACTTTGGCAAGTACACATTTAAATTGGATAGAGTAAAAAAGTATGGGCATAACCAACATTTTATCGCGCTGGCTCTTCCCGAAAAGTCAGTGGGAGCTTTGACCATCTAACCAAATCTTCCTTGATAGTTTTAACTAAAGGTTTAAGATTTAAATCAATTAAGTTCTAAATTTTAGATATTTGAATCCTAAATAGGTTATTGATTTGGTTTGCCAACAAAGTCCCAGGGAGAGGCACCAACTTCTATGAAGAAATGGGGACAAAGCATAGACTGACGTTTTGGCCTTGTTTAAATTGTACCCTGAACACCTACTGAACTTATCAATTAAATCAAGAGCTTTAGGAAGGAAGAAGTAGTGTCCGAGATGTGTAACAGTAAATCGCCTGCAAATGCAGATAGTTTAAACTCGTACCACCAATCCTTAGCCCCTTCACCTCTCTATTGGACTTAATGGATGAATCAATGGTTCAATGTATAAATTAAAAGGTATGGTGATAAAGGGCAGCCCTGCTGAGTACCCTAGAGAGGAAAAGGCCCTCGAAATTAAGTTATTACATTGGATTCTAGCTACAGGGCAAGAATATAAAATGCGAACCATGTGAATAAATCTATCTGGAAGGCCTAGCTTTGACAGGGTAGTGAACATGAAAGCCCATTCCACCTTGTCAAAGGCTTTCTCTGCATCTAAAGAAACTAATGACGCCTCCAATGCAGGGTCCATAGACTCAGAAACCAGGTAAAACAACTTACGGAAATGATCAGCTGAGGAGCAACCCTCCACAAAACCAGCTTGCTCTGGGCTCAATAAAGTCCGCCAAACTCATTTTAATCTGTTGGCCAGAATTTTAGCAAAGACTTTAACATCCAGGTTTAGCAATGAGATCGGCCTATAGCTACCCACTTCGTTAGTGGGCTTGCCTGGTTTTGGCAACAGAATAATCTTAGCCTCAAATGGTGTCTCAATCAATCAATCAAAATCTTTATTTAGTCAGGTGAACATCATTGAGCGTAGCTCATTTACAAGATGGACCTGAGTGGTCATACAAATTAGAGTACAAGTATTTTTACATAGACAAGAAAAACATGAACAACAGTACAATGACATAGAATGAGAGTTTACAACAATTTATATATATACAATGTACAGTAAAATCACTTAACCTGTAGGAAAAGGAGAGAATAGATATAGCAGGCATAGTATACAAATAATAAGCCTATATGGCTTTTATAAGAGATAGCAGCTGACTGGATAATAGAAGGGGAACTAACATAATGGAATATGGAAGGGGGGATGTAGGTTGGATGGGAGATTAAGCCTTATGAAAGCAATTGCAGAACTCTGGAAATATGGTGGAGAATAATCTTTTGAAGGATGATAAGGGTAAGAGGGTATTGAGATTCATAGATTTTTGGAGTGAGTTCCAAGTAACTGCAAGGGAGTAGCTGATAGCGGCCCTCCCAAACCAGGTACAGGCATTGGGGACCTTAACATGATGAGTTTACTGATCCTTAGGGTGTATGGCCTAGAAGTAATTGGTAAACAGTCTGTGATATAGGAGGGAGTTTTCCTGATAAAGCTTTGAAGATCCAGATTGCAGCATTCCTATTCTTCTGTGTTGTAGTGATGTCCAATTAACTGCCATATAAAGAGAGCAATGATGGGTGCTAGAGGGAAGGTCAGTAATAAATCTGTTGGATCTATGATACAGGGTGTCCAGCTTATTTAAGAGGGAGAGTGAGCAATGGCCATAGAGAAAGTCAGCATAGTCAATGCGGATAGGAATGATGCCTGGATTAATCTTTGTTTGGAGTCTCTGGTAAGGTAGTGTTTTATCCTGTAAAATAGGCCAAGCCTTTGTCTCAACTTTTTTAGTAGCTCTTCAATATGGACAGAGTAGTCGAGCTTATTATCAATCCAGACTCCAAGATATTTGAACTTGTCCACAAATTCCAGCTTCTCTCCAAGTAAGGTGAATAATTGTAGGGTGGTGGGTGATGGGGTAATGGCAGAGCAACTCTTTGTGGCAAAAAGCATAGCTTTTGTTTTTTTGGCATTTAGAAGTAGTTTTTTTTCCAATAGATTGTGTTGCAGGATGGAGAATTCTGATTGTAACAGCTACAGGCTTTAGGTAATGAGGGATTACTGACATATAATACAGTATCATCAGCAAACAGATGAATGTTAGATTGAGAGAGGTTGGCATCGATATTATTAATATAAATGGCAAAGAGGATAGGGCCAAGAATAGAGCCTTCATGTACACCTCTTAGCAGTGGTTTTAAGGTGGATAGGTAATTTTCATTTTTACTATTTCTGACCTATCAGATAGATAGCACTTAAACCAGCTGGAGTGAGAGAGAATCCAGGCCTAGAGAGCTATGGAGGTGAGTAATGATTCATGATCCACTGTGTCCAATGCTTTACTCAAGTCCAGGAACACAGCACAGGTACAATTCTTCTGTCAGCAATCTGCCACGTCATTAGTTACTTTGGCTAGGGCAGAGATGGTAAAGAGCCTTGATCTAAACCCGATTGTGCTGGATTTAGGAGGTTGTTTTATCCAGATAGGCCCTTAACTGTGAGTTTACTAATTTTCTAGCATCTTGGATAGTACCGTAGGATGGAAATGGGCCTGTAATTGTTGAGGTCCGTGGATCACCAGATTTAAGTAGTGGAACTACTTGAGCTGTTTTCCAAGTGGAGGAATGGATCCAGTAGCTGGAAAGATTGAAGAGATGAGTGAGGGGGCAGATAAGGCATGTGATGCTATTTTAAGGAAGTAGGGATCCAGGGAGTCTGTACCTGCACTCTTAGAAGTATCTAAATTAGATAGGAGGTCTTCTACTTCTTTCAAGGATATTGGGTTGAAGGAGAATGTTGAAGTAGCCTTTTGTCCCTGATCCCTGATCCCTTGATCACACCAAAAGGAAAATAACTCCTGCAATAAAGGTGCAAGAATATTTTTAAATTGCTGATAAAAGAAAGCTGAAAATCCGTCTGGGCCAGGCGCTTTATCTGAACAAAATGAATCAATAATACGTTCTATTTCTTACACCGAAATTGGGGCTATCAATTGAGGACCAGCATCTCTTGAGAGTTTCGGTAACGAAATGGTTTCTAAAAACTCTTGGGTCTCATCTAATACCTGGGTGGAGGGCTGCTGGCTTGTATAGAGCTTTTAGTAAAAAGACTTAAAGATACCTAGTATTGCAGCAGGATCCGTAATCACTTGCCCTGATTCTGGGTGGTTAAGAGCAGTCACCCACCTTGCCGAAGATTTCTGTTTTAGCTGCCAAGCTAACAGCCTTCCTGCCCTACTGCCTTGTCCCAGGTATAAAGCCTTGACTCTGGAGGCTAAACTGATGACTTTCTCTCTGCATGTCCGTGACACCGATTTCTTAAAAAGATTAATTTATTTTCTTGTTCTACCGTTATTTGAGTATCGCTTAACTTTTCTAATTCCTTTATTTCCTTTAAACATTTATCTAATAGTGTCCTTGACTTGATCTTTGGACAGTTGCTAAGCGTGTTAACTCACCACGCCACACACAGACTTAAGAGCCACCCACGTTTGGTCAATAGCATTAATGGAACCCCAATTACTAGCGATAGAGCTTTCTAAGAACAATTTAAAGCTGGCTAATGTATTAGATTCTTTTAAAATACTGTTGTTTAATGACCATGAGTATGACCTATTTGGTAAAGGCGGTAAAGAACATGTAATCCTTATAGGTGAATGGTCAGAGATTACACAGGGCAAAATTGTGGCATCTACCACCCAGGACAAACTAAACTGACTGACCAGAAAAAAGTCCAATCTCGAGTGTGATTTATGCACTGCCGAAGAAAATGTATATTCACGGAGGCTAGGGTTGAAGATACGCCAGGGGTCTATTAGACCTATTGAAGACATAAGCTCCCGCAGGGCCTTCTGAGCTGGAGATAGGGAAGAGCCTTTGCAATGTGATCTATCTAATCGGTTAACCTGAACTAAATTCCAGTCCCCCCTATGATTATTGGAACGTTCCCAAAAGAGGCCGGAGTCAATCCTAACTGTGTAAAAAAATCCGGTGAATCTAGGTTAGGCCCATATACTGAACCCAGGACTAGGTTAATCCCTCCAATATTACCTGAAACAAATATAAATCGACCTTGCGGGTCGGATATTATTTGAGAATCTAGGTGCAATCCTGCAACCTCCCCTTCTCAACTCCCCGGCTCCCTCTTCCCTCACCAATGGATCTTTTTTCCTTGCATGTTACCTGCCCTTGTTTACTGTCTCTCTCTTTTCTGTTTCCTTGGTACTGTGTCTTGCTAGTTAGTCACTAACAAGGTGGGAAGAAGTGCATGTTGGATTACTTCAATGTCATGGCCGGGTCTTCCCCTGAAGTTTATTCTGCCTTTATATGTTGCTTTGTACATTGCTTAGTTGTTGCTCATACAAAATGTATGATGGAGATAGAGTATTATTCTATGACATTACCTTATCTCTTATTATGTCACACTTTCTCTGACCTGGTTTTGTTCATTAGTAGACTAGTACAATAGTCACTGTTGCTACCTGTGTTTAATAGCTATATGAGACTATGTAGGTAGTTGATACAATGCCATGACCGTAGTCTGCAGTGTGTTATATTGAAAACATAAAACTCAATAAAGTCTTATATGATAAAAAAAAAATTAGGTGCAGGTATCCCATTCACAAAGAGCAGTAGTAAGAAGTAGAGATCCAGAAAACCAAGTTGATGGACCAAGGAGGTGCAAGAGAGGGTGACAGAAGAAAGGGCAGCCTTCAAAACCTACAAGAAGACCTGCAGGGAGGTGGATAAGGAGGAGTACAACAATAAATCCAGAGAGGTGAGCAGGATTGTAAGGGCAGCCAAGGCCTCAAAGGAGCTAAGGCTTGCACAGGGGATTAGAGAAGGCAAGAAAGATTTCTTTAAGTACTTCAAGGAGAGAAGGAGCTGCAGGGAACAGATCACCAGAATCAAGAAGAATGGAGGGTGGGCAGAGAAGGGAGCTGAACAGGTGGAGGTACTAAATGAGTACTTCTGCTCAGTATTTACCGGGGAACGAGACAGGACCATCCTGCAGGGGAATGACAGGGTAGGCGGTGGTGGAGGACTGGGTACAATGGATGGAGAGATCCCTGAGAAAGGAGTGTTGGAGGGCCTCAAGTCCTTGCAGACAGACAAGGTGCCAGGGCCAGATGAAACATATCCAAGTGTCCTGAAGAAACAGCAGAGGTCCTGGCAGCACCTCTCACTGACTTGTTCAATACCTCCCTGCATACAGGATGAATGCCTCTAGACTGGAGGACGGCACATGTGGTGCCCCTCCACAAGAGTGGACCCAGGAATGAACTGGGTAATTACAGGCTGGTCAACCTCACATCTATAGTGGGGAAACAAATGGAGAATATCCTTAAAGAGAGGATGGTGGCATTCTTGGAAGAGAATGGTCTTCAGGATGACTGGCAACATGGATTCATCCTGGGGATGTCCTGTCAAACAAACCCGATCAACTTTTTTGACTTTATGAATTAGGTGTCAGGACTCAACAAGGCCTGAATGAGAATATTGAATTGGCTGCTTTATTAAAAAAGTTTAGATGTTAAAATACATTCTTTTCAATGGTCAGCATCTGAATAATTGTGCTGAATTTAAATATTAGGTCTGATCACACTGGCAATATATAAAATAAATTATTTAAATTGTATGATTCCATCATGGAGTATGATTCTAAGTACAGCACCTGGTTTTGGCACAGCGTATGCACGTGCAGGTTAACCTTGCACATCTGTTCATATTATTGCTTTTTCATATTTAGAGAATTCAAGATGTGTTAAGAATGGGCTTTATTCTGCATTGTGCTCACCCTGGTGCAACCTCAAGTTTTTCAATCCTTTTCATGCTTTTACATGTATGTTTGTACATCATTCTCATGTACATATGGTGGATGACACATTTAAGGTGTAAGGATATGGTGTAAAATTACGCAGTCTATGTTGTGACACTGCAGTGCACTAGGAATTTGCCTTAAATGGTATGCCTCCCTATGATGGGTTATACACGTTTACTGATCACATGATTGACATATATTTAAAAGCTGTTACTTCATTGTCTCATTGTATAACTCTGATGATGCATAACAGTGTCCATGCAAAACATTAGTGTGTTTTAGTGGTCTAGCTACTCAGTCAGGAGCTCTTGACATTTTATTGCAGCAGCTTTTTACACATGTTTATTTAATAAAGGACTATATGCTTTTGATACTACTTTTAGCTGTCCTTCTGTCTCTGTTTGCTATGGGTGCTCTTTATGTTTATATGTATGAGCAATCTTTTCCAAAGAGCTCTGTAGCCTTGTCCTAGTGCTCTTAGTCATCTACCTGTTAGATAGCTTGTAGCAGAAAATAATAACGTGGTCAAATAAAAAACAAAATCAGCCAGCCAGCTCAGCAGCAGCAGCACACAGAGTTCATAGTTAGTGATGGTCTGGCATTTGGCATTGTTGGAGAAGGTGATTAGAAATGTTACTTTTTAACTGCTCTGGAAGCTGGAGAGGGTGGGGGACTGGGGCAGAAGGGACCCTGGAGAGGAGTAGCTAGGAGAAGCAGAGTAGGAACAGCAAGGCTAAATACCGTGAGGCTGTAAGGAGGGGGGTGGGGGTGAGGAGAGCAGAGGGGCAGTAAGTGGAGGGAAGGCGCAGGGCAGGGAGAAGGAGGAGATGGGCACCACTGCGGGGGTAGCATGTAATAGGTTTGTAGTGTTGGCATTGGAGGTGGTAGTGGAGGTGTCGGAGACCATGGGGGGAGGGGAGGAGAAGGGTAGTGAAGGCCCAGGAATCAGAAGTCAGACAGGGAAAGGAAGAAGGGGGGAAGGGAAGAGCAGGGTAGTGGGAGAGGGAGAGGCGGAAATGGGGGGGATATAGAAGTCGCAAATGGTGTGGAGAGAGATAATAAGGAGCAGGGCAGTGTGGACTCTGGAAATGAGGACAGCGAAAACAGGAGGATGGGGTTATGGGACAAGAATATGGGGGTGCTAGTGCTGGGGGATTCTATACGGAAAAGGGTCAGATGGGCGAAAGGGGAGAAAGGCACAGTTGCATCTGGGTCGAGGCTATGCCGGGGTTGACCACGGGCAGAGCGGGGCAGGCACTTCTCAACCGCACATGGAGGGGGAAGGAGAAACCACACATAGTGATGCACATGGGTACAAATGACTTGGCGGGGGAAATGGTAGAGGTGGTAAAGGGGAGGTTCAAGGAGTTGGGTAGGCAGTGTGAGGAAGTGGGGGGGGTCGGCAGCATTCTCTGAGGTACTCCCAGCACATCTGCTAGTACAGAGAGGAAAAAATGGATAGAGAAGTTCAATAAGTTCAGGGTTCAGGTTATTCAGAAAGGATGGGGCTAAGGGGAATGGGGGGGAGTGGCGAGCTATGTAAGGGAAGGGGTAAAGTGCGTAAAGGAGGAAGGGGAGGAGGGGGAGGAGGGGGAGACAGAAGCACTACGGATGCAGTTTCAAGATGCAAAGAATAGGACACTGAGAATGGGAGTGGTGTACAGGCCTCCAGCTCAGCGGATTGACCTGGATAGGGAATTAGCTGAACAAATTAGGAGGGTCTGCAGGAAGGGGAGCACAGTGATGGTGGGGGACTTCAACCTACTGTGGTGGAGTGGGGCACCCCATCCACTATGAGTGCAAGGGAGTGAGTCCTTCTAGAATCATTTCAAGACAGCTTTCTGACACAGCTGGCCTAGGGGCTAACTCAGTTAGAAAGGACCCTGGACCTTGTACTGTAAAACGGGGATGCTGTAAGGAATCTGGAAGTGGAGGAACCATTGGCTGAGAGTGACCACTATTCGGTGTGGTTCATGCTCAACATGGGAAGGGAAACAGGGGGCATGGGTACAAGGATGATTGAGTTTAGGGGGGTGGACTTTAAGAAGATGGGGGAAATTGGTCAGACACCTGGCAGGAATGCAACCACACATGGATGCAGACCAGAAATGGGACATCATAAAGGAAGGGCTGGCAGAGGCAATGGAGCCTTGCACTAGGAAGAAAGCAAGAAGGAAAGGGCAAAGAAACCCAGTTGGCTGACACAGGAGGTTATGGAAGGGGTGAGGGTCAAGAGGGCAGTGTTTCGAAAGTACAGGAAATCAGGGAAGGGTGAAGATAAGGATATGTACATGGAGAAATCCAGAGAGGTTACCAGACTGGTCAGGGTGGCCAAGGCATCCAGGGAGCTGAGACTGGCACAGGGAATTAAAAGTGGAGAAAAAGACTTATTCCACTACATCAGAGAGCGAGAAGAAAGAGCAAGGATCAACTGTTGAGGATTAAGAATGATGAGGGTGGGTGGAGAAAGGGGTGGAGCAGACAGAGGCACTGAACAAATACTTCTGCTCTGTATTCTTGCAAGAGAAGGGGGGCAGATACCCCAGGCGAGGGGACTGGGGAAGGGGAGGGAACGACAGATGTAGGGATTACAGACAGCAGGGTACTAGAGGGTTGAGGGCATTAAGGGTGGACAAAACACCTGGATCTGATGGCATTCACCCTAGGGTACTAAGGGAGTTAGCAGAGGTCCTGGTGGGGCCACTGGCCAACTTGTTCAATACCTTTCTGGACAGGGGATGTGTACAACAGGACTGCAGAATGGCCCACGTAGTACCCATCCACAAAAGAAGCCCAAAGGATGAACCAGGAGACTATAGGCCGTGAGCCTCACATTGATCGTGGGAAAACTCAGGGAGACAATACTAAAAGAGAGGCTAGTGAGTTTCTTAGAGGAAAACAGTCTCCAGGATGGTCAACAGTATGGGTGTATAGTGGGCAGATCCTGCCAGACAAACCTTGTAGAGTATTATGACTGGGTGATGTGGGAACTGGACAAGGGCCATGTAGTGGACGTCCTGTATTTGGACTTCAGCAAGGCCTTTGATTCAGTGCTGCATGGGAGGTTGGGGGGGAACTGGAATATGTGGGGTCAGGACCAAAAATGGTGAAATGGATCACAAACTGGCTAAAGGGAAGGCAGCAAAGGGTGGTGGTGGTAGGGGACCGCTCATTACCAAGAGCGGTGATGAGCGGGATACCACAAGGATTGGTACTGGGACCAGTGCTGCTTGTGATTTTTATTGCAGATATGTCACAAGGGATCCAAAGCAAAATAAGCCTGTTCACAGATGATACCAAGATGTGAGCTGTGGTTGATGACGGGGAGAGGTGGAAGGGGTTGCAGGACAACCTGACTAAGCTGCAGGAGTGGGCAGAAACATGGCAGTTGGGGTTCAATGCCAAGAAGTGCAAGGTTATGCAATTCAGAGCCAGGAACCAGGGGAGGGATTATCACTTGAATGGGGTAAAGTTGGGGATCTCCACAGAGGAGAAGGACCTAGGAGTGATCATTATGGGGAGCATGAACAACTCTGCTCAGTGCAGGAAGGCGGCAGCAAAAGCCAACAAAATGCTGAGGTGTATTGCAAGAGGGATCTCCTCCAGAAGGAAAAAGGTTATCCTGCCCATGTATAGGTCATTGGTCAGGCCCCACCTAGAGTACTGCATGCAGTACTGGCGCCCATTCCTGATAAAGGAGGATTGTTGGCAGGGGTGCAGCAAAGAGCCACAAAGATGGTCCAGGGATTGGCGAGTAAGCCCTACGAGGTCAGGCTAGGGGAGTTGAATATGTATTCACTGGAGGAGAGGAGGGATGGGAGAATATGATAGAGATTTATAAATATCTGAAGGGGATTAATAAGACCAACACAGAAGGGATTTCTCAGATGAGAATGGGAGGAACACGAGAGGGCATGGACTGAGATTTATTTATTTATTTAGTTATTCGGAAAAAACCTTTGAGCACAAGCTCTTTTACAAAGGTTCCATGTCATAAATTGCAAAATGAAGTACAGTAGGAGAAAACAAAGGTACATTTCAATGATTGATACAGCTTGGATTCAGAACTTACAGAATAACTCAAAACATAGGTACAAGTTAAATAACAAGAAAGAACACTTTATTGGAGGGGGGAATAAGCAGCCACAAAGTGCCTTGTCAGTAGTTCAGAGGGACAGGGATAACTGGCAGAGGGGGTGAAGAAGGGAGGCATGAGAGAGAGAGAGATAAGTACTGCGGTGGAGGTGGGAGGGTGGGGGAAGAGGGATGATAAGGTACAAGGAGAAATGGTGTGGTGAGGGGAGGCTGAGCAGAGATGACATGCTAGAGTATAATGATGGGGTGTGAGGGGGGCATGGTCAGACAGCCAGCATTAGTAGTGACTGTTTGGGAAACTCATGGGACTGTGAATTGGGAAAGGGGGGTGGCAGGTGCCGAAGGAGCATGATGCAAACTTATTGCTGGGGTAAGTAATGAGATGGGACAGAGGGAGAGGGTACTTGAGGCCTGCCTAGTGCTTGCTGGGGGGCAGAGAGAGACGATTGATTAGGTGCTGTTTGAGGTCAGTTTTGAATCATGCCAGACAATTGGTGGCCAAGAGGTTCCCAGGAAGTTCATTCATCCATACGGGGGCCCGGTAGGCAAATGCATGTTGCCCAAGTGAGGTGCGATGGAAGGGGATCGCCAAGGCCAATCTAGTCCTCCCTCTGTTGACCTGTAACTAGTTGGCCGCCTTGATCAAATTGCCTACACAAGGTGGTGTTTTACCCAATAGAGCCTTCTTCCCTAGGATGCAAGTCTGGAATTTGATCCTGTTTCTTAATGACAGCCAATTTGCATGTTCATACAGAGTACAGGTGTGAGTGCCATGCTCAGCATCCACGGAGAGTCTGCAGGCTTTGTTGGGCATAGTCTGAACCCTCTTGAGCACTTTATCTGTTGCCGTCCCATAGACCACTAGTCCATAGTCAATAGTAGATATAATTGAGCTGTGGACTGAGAGGTGGAGGGCCCCTGGAGAGAGGTATTGCCTCTGCCTGTACAGGACACCAATCTTGGTATTGACTGTCTTGACCAGAGAGTCAATATGGTGCGTAAACATGAGGGTATCATTTATTATGACCCCCAGATACTTGAACAAGTAATCTTGTTCCAGCAGCTCACTGCATGAGTTGGAGATGATGAGAGGGTGGTGCTTATTTTTGTTGTAGGGGCTGGACATAAGCAAGACCTTGGTCTTCTTGTAGTTCAGTAGCACCTTATGACTACTGAACCAGTCCTCAAGTTTGGAGAAGGAGTTCTGCAACTCAGACTGTAGGGCAGTCTGAGACGTGCTGCTGCTCAGCAGCACAGCATCATCTGCATACAGTATGAGTTTGGTGTTGCAGGCTGAGGGAAGGTCATTTAGGAAGAGGCTGAAGAGTAGGGGCCCCAGTATTGATCCCTGTGGTACCCCTAATGATACCTGTCTTGTACTGGATACTGTTTGCCCAATTTTGACACATTGATTTCTCTGTATCAGGTAGTCTTGGAACCAGCAAAGGGCATTGGCTGCCACACCCATGTTTCACAGTTAAATCAGCAACAGGGGGTGGAGGGGGAAAGATTCAAGAGGGAGTTGAGGAGACAATTTTTCACAGAAAGAGTGGTGGACAAATGGAAAACCTTACCAGATGAGATAGTGTCCTGTAAGACAGTGGGCAGTTTCAAGAGGGGTTGGGACAGGGGAAGGGATACTGGCAAGGGGGGACAGGAGGGGCAGCTGCGTGATGAGGGGCTAGCTGCACACTTGAGCAGACTCAATAGACCATGAGGCCTGTTTCTGCTAGGAATTTCATATGTTCATATATTATTTAATTTATTTCAGCCTGAAATGTTTTTTTTGATGTTAGATGGGTGATGTGCTGTACAGGACGTGTGTGTATGTGTGTGTGTGTAAAACTGTCTGCAGCACTCATTTTAATGCTCCCTACCACCTCTGTCTGACTGCCACACATAGAAGTAAATGAACGTGCTGCTCCCAGAAATTCCCATTATGATGTAGTCATAACCAGCATGCCAAGGCAGGCAGACTTTAATAATAAAAAAATATTTAAGGCAAGGATGCAGCTGAATTAAGCAATCTTAATCTGAACAAATGAGTAACACTTGTTCCTTCAGGGCCAGGGAAGTTTATGAGATATGTGAGGAAAAATTTCTTCACTGAATGGGTGGTAGACACCTGGAACAGATAGCCAGTAGAAGTGGTGGAAGCGAAAACAGTAGGGGGCTTCAAACATGCACATGGGATAGACATAGGGGTGTTTTAGAAAAAAGCAGGGTGAAGGGTTGGTAGCAGGGGGCTAGGTGGGGTCCAGAGAGATAGATTAGGCAGAGAAAATACTGAGAAGACTGAGTGGGGCAAGTGGTCCTTGTCTGCCAACAAATTCAATGTTTGTTTGTTAATTTTGGACTTTTTGAGATGGAGTGCAGAGTGATATACCAACTCAGTAAACTGATATCATGTTGTACGATGCTCATGCACACTATGCTAAATGTAAAGCAAAATTCTGCCCAATAAGTAAATGCACATGACTTGTTTCCTCAAGCCAGCATTCTGAATTTATATGTATGTACGCTTGATTGGACTTGAGTGTGCACTGCATTATGATGGTGCAAGCTATAAAGAACTTGCACACAAGGAGCGGTTTCTTTAAATTTATTTAAAGGGCAACAATGTGCAAATTACAAACCAGGGTGGAAAACAGTGCAAAAAAGATGCCAACACAGAAACCCCATGTGCATGTGGCATTAGGACACTTTCATCAGGGGGTCAAACTGCTCCTTGTGTGCATGTTTTTTTTGGCTTGCACCATCATAATGTGGTACACACTCAAGTCCAATCAAGTGTACATACATAGAAGTTCAGAATGCTGGCTTGAGGAAGCAAGTCATGGCTTGCAGTTTTGGTTTACTGAGCGTGACACCTTGGAAGGTTTGTGGTGCTGAGGCTTCCTCCTGTTACCACATTAAGATGGGCCTGTATATTTAATCACTTGAACTTCAATGTACCTTATTTATGGTATTAACATAGAAACATTGACAGTGACAGCAGAAAAAGACTAACAGTCCATCCAGTCATAAGCAGCAGTGTATGTTGTGTGAATGAACTGTAAACACTTTGCTTTGTTTATTAATTTTAACAGTGGTTCTGACCTTCCTTTTATGTTTTATAAAAGTGGATAATTATTTAACAAAAGAATAGAAGATAAGTGATGCTGCAGAAAAAGACAGTTCAACTGCTGATAATCCAAAACCTACATTTACTGAACTTGAACAGACGCATGCAGAAGAGGCAATTTCGAAGGTAAAGGTGAAAAGTAATTTTCAGCACTTTTGATTATCAAAGTTTATGTGGTTGGAGTATAATAAGGAATCAGTCAAACATTTTGTTGGATTTGCAAAAATTGCTCAGAAAAGAAGCTCTTAACATTTTCGACAAAAGTTGACCCAACTTTTATTTCATCAGGATTTCAAGATTGGAAACATGCATGTGTGGTTTCACATCACATGAAAAATCATCATGTCACAAGGAAGCTGTAATAAAGCATGCTGTCCTGCAATCTCAGTTATATGATGGCAAAAAAATGTCCTGTCCTCTGTTTAGTCTATGCCCGGAACAGTGATGTTATTGTTACCCCCCTGTTCCCTGGGGTTACTAGAATCCTATAAGTGTCAGTGTTAGGTAGGGAAGGCAGCTGGTGAATATCTTGTTAAATAGATTTTCACCTGCTCCCTCTCTGTTTACTTGGTCTCAGCTGAGAGCAGAGAGGTGATGTCATTTAGAACTCTCGCATCAGCATAAGCATAGTTAGCTGTGAGTGGGGGTGTTTTAGAATTCTAACTTAGTGTTCTGAGTAGAGTTCAGAGTGAGCAGTTGGAGGAGTGAAGAACTGCAGTGTGGGCTCTAAGGGGAGCCTACTTATTCTCACTCTAGTCTGAGAATCATTTGCCTGCCTTGTAGAAGTGGTGGAAACCATCTAGCAGGAGTTCCTGATTTTCTCATCCCCAGTGGGATGGGAAAGACTGCAGAATGGATCTGAAGGGCAAGCCCCTGAATTTGATCCAGGACATTTGAAGCTGCCTTTAGTGTACAACCATAAGTAAATCTGACTTTGGATTCTCAGGAGGAATGTACCTGATTGCCTGCTTTCTTTGGGGTGTTACTCTGACAAAGGGATCTATGCACCCAGTTCTGTTTGAGACTGTTCTCATGCCTTTTCCTAAAGTTGGCTGACAATCACGGAGTTCCTGGTGAGACTTAACACATTGTACAGAACTTTACCTTACACTCAGATGTAGTGTTTTTCTAATGCTGAATGTGCTAGACATTCTAGGATGCATAGTTCTACTATTTGCTAACTGTTGAGGTGTAACTCTGAAAGAATGGCTGGGTATGGACAAGAAAGCAAAAGGTGGGCAATCCCCCATCTGGAGTGATCAGTTCAGCACTTTGGGTTCTGTAAGGGTGCCTATTTATTCAGGTCATGTGGCCAATGCCTGAAGAGAAAGTTTACCCCCTGGTGTGGGTTCTGCTAGTTTTGAGCACCAGTGTGCTCAGTCATGGCCAGTTGCCACATTGCCAAACTTTTAAAGCGTATTCCATATTGGAAATGTTCTAAATCTTGGCATGTGCCACTAGTAGAAGAAATTGTGTGCTCCGTAGTGGCCATTGCCACTAGAAGATGTGTGTTTCGGCTCAGGCTTTGCCGCTAAAAAGAGTCCAAATCCTATGCCATATGGGAAGTGTAAGTTTTTGTCTGCTACAGATGTTGTGTTCTGCATTGTTTTGTGCCACAAAGTGTAAACCCTTGGGGTTCATCTTTGCTTTTGTGTACTAACTTTGGAATAAAGCCACACTCTAGAATCCCAACCCGGTATGGACAATCTAGTTACTGCTTCCTGTGTGGATTTATTGGGTACTCCTTCAGAAGTGCATACCTAGTGTAGCCCTCAGCAAAAGTTCTCTCCTCAGGACCTGGGTATTGTAATGGTCATTCTGTGTTTCAGTAATACTGTTTATGCTTTGTACCCCCACCCCTCTCTTTCCCCTAGACAAAAGTATGGGAGGTGTGCTTACTAGTTAAACAAGTGGCTGGTGGGGGGTTACATTATTACACATTAACATCACTGTACAAAGTACAGACACACACATGACCACATCACACAGTACAAAATCATGCCTCCCATCCACAAGTTAACGCCATTCGGAGTTCAGAGGTAGAAACGACTTAAGCCACTGCAACCCCACACACAGACATTCTGTGTGTCTGAGTCCTCCCTTTCCTACTTCAGAGAATCTCATCCCTCAGTTATCTATGAAGCAGCCCTGCAGCTTCTACAGACAGTTTTTTTGTCACAGAACAGGGTACTTTTGCTAACCTGCTGAAAGCCAAACAGTAGTGTGACTGGTTTCCCTCTGTTCAGCAGCTGTAAAGGACTTCAGACCCCACCCAGATGTTACCACTGCAAAATAGTAATTCCAACAGCAAGAGAGACAGTAACAGAGAAAAACAGTAGTGCAAGATACGAAAGTAGCTCAATTTTCATGCACGTTTTTTTTTCCTGAAGGGAGCAGCCTCACTGAACCACACTGGCTGTAACTACCAGGCACGCGTTTCACTGAAGCTTCTCATTTAAAACTCCCATAACCTGTCATCCGCTTTACCAAAACTGCTGAAATCTGAAAAACTAATCATAAGACCATGAAATTTACTTCTGTCCTGCAAGACAGAGGCCTAAGAGAACTGCCAAACTGCCCTTCACTGTTTGTGTCTCCATTAGCACACAGTCGCTCCTCAGCGCTCATTCATTCATTTATCCACATATCATAATACAAAGCCCAGTAAAAGAAACAAGGATAACTGCCTCAGTTAAAGAATATGGCCATAAACAATCCCTTCTGTATATGTGAGTTTGTCGGGGAGGGGGACAAGACATACACACAACTGAAAGATACAGAATCCCAGAAAGGCTGAAGGAGTAGAGAACCATGAAGCAATAGCGCTACCTATTGGAATACTTTTTGTAACTTCTGACATATGCCTTCCACACATACACGCATGCACACGAAAAAGTAATAAAAACTGTTTTTTTTTAAACATTTTACTATTATTTTAAAACAAGCCATTGCATAATAGCAATAAGGCACTCCAGGGTGTGTGCTTCACCTCGTGCTTCAACCCACCTGAGGAGTGATGTTATTACACAATAACACACACACTGTCATGCCTTATTGCTTAAATAAATGTTTGTGCATTGATGTTTGCCAGTCAGAAGAAAGAAATGCAAGCAGCGTGGAATACTATGCACAAAAGCTTTACTAGCATTCAGTACTTGGCTATGCAAGGACTAGCACTGTGTGGACATAAAGACAATATCTCTCCCATTGGGGGACACTTTCTTAGCATGGCACATCACAGGAGCTTCCCATCAATCAGTGAGCTCCATCTAGGGTGCCAGTGTTTGAAAACAACTCCCAGTACCCGTTAAAAGCTGCCAATCAGTTACTTAGCCAGACCACAGCTTTTTGTGCATCCTCTAACTTTTGTCTTCCTGCACAGGAGTGAGGAAAGGCTGCAAGCCCAGCCAGGGAAAGAGGTTGAATGGACTGTAAGTCACTAGGCGATGCATTGTAATACTTTCTGCCCATCCACCCCACCACCCTCCACCCTGTCGGTGGTGTACCTTTATAGGCAGGAGCAAAAGAGGAATGGCTTGGTTCCTCTCCCCTGGTGGCACCTGATTGGGTGCCTCTCCAAGAGGGAGTAATCAAGGACAAATGGACTGATAGATCAGCACAAAGACTGAACGCAGCAGGCTACTGATCAGTTTTCATCCACATGGATATTAGGAGTCTTCAACTGTGGGATATAACTAAACGTTCTTCGTCCCTTCTCCCATTATTTTCTTGTCTTCACAGCTGCCTCAAACTAACAAACTCTGGTTAGAGCCACTACAGCTGCTAATGCATTAATTTGATAAGGGTTTTTCATGGGCTTAAATGTAGAGATGAATTGTTGTAGTCAACTTTGTATGTAAATTTAATTTTTGGTAAAGTTAGATCATTTATCTGGTTGATCCTGTGTTTTCGATGTGTTTAAAATGTGAGCAATGAGTGTGTCTTGTACTATGTGGGGAAAGAGAGGGAGGTCAGCACCAAGGCCTTCATGTTATGGTAGAAGAAATGGTGCAGAGAGAAGAGGTATGGCAACAGTTGGGACTAAGGGCCAAACTGGAAGGATAAGAGCCTATACCAAGGTGATGACCAGCTTCCATTAAGGGAGGGAACCATAGTTCTCTGTGCACATTTTAAATGTTACCTCAATGGACATTTAAAGTAGCTGAGGGAGGTGATGGAACAAATGGGGGAAGCAGGAAGTGGGCCACCACAGGTTGAGATAGAGTGTAGGGAGATCCCAAGCAGGGGATTAGCAAAGGAGGAAGGGGGAACAGGTGCAGTCAAAGAAGAAAGGTGAGGAAGGAGGAACAATTGGAAATGGAGAAAGCAATAAGAAGAGAGCTGAGGGAGGTCAAAATGGTGCAAGGTCTGCATCAGAAGCCATATGAGAGGAAACCGAAAGAGTTCAATATGTACACCCTGGAAGAGAGACAGTAGAGTTGGGATATGATGGTGTCCTTTAAATACCTCATGGGGGTTAATAAGGTACAGAAGAGGGGTATGTTTCTGAGAAAAAGGTGCTGTAGAACAAGGGGTCATGATATGTAGCTAGAAGGAGGTAGATTCAGGAGAGATGTGAGAAAGTACTTCACAGAAAGGGTGGTTGATTCCTAGAACACCTTCCATGGGAGGCAGTGAGGCTGAAACCAGTGGTGGGTTTCAAAAATGTCTCGGATATACAGTACACAAAAGAACCCTTGGAGGAAGGGGATGGAAGAGAAAGTGCAGTAGATCAAGTTGGGTCTCCAGCAAAACTGATCATAATTAAAAATAGGCAGATTAGATGGGCCCAGCAGTAATTAACTGCAATCAGTTTTTATGTTTTTATGCAAGACAGGTTATGCAATTCAAATGGTTACAGTATAAAATTATTAATATCAAAAATGTTGACACTGTAAGCTGTGTGGTACAAATAGAAACATAGAAGTTGATGGCAGATAAGGACCGTAAGGCCCATCCAGTAAGCCCATTTCTTTTTCTGCCTTATAAATGTGCCATCAGCCTTTGCTCTGTCAATGGTATATCTATTCATACTCATCCGTATTGCTCCCTTATGCCTATCCCATGCCTGTTTGAAGCCCTGCACTGTATTCTTATCCACCACTTCCTGAGGTAGGCCATTCCATGCATCCACCACCCTTTCTGTGAAAAAGAACTTCCTCACATTACCCCTTAATCGGCCTCTCTCTAATCTCATGCTGTGTCCTCTTGCCCTGCTATTTTTCTTATATTGAAACGTGTTAGACTCTTTCACCTTGTTAATGCCCTTAAGGTGTTTGAATGTTTCGATCATATCTCCTCTCTCCCTCCTTTGCTCTAGGGTATACATATTGGGCTCCATTAATCTGTCCTCATATGTTTTCTGAAGCTGTCCCTGCACCATTTTGGTTGCCCTTCTCTGCACTGCCTCAATTTGGTTAATGTCCTTGTGAAGGTGTAGCCTCCAGTACCACATGCAGTACTCCAGATGGGACCTAACCAGTGTCTTGTAAAGAGAAATTATTACCTCCCTCTTCTGACTTGTGATATCCCTACTAATAATACACCCTAGCATCCCCCTAGCCTTACCTACTGCTTTAGTGGTCTGTTTTGATGATTTCAGGTCATCGGTGATGATGATGCCCAAGTCTTTTTCTTCCCTTGTGACTGCCAGCAACTCGCCTCCCAGCCTATAGGTGGATTCAGGGTTTCTCTTCCCTATGTGCATGATCTTGCACTTCTTTGCATTAAACCCCAGTTGCACTCTTCTGACCATTTTGCTAGTTTATCCAGATCTCTTCTCATTCTGCCCACCCCAGCTGGATCATCTACTCTGTTACAGATCTTGGCGTCATCTGCAAACAGACAAACCTTCCCTCCAGTCCATCTGCAATGTCACTGATGAAGATATTGAAGAGGACTGGCCCCAGGACTGATCCCCGAGGTACCTCACTTGTGACTTGCATCCCTTCTGACAGTATACCGTTTACCATCACTCTCTGTTTTCTGCCTGTCAACCAGTTTGCCACCCAGTTGACCAACTTTTGACCCACCCCGAGCCTACCCAGCTTATTAATAAATCTTCTACGTGGAACAGTATCAAAAGTGTTGCTGAAGTCGAGGTAGGCAACATCAACTGCTCCCCCTTGGTCCACTACTCTGATTACCCAGTCAAAGAAATTTATGAGATTAGTTTGACAGGCCCTTCCTGTGGTAAACCCATGCTGTCTTGGATCCTGTGCTCCTATGGATTCCAGGTGTTGCACTATCCTTTCCTTAAGGAGTGCCTCCATAATCTTGCCCACTACTGAGGTAAGACTGACTGGTCTGTAGTTCCCTGCCTCCTCCCTGCTACCCCTCTTGTGGAGCAGGATCACATGAGCCCTTCTCCAGTCTTCTGGGACCTCTCCTGTGCTCAGAGACTCACTAAACAGTTCTGATAATGGCTCTTCTAGTTCTACCCTTAGCTCCTTTAGTACCTTGGGATGTATGCCATCCGGTCCCATTGCCTTGTCCACCCTGAGCTTATCGAGCTCTTGTAGGACCCTTTCTTTTGTGAAGGGACTAGTGTTCACCTCCCTCCCCTGTGTCCATGGTGCTGAGTCAGGCCCTGTCCTACCTTCTCTTCAGTAAATACTGAGCAGAAGTATCTATTTAGGATGGATGCTTTTACATGGTCCTTCTCCTCACACACACCCTTATCTCCTTTGATCTTAGCAATACCCCTTCTGGACTTCCTCCTTTCACTAATGTATCTATAGAAAGTCTTGTCACCTTCTTTTACTGTCTGTGCTAGTGTTTCCTCAGTTTGGGCCTTTGTCTGCCTTACCACCTTCCCTGTTTCCCTTAGGGAAGTTTGATATGCCTCCCTATCTTCATCCTGCTGCATTCCCTTATATTTCCTGAAGGCCAGCCTTTTGGCTCTGACCTTTTCTGCTACTGTTTTTGAGAACCAAAGTGGTTTCCTTCTTCTTTTGCACTTCCTTTTCTCTCTAACATGATGGAATGTCACTTCAAGTATTGCATTCTTAATGCTTGCCCACTTTGCCTGTACCCCCTCATCTGTGTTTCTTTTTGCCAGGGCTCGCTTAACTCTGTTGTCCATCTTATCAAAGTCAGCTCCTCTGAAGTCCCATATTTTTGCCTTGGAATGGGATGATTTAGTTGTAGTGGCCAAACTGAACCATACCATGTGGTGGTCACTGGCCCCAAGGTGACCTTCTACCTGGAGATCTGTGAGCCATTCCCTGTTAGTCAGTACTAGATCTAGGATAGCCCTGTCTCTTGTGGGTTGCTGTACCAGTTGTTTGAGGCCCTTCCCCTGCAGGGAATCCACCATGTATCTAGTTCTGGCAGATGTTCCTGCTGGTATTGACCAATCTGTATCTGGCATGTTGAAGTCCCCCATTATCAGAACATCCCTTTTAGCTGTCATATTTTGTATATCTTCTAACAGTAATGTGTCTATGTCTTTCCCCTGGTCTGGGTCCTGTAGACAATCCCAGTACTTATGGCTGTCCCATTTCCTGTTTCCAGGGTGACCCACAGTTCTTCTGGCTCCTTTTGTGTATTCTGAATTTCTGTAGTTTTGATATTTTCATTGACATACAGGGTCACTCCACCCTCCCCCTTTTTGCACCTCAGTCTCTTCTGAACAGTACATAGCCAGGTACTGAAGTCTCCCAAGTGTGGTTACTGGTAAATCACATCTCGCTAATTGCTACTATGTCCAGTTTAGCCTCTGTCATTATTGCCTGCAGGTCTGGGATCTTGTTTCCCAGGCTGTGAGCATTTGTGTACTTAATTTTCCATTGGCCAGATTTCGGTGTGTTAGTTGTTCGGTGAGGTCTTGCATTTTCCCCTGTGCATCGTATGGGGAGCTGGACCTTTTTCCTTACCTGGTGATGCAAATGGAACTGCAAACATGCTGAACTCCTGTTTGACCACTAGCTGAGGGGGAAGGGTGTTCTTCCCATTCGAAGTATGGGGAGCTGCATCCCTCTCCCCATGTGTTAGTTTATGTATTCTGCAAAGACATCAAACTTCTGCCCTAATGCACTGACTGCCTCCTTAGTCAGATGCAGACCATCAAATTTAAAGAACTTTTGCTCCCAAAACTGTTGCCAGTTCCCTACAAATTTCTGTCCTTTTTCCTGGCACCAGCCCTAGAGCCAGATGTTTAGCTCCTCTATCTCCCCTTCTCTGACCTTCCATCCATCTGCCCTCCCTCTCCCAGACTGGCAGGATCTTAGAGAAGGAGATGCTGGATGAAATGGATGATAGTTTGTCATCCAGCCTGGTCAGGTGTTCCTTGGTCTCCACAGCTGACTGGCTGGCGAGATCATTAGTCCCTATGTGTACCAGGACATCAATGTTGTCCCCTGCTTCCTGAACAATTTTAGCAATGTGGTCAGTCTTTCTCCACACTGGTGTACAGGGGAGACATCTGACCATTACACCTGGCTGGAGATAGGTATCAACTCCCTGAATCGTGGAGTCTCCTGTGATCTGAAGTTTTTTTGGATTTCCTTTTTGCTTTTTTTGTTTTGGTTCCTGTTTTGGGTGAGTTTTGTTGTGCTTGCTCCTGTGCTGCAGTGTCCTGCTCTTCAGTGTCCTCTGCCCTTTGTTTGATTTCAGAGATAGAGGCAAATACCTGTTTGTAGTTTTGATATGGTTTGTGGAGGTAATATGTTGGAGCGCACCGAGTGATGGAGCACCTGATTTGCCCCTCCTAACCACCTGCCAACCTCCCAGACCAACTACCATCTGCGGTCAAGGTGCTTCTGTTGGATGTTGGGGAAATGATGGATGGTTCTTATAATATATTTCCTCTTGAACATGAAATTTGAGGCATGCAGTCTCTGCTTATGCTGCCTGGAGCTGAGCCCAGCATGTGCGACAGTGTCCTAAATCCTTTAAAACTGCCCTTCTGAAAAGTGTTCTGCAGTACCTGCAGTTAATGATATCCATTCCAGATAATTTGCTGGGTTTATAACCTGGTCAGAGTAATTAGAAGGAAGAAAATGCAAGCAAAAGTTTGCTTTTGTGTTTTGTTTGTTTGTTTTTGTATAACTTGTTATAACAAGTTAAATTACTAGTGCCTCTGTAAATTAGGTCACCGTGTGGATACCCCACTGATCCACCCCTTCCTTCTTTGCCACAGGAAATGACACAACTGTGCTACCCTATAAAAGGGGTGTAGTGTTGGGTGGTTGGGGATGGGGGTTGGTGGCTGGGCTCTTCCCCTGCCGAAAAAGAAGAACCACAGATGAAAGAAACAAGGAGGTAAGAGCAGAAACAATCAGTCAGCAACAAATGCAGTAACCCTGAAAGCTCCTCCTAATGATAGATAAAACTTTAAAACCTGTAAAGCACCACCTGTAATAATTTCACAGAACATATACCCTGTAAGAAACACTTTGCTACAGAGAAAAATAAAGCAGTAACAGAAGATATACCTTGCAAAAGACAATTTGAATCAGAAGATTACAGCAGTAATCTGTTAGCACACACCTGCAGGCACACCTTGTAATAATGCAGCAGAAGGTATACCCAGCAACAACAATTTGAATTAGAGAAAAATAAATCAATAAAATGTTAGCAGCAAACAGTAACAATCCCTGTGAGTACAAAATAAAAACAACAACACACAGTAAATCTGCCTAGCCAAAAGAAGTCTTAATCCTTTCCCTTGTTCTGGTAAGGTTCTTTGCTCTGTCCTTTCAAGCAACCTAGAAGGAAACAGCTCAGGTGAAGCTAGGTGCCTTGGCCAGAAAACCTAGTCTTCAACCCCTAATTCATGTTGTATTATGCTACATAAACATCATAATAAAGTCAGTAATAAAATATGCATTGAGCAAGGGAGAAAAAATCAAGAGGAACGTGTAAAGGAATATACTGCTTATAGAGTCGTGACATCATAATAGGTACATACTGTATGAATTTGCTGTATTATGTTGTTACCCAGCTGCATACCAATGTTGAGTAAGATACAATATGGGATTTTATTTATTTTTAATAATCCAGACTTTGTCTACACAGTAATTAGAGATAGCCAAGGATGTTCTTTACAATTTGCGACCTTGTTTTTTTTTTTTTTTGTTAATTCATTTTTGGAAAATTGCTTGTAATGTGACTGCAATTCTGTTCAACAAATTAACTTTTGGTTTGGAAGATGGAAGGAGGTGGAAGAAACCGTGCCATAGATCAAATTGGGTCTGCAGCAAAAAAGTCATTATCTGCCATCAGTTACTACATTTCTATGTATGACAGGTCATAATAGTTACTGTAAGTGAATGCTGTAAAGTGGGAAACTCACTGAATGTTTCTCTTTATACATTTCTACTGTCTGTAATTGCACCTTTACCTTATGTAATTAATTCTGGGTCACCCCTGAAAAAGGGACTGTCATGGTCCCAGTGGACTTACCCAGTTACCAACATTAATAAATAATAAATAAAATCTGATTCAAATGGCTTCAGTGTACAATTATTAATATGCACAACGTCAATACTGTAAACTGTGTGGTACACATAATTCATGTTGTACTATGCTACACAGACACAATAATCAAATGGGTAACAGAGGATAGAGAAGTTGAGACAGATAGGTATTGCAAGCTCAGTGACAGCTGGTCACATGTATTTTCCTGTGGATAGAGTGCAGAGGGATGCCTGGATACCTACCAGCCATGTACAGTCTGATGTCATGCCTCTATACTACACTGCAGGTATAAAAAACTGATAAGAGCTTATTGTTTTCTGGTTTCCAAAGCTGTTTTCTCTAATACCTTGGATCTATTACTAGGAATTCTGAGACAATAGGATACATTGTATGTCCATATATAGTTGTCTCATAATTATGTAAAATGATCACGTAGTTATCCCCCATGCATACATGTGTCTAGTTCCCTTATTCCCACAAAGGGCTGTAATAAGGAGTAAGAATTAATAGAAAATGCTATTGTCCAACTCCAAAGTGTAAAGGAATATGATGTGGGGAAGGGTACAAAATATTTCCCTTACACAACCAGAAAATGGTCCATTGCTGCTTCATGCCAGCTGAGCAAATGCTAAGGTCAAAAATTAGCCACTGCCTAAAATGTACCAAGTGTTTTAGCCACTTGTGAACAGAATTGGCCACTCTACAAACATGTTCTGATGCTGCTTTCCTGTCTCTGTGACCCAAACATCATGGGGTTCTCTACTGTTTGGTGCCGGAACTGGACTGACAGATATCATGTTCTTAAGGAGCAGTGAGTGAACTTGCATTCTCTAGCAGGCTTTGCTCATGATTTTTGTGAAGACAAAAAAACAAGAAAATTGCTCTGCTGCATGGCACCAATTGGCAAAACATACTGATGGATGTTCCATAACACAAGAAAACTTGCACTGGGCTGGGGTGCTCACAGCAAAAGGGCAATTAAAAACTTGGATGTAGCCAGGCACTCTCCACCTCATTTAAAGAAGAAAGCAACACCAGAGTGTTATTTTAAAACATATTTAAAAAATATTTATTTAATGCCACAAGGCCACACAGGTTATACGCATTTCAGATGTGAGGTCCTTTATCAAAGGTATAAACCAGAAGAATAAAAACTTTGCACTTAAATAAACAGCATGACATCAAATGAGGTGGAGAGTGCCTGGCTATATCCAAGTTTTTAATACTGATGGATGTGACAGTGAGAGTGCTGGCCAGCAGTGGTGTGGTGCGACAGCCAGCCACATTCAGTTACACTCATCAAAATGCCTTAGCCACAGTGGCGAAAGGGAGTCTAAAAATGTTAGCAACATTGATTTTACAGTAGCCATTAGTGATGGTGGTGATCCTTCATGCACAGTCAGTGCCAGGAAGAATAAACATTGACCCCTTGTTAATGAACAAGATGGATAAGGAAAGTACAATTATGTAAGAACTTACCATAACAGTAGATCTTCAAGAGGAGTTCTTGCAGCAGGCAACACCATTTAAACTAAGCAGCCAGATGTTAGGACCACATGAAAAACTTCTAGCTAGCAGTCTACAGCAGTGGACCACCCCCAACATCCCCTTCATTGTATAAAGGGGCGGTCCATCAGGCACAACGTAGTTCTCCTGTTGGAGACCTGCAAAAAGAATGGCAGGAAAAGGAGGGTGCTCTTGGAGCCACAGAAATGGCCAATAAGAGCCAAAAGGAGAGCAAGGGATGGAGGGAGGGAAAAGCATGCCTATGGCAAGAGCTACTCTTGAAGATCTACTGTTACAGTAAGTTCTTACATAACTGTAGTATCTTACTTCGAGGGGTCTCTTGCAGTAGGCAACACCACTGGGACTGAGTCCCAAGCAGTGCTAATGAGCTGAGACAAGATTTGTGAGGAGGAAAGAGATCTGCCAAAAGGAAAGAAGGGCAGGAGGCCCTAAGAGACTGCTAGTCTAAGGCCAACCCTGCACCCCAAGGTAATGCCCAGTTGGAAGAAACCAGCATTAGGGGACAAGGTGTCTCTTGTGTTGGGCAGGACCTAAAAACAGGTAGCAGAACAGAGCAGGCCACCCAATGAGGAGGCCCCAACCAGCCCTGGGAAGGGGATTTTGTTATGGAGTCAATAGCCAGATGAAGCACAAAATGCAACCCCCAGCGACTGGTTACAGAAAGCACCGAAGCACCTGCTGACAAGAGTGTGAGAGGGAAATGAAATGACAACAGGAAGGCCAGAAGAACCTACATCTCCAGAAGTAGGTTGACTGAAATGGATCACAATTAAGAAAGGAGGAAGGGGAAAACCCTGCCTGATAAGAAGATATGGAAGAATGCACCTGATGATGCATAATCCCATGAAGAGAAAACCCAGGGACTACCCACAGTAGGAATTAGGTAGAGGCTTGGAGAGTCCCCTCTCCTGGTGAGAGGGTACATAATGCTTCATAGCCCTATAAGACTTGGGGCTTAGATGTACCTTGAGAATGCCTCCCCCTCCTTGGGAAGGGGTGGAGGATTCTCTTAAAGTTCTGCCTGCCCTAGGAAATATTTGGGAAGGGAGGCAGAAGCACACTGGTGATTGAGAGGGGGGACCCAGCCACAAGACAAAACAGAGAAGAAAGGTCATCCCAAAGTTGATGAGCTGGTTCCCCCCCCTGGAAATCAGTCAGACCGATGAAGGCCTTCCACCCAGAGCATGTATGGGTCTGGGGAGGTAGCATGTTGACCCCATGGAAACCCAGGTCTCAGGAAAAGGACTTCTCAATGTGGAGAAGGTTATGGCCCAAGGGCTGAGCCTGAAGGAGGAGGAGCCTGAGAATCTGATGAGACTCCAGGCGAGGGAAGGGAAGAGAGGGTACCCATTCCAAAGGGATGAGAAGAGGCCATGCCTGGCACAGCCAGCATGGCACCAAGATAATTTCCTCCCTCTCCAACCATAGCTAGAAGGGAAACCATCTGGAGAAGCAGGAAAGGAAGGAGCAACAGACTTGCCCCAAGATGAAACAACAAGTCTGGTCGAGAAGCAGGCAGTAACTGGGTGGGCTGGCATCAGATGGGGATCAGACAAGAAAGAGGGGATTGCCCCCGCTCAGCAAAGCACAGCCATGCACAGATATAATATGCAAAACTGAGCCCGCGTACTGCCAAGAATCATCTCTCGGGAAGGTTACAGGATATAAAGTTGAACCCTCCAACCTCCTGATAATGGTGAATGATGAGCAAGACTTTCATCACTCCCTGCACTGACTAGGACATGTAGATTCTGACCCAAACCCTGATAGTCCTGAAATCTGCAGGGTGGGTCACAGAAATTTCAAAGGAGCATGGTCTAGAGACATGTAGGAGTTGTTGCTGCATGGAGGTTCAGCAGCTACAGAAAGGAGGTGGCTAGGAGCCAGTGACAGGAGACAACACGAGAAGCACGTCACTCAGGGGTCACTGTCTGACCCAGAAAAGTGGGAGAGCTGGCCCCTGCTGAACCTCTGCAATGCTGAACACTAGCTGAGGCAGCAGCAAAAAGGCAGAGGAGTGGGATGTGGGCCTTGATCTGTGCTAGAGGAAGGAATGACCACATGCTACAGATATGAGACAGAACCCCCCCCCAGGAGATACTGTAAGTTATCGATCATCCAGGTCAGCAGCCCCAAAGACCCTTGCCGGCTGTGGACTCTGGGCCCCTTGTGTAGCCCCCAGATGAGACTTAGGTGAGCTAGAAGGGGATTCAAATAGTAGCTGTCCTCCTGACAGTGGGGGCTGGGGCAAATGGTAGGGGGTAAGAGTAGTAAGAAAAGCAAGGATGTGCCCCGAGAAAAAGGAACACAGCTTCCGACTATGAGGGGGATCCTTAACAATGAACTCCAGGAAGGCCTCCTCATTGTGGGGGGCAATTTAGGGACTGGCATAAGGATCTAGGTCCCAAGGTATCTGGAGAACCCATACGCCCCATCCCAGCCTCCAAAGGGGATGGGGAAGAAAACTATGCCCTTTCTGTTCAGGGGAAAGGGCTCCGAGGTACTTATTTGAGAGGAAAGAATGGGTACCTGTCAACAGGAAGCCATTCACAACAAAAGGATGTAGTGGCCCTAGAGAACCAGAGGAGTGTCCCCACAAAAGAGAAAATTATCCACCATCTGAGTAGGTGGAGAGTAAGTGAACCTCTGAACAACTCTGGAAGAATCCATACAAAGAAAGATAGCTATCCTCCACCCGTCCGGGTGTCAGGAGCCATGGAGGACCAATGCTTGCTCTTAAACCAGGAAGGCTGGTGGTGGGCAAGACGCTTCACTTGGTGGTGAAGGAAGGACAAGTGCACACAGCTGTGGTGGGTGCCAAAGAGGTGGTCCCCCGAACGTAGGTTCCTACTCAAGTCCTGTAAGGAGGTAAGCATATCTTGGACCTTGCACCCAAAAAGGATGGAGCCCTGAAATGGGGCTTCCAAAATGGGGGACTGAATGCCTGGGGTAAAGTATGACAGGTGAAGTCAGGCATGGTTCAGAGACAAACTACCAAAGCCGAGCTCCTCGATGAGGCATACACCATGTCATAGGTGGCATGGAGGATTGAAATTTAACTTTGGAGGCAGACTGGAGGAGCTACTCCAATTAAACCTTAGAGGAGGAATCAGGTAGAGCATCTGGAATACCCTTGGCTTAGTCCAACAGGGATTGCTGATGACCCACTATGTGTGCCAGATAATTTTGGACATGCTGGACCAGCATGGAGGAGGCACAGATCCATCTACTGAAGTGATCCAACTGTGGATTCCTTGACCAGAGGAAAGTCCCAAAGCATTGTGGTTTAGTGGACCCGATGTGGGTTGCCGCCAGTACAGTGGGGTCAGCCTTAGGGTACGTCCCATAATGAGGTTGACCCTCCAAAGCATGGTACAGTCTGTCCACCTTTTTAGGCAATGGAAGGACTGATGTCAGCTGTTGCCATATGGTTGTAGTAACATCCTCGTAAGGTGCCACTAAGGGTGGGATAACCACTAAAATAAGCTTTGGGAGGCGGAGATGCTCCGCTAAACAGCAATGCTGTGTGTCTTGTTCTGTGACTTGCCACCCCTGTGACATTTGAATGAGCCGCATCAACTCCAGAGAGGAAGGATATTCTTGGGGGGATTTGGGTGTCTCCCTAACCCATGTCTCCTAGGGAGAGGAGTGTGAGGGGGAGTCAGGTGGCTTGAGGGAATCAGACTCCAAATCATCCGAAAAGTCAGGGTCCTTCGTTGGGCACTGTGCTGGGCCTGCAACAGCACCAGTGCTCACTCTAGCATTGGAGTGTGTTTCGGGCACAGAAGAAGAAGCCCTAAGGTCAGGCTGAGGAAAATCCCATGTCAGTGTAGGGGCCAACAGAGGTGCCGTCATATCCAGCATCAGGTGTTGGACATATGTCCACCAGGAGTTCAACAACTCGTTGAAACCTGCCAAAAATGGCTAAGAAGCCCTTGGTGGAACCAAAGGACATGACAACAGGTGACCATGGGAGGGATCCTACAGTGGTCCTGCGGGGCCATGCGATGACCGCGAGTGCATCGGCGGGCATCCCTGAGGGTGGCTTGGGGTTAGTCTGTGGACCCAAAGGACGGCCAGTGGCCATACCCAATGGTGGTTGGAAGTTGTGTGTGGGACCTGAGAGCACTGACGATGGCACCTGAAACCCTGAGGGCATCCGGTCTTGTGTGGCTGGAGGCTGCAGGTCCAGAAGGGGAGGACTAGCAGATCCCTGTGTCAGGCAGCCTGGTGCCTGGTCTTGTGGTAAAGAACCGGTGGGCAGCAGCCCTTCCGGCACCAGGTGAGAAGATCCCAGAGTGGGGCTCACTGGTGGCGACTAAGAGTCAGAAGGTTCCCGTGGGTGGGACCCTCCCTGGGTGAAGGCTGTCACTGCAAGGGGGCATGTGACAGCTGGTGCTGGTCTGAAGGACCATTGTGAGACCCCAGAAAAGGATCCAGTGAAGGTGCTGGGGCCAGGGTGTCAGTGGAAGTGCTGACATCCTGAGAACTGGCCGAGCTCCCTGACTGAGAACCTTGAGGGGTGAAGGGCCTGAGTGACAGGGGCAGCAGGATGGAAGGAAGAATTCCCCAAATCTGCAAAGGTGCCTCCCAACACTGTGATTAGAGTGGGTGACAGGGCCAGAGGCAGCCCAGAGGGAGAGAGGGCTGGTGAGCTGGTGCGACCAGAGGGGCCGACCCCCCCGAGGGGGAAAGACCCAGTGTCAGCCGCGGCCCCCGGGGATGACCAGGGCCTGGAGGTAGACTGGTCCTGATCCTGATGCTTGTCCCACTTGTGCTTCTTCTTACAAGGAGCAGAGGTATCGACGAGGCCCCAGGGGATGAAGATGCACTCCAGGCCTGCAGCTCCTTTTCCATGGTGGCCAGCTTTTGTTGGGGGAGATAGGATTCCAAGTCCCTCTGGCGGCATCTCCATGTGGCCTGGTTGAACTTCAGGCATGCCTGGCAGGCTTCAGTGTCGTGATCTGAGCCTAGACAAATAATGCAAGAGGATTGGCCATCTTTATCAGGAATTTGTTTGCCGCAGGTACACTTGGTTTTGCAGGACTCAGCAGAAGAGATTGACTAAGACAATGCAGCCAACAGTAAACCAACAATGAAAACCATCAAAAGATAAGTAAAATAAAGAAAACACTCAAAATAGAAAGGTGATCGACTGAAGTAATGTTCCATAAGGTCCGATGTGCGCAGGTCGATGGTGGGAAAAGAACTGAGGTGTGGCTGGGGGACCGCCCACTTTATACCATGGGGGGAACGTCGGCGTGCCTACATCAGGAGCAGTCCCCTGCTGCAGACTGCTAGCTAGAAGTTTTCTGTGTGGCCCTAGCGCCTGGTGGCTTAATCCTAATGGTATTGCAAGAGCCTCCTCGAAGTAAGATGTGGACTGCTCTCTTTTTTTTCCCCTTAATTTTTATTTTAAAGGGATCACTGTCAGCCCATTTTATATCATATTATTTCTAGTTGAAAACCCATATTTTCTCATTTCTTACCTTTTCTAAAATTCATTAATGTTGCTGGTTGTTTTATCTACTCCTTTCATAGTAGAACTGAAATGCATGCTACTGGTGTTAATATACCCAGAGTTGTTTTGTTTGAAATCCTTGACCTACTCTCACAGTATACTCCTCGAACTTTAGGAACACCCCCAAAAAATGCAGTCACTCATGATGCCATATTCTCCTCCTCTCCCACTGCGTAATGATGTTTTATTTGGGAGGGGGGCCCAAGTCCAGGAAAGATGCAGTGGGAGTTGATCAAGGACTGTAAACAAACATGTTTTGATAAATAAGAACTTGAGGTCATGAGCTGAAACCAGAGAGGTGAAGGTTTAAGAGGGATGTGAGGAAATTCTATTTTTCTGAAAGGGTAGTGAAGCATAGAACAGACTGCCAAAGGAGGTGGTGGGCTCCAAGACCATAAATGGCTTCAGGCATGGCTGGGATGGAGTGAAGGGCTTGGCAGTTGCTCAGGTCAGCAGCATTAAGGAGCGGAGCAGGGGGTGCTTTGTATGGACAACAGGTCCTGGGACAGATAGCAAAGTCTAGACAGACTAGATAGACCTTTGGGCCAAGATATTCAGAGTACTTGCACATGGCGTAACTGAGTTGCACCAGCACAAGTGCAAAGATGTGCCACTGAGTGATATTCAAAGGGAGCTGTGGCACAGCGTAAATCCCATTGCACCAATGCACAACCATAATGTATGTAGCACAAGTGCAGGGGGTGTTCCCATGAATAAGTGGCACACTGGCATATTCAACTGTAGAACAATGTGCAAGTCTGGAGCAAACCCCAAGTTGCGCCAGGCAGACTTTAGCCAATAAATATAGGAACAAACACACAGACAGCAGAAGCACAACAGTGTGCACAGAGACAGAGGGAGTGAGAGAGAGAGAGGGAGAGAGACAGACACAGACCGACGGATGGACTGACAGAGTGTGACAGGCACCCAGGGAGACACCCAGTGACTGAGTTATGGACAGTGGTCCATTCATAATGGACGCTGTAATGAGGGGTGTGAGGAGGCAGGAGGAACAGCAGCGTGGCCGATGAAGGGCCCGGCGGCAGTATGCCAGACACAGGTGGTACCGTACCAAGATCACATTTGAGAACTTCAGTGACACAGAGATAGTGGGCCGGTGCCACCTGAACAGGGCAGTTCTGAGGCAGCTCTGTGAGCTGTGCAGTGATGAGATGCAGGCACCTACCAGATGTAGTCATGTCATGGCAGTGGAGACTAAGGTAACCGCTGTGATGTGCCTGCTCACCACGGGCACCTTCCAAAGACCAACGGGTGATACCATGGGCATCACTCAGTCGGCCACGTCCCACCTCCTCACCCAGTTCCTCAACGCTCTACTGCCACATGCTTCAGAGTACACATATTTCCTCAGCACACAGGCAGAGCATACAGCAAACATGCAGGAGTTCCACCGGGTGGAACGCATGCCAGGTGTAATTGGGGCAATAGACTGCACCTACATGGCATCCACATGCCACCTGGCCGGAGGGCCCAGTGTACATCAACTGAAAGGGGTACCCATCCATCAACTGCCAGGTGGTGTGCGATGCCATGGGGAGCATCATCAATTTCTGTGCCACACACCCTGGGAGTGCACATGATGCCATCATATGGCACAGTTCTGTGCTGTGCCATAAGATTGAGGAGGCTGACATCCCCACTGGCCTCCTTGTCGGTGAGTAGGTCATGCACTAGGGTGGCTGACAGCCACAGCCCTGGGGGTGGGGGAGGGAGGTTTGGGTGGGTGCTGTGGTGTGTGTAGTGGCTGAGAGGGAGTGGATGGCAGCACAGAACAGCACAGGGACAACCATGTTGTCTTCCACACAGGCGACAGTGCATACCCCCTAAGACCATGGCTGCTCACCCCCTACCGGTGACCATCATCCCCCTCGGAGGAAAGATACAAGGAGGCACATGCCAGCACTCACAATATCATCAAGCGTGTCTTTGGCATGCTAAAGATGCGATGCCATTGCCTAGACAGGTTAGGCAGTGCCCTACAATATAGCTCATTGAAAGCCTGTGGCATATTCCTGGCCTGCTGCATCCTGCACAACATGGCTATTGATGTGGAATAGTAGTCGAGGCTGATGAGGGCGATAGTAGTGGGGACAATGGTGGTGATGGGCCGGAGAGCAGTGGGAAGCTACCCCTTGGCAGAAGGAACCCTCGAATGGTGCAGGAGGAATGGCGGCACTGTGACACCATCACAAGGGAGCATTATGGACAACACAGGTGAGTGCACTGACAAACAGGCAAGGCCCACACAGCCCAGCACACAACACAGTGGCAGGGATGTGCACAGTGGTATGCATGCAGGAACGGGGAGCACAACACACATGGCAGAGCCACTGGCACACAGTCCTGCACACACAGACACACGCAGCAGTGGCATGCACACATACACACATATACACACATAGCCACCCACACACATGGTGAGGGACATGGCATGGATCAGAAGCATGACACCGGGCACAGGCATGACCGGTGCTGAGCTGCCCTCATCACATCCATGCCACATGTCCCAGCAGCATGGCCCACACACATGGGGGCATGCAGCACAACACACATGTGTGCCACCACATGCATGCTGCACCACCACAACCCACGTGTGTGTGTGGCAACAGCAGTGGATGATAGGTCAGGGCAGCAGACACGTCACTTCAACTGTGCAGTCCCATGACCACCATGGCCATGTAGGCAGCCGAGCTGGGGCCAACCAGCATATGCATGCTGTGCATCAGCCATGGGGGGGTGTCAGACACCCCCCCAGGGGTTGATGTGTGGGACCATGACCAGGTCCATGCAGGGGTGTCGAAATGGCCAAAAAAGCCTGCCCCGGGGGTGTCTGGGATGCTGACATCAGATCCCGGTGTCCGCTGTACTGGTGTCATGGGACGCCGGGACTGTGGGGCAGACAGTGCACTGCAGGGGGTCTACTGCACATGGCTGAGCCCAGTGGCTGCCACTGATGCCAGCCCAGCTGCAATGGTACCGGCCATGCTGTCCACTGATGCCACAATAGCACCAGTCATGCAGTCCACTGCTGCAGTGGTGGCCTCCAGCATCTGGGTGAGCCTGTCCATAAGCCTCGCATCACCCCTGTCCTGCTGCTCGGCCATCTGGCGCACCTCTGCCTGCAGTGAGCACACCTCAGTGGCAAGCAATGCCTGGTTGTCCATGGATGTCCACAGTAACTGAGTGTGCTCTGTCAGCCTGTCGGCATCCTGAGCCTCCTGGCCCACCCGTCATGCTGGGGGTGGTAACACAGCACGCTGCTGCACAGCCTGTCGCTCAGGTGGATGCTGCACAGTGGGCCATACAGAGAGTACAGTGCTGTTCGGTGCACCAGTGGTGGGCACTGTGTCACACTGCCCAACGTCACCTGCATCCTGCTGCCCGACTGTCTGCTGGGCAGTGCTTCACACCTCCGCCGCAATGACAGCACCACCGCCACCCACAATGGACACAGCGGTGGCACCACACACAGCTGCACCAGTGTGTATTGGGGGGTGGCTGTGGAGCTGTGGGCTCAGAGATGGGACCTGCTGGTGCCTGTGTAGTGGCAAGGGGCATGTCAAGCACCACCACCACTATGCTGTCCAGTACCAGAGTAAGATCATCATCGGTGTCGGACAGCACCCCAAGCTGGGTTTCTGCACACAGCACCTCCAGACTGTCATCATGCAGGAACCCAACCAGGGGGTCATCCAACCCCATGTCATGCATGGCTGCATGCCCAACACTGCTGAGACATGGTCTGTCCCAGCTCTGGATGCCCATCGATGTTGAGGGTCAGGCATCCGTGTCCACAGCTGCCCCCACCTGGCCCTCTACATGGAGGCATTCTGGTGCTGCAAGACAAGAACAGAGGGTTAGAGGAGCAGCATGTGGCCCCCCTTCCCCCATGCCACCATTGCCAGATGCCACCCTGCAGCAATGTGTGTCTGTGTCCACGCATGCTTGTGGCAGTGGGTATGGCCTCAGACACACCTGCACATCATGCCCACATCAGGCATGCCTGGTGGCTGGTCATACTCACCATGCAGTGAGGGGCTGCCACCCATCTGGAACCCACCACCAGGCACACCCTCCACCACCATGTGGCTGATGGTGGATGCCACAAGCTCCTACATGGCCGTCAGTGGTGGCATGGTTGCTCGCCCACCACTGGTCACCCTGTGGGATGCCTGTATGGCCGCAACCCTATCCTTGATCTTCCTCCTCTCTGTACCAGCCTTCTTCTTGCACTCCTGCAGGGTGTGATGGTGGCATCTGTGGGTGTTGACATATCGGGCCATCTCCTCCCAGCCCACCGCCCACTTCTGCGTCGTGCCTGCGGCACAGCTGAGAAGGCCCTCCTGGTCCATAGAGGGCATTGCTCTCAGCAGCTGTAAAGTTGGGCCTGCACTTGCGTGCAGGTCCCTGACTCTCCTCTCCTTCAGTTCCTGACATTCTGCCACCTGTGGACATGTACAGCAGAGTGGGTCAGTGCCAGCACATTGCAATACAGCACTCTGTTGCAGTGTTTGCTTAGGCTGATGTTCATCCATGTTGCCAGACACTTACCTGAATAGTTGCAATACCGGTCTGTGGCCTGTGCTGTTCTGTGGCACTTTTAAGGCACAAGGCATGCCTGTCTGCAAGTTTAATGATATGCTAATGCTCCCCACTGTGCTATGCATTGGCAAATGAGGTGATTTGCATGCAGCATCTCAATATCGCGTAATTGCACCGTGCGCAATGGGGTTGCACTGGAGCATCTCCATGGTGCAATACCTGCACATGTGCAATGCACGTGCCCGCAGTGTGCACGTGCACAGCAATGACCACATTGCTATAGCACGTTCTGTGCGATGCCATGGCATGACACATGCAGTGCTGGTATGCCATCGCACATGCAATCACTGCCTCTATCACGCACCTGCGCACTGCACACAGGGGTGATGACCTCTGACCCACAGGTCGTGTCATGCCCCATGCCCCTACTAGGCCCCGGCATGCTGCGCATGCCCATGACTGTGCTATGGCCTCACACTGCTCAGTGTCTGCTCATCCACATGCTGCACAATTGCAGTCTTGTGTATCCTATTGCACATCCTGCACATGTGGCAGATGTGCACTGTTCCATGCCATTTTCCTGTTGAACATGGCTGCTAACCATGGCACAGGAACAGAGCAGGAGGGCAGGCAACTGGACAGAAGTTGAGCTCATCAGTCTGGTGGTTGTGGTTCAGCCCTTTGAGGGGCAGCTGTATAGCCAGGTGCCACTCCAGCAGGCCAGGGCGAAGGTGTGGCACTGGGTCACAGAGGCCCTAAAGTGGAGGACTGGTGTCAGGTGCTCTGCGGAGCAGTGCAGGCACCAGTATGGGGACCTGTGGCAGAAGGCACCAGACTGCTTGCAGCGTCTGCAGGCCCATGTCCTGTGAGGTTCAGTGTCACAGCCAGGTAGGTGTGCTCATGTTGCTTTTATTCCCAGGCATAGTACTGTGGTGTTGGCATGGCTGCATGGCATGGCCTGCAGCAGGGTACTTCATTGACCTGGGGTACCACACATCGAGCTTGGCTTCTGCACAGGTAGCAGCTGTGCTGGTGTGTGGGCCTCAGGACTGACAGGGACACACCCTGTACACAGCGGGCTGTGTGGTGGTGGGGGCTCCTTTTGCATGACTGTGTACTGATGTCCACCTCTCTTCATTCTCTCCACAGGGCTGGAAGACAATAGATGGGCCAGGGCAACAGCGGAGGTGGCCAGGGCAGTGCAGCCTAGTGGGCAGCAGGCAGCACCTGCTGCGCAGCACACTACTTCTCAGTGTCTCAGTGGGATAGTGATGGTGATAGGGCACAGCTATGGCCACCTCTGCCATGTGTCTTGACAGCTGTGTGTGTCGCACGGTCCATTGTGCATGCCACTGTGTGCCATCCCCTGGCCACCATGCACCAGCTGTTGGTGGGGTGGGCATACACACAGCTTCCACCATTTGTGCTGCGACACTGCTGTTGCTGTGTGCCATTTGACCCTCACATTGTGGTCCTGAGGCCACTGCATTACATCATCCACTTCTGTGCACCACCGTGGTGTGTCGTGTGGCTGGCTGGCATTGCCCTCCGTATAAGGGTCCTTTCCAGTCTCTCCAGGGGTGTGTGCCCCTGCTTTCCAATGTGCACTGTTGGGTGGGTAGGGGTCCTTGGGGCATTGCACTGATTGTCTTTCTTGTCCCATCCCCAAGGTGTCAGCTCTGTGGCAGCAAGGAGGGGCCCAAGGGCATGGGCAAGGACCCTGAGGCAGATCCTGGCTGTGCTCTGGAGAATGCTTTGCATGGTGCAGTCCATCCAGCATGTCGCAATGGCCATAAGGAGGGAGCAGCGACACTGAGGGCTGGCGAGGCATGGACAACGTTAATGTGTCCCTGTATATAGCCCCCTTTCCCTTGCTATCCCTGTTACCCTGCAGTCCCCCAGCATCTTGCACAACCTCTATTTCCTGACCCCATCCTACTTCTTACCTCCCCTGTCCCAGCCCCGTTACTGTGTTTCTCTGATGTTTTCATGTTATAAAGCATTCATTTTCCTACATGCTTGTGTCCATGTCTGCTTTGCAGGTGGTATGTGGAGCCATGCTGCAGTGGTCGGGTGTTGGTCCATGGAGTTGGCATGGGGGGAGTATGTGGGTTGACTGTGGTTCCCTGCTGTGCCCAGTGGTGTTTTATGTTGTGATGGGGTCTGTCTCCTGGGTGTGGTGGGTGTGTTGTGTGTTTTCAGAGTCACCATGGGGCTGTGGTCAGGGCTGAGCTGGCGGTTAGGGGTGTGGGGTTGCACACGGGTCTGGTTGTCATGCTGGACTCATCAGTTTGCTAGGGTGTGGCCATCTGAGTCCACTGTTGTTGCTCCCAGTCCCATGTGTTCTGGCTATCTGCCTGTGTCCTGGCTCATTCACTGCCTGGCATTGGTGCTGCCTGTGAGAGTGTGTGGCATGCGGTGTGGGTGTGTTTCGGTCCAGAGCCATGAGGGTGCATGGTGTGGTGTTGGCCATGGCCAGCTGGCTGGTGGCCTGCAGAGGGGCACCATTGACAAGCTCGCATTGGCCACTCTTCCCACCTGTGCCCTGATAGTCGGCCCACCATTGTGTTCTGGGGTGCTATTCTGGTGCATGCCCCCATCACACAGCTGTGGAGTGGCTCTGGTTGGTGCAGTGCACGGCACCTCCGTTGGTGGCTGTGCTCCATCCCGTGATGTCCATTGTTCCCTCCTGCTCTGTGCCAATGTGTGCACTGGTGTGCCCTGCTGGCTGGTGGGGTCCTGTACCACTGGCACTGTGTTTCCTTTGCTGTGTCCCTGGGCCTCTTTCATTTGCACTGCCCCCTGTGTTTGTGCACAGGTTTGCTCCACACTTCCATGTTTGAGCTGGTACATCTCTGATTGCACCATGGTGCATCTTTGCCATATTCAGCCAGCTTGCGCTACCGCATTTGTGCTGGTGCAACTTCTGAATATGTCACCCGGTTTGTCATTTCACATCTGACTTGTGCTGTGCCGGACTTGTGCCAGCCTTTGGTGCATTTCTGAATATCTTGGTCTTGGTGTTTTTCTGCTGTCATTGTCTATGTTATAATATATGCATTGACCAAGGGAGAAAAAAATCAAGGGGATCATGTGTGAAGCAGTATACTACTCATAGAGTGGTGACACCATGATAGGTACATACTGCATGAAGTTACTGTATTATGATGGTATCCAGCTGTATGCCAATGTTGAATAAGCTATACTATAGGATTTTATTTATTTTTGTTTCATTTTTAATAACTCAGACATTGTCTACACAGGAATAATAACACACAGCCAATGATGTTGCTTACAGTTTGAGACCTTGGGCTTTTTTTAACCACTTTATTCATTTCTGAGAAATCACTTGTAACATGGCTGCAATTCTGTTCAGCCAGTTAGCTTTTGCTTTACATATGCATGCCTTGTACAAGAAAGTACTGGGTGTATTAATGCCAGTGCACAATAGTACCCTTAGGACAGGTTGTGGTGTGCATTTGAATAGATGTAAAAATTATGATACTGCACTGTATGTCAAGTAAGAATGGTGTCTCTGATTGTGAGCATTTGTCTCTGATTTTACTGGGCAGTGTCCCTCATTCTGGTCCTGGCAGGGTGATAGGTATGCATTCCAGGGTATCCAGGTGTTGCAGTTGACACTGCTATGATTTCTTTGCAATCCCCTATGATGCCCTTTGCAACCTTGGAAACCCTTAAACATTAGTTGCCTAGCATGTACCCCTCCAATAAATACAAAGCCATTAGAGTTCCAATTCCATTGACAGTTAGTTAGATCCTGAAAGGGTTAACATAAACCAGCCCTTCAGAGAAGATAAATCCCCCCCCACACACACACACAAACACACATTTGGGAGTGATAAAGTAATGTGAAACTCCTCTTTAATAACCTCTAATGGCTTGCTGTGTCCTCTGTTGCAAATTATGTCAGTAAATTATTTATGTTCCAAAGACTAGCAAATCACATTTCAATAATAAATAAAATTTACAAGACAGCAAGTGAGCATATAACAACATCTGATGTTTTCTTTTTACAAATGCCTGGTACATCTGTGGCTACAAACTGGACAAATAACTTGTCTTTGTGCCTACACCAAGACAATAGCTTTCAGGTCACTTAAAGCAGACATGATGAGAATGGCTGAAGCTAGTAACCATGTTATGACACAAATCTTGTTATGCACAAATTAAGATTGAAATATATGTACTGTTATTGTGACTATTATATTCAGTCACACTCAGACTGAAAGAAAAAAGACAGCCTAGTTTATTTGTCTCTTGCAGATCTCCTGCAGTGATAACAACACTTCATTCTGTGTTGATCTGAATGAAATGTGAATCTCATTCTTCTTGGAGAAACACTGACTAACAGAGAACAATAGTGCGGCAAACAGACTACAGAGTGGAGGGATTGCTATAAAACTCCAATGTTATGAAGTTCATTAGCAATCTGCTGAGGTCCATTTCTCTATGTGATAGTAAAACATCTGCAGAACTCCACCCTGCAGCTGAAAAACCAGGGCTTAGAGCTAAAAAAAAAATCCTTAGTCACCTCCTCCATTCTTCTTTGTTTCGTCCGCACAGCTGCCTCAAACTAAAAATAGGGGTTAAGAACTAAAATAAAAATGGATATAATAGGCTGCCAACACTGTGGGGCACTCTTTAATAGGGTATTCATCCGGGAAATGAGACACTGCCCCATTTGCTGGGTTATCAATGACCTCCGAGCCCAGCTCTGCAATGCCTGGGGGCATATACATCATCTTAGACAGCAAATATAACACATCAAATACTCCTGGACTCCTCCTCAACATAGTCTAAGCCCAGATATCACCCCACTACCCCAAAGAGAAGCTGGACACAGGGGATGGCAATCAGTAGGCAGAGGAAAGGATCGCATGAACAAGCTACCCTGAACATGGGGTGAACAGGACACTCACATAAAAATGGAAAACAGGTTTGCACCTTTACTTGACCTAGGCTCAGGACAGAATGGCAGTAAAGGTCAAAGCATTGAAAAGCATCTGCATCAGGCATGCCGCCAAACCAAAAACAAATACTCCAGTACATGTAAGATTAAGGACAAACACAAAATTATCATAGTAGGGGATTCCATGATCCGCAGTGTAGAACCTCACCTGAAGGGTGATGCTTAAACTTAGGTAGTGGTGAGATGTCTCCCCCGTGCAACAGCAAAAAGAGACACAGATCGCCTTGAGACGATTATGTGCAACGAGGGAGACATCAAGGGCATTGTCATCCACCTAGGCACAAATGACATTGCAAGGCAAAAGGTTGAGCAGGCCAAAGTACACAAAGCCAAGTTAGGTGACAAATTAACATCTTTTCAGTCCATTCTCACCTTCTCAGGGGTACTCCTGACATGGGAGCAAGGAGCGGTCAGAGCGAAAATCAGGGATAAGGACAACAAGTAACTGAATGCATGGCTGTGTGACTGGTGCTTAAGTGAAGGGGCATCATTATATCAGCGAGTGGAGGGATTTTTGGGAAAGGAAACTTTTTAGGTACGATGGCCTTCACCTCGTGAAGGAGGGGGTGAGAGCACTTGGGCAAAAGTTTGACATCTTTGTGGGACATTTAAACTAAAAAAAGGGGAGATGGTGACTGCACCGGACCCAGTGACAGGCATCCAGGTTGTCACTCCACCAGTTCCAGATAAGAGAAGGTTTTGGGGATGAACAAGAAGCTTTAAGCGATCACAGTGTGTCGGTAAGTCAGAAACAAAAAATGACCAGAATAGGGGGAAAAACTGTAAACAGATTAACAGGATATTTCTTATTTATTTTTATTTATTTATTTCAGTTTGGGAATAAATACCTTTGAGCCATAATCTCGTTTACAAAGGTTACAGGTCAGACATCGTACAATACAGATAAGACAGGCAACTGGAATAATACATTGGTAATACAGAATCAAGTAAAAAAAAAAACAATGAATTCATAACTGGTAGAGTAGTACTGGTTGCTTCATAGGCAAAATTCACTACGAGGAAGATAATAATTTTAGGTTCCCAGACAGCTTAGAAATTCGCAAGGAGATTTCAGTGTCATTTCATCTAGAATGGAAGTGGTATATGCCCACAGGCTGGAATAGGCAGCAACAGTGTTGAGCAAGCAGACAAAGGGGGGTTAAAGAGCCTGAGCAACAGTGGGGGAGCAGCCAGAGCAGGACTAGGGATTGGAATGAGAGTAGCAGCCAGGGTAGGCATTGTCAAGGGAGGCAAGGGGATTGAGAAGGGGGAAGGGATTAATTGGAAAGGAAAAGAAAGAAACTAAGGGGGGCAGAAAGCGAGGAGATGGAAGGTGGGGGAGAGGAAACAGGCGTGGAGGGCGGGTGTGGGGTAGAGGAAGTGATAAGGGAGGGGTAGGGTAGTCTGTGAGGAGTTTAGGAAGAATGTGGGGAGAAAGAGAAGAGGGTGGGAAGAAAGGCAATGAAAATACAGGGGGATGAGTACAGGGTGAGAAAGGGCCAGAGCTAGTCAATTAAGAGTGGGGCAGGTGGGTGAGGTGATGGAGATACAAGGTCTGAGGTTTCAGGAACTGAAGAGTGCTGAGAAAGGGTCAGGATGTGCAGGGACACTCACAAGTACTTGATGGGGTTAGGTGTGCCCGGAGACCAGCCTTGAATTTTCTGATCTTATTGCATTCGAGGAGGTCAGGGGGTAAGTCGTTTATCCACTTGGGACTCCTGTAGGACAGGGACATTTGAGCTATTGAGGTACGCTTGACGGGTACTAGGAGTATGCCCTGGAGATCCTCCTTGTGCTGATTGATGGTTGGCCTTTTTTAAATAGACATGAGGTAGAATCAGGAGCAAACCCAAGGATGGTTTCTTTCCCACAAGGCAACTCTGGTATTGGGCCTTGAAGTGGAGGGGTAGCCAAGTTGCCTCATAGAGGTCACAGGTATAAGTCAAGCAATCTGCACCCAGGACCATCCGACACGCTTTGTTGTGGAGGGTTCTTACCCTTTTCAGGATGGTGTCCGTGGCTGCACTGTAAATTACAAGGCCGTAGTCAATGGAGGATACCACAAAACTGTATGTGACAAGCTTTAGCACTTCAGGAGGCATGTATTGATGGTGTTTATACAGAACACCTAATTTTGCATTGGCTGATTTGACTAGCTGGTCAACATGTATTGAGAAAGAAAGGGAGCTATCCAAGTGCATATCAAGACATTTGAAGGCGTCGACCTGCTCCAGTAAGTCCCTTTTGAAGCTTAGGATCTGTAGTTTCCCAAGGTTCTTCTTCCTCTGTGGCAGGGAGAAGAGCATGCTCTTGGTTTTCTTGTAGTTGAGCAACAGTTTGCTATCACTGAACCATTCCTCAAATCTGTGGAAGTTCGCATCGAGTTCGTGGGTGATGACGGGTAGGTTTGACCTACTTACAGAAATGACCGCATCATCCGTGTAAAGCACGATGTGTGCTTGGCAGACTGTTGGCAGTTGGTTGATGAATAAGCTGAACAGAAGTGGTCCCAGAACAGATCCTTGTGGGGCTCCAAGAGTCACATCCGTAGGTTCTGATACTATGCCACTAACTTTGACTTGCTGTATCCTGCTTGATCGGTAGCTCTTGAACCATGTGACTGTGTCCAAGGACAAGCTCATTGAGTGAAGGTTTTGCAGGAGGAGTTGATGGTTGGCTGTGTCAAATGTCTTTGTGAGGTCTATGAAGATAGACCCCACTGCTGAACCATCATCAAATGCCTCATATATCTGGATGGTACAGGTGATCAAGGCCGTTATGGTGGAGTGATGTTTCCGGAACCCATTTTGTTGAATACAGAGAAGGTTGTGCTGCGTTAAGTACTCAGTAAGCTGATCAGAAACCACTCATTCCAGTGCCTTGGACGGGGGGGGGGGTTGAGATGGGCCTGTAATTGGTTAGGTATGTAGCATCATCTGATTTGAGGACGGGGTGGCAACTGCCTTCTTCCACTTATCTGGGAAAACTCCTGACCTTAGTGAGGCATTGAAAACTTTGGTAAGAGGATCTGCCAGCTCATTGATGATGAGTGTCACCAACTTCATGTCTACAAGGTCACTCCCTTGTCTAGTCTTATTTAGGACAGCTTTAACATATTTAATGGTATCCTGTAGGTTCATCTGTTTGAAGTAGAAGTGGGGGCATTGACCTGGGGTGCAGGTGACGGGGTGTTAGAGTGCAGTGGGTTGAGAGTTGAGTGGGACAGGTATTCCTTGGGAAGAACAGAATTTAGGTCAGAGAAGGCTTGGTTGAAGGTGTTAGCAATGTCTGCAGGCTCCTGTAGTGTCCTCTCAGTAGTGACTATTAACCCTGGTTGTGCTTTGGAAGCTTTACCACTGAGGGTTTTCACCGAGTCCCAGAATTCCTTGCCTCTACCCCAGCTCTTTTTCAGTAGGTCATGGTAGTAGCTTGACTTTTCTTGTTGAACAATCCTGGTACAATTGTTTCTTTTTGACCTATATTTCATGTAGTCAGCCTCTTTACCAGTAGCTTTGGCCCTATGCCACAAGTTGTTCCTTTCCCGCATGTGCTGTAATATGGGGCCTGTAAGCCAGGGGTTGGTAGTTCCTTGCTTTTTTTTTTGGTTCTGTAGGGGGCAAAGATGTCACAGGCCTTGTTAAAAATGGTGATAAAGAAGTTGAGGGCTTGGTCCCCAACCGTGGCCCTGTCCAGTGGTGACCAGTCGACCAAACTCAGATATTTCCTGAAACAGTCTAGCTGTCCAGGTCTCAGGGATTGGTTTTGTGATACCTGGGGGGCACATGTACTGGCTTTATTTGAACAGGTGCACATCACCAGGGAATGATCTCTGAGAGTGTCAGGTCGGACAGTGACCTCGGCGACATGCTCCAGCCTGCTCGCTAGTAGCCAATCGATTAGAGTACTTGTGCCTGCTTTGTAATTAAACCTGGTTGCTTGATGGACTAGTTGAGTAAGGTAGAGTCTGGACACCTGGTCACGGACAGCTAGGGTGTCATTGGACAGCCAGTTGATGTTAAAGTCACCAACTACTATATGTTCCCAGTTTTTGTTGTACTGCTCGATGGTGCTTAGCACTTGCTGGGTGCCCGTTTTGGAGGTTCCAAGGGGTATGTATACAGTGGATAGTAGTAGGGTTTTGTGTTGCTTACCCAGGTGAGTTTGAGGGTAACAGTCTGCGCTTCCTTGTTTAGGAAACTGCTAGGCAGAGGTTGGGCTCTAAGGTCATTCTTCAGGTATACTGTGCAGCCACCCCCTTGCTTTGTCAGTCTGTCCTTCCAGAACACTGTGTAGCCATCCAGTGCTATGGAGGCATTACTAACTTTCAGTAAGAGCCAGGCTTCTGTAAGTGCAATATGTCAGGTTTTAGTAGCGCCACCCAGTCCTGCAACTGTGGTAGTTTATTAATGAGACTGTGAATATTTAGTGATACTATTAAGAGGGGTCCCCAACCCTGTTTTGGCCTGGTATCGGATGGACCTGGGTTTGGGTGGACATTTCCAGAGATTAGCAGCAGCAGTAGTAACAACTTTCTTAGGATGAGTGCCCAGTGCACCCTACATGTCTCTTTTACCTTTACCCAGTGTGGTTCATAGGAGTTTAAAGTCACCACAGAGGTTCGGCAGCATAAGATGGCACCAATGTGAATTTTGTGTGGAACTGAGGGTGTGTAGATAGAGGGTGGGATTTTGAAAACATGCCTGAGGCATCCATCGGAATAAGTACCACTGGGTTTGAGATTGGTGGGGAGGGTGAGGCACAGACTAGTATCAGGGTGAATGGTATATGCAGTGGTCATCCAGCCAGCTTCCCTTATAAGAAAGGGGAGGAAGAAGGTTAGGAATCCGAGTTTAGCAGCTGACAGCATTTTATTTTGTTATGCATAATAGTATGTATAATATAAGAGAGAAAGGTAAGACTCCACCAGTGTTCCTTTAAGGGGGATTTTGATATGGAAAGTGATGGTGACAAATGCACACAGTCTAGCAAATAAAATACCTGATCTCATGACCTTGATAGCTGAGGCAGGACTGGACTGGGTCACCATAACTGAAACCTGGTTTAAAGACAGTCATGAATGGGACATAGCTATACCAGGTTTCAATATTTTCAGGGGGGATAGAAAGGGAAGAAAAGGTTGATGGGTGAATTTGTATGTGAGGGATGATATAAATACAATGAAGGTCCAAGGGACACAGGTAGAATCCAAAGCCTTGTGGGTTACGATGGAAACGGGAAACGGAACAGCCATTCAACTGGGCATGATCTAAAGGAAAGGCCTCATCACAAGGAGTGGAGGGGGACAAAGAGCTACTGGAAAGTGTCCAGAAAATGATGGATAAAGGAGAAGTGGTGCTGGTAGGGGACTTAAATTTACCAGATGTAAATTGGAGCTCCTATACATAAACCTCCGCAAGAAGCAAGGATATCCTGTAAACCTTGAGCGGGGTGGGACTGGAACAACTAGTCAAGGAACCCACAAGAGGAGATAACATCCTTGACCTAGTACTTACAAATGATTCCAGAGCAGTAGAAGTTGATGTAAGAGACCTTCTGGATTTGAGTGACCATCAAACAGTATGGCTCAAAGTCAACACAGTGGAGGAGTGTAGTCACTCGAAGGTCAAGAGTTTTGACTTTAAAAAAGTGAATTTAGTGGAAATGAAAATCTGCCTCAGGGATCTTCTGAAAAATAGTCCTGGGGAGGGGTGGAAGAATGATAAAAATGCTTAATAGAGGCATTAATGATGGTCACGTAGAAATGTACAAGACAGATCAGCAAATCAAAGAAGAGGAGGAACCCACTTTGGTTCTCCAAAGAAGTTGTGGCTATATTGAGACAGAAAAGAAAAGCATTCAAGAAGTTAAAAGGATCAGGAAGTGAGACAGACAAGGAATTATATAAAGAGAAACTGAAGGAAGCAGGTAAGGTAATAAGGACGGCAAAGGCACAAACAGAGGAAAAGATAGCTCATGGAGTAACAGATAGCAACAAGACACTGTTTTAGGTATATTAGCGAAAAAAGGAAAAATAAAGGAGGAACTGTAAGACTTGTCAAAGGGGATGAGGAGTGAGTGAAAGGAGACAGGGAGAAGGTGGAGGTCCTAGTTCTGTTGGACATATAGTACTGTGCTGCCGGCCAATTTCCAACTGTGCCATATCCTCTGAACCTCCCTTTCTTGGTTACTCTCAACCTTACTCTCCTTCACCCTCCAAAATAGCCTGTGTGCTGCCTGCCCTTTCTCATAATCCTATCATCTCCTCTGACCTTCCCATCTCCTATTCCCTCTAGTTCCTCTATGCACTCTCTCTCATAGTCCCATTTTCCAATCTCCTAGTACCCCCTGAAACTTGCCCATCCATATGTCTGAGTGTTTCACTCCTCTGTTAGCAATCCTCTGTTAGACTAGGTTTCAATATGCCATAACATGCAGCCACTGGTGACTGTACCACCTGCCCATGTATGATATGGTATTAACAGTGTATTATTTTGCATTTTTTCTTGATTTTTGATACCTCTCTGTACATATACTGCTGCCTAAACTGTCATATGACTGCATACCCTGCATCCTTGTATCTGTTTCTTTTACTGCATTGAATGACTGTGCCACATAAAATGTATTTTCACCTCATGTTGAGATGTGCATCCCCCTGTACCCATGTATTATATTTCTGTTGTTACCATCACCAGTGTATTGTACCACTGTTGTTAATTGTTAACTGCCATTTTGTGGTGTGGGACATGACTGAAAATGGTCCATTGGATCAGCTCACTTTACCAGTTATCAAATAAATAAATAAATTCTGCTCAGTGTTCACAAAGAAGGCAGATAGTAGAAGGCCTGCCCTCAAAAGGAATGACATCCAGAATACAAAAAAGAACAGGAGCCCATTTATGGTGAAAAGGGTTATGAACAAATTAAATAAACTGAAGGTTGATAAAGCTAAGGGTCCAGATGAAATACACCCAAGGATACTAAGACAACTTAGAGAGGACTTGGCAGTAACACAGGCAGAAATCTTCAATAAATCTTTTGAGGAAGGGGTGGTTCCAGAAGACTGGAGAAGGTTGGTGGTGGTTCCTCTCCATAGTGGGGAAGCAAGGAAGAGGCAGGGAACTACAGGCCAGTCAGTCTGACCTTGATTGTGGGCAAGATGATGGAATCTCTACTCGAAGAGAGGATTATAGCATTTCTGGAAGCCAGCAGCCAGCAAGACCCCAGGCAGCTCAGCTTCACAGCAAGAAGATCCTGCCAGACAAACCAAGTTGAGTTCTTCGATTGGGTCACTAGAGTGTTGGATCGGGCGAAGCAGTCCATGTAGTCTATTTGGATTTTAGTAAGGCCTTCGATTCAATGCCACACGGAAGGTTACTAAACAAGCTAGGAAACATGGGAGTTGGGCAGACAGTGGTATTCTGGGTGTGAAATTGGCTGAGCAACAAGACACAGAGGGTATTAGTCAATGGGGCATTGTCAGGGGAAGGGGAGAGGGAGATAACTAGTGGGGTACCACAGGGATTGGTATTGGGACCAAAACTATTCAATGTCTTCATTAGGGACATTGCAGAGGGTCAAAGGGTAAGGTGTGTCTGTTTGTGGATGACACAAAGCTCTGCAGCAGGGTTGACACTCCTGAAGGGGTGAATACCATGAAAGAGGACCTGCACAAACTGGAGAAGTGGTCAAGAATGTGGCAACTAAATTTTAGTGCGAAAAAGTGCAAGGTCATGCACTTGGGGAAGGGAAATGCAGGAGAAGAATACTACGTTGAGGGAGAGAAACTGTTGGCCTCAAAACAGAAGCGTGATCAAGGAGTTATTATAACAGATGATGTAAAAGTAGGTAAGCAGTGCAGAAAGGTGGCAAAAAAGGCCAGCAGGATGCTGGGCTGTATAGGAAGAAGCATTACAAGTAGAAGAGAGGTGGTCATGCCACTGTACAGATCACTGGTAAGACCACACATGGAGTATTGCATCCAGTTCTTGAGACTGCACCTTAAGAAGGACATTAGTAGGTTGGAGACAGGGCAGAGGAGGAGGAGGACAAAGATGGTCCAAGGCCTGAACACAATAGCATACGAAAGTACACTGAAGGAACTCAATATGTATTCCCTCGATGAGCGAATAGAGAGGGGTGACTTGATTGAAACCTTTAAAAACTTCAGAGGATTAAACAAAGTACAAACACAGGACTTATTTCAGGTCTACAGCTCCTCAAGGACTAGGGGTCATGACATGAGACTATAAGCAGGAAGGTTCGTAGGCAATGTGAGAAAGCATTTCTTCACAGAGAGGGTGGTTGATCCATGGAACAGACTGCCCATTTAGGCTGTGAGTTCCAAGACAGTGGGGGCATTCAAGAGGGCATGGGATTGGCACAGGGGTTTAGTCAGAGGATAAGCAACCAGGGAGGGAGTAGGTTTGTATCTGGTCAGACTAAATGAATCTTAGGAGCCCCATCTGCCATCACATTCTATGTTTCTATGTCTATGTAGCTTCCTGCTTATATACAGTGTATTATAGGATGGTTTGGGAGAGAACAACCCCAATTTCATTTTCAGAGGCATCAATTTGCACCTCAAATGTCTGAAAAATCAGGACTCTGACACTGGATATGAACAAAGAGCAGCTTTTATAGACATAAAAGCTCCCTCGTACTCCGAGGTTCACTTGACCTTATTGGGGTTTCTCTTCTCTGTGAGGTTGTTAAGGGGACTGCCAACTTCTGCAAAATTAGGGATAACGTTGCAGTAGTATCCCACTAAACCCAAAAAGGACCTCATCTGGGTATTTGTCTGAGGTATAGGACTGTTACCTATCGCTTCCACCTTATTAATCTCTGGTTTCACTTCCCCAGACCTTTCCAATCTACTGTAGGCTAATTCCATCTTCGTATCTTCCCTCTCTGGACAGATAACAGTGGACTGTACATTTTTTTCCTGCCATTTTTTCAATAGATTGGCATGGTACACCTTTCTGAGGTTCTTCTTATCTGGCGTGGCAATCTCATAGTTCACAGGTCCTGTCTGTCTTAGGATGGAGTATGGTCCTTGTCATTTCATCTGGAGTTTATTTTCTGAGGAGGGCAGCAGTAGCAGTACCTTGTCACCTGCTTGAAATGTTTTCTTTTTAAGCCCCTGATCATAATGCAAATTTTGTCCCTCCTTTACCTGCAAGTTCTTTTATGTGCCACCTCAATATATTTTTTAAGGCGTTGGTGCAGTTCGGTCATGTCCTCTGTTACAGCAATATTCCCTATCATCTTACTCCCTTCCCAGTGCTCCTTCTTCACATCTAGGGGCCCTCTGGGATTCCTCCCATACAATATGAAAAATGAAGAGTACCCCATGGATGCTTGTGGGACTTCCCTGTCCGCAAATAATAGGAAGAGTAGATACTTATCCCATTCCCTACCCTCATCACTCACAAATTTTCTCAGCATCCTCTTTAGGGTCTAATTGAACCACTCCACAAACCCATCTGTCTATGGGTGGTAAGGGGATGTCCGGACTGCTGCTACTCACTAAATGTTTATACAGCTCCTCCAATAGGGTTGAATTAAAATTACTCCCCTGATCTGTTAACATTTCTTTGGGTATCCCCACCTGACTAAAATGTTTGGGTAGCTCCTCTGCTATCCTGGGTGTGGTAGCTGTTCTCAAGGGTATGGCTTCAGGGTATTTTGTGGCATAGTCGAATACTACTAATATGAATCTGTTCACCCTTTTGCTTTTATCCAAAGGTCCCACAATGTCTAAAACAATTTTTTCCAAAAGGGTAGTGGCAATGGTTGCAATGGTTCCTTGTCTTTTCTGCCAATTTGAACTATTTTCTGGCATTCCATACAGCACTGACAGTATCTTGCAACCTGATCATGAATGGTAGGCCAGAAAAACCTCTGTAGTAACCTAGACAGTGTCCTATACCTACCAGCATGTCCAGCCAGGAAAATATCATGAGCTAATTGCAATAGCTGCTCACAGTAATGTTCAGGGACCACTAGCAGTTCTACTTTCTCCAGTGGCTGTGGATTGACACATACTCTGTATAAAATGCCATTTTTGATCACAAACTTGGGTCCGTCTCTATCAGACTGCTGGCCCACCTGTGAAATAAAAGGGGTTAAAGACTTATCATTTAGTTGTTCTTTGACAATGTTACAGGTTTTAAAAGTGTCTTCTATTAAATTATCTTCCTGATGTTGACATTTCTGTGTCCATTGCTTTTTAAGTAGTCTCTTTTCTGTTTTGGTTTTTCTGTTCTTCCCTGGAGAACCTAAAATTTCGTCATCAAAAGGGAAGATGTCTGGAAGGTGTCCCCTTTTGCTAGGGCCCTGGTTGTCACAGTAGCCAACTTGTTTTCCTCTAATCTGGATGGTCGTGACCAATGACTACAGGCACTGGTAGCCAAGGAACAAGTCCCACAGGTAGTTGCTGAGTCTTTCCCTGTGTAGTCATGGACATAACCACCATTAGGCAATAATGAGTGTCTCCATGAATGCAGATTACCCCAGTCCTGGCCCCTTGTTGGTACACATCATCCACCAAATCAGCCCCCAACCAATGTCTGCCTGCTTCCAGAATCTATCTAAAATCAGAAAGCATGCTCTCGTATTAACCCAGCAAGTTGCAACGAGGGTGGCCATCCCACATGACACATAACACAGTCCAAGCATTACACTCTTACACGAAAGCAGTTTCACACCAAGCCGTAATATAGGTTAACGCCCAATTTATTCAAAGACAGTAGCGGCTGTCCATAAGGGTGTATGCTAACCGGGCATAGCCACTGAGATATGGAGCCAGCCAAACCACCCATTGGTCCCTTGATCTGGTTTCCAGGTATCTGGAACATCTTCTTGAAGCACTTGGAACGTTGGTCTATCTGGACATCAGGACTTAACATCCACTGAGAGCATCTCTCTGCCCACAGAATACCTCTCCTGACACCATGTGTAAGAGGCAGTAAGTAGTAGTAGTAGTAGTAGAGTTTATTTATTTTGGGCACCCTTCCCCAAAGGCTTAGGTCACCCTTACAACAAAATATACAGATGCAGCAATAAGGAATAGTCAACATTCAATTTATAAAATGTTAACACAAACGCCATTAAAATCTAAAACAGACTGATTCCCAAGCTGTCTGATCATCTCAAAACAAACTCTTCAGGTCCCAAAGGCCTGCTCATACTGGAAGATCATAAGATATTTTTTAAAGAACTCTATGGAAGGCTCCTCCCGGAGGTACCCCGGCAGTGTGTTCCAGAGGACCGGGGCTGCCACTTCAAATGCCCGGTTCCCGGAAGATTTTAACCTAGCCCTGGGGACCTCTAGGGGGGCCTCTCTAGCCAATCTAAGAGAGCGAGACGGGGTGTAGGGATGCAGAAGCTCCTTCAGGTAGCCCGAACCCAACCCATGTAGGGCCTTGTAGGTCAGAAGACCTACTTTAAAAGTGATGCACCAATGCACCAGTAGTCAATGCAGTGCGCACAGCATCAGTATAATGTGACTGAACCTCGAGTGTCCAGTCAAGAACTGGGCTGCTGCATTCTGCAGAAGCCGCAGGTGTTGCATCACACCTCTGACCCCAAGGTAGAGTGTGTTACAGTTGTCAAGCCTCGCAGTGATGAATGCATGCACCAGCATGGCCAGGTCATCAGGGGTAATGAGGGATTTAATTTGGGTGATGTTCTGGAGATGGTAAAACCCAATCCTGACAATAGCTGACACCTGAGCATCAAGTCTCAGCTTATTGTCCAGAACAATGCCCAAATTCTTCACCTTTGGGGAGGCCTCCAATTCCATCGGACCAATAAAAAGCCCCAACCTATTCCTAGAGGCCCCCACTCCTCCTCTAGTGTAACTGGTCAAACAAATTTCTCAAGCCACTTCCACGCTTCACCTTCAGTAGGGTACTAAAGCGTGGGCATCTTCAGTTCCTGAAGCATGATCTTGCCACCTCCGACTGGTCACAAATTGACCAAGCTACTGATGTTAATACTGCATTGGATTATTTCATAAAACAATTCACACAAATCTGTGACGTGCATGGGCCTCACAAAAAGGTAAAAGCAAGGGGTTCAATTAACCCATGGTTATCATCTGACCTTATAAGCAAACCGAGAAAGCATGATCACCTATGGCACCTTGCCAGAGAGTCGGGTAAACCTACTGACATACTAGCCTACAAGCAAGCCAAAAATGCCTGCACCCGGGAAATATGCCAGGCCAAATAAAAACACCACAAGGAGTCACTCTCTGCCTCCTGGGGCGATGGAAAAAACTTTTGGGCCAATTTGAAGGAAGTCTTAGGTAAGGATGTGAAATCGGCACTGAACCTAATCAATATATAATCTTCTCAAACTGCCCAGACCCAGAGAATCTTGAGTGCAAGCTGCAACATAGCTTTGGGATTGTTGAGGAATGGTTCCAGGACCACAAACCTATCCTAAACAGTAAAAAAAAAAAAACATGATGTTCTGCTGCACTCGAAGCAAATGCAAGTCATACGCTCTCAACATTAGCACACGATCTGGAATTTGGCTCGAACATACCCAGCACTTTAAATATCTTGGGGGTCACACTTGACAGCAGCCTGGCCTATGACCAGCACATCAGCAATGTGGCAAGGACTGTCAATTACAAAATCGGTCTCCTCCACAGGCACAAGCACTGTCTCACCTCGGACGCTCTTAGACTAGCAATCACTAGCTCTGTTCTCTCTGTCATAGACTATGGTTTGATCATCTATGGTGCTGCTAGTTCCACCGCTCTCTGCAGAATATTGGTAGCACTGAACAAGGCCTGCAGGCTGCTCATAGGAGCTGAGCGTCTCACCCATACCTGTGACCTCTAAGTGCAAATGGGCAGGCTCCAACTTAGTGGGAGGTTACACTACCAAACTGCCTGCTGGCAAAAAAGACGCTACTTGGAATTCTTCCCCATGGCACAGCAAACCTACTTCAGCCACACAGCAGCAACACACAATGGACAAGAAGTGCTAGCACTCATCTCTACCATGTTCCTCGGCTTCGAACAACACAGGGTCAGCGCTCTTTTGCCTACAGAGCATCCCTCTGGTTTAATTCCCTCAGCCAGGATATCTCCGCTCAACCTACTCTGGGCCCCTTCAAGAGACTACTACACCAGCAGCTTTCTGCATTAAGCACCTGTGACTGTTACCACTAGTCCCTCCGCCTCAGGGCTCTGACCTACCTATACACTACTCACACCATGGCATGCCCAGGCCATCTCTACCACCCGCTTCACCCCCTCACCTACCTCCACTTGGTGGCTCAAAAATTGTGCTTGGCCACCTGCCTCATGCATCCACCCCTTACATCTCTCCTTACAAGGTCCATGACTGCAGCAACTCCACTTCCCAACCTACTCCCCACCTCCCATTATCTCTTAGCCCCCTCTTTCCTACCGCCTACTTCTTCTCTCCACTAATCTACTGCCTCAGCGAACTGACTCCAACCTCCTTCTACCTGCAACTATCCTCTCCTATAACTTACTGTAAACGCAACCGTATGGGTGTCTTATCCTCTGTAGTCTCTTTTTGTTAATATTAATCTGCTTGAATAATCCATTGTAATTACTGTAAATATTGTACATGTTTTATACTCTATGTTGCTTGAACCCTTGTAATGCTGTCTTCCCTCTTATTGATGTGGAACCTTTGTAAAAGAGCTCTCAGCGCAAAGGTATTTAATCCTAGATACTAATAAATAAAATTAAATAGAATCACATGGGCACTGTCTCTTGGTGACCACCTTTGGCTGGCATGCATTAATCCACATTCATTCATACAAGCAGTTATTTATTTACAATTCCGTGGCTCGATGGAGCCTTGCCCATGTTCTGCCCTTGCAATTTAGTCTAACTGTTCACAGTATTGGCCCCTTTCGATCGTGGGCCTAATCTGCTGGCCCCTTTAGCTGGTGAGCCTGTTGTTGTCCTTTTCAAACTCTAGGGTCTGGGATTGCCCGTTAAAATCACTGTCAGCATTTGTTTAATAAAAGGTCCTGCCCCTGCTTACTCTCTATGGGGTTCTCTTCCTTTACTCCATCTCATGGGAAGTCTTAAGGTGGGGACTTGTTCGCCCCCACAGTAATTTGGCTCGAGGGAGCCTTCTTTCACTCTGCCCTGTGGGCGGTCCATTGTTAGAGGCCTTGCCCTCTACCACATTTCCCTTGGTCTCTGGAGCCTCCTTTGAACTCTGCCCCATGGGTGGATCAGTTTTGTGGCCTTGCTCGCCCCACAGTCACTGCTGGTGCTTGGCAGCGCCCAAAGTTATTTGTTTTTATTTTAATAAAAGAAAAGAACAAGGTCCCTTTACATCGGACAGCGTCCAGCACCCAGACCTGGTGCTGCCACCACTCACCCTGCTTGCTGTGCCAACAATTTTTAGGGTTTGTGGTACCCCTGATGGTATTGTGTGCAGGAACCCACAAGAATGAAAGAGTAATAGAGTAGCAGTGTCGTGATGACCAAATAAATGACACAATTTACCAACACCAGTGCCGCTCCCTGCAGGTGGGATGGCGGAAGGGCACTTAGGTTCCCATGGAGGTGGATGTTTTCACTTGACAAAGGGAGGTGGGAGTCGAAAGTAAAGTTCCAAATGCTAGACAGCTATTTATTCTTGAAATCAGGGAAGGGGAACATGGTCACAAAGGAAAAGAGGGGCTCTATTTCTCTAATCTCCTGTATGAGGAGGACTCTAAAGCAAAAGTGGCTGTAACAGCTATGCTGTAAGAGCATCTTATCCTCCAAGATCAACAAATTGGCTGTAACAGCTACACTGTAAGAGTGTCTTATTCTCTAAGATCAGAACTCAAAATCACTATGTAATCTCTAAAACTACCCTGAGGTAGTGCCCTCTACCTGGGGCCTATTACCTGGAGTACTCCATTTCACAAAATTCTATAGCATGCTGCTACAAGACTCTACATATGTCATTGGTGGTAGTTCATGCACAGGCATATTTTCTCTATCGTCGAGGGGAAAATCAAAGCAAATGACTTAGAGAAGCTGGGAACACTTAGACTGACTGACCAGCCTAACTCTGTGGACCTCAAAAAAACTTGGGGAAATGCAGAGAGGATTTCTAAAGAGATCACAAGTTTCCTCGATCACATCCACTTCTCCTGGGTTGCTGGGATTCAAGAACAAGCACTACGATGCTCTCGGCTAAGAACCCAATAAGGGTCGCTGGAATTGCAGCACAAATAATCTGGCCATCGTCTGCTGGTGGACAGCCGGGTTGAAGCGATGAACACAGTTGCTACCCTGCCACAGCCCGCTGCTAGGCTGTTGGGTACCGATGATGCAGAACACCCCTGCCACAGCCCACTTCTGGCCTGTCAGGTGAGGAAGAAGATGCAAAACACCCTGCCACAGCCCACTTCTGGACTGCTGGGTAAAGAAGAAGATGAAGAATAGCGGTGGGCTAAGTGGGCTCAATCCGCTCCGTGAAGTGATCTGCAGAGCAAAGGCGGAATCGCAGAGTGCTCCACAACGCGAAGTGGAGTAATTCTCATTATTATGAGGACGCAAAGTCCATTGGAAACAATGACTTCGCATTACTCTGCCTCCCCAGGCCACTACTCCACCAAATTTACGGTGAAGTGCATTGTGTACAATGACTTCGCCTCATTTTACCTTGTTTTTGAGCTCTGACGGTGAATTTTGCAATGATTCATGGGATTTCAGGTCACATGGGCTCTATATTGATCTGCACAGCCTCAGTTTGGGGTCGCATGTGTAGGAAGGAGTAGGAGACAGTGTACTCTGATAGCTGTCTGTGATAGAAATCTTGTAAAAGCTGTTAAAAAAACATTTTTGTGTTTTTTTGGGGCTCCAACTTTAGTTCATTGATTGTAGGAAACCCTCCTGTGCTCATATTATCGAGTGTTTTTGTTTTTGTGTGGATTTTGAATGTTAATCTACAACATTGAGTGTGTGTAGTGAAAGACAGTGAAAGTGTGCTTTAGGGGAGGGGCGTATCTGTGGTGTAGGTAGATTTAAGTTGGAGAAATAGTGATTTTTTTGGTTTTTGGTTATATTTTTGTTACACAACTGACTGTGTTAATGTACACACAGTAATATTGTCAGTAATAGTTGAAATTTTCTTGCTGTTTGTGTGTGGATGTGGTGCAGCAGTTCATAATTTCAGGTTGCTTACATTACAATATGTAATGTGGCATAGTACTGAACTTTTGCATTTGCTACAAATTACTCGTTCAGCATTGTAGACAAACTGTTCTGTGTGTGAGTGTGTGTGTGGTGTTACGTGCATCAAATAATACACCTTTTATTGTGCCACAGACTAGTGTAATTGCAGGTGCAGCACTGTGAACCTGCTATCCACTGCAGCTGGCTGATTTTGTACTGCAATCGTGGTATCTGTTCTTTGTTTTGCTGCTTGTAGTGCCGTAAACATCTGCACTGTCTGCATTCAGTGCTCCCCCCACCCCCACATTCAAAAGGAATTTTTTACCAGATTGGATCGTTTTTCTGACCTCATCAGTACCACTGTTTACTGAAGCTGTTTTCATTGCATGGCAGTCTCAGACTAGTCTCTTATCTGTTGCTGAAGCTAGAGTTGTTTTTTTGGCTTCACATCCAGTGTCCCCCCAATCAGACAGTGAACTTATCAAAATCTGAATTTGGTTATAATATTGTGGTTGATCTCCCAAAATGCCTGCAAAGAGACGTGCAAGCAAAGCTGTTTTTTGCCATGGCAATGCTGGCAGTAAGATAGTCTGTGGGCATGGTAGTAGTACGCAGATGCAGAAGTGCACTGCTGATGTGAGGAAAGGTATTTCTCCTGCAATATTTTCTACAGCCCAATCAGTAGCTTCACTCATAGTAGGAGGAGACGATGTTTTCCCAGACGGTGGTGTAGTGTTACTGGTGTTAGTGGTGGTGGTAGTATTAGTACTGTTGCATCAAGTTCTAATTCCGACCAGTGTACTGTATCCAAAAATATTGAGTGTGAAGCAATGCAAGTGAGTGGCAGCATAGATGATGTCATACTTCCCATCAACATCCCAGTAACTGAACCTGAGGAATCTGATAATCATGTCAACGATAGCATACAATGTGATATTCCGTCCACCGTGGCAGTTAACGTCACGCATTTTCCATGCAGTGATTCATAGTGTGGTGAAAAAATATTAGGTGATGGTGGTGTAGATGCTGATGATGAATATGATGATGACGATGATGTTGCTGTTGTTGCAACATGCAGTCCACATACTGGCATCCAAGCAGAAGATGTGGATGTGTGTGATGTTGATGAATATGGTGATGATGTAATTGACCCCAGTTGGGAACAGGAGAAAAAGAAATTCAAAGTGGCTGTGTCTGAGTAATTTTGCAGGAATCCCCCCACTGTAAAAACTTGTGATCTACCAGTTTTAGTTGATGATGATGACCCAGTAATCAATATGATAGGTAGTTCATGGTGGTCAGTTGCAGTCCAGGTATACAGTGCCCAAAACATCACATACCCCCCCCACTTCAGTGCTTAAACTAACGGACTTAAATAAGCCACATCATGGACATGTTAAAAGCAGAGCATCACAATCCCTTGTTTGGGATTTTTTTGTTCAAGATGCAAATAATGATTCAGTTGCAGTCGGCCAGTTTTGCCATGTGCGTGTGAGTCGAGGTAAAAAGGGGAGCCATCTGGGCACAGGAGGACAGCATACACATCTTAAGAACAGGCACTTGGCACTGTGGACTCAGCACAAGTTGGCAGCCAATACCACAGTGGGGCGTTCACCCTCGTACCGGCAACCATAGGCAGCATGTTATCCCCTTCCATGACTGTTAAGTCCAGTAGGAAATTCAACATGTGCAGTAGAGAGGTAATAAGAGCAGAGGATTACTATAGGCATGATGAGGTGGAGGACCATAATGACTTTGAAATGTTGTCCAGTGCTGGTGAGAGTAGCAGTTTTTGTGGTGGTGGTGGTGGTGAATGCAGTATGTCTAGTGCAAGTGGTACATCAATCCCGGTTGGCAAATCTGGCAAAATAACAGCATTTCTGCGTTTGTCATCATCATCTGTGTCTTTATCAAATGTCCACACTCCACCCCCTGCCAATGCCATTCATCACAGACCACAACCATTTGTGATCACACCCAGTGGTTTTGCGCATAAGCTGAAGTACCCCCCAAATCATACAGTGTTACGTGAACTTAATGCTGCTGTAGCGGAAATGCTGGCAATTGATCTTTTGCCCTTCTCCTTTGTGGAGAATTCTGGGTTCTGGCGGTTTGCTGTACGTGCCTGTCCAAAATGGAAAGTCCCATACAGGACATACTTTCCTACCCATGCTGTCCCCAAGTTGTTCTGCACTGGGTCCGACTCAGTAAGACATGCCCTTCAACATTCCTCCTCTCCAATCATCCATTTAAGTATGGATATGTGGACAAGTGGCAAAACAGCGGGGAGTTCATATTTGTGTATAATTGCACACTGGGCACAGGATCCAGGGGTTGTTTGTGATGTTGGTAGTGTCAATAATCAATGCAGTAAGGTGGATTGTCGCAGTAGCAATCTTCCAGGAATTCGACAGCATGCAAAGAGTGCTATGCGTAATGTGACCTGTTCACACACTGGTGAGAACATGTTGGACATGGTACTGACTGCAATTGATAGATGGCTAAACCCTCTGTCCCTGAGAGCTGGGTTCATAGCAAGTGACAATGGGTCGAATGTGGTGAAATGCATCACGAATGGTGTTTTTTTCATGTTCCATTCATGGCTCCCTGTTTAAATCTTGTAGTTCAGGAGTTTCTGTAGCACCCTGATATAAAGGAAATGCTGACCATTGCACGATGTATCTGCTCTCACTTTTCAAGATCTTGAAAGGCCCGTGACCAACTGCGGCAGTTGCAGATACAAAACAGCCTGCCTCAGCACCGCTTGAAGCTGGAAGTTGTCACCTACTGGAACTCCACTTTACACATGACAGAGAGGTTGTATGAACAATACAAAGCCATCTCAGAATATCTTGTGATGCACACTAGCCGTGACAGTTCCAGGGCCTCCATGTCTATGACGACTGAACAGTGGCGCCTCATGGACTCTGTAATAACAATTTTGTGGCCTTTTGAACATGCCACACAGGCAGTGACTGGTGAGTCTGCCTCCATTAGCCAATTAATGCCACTGCTGTGGGTGCTGAGGCAGACATTGGTGAATGTACAGCATGGCCTTGATGTTGCTGGAGACGGTGGTAGCAGTATGTTGCTGCAACACATGCTGACAGTATTCGACCAGAATCGTCATGTTGTGAGCATTCAGCGTAGTGACAACTTTGCCATAGCAACAATGCTGGACCCGCAATACAAATGTGGAATTGCATCAGTACTGGAGGGAGGGCCTGAACAGGTAAAAAATATCAGTGGTCAACTGGTGAGCTTGGTTCATGGGGCACAGAAGTCACGTGCCAAGGTCAGCAAACCTCAGCAGCATAATCCTATTGAAGGTGTACCTGGAGGACCATCAAGCATATCCTGCAAGGGGAAGGGGACTGCAGTTCCATGTGGTCTGTCATCCAAAATGGCTGGTATCAACCCGCTTTGGGAGACTTTGTTCCAAGTGGGTATTTGTGAAATAAATGATTCGGGAGAACAGGATGATGCATCAACAATTGGACTTAGTGCGGCACAGAGAATGGTTGAGTCATATTTGTCTGAAAACAGGCATCTGACAATAACTGAAGATCCTCTTTTGTACTGGAGTGGAAAGGTCAGTGAATGGCCAAAGCTGACTGCAGTGGCACTGAAGTACCTCACATGTCCACCTTCCAGTGTAAGTGTTGAGAGGGTATTCAGCTCAGCAGGTGCAATGGTCAGGGATCGTCAGACAAACCTGTCTCCTGCAAATGTTAGTTTGCTAACATTCATTAAAATGAATGAGAGGCACATACCAGCACAGACTGCAAACTCGGTATTCATACCCCAGCCTAGTCATGGTGGTCTTGCTGATGAGGAAATGGATCATCCTGGTGGCACTGGCAGTGGCTGCCTGAAATGACACACCACTGACGTAGATGATGACACAATGGAGAAAGAATTTCCCAGTGGTCAGACTTCAGACATCAATGACTGTTAGGGCAGCTTTCTTTAGGAGGATGATGATGTGGTTAATGCTGGCAGGTTTTAACTGAAGTTTTTAAAAGGCGGTGTGCTCCCCCCCCTGGACCACCACCACTACTGGGACTGCTGTTAGCCACTGCCACCACTGACCCTGAGTCTGTCCACCCCCTGGACCACCACCACCACCAGGACTGCTGTTAGCCACTGCCACCACTGAGCCTGAGTCTGTCCACCCCAGACCACCACCACCAGGATTGCTGTTAACCATTGCCACCACTGAGCCTGAGTCTGTCCGCCCCCCTGACCACCACCGGGACTGCTGTTAGCCACTGCCACCACTGAGCCTGAGTCTGTCTGCCCCCCAGACCACCACCACTGTGACTGCTGTTAGTCACTGCCACCACTGAGCCTGAGTCTGTCCCCCCAGACCACCACCACCACCACCGGGACTGCTGTTAGCCACTGCCACCACTGAGCCTGAGTCTGACTGCCCCCCTGGACCACCGCCACCGGGACTGCTGTTAGTCACTGCCACCACTGAGCCTGAGTCTGTCCCCCCCCAGACCACCACCACCACCGGAACTGCTGTTAGCCACTGCCACCACTGAGCCTGAGTCTGTCTACCCCATGGACCACCACCACCGGGACTGCTGTTAGCCACTGCCACCACTGAGCCTGAGTCTGTCCACCCTTGGACCACCACCACCACCACCACCAGGACTGCTGTTAGCCACTGCCACCACTGAGCCTGAGTCTGTCTGCCCCCTTGACCACCACCACCACCGGGACTGCTGTTAGTCACTGCCACCAGTGAGCCTGAGTCTGTCCACCCCCTGGACCACCACTACCACCACCGGGACTGCTGTTAGCCACTGCCACTACTGAGCCTGAGTCTGTCTGCCCCCCCGGAACACTACACCAGGACTGCTGTTAGCCACTGCCACCACTGAGCCTGAGTCTGTTCGCCCCCCCGGACCACCACCACCAGCACTGCCGTTAGGCACTGCCACCACCGAGCCTGAGTCTGTCCACCCTTGGACCACCACCACCACCGGGACTGCTGTTAGCCACTGCCACCACTGAGCCTAAGTCTGTCTGCCCCCAGACCACCACCACCACTGGGACTGCTGTTAGCCACTGCCACCACTGAGCTTGAGTCTGTCCACCCTCCGGACTA